>ML677332.1:17853821-18085252 GCA_007922305.1 Dermatemys mawii
CCCCCCCCCCCCGGGACTCCCACACTTATCCATCCCCCATTCCCTGACCGCCCCCTCCAACCACCCCCTGCTCCCTGTCCTGACTGGCCCCAGGACTCCCTGCCCCTTATCCGACCCCCCCCCACTCCCTAACCCCTTACCATGCCACTCAAAGCAGTATGTCTGGCAGCCATGCCACCCGGCTGGAGCCAGACACACTGCTGCGCTGTCCTGCAGGAGCGCACAGCTCTGCCCCCCAGAGCGCTCCCTGCACAGTGGCATGGTTGTGGTGGAGGAGCACAGCAGGGGAGGGGCCAGGGGGAGCCTCCCCAGCCAGGAGCCCCAGGGCCAGGAAGGACGGTCCCATGGCCGTAGTTTGCCCACCTCTGGGGTAAAGCATATGCACATTTTAGAGGCTAGGAAGAGGGTTTGAGCCAACAATGAGTTATGGCTATGATGAAGTCAGGTGTGACTATCTTAAGACAAACAGGGAGGATTTCTGACTCCAGTTTGAATCTATGCCAGCTTATGATAGAAGCGTGTTCTCCCTCAGAAATTTCTACACTGATTTATTGTTTAAACTGGAAATAAAGAATTTATGTTAAAATTTAAGCTAAAACAAAACTTCGGTGCACAATGTTCTCCTTGTGTTTTGAACTCTGAGTTTCATAAACACTGAACAGAGTCTAGTTCAGCATCTTTCCTCCAGCTTAAGACTGGAAAGATATATGCCTGTTATATCAGCATTATTACTTTCTTCCTCGCCCCACAAGTAGTTGTAACATCTTATTTGGCTTACCTTGACGAGACAAACTTGCAGTGAGGTTTACTTCGGGGGCATTAGCAGGTTTTAGACTCAAGTTTTCCCAGAGATCTTCTAAGCTTTCTGATTTGATTGGAGGAGGATTAAATGCCATTTTCTCAAGTCTGAGATAAAGAGAAAGGGTGATCCAATATCAGGACTTCAGAAATAAGGGCCCATTTACTTATTAAAAATCAAATCTATACACATGAAACAGTGACTACCCTTGGTGCCAAATAAGACCTTTACTTTTAAAAATCTTACTGAATACTTCAGCACAATAACAGAGGGATAGGGAGAGAGAGTGTGCGCACAAAACTTCTAAAGACTGTCAAAAGTAGAGTAAAAGTGCCTCTGTGAGCTTCTTGTTAAAATTCCCTTTGCTCTCATTGCTCTGCTCCAGTTTGAGCAATTCAAAGGAAACTGACGTTCATTTCGCTTCCTTACTACTTGTTCATGGAGTAAAACAGAGCAGCACCAAGTGACAAAGCTGCACAAAGTGCTAGAGAGGAGGGAAGAAAGCAAGTCACCAAAATCCCTAGCTCACTGTCACTACTTTCCACCCTAGGCTGCACAGATATCATCAAACAGAAAAGCAGTGCACTGTTTGGAAAGCTTTTCTGCCTTCCTAATATATTTAACATATCCTTGTTTTTACTAGAATTACCACAGAACAGATATTCAGGTGACAGTGGGTAAGAATATTGCAAACAAATGGTTCCATGTGAAAGAAAAATCACAACACGCTTTCTAGAGACTAAACCAACCAACGAGTTATCCTCTTATCTAAAGAGACCGTAGCCACAGTCAGCGCATATAGATGCAGCCACTTATCAGCTATGAGCACGTGTACTAGTTCACCCCTGCCTCTCCTTTCAGGCCTGGAATTGGCAGGTCCCCCTGAAGCAGCAGGGAGTTCTCGTCCAAAAAGATCTCTGAAAAATGGGAGAAATAGGAGAATAGGATGTTCCAGACACAATACACACAAGGATTTGCTGAGATTAGGATATAGTTTGTGAGGTGGTAGCCACTCACTGGCAACACATCATTGCTAAGGCAGGACAGATACAGCCTGTGAGAAACTTAACATGAACACAAATACTTGTAGGCTATCAGCCCTTCTGTCCCTGTTTCCTCTCCATCCACTTCCATATTTTACTTGATTCCAGTCATAGCCTCCTGGATCTGAGCGTCTTTCCTTCTTTTCAGCTATTCGCCATACACTGGAAGAAATATCATAGCAATTCCAGCTTGCCAATCATTTCTGCTTTAAACAGTTAGGAACAGGAAGTAAAGGACTGCTTTATAGAAGTATAAATATAATGGGTCAAATTCATCCCAAAAAATAAAGAGACAGTGCAATTACGCCAGGGATGAATTTGGCCCAACAGCTTTTATATATCAAATTTCTTCAAACATATATTCATCAGCATAGGAGTATGTATAATGTTTTAAGACAGATAAATGCAAAAAAAAAAATATTGCGAACTATGGACAGCAAGATTACCTGCATTAGTCTCGATTTCTGGTTGTATGTGCAAACTTTGCAGAACTGTGGGCTACAGCTACTCAGAAGACAGACCTCTGTATATGTAAAGGAATTGTTTTAAGGGTTTAAAAAGGTGAATTTGGGGCCGAATTTCTACAAGTTCTTTTAACAGCTAGACACTTCCAAAGTGACAAGACAGTAATAATTTTGCAGTTTTTCTTGGGGACTGCATGGCTTAGTCAGTTGGTAATAAGACAATTTCTAGATTACTTGCCTAAATCCACACCAGAATTGCAGTGACTAAATGTTCTTCCATGTGATTAGGGATCAGATACAACCATTAGAGGAGACTGATTGTCTCAATCCACTTCTTAGTGGATAAGCATCCCATATCCTCCTCCCCACAACTAGCTCCTTGATTTCAGTCCTTGTGACTGCTTGGACAGACATAGCAAGGGCTGAACTGACACGGAAACTGAACTTTTTCATTTGAAGATGTGGTTCCAACATGTAACAGACACTGGTTTTGTGGTGAGAAGGGATCAGCTGGATGCCTTTCAAGAAAAATTAAACATATAAAAGCATAAAAAAATAGCCTTATTTCCCCACTGCAAAGCATCTTATCTTCTCATACCATTGAGTACTAACCTTTGATGGGTATAACACCCATATTCCTTTTCAAATGCACTGTCTTCTGGGCTAGGTACATTTGTCAATCTATAGAGGCTGCAGCTACTATCTTCGAACACCGACCGTTTGTCTTTTCCAAAGACTCTAGTTGAAACTGCCTCAAACACTTTGTAATCCATCAGTGCTTGACACACTCGCACTACTTTAGCCCGGGAAATATCTACATCCCCAAAATATTTGTTCTGGAGAAGATGAGCAAAGATGACATCCACTGCATCAGAGCCAATAAAACAGTTATTATAGCATTTCAGGTTCTGTCGCCGCTTTTTCACTTCCACTTGAGTCTGAAGAGCATCGATGATGCTGCTCCATACATAGGTTGCTCCAAATGGCTTTTGTGCCAAGCTGAAACCTAATGGCAGAAGGACAGGGAAAGCATTAGTAATGGCATTTACTGTGACATGCTGATAGCTTGCTGTGCAGTTTTTCAAAATTATATACTCTTTTCAGAGTAGACTGTCACTCAAACAATTTAAAAAAAGGTCTATGCAAATGTAGTACACTGGTTTCACGCATGCCCTCTTCCCCAGCACCTTAGCCTGCTACTTATTCACAGCTAAAGTTCTCCTGCCCCTTAACTGATAGTGTCCTGTGATTTTCCACTCAAAGTACCTTGTTCAAGACACCACTGACAACCAACACGGGGACCACTTACAGAGAAATTTAACTTCTTCAGAATTTAAAACCACCAGCATGTTAAAAACTATGGACCCCATAATCCCAGCAGTTGCATGTTTGGAACTCCCTGGCTTCTCTGCCAACAACATGCCAAGCCCCCTCTCCTTTCCCCCTTTTTAAAAAACAGGGACAGGTTTCTGGACACTTGTCCAATAAGCACTGGTCCAAGATCATCAACTTATCTCATATATACTACTGAACACCTATCAACAGGAACAGCTTTCAGCCATTACAACTCTGGCTTGGATGCAGACCAGTAATCTAGAGGCAAAAGCTCCATGTTCCTATTACTAATTGACTTAGCCAGTCAGTCCCCAAGAAAAACTGCAGAATATTACTAGCTTGCCACTTTTGAAGTTGCTGCAAGTTATACACTAGTAACTGACAGACCTACTATTAGGTTTCCTAATGAAACTCCCTAACAAGGCATATTCTTAAAAAAAAAATCCCTTCCTTTTTACAAACAGTACCTCAGGCTTTGGTCATTAGAGTCAGTAGCAAGCTTACCTTATGGCAGATAATGGTTTTCAGATGTTTTTATTCACTTACTCTTTTCTCACTGCATAGTCATTTTTTTGAATGCAAAACAAACGAAAAAAAACTTTAGGAGACTACAGCATTTAAGTTATTTTCAACTAATTCTTTGACCTCCAATTTTAATGGGAAGAGGAGTAAAATAGTATTTGTGTACTTTTTAGTCCTTTTAAAAAAATTTACCTGAGTTGTAAAGTTAGTTAAATCTAGATGCTGCAACATTTTGCACAAAAAGCTCATCAAGTGAAACGGTTTATGGGTTTTCATCTCAGGAGGGGGATGGGACAGAATTATCCATCTGCAAAACAATGCTGGGACAATTTCCTTAGTCTGTGTTTAGAAAGGAGTTGTGCTACCATCAGCTAACTCCCTATTACTACACACTACCCAGTGAGTGTGGGAAGGGAAGGGGGGAAATGTGTTAGCCATGTTAATTTCCAAACAGACTTCTGACAGAAAGTCCACCAATATGGAAGGGAGCACCATCCTCTCTAGCATACACATACTAACTTCCACAGGCAGCTGAACAGATCATATAGCAGAGTTACCACCTCTCCCCTTTTATTAAATATATGGCCCTGTTTCACTTGTGGAAGCAAAATTTAGAAGTTAAAGTATTGTCAACGTCCACTGGGTTAGTCATGGCTATCCAGAAGCACATACTCTGGTAGTGGCAATATTCATTGACTGATAAACTCAACATTCAGCTCAAAGTTAACACTAATACAGCTAGTATCAGAGGGGTAGCTGTGTTAGCCTGGATCTGCAAAAGCGACAAAGAGTCTTGTAGCACCTTATGGACCCATGATCCCTAAAATCTGTTAGTCTATAAGGTGCTACAAGCCTCTTTGTCACAAATAAAGCTGACATTAGAAAAAACAACACTGCTCAGCAGAAACCTGCTGGTGTCAATTTATGTTCCAGGGCACTCTGGTACTATGGAGGACATAATCCTTGTAATCAAATTAGATTAATCATAATTTCAAGAAGTCTTGGAAACTGGGGAAGTTCCAGAAGACGCTGGGAAAAAATCCAATGCTGTGTCAACATTTGAAAAAGGATAAACAGGATGACTTCGGTGATTATAGGCCTGTCAGTCTGACATTGATCCTGGGCAAGGTAACAGAGCAGCTAATACAGGGCTCAGTTAATAAAGAATTAAAAGAGGGTATTATAATTAATGCCAAAAACATGGGCTTATGGAAAATAGATCCCATCAAACTAACGTGATATTTTTATGAGATTACAAGTTACAAATCAGCACTGATAATGTTTGCAGATGACACAAAAATTGGAGGAGTGGTAAATAATAAAGACAGGTCACTGACATGGAGGAATACGAATTACTTCATAAACTGCGCATAATCAAATTGTGTGTATTTTAATATGACTAAGTGAAAACCACCTAGGAACGAATAACATTGGCCACCTTTACACAGGGTGGAGGACTCTTATCTCAAGAGGCAGTGACTCCGAAAAAGATTTAGGGGCTGTGATGGATAATGAAAACCCTGGGAGCTCCCATGGTGAGGCTATGGCCAAAAGGGCTAATGTAGTTCTTGGACATGTAAACTGGGGAATCTAGAATAGAAGCACCTCTGCATTTGGAGCTGCTGCTGGAATACTGTGTCCAATTCTGGTGCCCACAATTCAAGAGGAGAGTTTATAAATTGGAGAGGGCTCAAAGAAGAGACACATAAATAATTAAAGGATTAGCAAACCTATCTTACAGTGACAGACTTGAGCAGCTGAATCAATTTAGCTTAACAAAAAGCAGGTTAAGGGATAACTTGATTACCCTCTGTAAGTACCTATGGATCTATACAAGTTACCAGAGACAAAACTAGAGTGTCTCATTATGCAGCTTGTGCAGCTGTGGAAGGTTGGCATGTAACCCAGTGATGCTTAGCCTCTGATGCAGAAACACTTTTCTCCAGGAGTCTGGGACTCAGGAAACTCTGGGCATGTTCTGAAATACTGTCAATAGGACAGGTAGTCAGCCAGGTGTATACCCTATCCAGCTAGGGAGCAGTGCTGCTAGGGTCAGGAACATCTCAGATACCGGGATAAAAGACAGGGACACCACAGTCTCAGAGTACAAAACGCCCCCGCCCATGGCGTTGACTGTGACTTGCTCACAGCCACACTAGATCCCCTCAGCGCCTCTCCCTTACCATGCCAGGGTCTGGGCAAAGGGAAGGGGGTAACTTCTGGGGTCGCTGGGGGCAGGGAGATTCCCCTCCACAAGGGGGGAGACACCTCCCTAGGGAATGGGGCACCGAAGACACACACCTGCGCGAGCCCCACCCCTGCTGCCGGCCTGGGGAAAGCGCCCTCATACCTCACCACAGCGGAACTGCTGAGGTCGGGGGAGAGCCTCAGGCAGGCAGCGCCTACAGCCGCCCTCCACAGGCTCAGGGACACCCGCGCTGCTCCGAGCAGCTTTTCCCGCGGGTGCGTGCGGGGCAGGGACCAGCCGGGCTGAGAGAGGGGCAGCGTGCGGGGCGCTCCCGGCCAGGCAGCCCGCCCCGGCTCTGCGCCTCCCGCGGCGTTTCCCGCTCACCCCCAGCCCGCGCCCCTCGCCGTACCCGGGGGCTTGTTCGCCGGGCTGTACACCGCGCGGAGATTCAAAGCTGCCGCCTTCTCCCGCACGCCGGCCATGCCTGGCCGCTCCGAGCGCCGCGAGCCAACTGCGCCCGCCGCCGCCGCCGGGCCAGCTGGGGATCTAGCCGAGGAAGGGGGCGGAGCCTTCCTGAGCTGCGCCCACCCCATTGGCTCATCTAGGCCCCGCTCCGCCCTCGAGGTATCCGCCCCGCGTTCCAGACCCCGCTAGCACGTGGGGGACAGGCCGCGGGAGAGGGGCAGGGGATCTTGTCTGCAGCCCCGTGCCTGGGGGAATGAGCCCCCGCCTCCCCGCTCCACCTGCTCTGGTCCCCATGCCACAGTCACAGTCTCCCTTGTTCCCATTGGCCCCGCAGAAGGAAAAGGGGAAACATTTAAAACGGGACAGCCCGTTATAATAAAATCAAAGCTAAGCGCTCAGGGAAACGGCTCCCTGCCCATGTAAGGACTTTTAACACCTAAGCCAGGCACACGGACTTTTCTTCGGGTTGCAAGGGTGGATTGTGGGGGACGGGGAAGAGCTGACATGTCACTGCCAGGCAAGGCAGTTCGCATACTTTCAAAATTGCTCCAAAGTCAATGGGCCCGCCTCTGTCAGTATTTTAAAAATATATAACGCTTAAGTATTGGCTCTTGTGTGTGTGTGAGTTTTTGTAAGGAGGACTGGGATCATCAGCAAGAATTTTTTGTTCCTAGGAAGGTCAGCACTTCTTACTCTATTTTTTGTGACTTAAAAATGCTCTTTTAACGATATGTTTCTGTGATTTTAACAAAATGATGTTTAATTGTATTTTTAGCTGGATAAAATTACAACTGGTTATAAAATACCAGTACAGAGCTGTAATATTTCAAATGCCTCTCAACAGCAATAAAATTTTCACCTCATACTCCCAACAGGAGAATATATAACCCTGTCAAAACACAAGCACAATCCACTTGGCCCATTTATGGTGGAAGAATGTTGATTAACAAAATAATAAGAGGACATAGACTCAACAAAGATCAATATCTCACACCATGAAAGCAAACTCACAGTAAATCTTGCAAGTGATTTTAGATGAACGTGTGATAAACACAAAAACATTTTTTATTGTTTAAAAGACACCAGATGTTTACCAATCCATCCAAAACTGTATGTCAATCACATTTCACTGATGTTTTCAGCATATTTTACAAAGTCTTTTTATTTAGTGTGAAAGAACTGTAGCTTGTTGACCATCAGGGTTGCAAGGAAAGGGCTGTCTAATTCCACAGGTTTTTGCCTGGGGTGGGAAGAGTTGAGCTTTGCTTTTGGCATGGATAGTTAGGTTGTTGAATCTTTTGGTGGTAGGTTGTAGTAGCTTCCCTCTTGCATTATGGGATTCAACAGAACTTGCGCTCTTGAAGCAGAAGCAGCTGCAGCGCCTTCAGTTGCATTTTTTTATTAGATACATACACTAAGACTGTATTACATTTATTTTAGAAATAAAGAAACTAAATTATATGGATATTAAAAGTGAAAAACAAAGCTATTAAACTTCAGATTCTAGATTATTATATTATATTGGTCCCAATCCCGCATACGTTTACACATGTGCAAAACTTAAGAAAGATCCTGGAATTTGCTCAAGGCTGACAGCGTTTGAGTGGAGATTTTCATCTGCCCTATAGAGCCTTGAAGATTTTGGGCAAACCTCAAGATGCTGGCAGATACAGGCTCCAGATACCTTTAATTTACACTTGGGTGTCAGCGAAGTGCAGATGTACAATCACCAGAATAGATTTGGTTAGGTCTTGTATAAACAATGGGTGCAATTTAAAGCTGGGAATTTCTAAGGAAATTAGACATCCAGCTCCCTTTAAATTTCAATTGCAGTTGGGTGCCTTAGACTTTTTTGAAAACTGCAGCCTATGTATTAATTTCTCATTGACAGTGATAGATTTTTTTAAAAAAAATTGCATTTTGAAGATCTTTATGGAGCTATTTATAAGTTACTTTTGAGGCCTAAATTACTTGATAATATCCTTTCAAACACATATGTAAAAAACAGAAGGGCTCACCCAAACCAAAGCCCCACCTTTACCTTTAAAACAAAATGCAGGTGGAAATTTGTTAATTATTCTGCTTTGTAACAGTTCTAATTTTGAAGGGGAAAAATAAGTATATTAATTTAAAAAATAATTAGATAAAAGGTTAGGCCTCTCACTCTTGACAGGCCTATAAGAGGATCTTGGTATCTAGACTAAAAATAATTCTGCATCACAGTTGATGGTATCAGCAGTTAAGGTTACAGTAACATATCAGTGAATGGTTTGGATCAAGAGACTCAATTTAAATAAGCATGCATTATGACTAATAGATTAGTAGATTTGGCTACTGCTAGCCCTTAAAAGTTTGGAATCAGATCTAAAGATCATCAAGAAGTTTAGTCCCAAAATTAATGGAAAAGCAGCCATAATCCAAATTCCTACTGAACTTTTTGTAACTTTATTTTCAGTACATTGCTGAAATATTGTGATACTGCAATGGCCTGGTATCTTCAGGACCCTCAGTTTTAAGCCTCAGAGAGTTAAGACCTACAAAAATATTTTCAGGAACTAGATATAGCACCGTAGTAAAAGTACAGTACAACTTTTATCAGAGAACAAGTTGTAAAAATTCTGTGTCAGAAGATAATGAACTAGTACTAGCACATAGTGAACTGTATCTCTGAAAAGATTGTGAGTTTTTTTTAATTTTGCTAAATAAAAGAAGAAAGCAGAAGAGGCTAAGTTCATTTCAAGGTAGTATTTCACTCAGATTGCTGTAAGTAATTTATTTTGTTTTGCTTTATATGAATGCGTTACATTTTCTGTTCACCAGAGGATGATCTGACAAAAAGTCATCCAAATTTATAGGTAAGCCACTTATCTCACTACAGATACTGTATCTCTATACTCACTATAGCAAGGGTAACGGAAAAGAGGGACATTTTCCTTCCTTTTCCACTGGACAAAGGACACCAAATCCGCCACTGCTTTTAACACATGGGCCAGGAGGCCTGTTCCTAGAGGTCCCAGACAATTTGGAAGCCCCTGGAGAAGTGCCAGAATCCATACAGAAGGGGGGAGGGGCACTGGAATTGTGGCCCCACCCCTTGATCCTCCTCTCCTTCACAAGGTCCTGCCCCCTGCTCCTAATGTTCCCCCAGAAGCTTCATCCCTTGTACCGGCTGGAAGCTGGAGCTGGGCTATGGTAGGGCTTAAAAAGGGGCCTGTCTCGGACAGAAAGGGAGCTTGGGCTATAATGGGGAAGACCAGGACCCTCTACCTGCCCTGGGCAGTGGGCCGGGGTGCCCGAGAGCAGCCCCTGGCCTGCGTTCCTGCTCCCTGGGGAGTGTTGCCCAGGGTAGGTGGAGGGTCCAGGTCTCCCCACAGCAGACTGGCTTCAGTTTCTGGCCTAGCCAGGGCCTTATGGGGAAGAGAAGATGAGGGGATGGGAGGGGAGGGGAAATATTCTTTGTTCCCAGGGTCTTAAATCTTAACCTGCCTCTGAAAAAAGGCTATGAGCCATATAGTCATGAAAACAATGTAATTAAAAATGCAGATTAAAAAGGTGTGTATGTATGTGGGTCAGGAGCCAAAATTGCACTGAATGTTTTTATGACCTATTTTAAAGGATAGTAGTATCCACTGATATTACTCTGGGATTTAATTGCTTGTGTAACTCCATTGACCCCAGTGGAGTTATACCAAGAAGAATATGGAAATCATGATTTCTTTAATTTTGCAGGGTTTTTTTTTCAACTGTACCTTCATAACTTGAACCTGTCAATATAAAGATTCAGTTTGGATGCTATATTATCACTTTTTATCTAGACTCATAAGAAAATGCCAGAGTTACAAAGGTGTCTCTTCTGATCTTCAAACAACCCCAACCTCAGCATCAGAAGCAAGCTCTGCACAGACCAAGACACAACAACTCAAAGAGGCACCAAACCCTTCAGAACAACAGATGCAAAACCTGCAGACATAGCTCCACTGATAAATACTCCCCACAACACACCTTTCAAGATCCATGGGTCCTACAGATGCCTATAGCAACATGTGGGGTACATCATCCAGTGCATCAAATGCCCCAGCAACATTGTGGGTGAAAGCAAACAACTACTCTGCTCTCGGATGAACTCATGCAGAAAAGTGATAAAGGTAAAAAAACAATCATCCCCCAGCAAACACTTTTCACTAAGTGATCACTCCATATCCAGCACCTCTCAGTCTGTCTCTTCAAAGGAAACTTGCACAACACCTTCAAAAGATGAACTGGGAAATTTAAATTCATAACTCTAGTGAACACTAAAAACCATGAACTTAAAAGAGACACTGGTTTTATGGCTCATTATAACTGCTTGTAACACATCCTATTGCCTTCTAAACCTTAGTTGCTCACTTAAAATTAAGTGATCTATAGCATGTGATATCCCTTATGTTTAACAGTCTGTCCCACTTTGTATTTAGCTTGGACACTTTGCTTACTTTCTCCAGACCTGACGAAGAACTCTGTGAAACTTGAAAGCTTTTCTCTTCCACTAACAGAAGTTGGTCCAATAAAATATATTATTTTAACTACCTATTCTCTTTTATAGATAATTTGAATCATTCATCCAAAGCATATAGGGTCAGATAGCAACACATTTACTTACATTCTGGAATTCAGATACCACGAGTAAAATATAGTTTTAACAAGTTATGTAAGTGAATCCTAATTTGTATGAATGTTGTTACAGCTGAATCTGGCTGCTAGAAGAACACCTCATCCTCCCTGATTAGAGATAACAAGGTGGCTCAGCCTGATTGGACTAACCTCGTTATCTCTAACCTGGTTCTTGCCTTCTTATTTATACCTGCCTCTGGATACGTCCACTGCATGTGTCCGACGAAGTGGGTACTAGCCCACGAAAGCTTATGCTTCAATACTTTTGTTAGTCTTTAAGGTGCCACAGGACTCTTTGTTGCTTCTACAAACCCAGACTAACACGGCTACCTCTCTGATTCTTAGAATTTTGTTGTTTCTGTTGCCTGACGTGGGAATTAATTGCCAGATGAAGAAAGCCTTGACCAGAGGAGATGGAGATGGATGGTACAGGATAAAGTGGATTGACACCACATTTCAATACCACGTTGTCATACAGATGGCAATGTTGAAAGGCCTGTGGATACAGGAAGTAATAAGCTTTAGAGTAACCAATGCTAGGACTTTGTTCCCTTAAGCGCTGCCTAATCAGATGGAAGTGTATTATTAGAAACAGTGAAGATGCCTCTCCTTACCCAAAACAGGTAATGAAAGTGTAAGGAAATGTTTTTTGTTCCTGCAAAATTTTTTACAAAATCAAATACGTTTTTAAGTTTTTCTTCACAGTTTTTGGTGTTCTCTTATAAAATGGAAGATTCAGAAACTGAAATTTTCTTGGCCTAAAATCAGAAAATTTTGGCCAATATCCACAATATTTTCAGGCTTTAATTACCAAAAAGTGAAAGAAAAAAAAGGGGAGGGGAGCGCTATAGTTTTGCAGTGAAAACCTGAAAAACAGTCAGTCAGAAACAGACATTTCCATTTTGACACAAAAACTATTTGTATTAAAGCACACACACATACACACACACACCCAAGCATGTTTTAAAAACAAATTTCACCAACTGTACCCATGACTTCACCTCACCGAAGAGTTTGCTTCAGAGCTTCGATAGCACATTTTAGATGTTGCTACAGCACAGGAAATCTCAGAAGATAAACATTCAACTGTAATAGCTCATTTCCATGACTTAGGACTTAGCTACACTAGACTTATTTCCCTGGATTTCTATAAAGTGTATTTATACTATAACAAAGGAAAACTTTAAAAATAAAGTGTATGCCCACAAATAAAGCTTTAATTTCACTGAATACTGGTGTAAGTTTCACTGATATGATTGTAAGGACATATTGGAACCAATTTCCATGACTCTGTTGCTGTTGAAGAACTATAGAAAATCATATTTACCATAAAAATGCAGAAATATTCCAGTTATTTAGAACAGCCATTCTTTTCTCTTTAACCTAATTAACAATATCAACAATGTGTCCATTCATTGCATTACTGAAGCAGATGAAAGGAATACATTTTAAACAGTTTCTTGTATTATTTTGTACCATTCACATTCAGATATGAGACAAATGACATTTCAACATATAGTTCATATGTTCACATAAAGGTACTGTGGAAAATAGCAACTTCAGCTGGAGGAATTTACTACTATATTCCCCTTAAACTGCAAAGATAATAAAACTATCAACTCCCTACTGTTTCACTACATGGCATTATGAAATCCAATCCATATGGTCTCCCTATATACGGAAAATCCCCCATCACATCCTGAAAACTTCTCATCTTCATTTCTCTCACTTTCTCCCCTCCTTCACTTTAAGAAATTTACTACAGGTGCAAAATTTCACTTAACATGCTGGAAGGAAAAGAAGGTGATGCACCAAGCCAGACACTGATATTATCTCAGCAGACAACATGATAATGCAAACCACACTCTTGACTGTCTAGTTTTCTTCTGTGGTGGGTGTGATGTTTCTCAAGGTACTCAGAGCTGAGAGTCACCTTGTTACGTCCTGTCTCAAGGTCAGGGATCTTGCCTGTTCTTGGCTGGGAATCAGTTCCCTGCCACCACCAGCCACTTAAGCACTCTCCTCTGGGCAATGCCTTGCAGGTTAACAATAGGTGCACCCCAGTCCCCAAGCCCCTTTGAATTATTCCCCTGTGATATGCAGCCCAACACTGGCTACTCCCACATCCCAGATCCTCTACCCCCAAAGAAACAGTGTGCCCCAGTTTACTAGTTTTACCTTAAACCACTGCTTCTGTAAGCCACACAATGCTTATGAGCACTTATAGGCAAACAAAAGTTGATTCATTTAAGAAAGAATAAAAATTTAACTAGACACAAGAGAAAGTGATGAAAGCAAATGGTTACAATAGAAAACAAAACCACACAACAGGAAGCTGGATCTACACTTATTAATAGTTACCTTTCCTGTCGAATAGGTGCCCACCCCACACATGTACAATGTTCAGTCTGTTCTGGCTTAACAGAAACCAGGATGCAGTTTTTCATGACAACATCTCTCTCCTCGTCTCTTCAGAGAAAGGATTCAGAGGTCCTTTCCTCCTTGGTGTCACACAGAAACACACTTGTTTCTATTCATAAATGGGCAAACCCATTTAGTTTTCTACCTTCAAGAGGATTTGATTGTTTGCAGTTGTCTCTTATGGTTTTTCCATTGAAAGTCTTGAGACTGAGTGAAGCTAAACAGGATATAGGAGTGTGAACATCAAGAAGAAGGCAGCAGTGTGCATACCCAGAGTCATAGGCACCTAAGGAACTTTTACTCTGAAAAATGTAGGTGCTGAATACGTTTAGGCGCAGTAGAGCCAAAACTGGGACTTAGGCATCTAAGTCTGGCATTTAGGCATCTCAGTCCCTCAGTGAATCATGCCCATAGATGATATATGGTCACTGGCACTATACAAGCCAGACAGATAAAAGGTCACACTGAGCCAGCCTAATGACGTGGAGAGGGAGGATAGACTGTAGAAGCAAGCAAATTTAGTGGCACAGGAATAATTTTGCCACAGTACCAGTCTGTGCAATAGAGACACTGGAGTGTTGCTCTCTCCAGCATTTGCAGATTCTTTTAGTTTAGTTAAGCAGGGTCTTGTTGGAGTTCAACAGAATTTGAGATTTTGTTTTAGAAATAAGCAGAAAGTAGGTGATGAAGATGCTCCTTTCATATCTTGGATCTTAGCCTAATTTTCACCCAACATGGTAAGACAAGGCTCATCATCATTTGTTTGTAAGGAAATTAGCGTAGAAGGACCTTTGCAGCAACTAGAGCAGTTGCCTGCAAAATGAGATTTGCCCTATAAATTGACCACCATATCTTCAAAGAGAAACTGATTTCTGTGTTTTGACTGAGGATATCTTCTATAAATAGCTGTAATATTTGGTGAAAAGGGAGATGTCAATCTAAATACCCGAGTTTTCTCCTAAGCGTGGGTGAAGCCCAGGTATTTATGTTCTTTACACATATTTTTTGTTTATTGTTGAATATACTGAGTTTTGCAAAACTATGTTATTTGCCAGTCTGTGTGGTTAAAAGTTACTTCTCTGTTCACTGTTATTAATAGTCAGTGCTGGTTAATATGTTTCATAAGGTGGAACATGCAATCTGATTCTCATTTTGCCTTTTTCTCTTTTTTGGGATATGTCCTTTTAAGAAGCATTTTCATTTGAGAAAGGTCACTGTTTTCATCATACATGTACTCAATTTCTTGCTCATGTTTTTGGTTTCAGAATTACAGCTCCATTTGATAAGACAAGGCTGTGTTATTCTAAAGGCAGATGCTGGTCAATGAGTAGAGGGAGGATTACTATATAATATACAATTCTTTTGAGGGTAGCTCAAGATTATTTAGATGAGTTTTTCCTTTAATATCTAATCTCTACAGACTCCTAATCCTTGACTCTATGCAGGTGCTCAGTATGGTCACATCACAATTCTAAAAAGGCATATTACTCATTGAGGCTATACTTACTTTCAGCATGCCACCAGTGAGAACTCCAGGTCAAACTTTCCACAACATAAGGAAAAGCTTTAGCAATTTCACCTTGTCTGCCAAGTAGGCAAAAATTCCACACCATATCAGGGCAAAATCATCTCTGGGTCTATTAGATATTAAACCTTATTATCTTTCTTACCACACAAAGTGCTCGACAAACATTCAGTGCAATTACTGCCCACATTGGTTGAATAAGACCTTCTCTGCTCCAAATTGCAAGCTCTCTATTATTCCTTCTTAACTATTTCATCCTAAACTTTATTTGATGCAAGTAACTTCCATTAAGACCCATTTTACATGTGATTTTTTCCCTCATAGCTAAAAGTTGACCCACAAGTTCTAGAAACACAGCAACAATGTTGTTATAGGATTAAAGGGATGTAGCTACCACTGCCACCTACTGGATGCAAGTGGCATTAACATGCAGAAACACAGAACTTTAATGCTAGTGATTGTTACAAAAATGTACTCAAACACAGAAAAGGAGAGGTTCAGGAGAGCTAGAAGAGAATAAACTCCACAGTGTTTACATTTCTATGGAATCTTATTTAAAAAGGTCCAAAACAGTTCTTCAGATTAAAACTTTAACATTTATTGCTGATAAAAGAGTAAAAAGCTCACAAAATATGCCTGGACTGTCTAAGGTGTAACTGAAAGACTGAATTTGACCCACTTGGCCAGATTCATCTCTGACACACCAGCTGTACACCAGTGTAATCTGTTATTGCAGGAGTTACATTGGTGTAAAGCTACTGTTAGAGGGCAGAAAATCAGTCCTGCTGTATATAAAGAGTCTTTTTGTTTGCTAAACGCGTATGAGGGTTACTCCTTTGTACATCACTGTGCAATGCAATGAGATGTGATTATTTGTTTTAATAATATGATGTTTGGCCTGACTAGTATTTCAGAATGGTAAAATGATCGTAGAAGCACTGCTCATAGAAAGTGGGATCACCCCAGTAAAACTGCTGAGATACTGTGGAGTTGAGGATGGGTGGCAAGTAGCAACCCTCAGTGAGCATGTGCACTGGTGAAGGTCTATTTAAAGTCAGTCAAATTATAGAATTGCAATACCTGAGATTAATTGCTTAAGTTAGACTCACAGGGGGTTTATTCATTGTTAACTGTATATTTAAACGCCATTGCTAGGGACCAGTGGAAAGAGGATAGCGTGAAAAATCATGTGAAAAGGAACCAGGAATACATAATTCCTTATCCTAGCTCTTCCAACAAAGAGGTTTAGACAAGTCACTTGGTCTTTCTGGCCCTGTCTCCCATATAGACACTGCCATTGAAAAACAGACATCAAACAATCTTCAGAATATCACCTCGGATGACGGAGACACACACAACTAACATTCTTATGTGGGCGCGTGTTCACACATGAGACTACAGGGACAGCAACAATTTTTGTCTTGAAACCATAAAGAAATTAATTAACATTTGAATGCCACTTTGGAGGCAGAGACAAAGCTCAGCGCAAGTTCTAAGCATTAATACTAATTACTATTTCCTTAATACTGTAAGATATTAGCATAGATAGAGCCTGTCTTTAAAAGCCTGTTTAAAATTCACTGTAGAGAAAGGGAAGAGGTTAGGGCAATATCTTTTATTAAATCAACTTCTGTTGATGGGAGACAGAAGTTTTCAAGCTACACAGAGCTCTTCTTCAGATCTGGGAAAGGTACTCATTGTCCCAGCTAAACACTAGGGGGAACAGACTGTTTAGCTTAAGTAGTTAACACATATTTAACAGACTGTGCAAGGGGAAGTGGCCTGTTAATACCACTGCAATAATGGGACAAACAGGGGTGGGGGGCTAGTGAGTTACCGATTGTTGTAATAAGTCATAAAACCAACATCTTTATTAAGACCAGGATTTTTAGCATCTAAGGAAAGTTATGAACTTAAGCTCACAGGCTTGTCTTTCGAAGCTGTTATGCAGGTTTTGAGAGTGTAGCGATTGTCTGGTTTCTCCCTTGTAGTTGCTGGCGGGGCATTTGATGCACTGGATGATGTAGCCCAACAACAACTATGTGGGAGAGACCAGACAACCATTACGCTCTCGAATTAATACTCTGAGAAAAATTATAAAAGACAAAACCACCATATTACCCATGAGTGCACACTTTTCACAAAATGGTCACTCTGTATTTGACCTGAGTCCTTGTCCTCAAAGATATTACCTCAACCACCTAGTCTTTTTTATAGATAATTCAAATCGCTCATCCAAATCAGATAAAGTCAGATAGTCACACAGTTACTTACATTCTGAGATTTAGATAACATGAGTAAAATATAGTCACCGTAGGCTGGAACTTGGGCTCTGAGACTCAGCACCATAGGTCTTTTATGGCAGCGTAGCTATGCCCCAAAACAGCAAATTTTGGCTCAGCTGAATAGGGATTTGTTCCCGTCCTGCTGCCAATTTGCCCAAAACTCTCATGCAGGCTCACAGCTCTACACTAGCAAAATGTATGCAATGCATAGCAGTCACAAAAAGTACAGCATACTGTAGAAAAGTGTTAAGACCTCATCTACACTATACAAAATACTGTATCAATGACAATATGTAATATGTTAGACAATATGTAAGTTCCTTGACCCAACTAAAACATACTTCAGTCTTGCAGCACACATGAGACTGAACTGTATTTTAAACTCATTGAGGGACTAGTGTTGAAAATGGCACTTAGTACTTTCTAACTGCACACTATAAAAGAATTTACCTCTCACGTGGAAAAATCCATGAACCTAGTAGTTTTCTGATCTGAAACTTCAGAACTGAGAGCATAAGCAGGAAGGATAAGGATTGAATACAGGAACATAAAATATGTACGCACAATAAAAGTGCTACTGAAAAATCAGATTCCTATATGATTCACTTTCTGGCTCAAAACACAAACGCAAATCACTCTGGGCTTGTCTTTACAGCAACACCTAGCTTGGGTCAGTACACTCGAGTTCTTCCACAAGTGCTGGTCCCTATGCGTATTCCACTGTGGATGTATGCAAGTGCTCCATGTACCCAGACTGGAGATCTGGAGCATTCTGATACCAATCTCCATCTCAACATTTACCTTATAAATAACCATTGGTTATTCCTCAGACATACTATACATACAGAATGATGGGGTCTAAATTAGTGGTTACCACTCAAGGACAGATCTTGTAGACAGTTCTATGAAAACATCTGCTCAATGTGCAGCAGCAATCAAAGAAAGCGAAATGGGAATCATTAGGAACGGGACAGATAATAAGACAGAAAATATCATATTGCCTCTATATAAATCCATGGTACTCCCACATCTTGAATACACTGTGCAGATCTAATTACCCCATCTCAAAAAAGATATATTGTAATTGGAAAAGGCACAAAGAAGACAAAAATCATTAGGGGTATGGAACAGCTTTCGTATCACGAGAGATTAATAAAACTGGGACTTTTCAGCTTGGAAAAGAGATGACTAAGGGGGGAATATGATAGAGGTCTATAAAATCATGACTGGTGTAGAAAAAGTAAATAAATTAGTGTTATTTACTCCTCCTAATACAAGAATTAGGGGTCACCAAATGAAATTAATAGGCAGCAGGTTAAAAACAAACAAAAGGAAATATTTCTTCATACACAGCACAGCCAACCTGTAGAACTCGTTGCCAGAGGATGTTGTGAAGGTCAAGACTATAAAAAAAGAACTAGATAAGTTCATGGAAGATAGCACTATCAATTTGCTATTAGCCAGGATGGGCAAGGATGATGTCCCTAGCCTCTGTTTGTCAGAACCTGGGAAAGAGGAACAGGGGATGGATCACTTGATAACTTGTTCTGTTCATTCACTGTGAAGCACCTGGCATTGGCCGGTGTCAGAAGACAGGGATACTGGGCTAGATGGACTATTGGTTTGACCCAGTATGACCGTTCTTCTGCTCACTGGGATTTAAACCTTGTACTTTTGTCACTCACTAAGCCTTCCTTGAACCATTAGCTACATGCTCCATGTACTAGGCAATCCCTCGCTAGGACCAATGCCAAGCTCCTGGACCTCATCAGCATTTGGGGAGAGGAGGCTGTCCAGTCCCAGCTGCACTCCAGCCACAGGAATGATGATACCTACGGACAGATTCATAATGCTTGACAGAAAGAGGCTATGATCAGCACAAACTACAGTGCAGGGTCGAAGTGAAGGAGCTGCGCAACGCCTACCACAAGGTGCAGGAGGCAAACCGCCACTCCGGTGCTGCCGGTTCTATGAAGAGCTGGATGTGATTTTCGGTGGTGACCTTGCTTCCACTGTGAAGGCCACTGTGGATACTTCGGTGGCTCGCATGCCAGTCGAGAGTGGACCAACCCAGGAGGAAATCTTGGACGAAGATGAGGAGGGGGACCCAGAGGCAGAGGAGGACTTGGAGGTCTGAGATGCATGCAGCCAGGAGCTCTTCTCTACCCTGGAGGAGACTAGCCAGTCACAGCTGTTGGATCTTAGCAAAGCGCAAACAGGAGAGGATTTGGTAAGTGGGTTTGATTTTGGGAATCGCTGAAGCGAGTTGTTGGAAGCAGGAAGGTTGTCTCTATATGATGCACGTACCATCACATGCCTAGTCTGAGCAACGGAAAAGGCTGCTGATTGACTCCCTCACTTCACGGGAATCTGCCTTAAGAGATCTCCAGGAAACTCGCATTTGGACAATACACTGTTGCAAGTTCTTTAGCAGAGCTGCTTTGTTTCTTGCCCCATTAACGGTAACTTTCCCGCATTACTCTGCCATCATGGGGTGGAGATGAGGGACAACACCATTGTTGTACACAGGCGAACCACATAAGGGCCAGGGCGGAAGCCGCAGTCTTGGAGAAGACCCCGCCTTGATTCCCTGCTCACCCTCAGCGAGATATCTTCCATTATGAACACAGCCTGGGGAAAATGTGGGGACAGGAATGATTATCAGGCCCCCCACATAGTGCTGACTCTCCCCAAGAGCCACATGCCCAGTGTACAGTACAGTCATGAAACGCTGATTTCCCCTACCCCTGCGGTTACTCACCATTTTTGGGGGTCTTGTGGCTCATGCGGGCTTGCTGGGGTCAGCCAGTTAGTGACAGGTATGTCAACAGTGGCTGTGTTTTAAATCACTCAACCAGCATTCTGTGTGTTGCAAACAATACTGCTTCGGAAAAATGTTGCGTTTTGGCTTCACAGATATGACCTTGGGAGCCCAGCCTCCCTCTTTGTTATCACCAGCTGAACTGCTGTACAGAATTAGAAAGCAGCCACGAAGAACTAAGGAGGATTTTCTGCATGATCTTATGATGCATTCTGCGGCCAAAAAACAGGCATCGAAGGAGTATCAGGACAGCGAGAAGAGGGATAGAAAGGAGAATGCAGCACCTCAGAATGAAGCCACAGAGCAGCTCTTAAAAGTCATGGAGCACCACGCAGACACGCTCCAGGCGCTACTAGGACTGCAAACCGAGCAGTTTCGTGCCCGCCCTCCCCTGCAGCCACTGCCACAAAACTCTTTCCCATATATCCCCCAGACACCACCAACACATGCTTATCAACCTTCCGGCTCCAGTCTGTACCTGCTGAATTCCACTCCTGCCGTGTCACAGTCCAGCACTTTGGACTCTCAGTACCCACTGCACTTAACCCTCATCCCTCTGCAATTTAGCCTTGTTGAAGTACAGCACCTGCTGCACTGTACTCCAAAGGAGAAAGTTGGATATGATGCCTGAACATAAACAAATCTTTAACAGTCTTGGGACCCCACCTCCTCCTGGGACCTTCCCTTCCCCCATCCTCCTCAATGCTGATGTGTTTGTCTGACTCCTCCGGTTGTTGTGTTTTAATAAAAGAACTGTGTTGGTTTGGAAGCAATCTTTATTCTATTAACTGAAGGCAAAGAGAGCATTTGAAAAGCAACAGACAATTATCTTAAACCTTCATAATGCATCATCTGCCCCAATCACAATCACCTCCTAGCATTACAAGCACTGAGCTCCTGAGCATAGCAACAAATATTAATGGCTTTCAGCTTCAGATTGCTGCCTCAAGGCATCCCTGATCCTTATGGCCCCATGCTGCACCCTCTAATAGCCCTGGTCTCTGGCTGCTCAAATTCAGCCTTCAGCCGCTGATCCTCAGTCATCTAGCCCTGAGTGAAGCTTTCACCCTTTCCTTCACAAATATTATGGAGTGTACAGCACGCAACTATAAGCATAGGAATATTGTCATCGGCCAGGTCGAGTTTCTCATATTGGCAGCACAAGGGGGCCTTTAAATGGCCAAAAGCAAACTCAATAGTCATTCTGCACTTGCTCAGCGTGTTGTTGAACCACTCCTTGCTGTGGCTGCCCTGTGTATGGCTTCATAAGCTACGGCATTAAGGGGTAGGTGGGGTCTCCCAGGATCACAATGGCCATTTCGACTTCCCCTACGGTGTTCTTCTGGTCTAGGAAGAAACCAGCCTGCAAGTTCCTGAACAGTGTTCCGAAAGATGCATGTGTCATGCACCTTTGTGGACCAGCCTGTGCCAATGTCCGTGAAATGCTCACAGTGGCCCTCAAGGGCCTGGAGAATCATTGAGAAATACCCCTTTCAATTAATGTATTCGGTGGCTAAGTGGTCTGGTGCCAAAACTGGAATACATGTGCCATCTATCACCCGCAGCTAGGGAAGCCCATTTGTGCAAAGCCATCCACAATGTCACACACATTGCCCAATCATGGTCTTTCGGAGCAGGATGCAATTAATGACCCTGCACACTGCCATGAACACGAATCCAGCGATCAGCTTTCCCACTCTGAACTGGTTAGCGACTATTGGTAGCAGTCTGGAGTAGCCAGCTTCCACAGTGCAATTGCTATGCGCCTTTCCAATGGCGGGGCAGCTCTCATTCTCATGTCCTTGCTGGGCTGGGGTGAGCTCATCACACAGTCCCATGGATGTGGCTTTTCTCCTCCAAACATTCTGCAGCCACTGCTCATCATCCCAGATATGCAAGACAATGTGACCCCACCACTCAGTGCTTGTTTCATGAGCCCAAAAGCAGCATTCCACCGTGGTCAGCACCTCCGTGAATGCTACAAGCAATCTCGGGTCGCAGCTAGTACGCGTGAAGAGATCGATGTCGTACTCCTCTTGCCTTTGTAGTTAGGAATAACTCCACTGCCACTTGTGACACGTTAGTCAGAGCGAGCAGCATACTGGTCAACAGTTCAGGATCCATTCCTGCAGACCGAAGAGGGAGAGTGCGCAGTACACAAACCATTGAAAATGGTGCCAAATGCAGACAGAAGCACAGGGATTGCTGGTGCGAAGCAATGCATCACAGGGCATTGGGACAGGACCCGGGATGCCCCACGACCCCCTCCACCTTCCCACAACTTTTAGCAGCAGAAGAGGAAGAGATGCTCTGTGGGACAGCTGCCCAGAGTGCATCGTTCCAAATACCGCTGCAAGTGCCGCAAGTGTGAACACACTATTGCGCAGGCAGCTGACAGTGTAAACACACAAAAGCAGTTTCCTTTCAGTGCTCTCTGAGTGGCGCTATAACTCTGCCACTGTAGATATACCCTTAGAGCCCTCCCCATCTAGTGTCTCATCTCTGGCTGTTGGGAAAATTTGCTAACAGCAGTCACAGATGAACCACATGCCATTGTAGGTGATCTCATCATACCATACCTTCCCATAAACCCCTCCAGCTCAGACTTGAAACCAATTTTTTGCCCCCACTGCTTCCCTTGGAAGGCTGTTCCAAAAAAGCATTCCTCTGATGGTGAGAAACCTTCAACTAATTTCAAGCCTAAACCTGTTAATGACCAGTTTATATTCATTTGTTCTTGTACCAACATTGGTGCTTAACTTAAATAACTTCTCTCCCTCCCTGTTACTTATCCCTCTGGTATATTTACAGGGCACAATCTGCATCCTTGTACCCTCCTACTTGTGTAATGCTTGCCAAACACCCACAATGGAATTCTTATTAGGACCAGGACTCGAAGAAGAAAAAGAAAGATAGTTACGTAGCTTAGAGCAACTGGAGGTTCTTCAAGATGTGTGATCCCAATCTGTATTCCACTACTGGACTCACAGTAGAAAAGAAACTGAAGATTGGTCCGCTCCACCCTTTATGCCATTATTTGACAGCACAAGGAAAGCAAGCCTTCCATGCCGACTAACAGAATTGCAAGAATTCTCTGACTCTGGTCACATAGGAGTGCGTGTGCACAGCCGCAGTGGAGTACAGATAGGAACCACACATCTCAAAGAACCTCTAGTTACTATAAGGTAAATAACTTCCTCTTAGGGCTTGATTACACTGGCACTTTACAGCGCTATAAAGCCGCCAGGAGCACTATAACTCACTACCCATCCAGACTGGCAAGGCACGTAGAGCGCTATAAATCCAGTTATACTGGTCCTGGTAATCCTCCTTTCCAGAGGATTAACAGCTATAGCGTATTGGGAGCTCCGTTTTAGCTCCAGTGTAAACGGGTAGTAACAATATATCCCTTTGAGTGATCTCTGGAACCTCCCCTATTCAATTTAAGCCAATTAAGCCTCTCTTCCCTTTGTTCTGAACTCGGCTGGAGGAATGCGGAAGTACGTTTTCAGAGCTTAGCTGCAACTCGGCAAATCAACAGTGCAAATAGTTACCTTGCAAGTGAGCGTGAAGGAGAAGATTAGTAGGCTTCACATTTCAAAAACACTTTGCTGACACACTCTCAGCATGCCAAAAATCCACTCACTCTCTCTCTCCGCATACACACAACATGCTCCCCCACACTCCCCTCGTTTGAAAAGCTTGTCGCACCCAGCTGAATACTGGGATAGCTGCCCATAATGCACCACTCCCTGTGCCGCTACAAGTGCCGCAAGTGTGGCTATGCCAGTGCGGTTGTGGCTGTGAGTGTGGACACACTGGAGCGCTATCCCTGGAGCTGTATCTGAAGGCACGTATAACCAAAACCGCTATAAAGCTGTAATCAACTGCTATAAAGTGTAATCAAGCCCTTACTGAAATCGAGTTAGCTTGAGGAAGAGCAACCACACTTCAAAACAACATTGCAGTAACAGAGTGATTGGATTAGCAGCACAGAGTGACTGGATTAGTTGCTGATACAGCAATTCTAGTTATAAAAATGTATCTCCATTGAATTGCTAGCTTTAGCATCAACAGCCTTCCAGCTTCAGTCCCTACTCTTCTCTCCCTGCAACTATGAGCCAGCTATCTTGAGTTTAAAGCACCACTTAAACTCAATCTAGAGATTTTTGTGTGTGTCCTGGAGTCAAGGTAGGGGGTAACACCTGAGTTATAACTCAAGCTAATTATCCATATGGTACACTGTTCTCTGAAAGCAGGCTTTGTATTCTCTCCACAAGTTTGGGCAAAAGTGTCATTAAATTAACAAACAGAACAGAAAAAAAATTAACAAAGTACTGTTCACTTATCAGGTTCAGAAAACAAGAAAAATTGATTAAATACATAAAACATACCAGGTAAATTCTCATTCTGTAATATTACATGGAAGACAGGGTCAGTATTTTTTATTTCTACCACATGAACATGTTTGTTACCTTGTAATGGTAGGCAGCCACCATGGGAAGTGGAAATCCTGCCGCAGAATTTGGTGTACTCTCTGCTGCAGAGCGCCACTCAAATTATAAATCAAAATAAAACTTAATGAACACTAAATTTACATGTATACATCAGCTTTCATCATGGGAGCTCTCAAAGTACTTTACAAAGCATGGCCCCAGACCTGCAACTGGATCCATACAAACAGACCTTTGCATCCCTGCAGAGCACCACTAACTTTTGGACGGGGTGTTAAGATCTAAACGGGCAGATCAGTTTGCAGGACTGAGGCCTAAATAAGTGCAGCATCTCTGACATGCAGCCATTCCTGGGGTGGAGAGTTGCAACAAAGTGCTATACAAAATGCAAAGGAGGAGAAATGTTGGTCGAGTACAAACAGACATATATTGTCTCATAAAAAAGTGCCATGGGATCTTTAATGCTCATGCAGAGCAATCTGGGTCTCCATTTGTAAAGACTCGCCCCAAAACCTGCACACGAGGCTAACCTTGCACCCACTGAAATCAGCTGAAAGATCCCCACTGACTACAACAGGCATTGAACTGGGTCCAGTACACATATTCAGCTTGAAGAGCGGAGTCTAGTCTGCTGGGATATGATCACATGGTATCAGGGGAGTCCGGAAATTTCAAACCCGATGCTTAGACCATTAAGCTATGAACAAACAACCCAGATTCTTCATTTAGCCTGCCTATGTTACACATGCAGAACACTCACTGACTTCAGCAGGAATGTTTTCTATAGAACAATGGCAACTTGTGGTGCAGAAAACAAAGAGCTCTTTTCTAGTAAGGCATTAAATTGAATATTAAAGGGGTTCATTGTTGCCTGGATGAGAGTGAAAGCAAATAATATTAATAAACATAATACTTGTACATTGTGAGCACTAAAGAAAGAGAAATGGCCAAATTCTGCCCTCATTTATAATCATGCAACCCCAAACACTTTGCTTTGGAAAATACAATTTACTCTCTTGACTTCAGGGGAGCTATGACAATTAGCAGCAGCTGAGAATCTGCCCCAAGAATTTTTATTTAAAAAACAAAAGCAGCTTTTATTTTTTGCAGTTAATTTCACATTGCTATAGTGGAGATTTTAATTACATGAAGGGCTGGAAATTTGCTAAGTCTATGAATTTGAAACCTAACACTACCAGCAGTATTCACACATTCCTATAGGACCGCTATTTCTATGAAATGTGCTAAATGTGTAATTTTTAAATAGCAATTTCAATGCATAGTTTGCCAGATATACTCAGATCCTTAATGGACTTAGGTACATTGTTAAAATGTTATTTATATAATAACTTGGTCATCTGTGAATTAAACTGCCTTAATCATATCATAGTCCTAGTTTTCACAGGGCAGTAGCATGGTTCTATAACATGGGATAACACCACTGCTATTTGGTCCTTGCTACACAGATAAAAATCAAACTAAGTTATAACACATTCCCCTGATGTAGTGAGTTTTACTGGCCCTTTAAGTGGAAGTCTGGGGTGAAATGTAAATGCTGAACTGATAAAAATCTAAATGTCCACAGAAATTCTAAGAAAAGACAGATTCCCCCTCAAACATGCCAATTTTCTCAGCAGTCTAGCTTTTCAAAATTTGATGTTTTAATAATAAATCACTGAACATTATGACTTTTTGTTTAAAAAGTGTTTTCATTTTAATGGATTTAGTTAATAACATCAAATGAATGGTACAAAATTGTGTCCTTATTCACATTTCCATACATTGTATTATGGACCACCTGAAAATCTGGACTAAAAATGCATAAGATGTCTTAGTCCTAACCTAATTTTTGCTATATGTAGAGGAGATGTACAGAAACATGCATTTGTTAACAATGACATGTTACCATTAACTTAAAACAACAAGATATGTTAAGGCGTGCATTGTATAATAACGCACAGATGTGTGATATGGTATGAAACCAAATGTCAAGTGCTACCAACAAAAATCAGAAGTGATTGCACACTGACATCTTGTGATATTTTTAGCTTGTTTTGTTTTATATTTGCTTTAAATATTTAATATTTAAAATATATTTTCCCTACAGAAAACATTTACTGGAAGACAGACTGGAAGATTTACCTTTTTTAAAATTATATCATTTAAACAATATATTAAATATGACACAGGTGATAAGACTCTACAGGCCCTGAAGTCTTTAATGGTTTTCAGAGACAATATTTGTACCCAATGGCTTCACTGATTTTTACTAGCAAAACTTTGGAAGTAGCAGCTTGGAGAGCACCCTGCCTTTACAGAAATACTATGCTTTAATTAAAATAAAAACAGGAGAGAGAGGGTGCCATACTGATTGGTGGAGGAATGGGAACAATTAAAACCTGAATAATTTACCATGGATTTCATTTTATTAGTTTCTCTACTTACAAACTAATACAGGGGTTTGTTCTTCCTAGTGCATCTTCTCTTCCAATTTGTTCCTGCAATCAAGTAAATACTTGAATTTTCATTGGCAACAGAGATTAAAGGACTTGGACCCCACTGCAGGATCAAGGAGGAAAGGACATTGGGGTGTGAGTGCAGAATTAACTCTTACTCATCAGTTTTCTGAAACTGCAATATAGCAAAACAAAGAAGTACTTTTTTTGCACAAATATCTTGCTAAATTTGCTTCAGTATAAAAATCCTTCAATTCCCATTGACTAAGTTTTATTCCACCTGAATGGTCCTTCACATTCCTAAAATTCCCATATTTTTAATTCATCCTAGTTTGACGGCCTAGTAAGCCAACCACCATCTTTCTAGCCAAGGACAGGATGACATGGAGCTCCTTTATATTGCTCTTTAATAGTCTGGAGCAATGGCTTTTGAGCAATGCAGGGTGCTTCCTATCTTCTATAAGCAGAGTGCTCTGTCTACTGGCCTTGGGAATGAAACAGAGCTGGAATTGAAGCCCAGTCTCCCTCCATGGCAGTGCAGAGCACTGTCCTTTTTTCTTTTCCATGTACCTGCTTTTATGAAAAGACCAGCTTCTCCATAAGCCACTGCTTAGCTTCCAATAGTCTGTGGGCTTAGTCTGGGGCTTGGACTGAAATGACTGGTTTCTTAAAACTTCCATTCAGGCTCCTACAGGAAGCATAAAGTAGAAACATATAAAATTAAAAATGCAGAAACGTCTTCCATTTGTTTTTTTCATGGGTGTATTAGAAAGGCACCTGTGGCTAACAAGCTCTGACTAGTACTTTGCTGAATAACCAAAGAGCCAACCATATTGTTCGCTCAATCTATGTAATCATGATTTTATTTTTAAACGATAGATTAATGAATATTCAAGGTAAATGTCTATAAACTTTACAGTTCATATTTAAATTAAAAGATTTTAAATGAATTCTATTAATGTTTGTAACATTGCTGATTGGTACCACCATATTAGTTTAATTACAAAACTGGGTGGGGAGGAGGAATGAAGCAGTTCATTCCAGATTCAGTACTGCATGAGAGAAATATAGCAGCTCTTCTGCCCCTCACTCCTCAACTCCCTCCTTTTCACTGAAAGAGCAAATTACCTGCAGATGCTTAACATTCTACACTTCCTAAGTCAAAATCCATACTGCTCCCCTTGATTATGGTAAGCATAGCAGTAACACAACACACCTCCTGTCATGACGATAAACTGCCTTTTTAAAGCAGGTACAGTATGAAGACGCTTCAAAGTAAACAAGGGCATTTACCAACTTCCATTGTTCAGTCAGTCTGTTCATAGTAATGTGGGTACAAACCTTTAAGGAGAATTATTGCTTTTAACAAGATGAAAACTTTTGGAAACATGGCAAGCATCCAACTTAACAAGGATCGAATTCTATCAGTTAAAATGACATTTTGATTTTTGAAACCCTAATCTGATTACTCAAGATGATGATATTTCATTTTCACATCTCTTCATTATAATTATTTACAATTCTAAGGTCTAATTAATATGTTAACAGCTAAATAGGATCAAAACAGAAAACTGGAAAACAAACCACATTGTATACAAGCATGCCCTGTTTGGCCAATGAATGGTGCACCCTGCTTTCCTGACTGAAATTAAGGCACTAAGTGGCAGTTAAAGGATAAGAGAATTTTTTAAGAAACAACATTATCTGAGGAAAGAATGACATGTCTATTTCTTTTGGGCCCCAGCATGTATAAAGTTTGAATGACTGAAAGTAAGGCATTCTGTTGGCAAAAACTTAAAGAAAATGTTCTACGGTTTTGAGCCTATTACATTCGTTGTCTGAGTGGGACTAGTGGCCATACTAACTGTTAAGAAACTGGATGGGAGGGATGCTACAAAAGTATGTCTGAAGATCTAAAAGGCACCAAAAAGAGAATAGTTCTGCCACTGCCGGTTCTAAAAACAACTATGTAAGCTGTGTTTAAACACTGCATATGGTCTATTCATAATCATAAATCTTTGTTGACCAGAAGATAAAGTGTAGTAGCTTTTCATTTAAACTCTCAGTTAATCAGGGGCTAGTTTAGTAAGAAATTTATTTTCACGTATGAGAAAATAACTGCAGTGTCTAACACAACTACACTTAAAGCAAAACTAGTCTATTATGCATTATTCTGGTTAACACTGAAGAAAACCTGTATAAACAAAAAGGGTTACCTCAAGATATATAGTTTACAATATGAAATCAAGATAAATGAATAAGATTTACTGAAAACAATGTAAAGTGTATTACAAAGATACATGAAACAACTTTAACCACAATATTTTCTCTGTGAAAAATACAACTATTAGTGAGATAAAATGTACAATTGAATTTTTTTTCCAAAAGAAAAAACAAAAAACACAGTATAAAGCAAAATATTTTTCTTCAAAACAGGGAAAATAGTTAAGGTCATTGTCTTTCATTACAATATAATTTGACACAAAAAGCAGTCATAGGATTGCACCAACTCCATGTTCAGTCTCCTGAACATTATAATAGTAAAAGGAGTCCATAAAGCATAATGACATTTCTGAATTTTATGATGGCAATATCTGTATACAGAATTTGATGTCACACCAGCTCTGTTTACAAAATGTATAATACTCTAAATTTCATGGCCAGACAGAAATGCAAATATTAGTTTACCCCAGCCCTGACTCTTTTTGGTGTTCACCAGAGTCGGAAATAGCTATAGTATTTTAAGTGTTATCTCTATAGCAATAAAAAAAATTATACTTAGTGCATGCTTTATTATTTGTCAAAAACATTTCTGAAAATAAAAGTTACCCAATAGTTTACAAAATAGAAAAATCATTATTCAGATTAAAATGTGGTGATACTTATGTTTACTTCCATCTCTAAAAGACTCATTTTCTTGGCAGCATGACTTTTTTTAGCAGGAGCCAAAGTACAAAGTTCCATAAGAGAAATAAAATGCCTATGAATAAGAACGTAGTCTGGTATTTTATGAGAATCAGAGCCTCTTTCTGAGCTCTCTTTTCCATCAGATTAGTGCTGTAGAAAAATGTGAGATTCTGAAGAAAGTTTGTTATAAACACTTCTGCTGTACATGATTCAAAAGTTCACCAAACTTTTCAAAATGATCCTCCACCCATTTTATATTTTTCATGCACAGCTGAACAATCTCCTCCTGTCCTAGATCTGCGCTCTTTTTCTGAACAGAAGAAATCTATTTGAGAGAGAGAAAGAGAGGAAAGAACACATATTAGGCTGCCTCTGTTACTTATTTAAAATGTAGCATGCAGCTCTTAAACACTTTCTTGATCCATATGCTAATGTCTGCAAAGTGATAGGAATTCTTAGGCAAGCTTTATTTGTCCAGGGCCGTCTCTTTTGCAGACATGGCTAGCTAAGGTCTAGGTCTATTATTCATTACTGAAGTGATCTAGTTAAAAAATGACAATCTAAGGTCTGATTTTCCAAGGTGCTAAACACCGTCAACTCCTGGTATCTTAAGAAACGTGCAGGAATGGGACTGGTCATAAGAAATGCCATATATGTGAACAATGCTGTGTCGATGTAACACTCTCAAAATATAAGATCCAATAATATAAATAAATGCTAAGATATTTTAAAAATATATTTAAAAATGCTCAATTAAAAGGCAATACTATCTTATTTGCTGGACTTTGATAACTAATCTACAGTTTACAATAGAACTGTAACAATCCAATGTGGGCAGGGATAAAGACAGCACTTGTCAACCGATTCTGAAAATTGTCTTTAGGATACTTAAAGAGGAAGTATACGAATAATTAAAGATCTTAGTCTGAAAGAAAGTTCAAACAATGAAGTATACTATTCAAAAACCTTGATTTTTTCTCCACAAACGTAGCATGAAGAAATATAAAAATAAAAAACAGTTGTGCCTTCTTTAGCAAAATTAGGAAGAATGAACTTAAAAGCAAATGAATGAACTTAAAAGCAAATGAATTATTATGAATAATAATATGAATACACAGATATGATATTTTTTATATTAAGTCTAAATACTATATAATGCCCCCCCAAATGTATTAAAAACCAGTTAAAAATGCTCCAGTATTCATAACATTATCACATCTATAAAAAAGGCAGGACATCAGTAGTTAAATCCTCACCAACCCTTGCAACCTTATTGTCCAGGGTTTCATGAACCATCAGAATTGAGCTCCACTTCTCTTGCTGCCGACCCAATCTAGCGTAAACCCAACTTCCTTCCATGCTCCCTTCACACTATGCTTCTTTCCCTCCCTCTCCTCCTTTTACCTTGTTACAAGATAGAAATACTAGGAGCATTAGGCTGCTACTCTCAGAGGTCCCCACAGTGCTGCTGAATAGTGGGCTGGCAGAACTGAATGGTGGGTTATTAGTGTCTTTGGAGGTGGAACCAAGGCTGTACCTGGCCTGGGCATGTGTGCGAATGTGTGCATGCGTGTAAGGAATCGGGTGCATTTGCATCCAGGCCCTAGCACCTAAGGACTCTATTGGTAGTTGTGGCCTCTGTTCACTGAGGAAGAAATATCGTAAGTAAATCTTGATACGCCAATGCCTTATGTGGAGACAATGGGCTACCTCTTATCCCTGACTCTCTGCACAGCCACAGACACCCCAGTCTCAGGCTCTCCTTTCCCCACCTCAAAGCCTCTTCCCTCCAGATCCCCCACGTCTCCCAGAGTCCCATTCAGTCTGTTCTCCAGCATCCCTACTCAAAACTCATGGGCCTCTGAAGGTGCCCCTCATCCACAAAGCACAATCCTCATGCCTCTGGCTACCCAACCTGCCTCACCAAGGGTTTGTGCAAAGCACCAGTGGTGAGTCATGATAAAACAGAAACAGCTGCTGATCTGAGCAGTTTTGTCAGTTAATCTTGATGAAACTCAATTAGGTCAACCATATATGTTTAATTAAAAAAAAAAAGAAAAGGCTTATATCCAAAATGTTATCAGAATGTGTGTATGTGAGGATGCAAAGTGTGTATGCTGGCCAGATAGAGTGAGAGAGAAATTTGGAATCTGTGGGGACTGTGACTGTTTAGTCAGAAGGATTGAAGAACTGGGAGAAAAACCGAATATTTTTAAAAATTGGTGTTTAAATGTTTCTTCTATTAAAGTTAATACTCTTTTTAAAAAGTTACATAGAAAATCCAATTGTGCTAGGAAGAGTTACTGTCCCATATATACAGATTAATTTCAATTACTAAAATATGAAAGAGAAAATTTTAATCAAGTTATATGCTAATGCCAACACAGGCTTAACTGTGGAGTCACTTCACACTTCCATAATATTCCCTATTTTAACATATCACATGGTGCAGAATAGAAAACGATCACCCACTAATGTCAACTGTTGATTACCTTGTATTGTCTGCAAAAAGTTTCTAACAGTTCCAATAGAATCATTACTTTGGTTGGGTTAAAATCAGAAACACATACCAATGTTTTGATAATGCTGTTATATATAGATAATTTAACTTTCTGCACTACTTTTTAATTAATCTAAAAATAATGCCACATGTAAGAAGCGGAACAAATACTCACCTCCTCTTTACATGCCAGATATGTGTGGTATTTGTAATGATGGAGTGAGTGATACAGAGAGTACAACTGTATTTTTTCTGGATCTACAGTAAACTCCTGCAGAGAAAATAGTTATTTTTAGGCAAATTAATGATATTTATTCCAAAACAGGCTTCTTATTACCAAATGGATGTCAATTTTAGCAATTCAGAAATAGAAGGTAACTGTCATCATGTCTGAAACTGCATCAAGACAAAATTAGTATACCTTTATCCACTTTGTTTCTCATGTAAATTTAATGTCTTCTTTAAAGCTGGGTTTAATAGTTCTTTCAACCACTCTGAATATATGGAAGGTATGTTAGCTTTCATTTTTCAAGTATTACTGACATCTCTAAAAATAGCAAAAGATATACCTATTTTTTGGTGTTCACTAAATCTATCAAATTCTGTATATATTTTTGGAGAAGGGCAGATCTTTGTCTTAGGAACTGTCGAAAGAGCTTGCATATATCTGATAGTTTTCCAAAAATTACAAAAATATGTGAAACATATTCACTGGTTGGTGGCATCTCCTGCATTTACTGATGTTAGCTAAACTCGCTTTAGGTATGTCTGCTTGGATCCTGTAAAATCTAGTAAAGACTATCCCGAAAAAGCCACAAATATGAGTTGTATGTATTTCTCTAATATTTCTTTTCAATATTCTTTTTAACAATAGGATATGAAACACCTTCTGTCACTGGAGATAAATGAGAAGCTAGAACAAAGAATTAATTTGTTTATACGCATGGCCCATGAGGTGCCTTATGATCAAATTAAAGTTTCTCCAATGGAAACATTTTTCCATGTATTGTCTAACAGCTATTGTACAGTTTACAGTAGAAATCTACATCAACTTTAAGTAAATGTTAGTATGAAAAGCTAAACTGCCACAAGCAGCATGTAGGGATAACATACTGTGCTTTGCCAGAAACTTCCGTATTTCCCCTTGGCTATGGTAGGGAGATTATGAGAGGGGAGGGGCTGTACCCTGAACCAGACCTAGACCTCGTCTAACTTGTGTCTGCTAGCATAGCTGTGCTCCCTGTTACACTATAGAGATGGGAGGGCCACTCCTTTCACTCATTTTAACTGAGCTGGGGCAAGGAACTGAGGAGCAGAAGGAGGTGATGGCTTCGGATGGGGGTGCTGACTCTGGGGTGGGGCTGCGTATGAGGGGCTTGGTGTGTGTGGGGAGGCTCCAGGGTGAAGCAGGGAGTTGGGCTGTGGGAGGGAGTACAAGCTCTGGGCTGAGGGTGTACGCTCTAGGTAGAACCAGAAATGAGGGGTTCACGGTGCGGAAAGGGGCTCCAGGCTGGGACAGGGGGGTTGGATGCGGGAGGGGGTGAGGGATGTGGGCTCTGGGGTGGGGTTGGCCAAGGAATTCAGAGAGTGTAGGAGGGGGCTCAGGGCTGGGGCAGGGGGTTGGGGTACAGGAGAGGGTTTGGAGTGAAGGCTCCGGGATGTGCTTACCTCCAGTGGCTACCGGGAAGCAGCGACATGTCCCTCTGACTCGTAGGTGGAGGTACAACCAGGGGGCTCCGCACTGCTCTCATCTACAGGCACTGCTCCTGCAGCTCTCACTGGCCAGAAGCCGCAGCCAGTGAAAGCTGAGGAGCCAGTGCTCGGAGTGGGGGCAGCATGTGGAACTGCTGTGGCCGCCCCTATGCCTAGGAACTGGGAGGACATGCTGTCCACTTTCTGGGAGCTGCCCGGAGTCGGGTAGAGAGCGTACCAGCCCCACACCAACTGGACTTTTAATGGCCCAGTCAGCAGTGCTGAGTAGAGCTGCCAGGGTCCCATTTTGACCATCTATTCTGGTCAAAAACTGGACACCTGACAATCCTATATCTATAAGGGTTTAATAATAAAAGGAAACAGGCCACCAAGACAAGTGATTTAATATACTGTAGATTTCAAACAAATCATTATTTTTCAAAATTAATTATTAAATGTTTAAAATGTTATCTTTTTTACATATTAAAAAAAACTAATTACCAACAAAATGCAATCCTTTAAGGTATTTTTTTTAAAATCTATCATGTTAGAAATAAGACAGCAGCAGTGATGAATCTTCTAAACACTTACGTGTGCTAACTTAGTGGTTGATTTAGAAGTCCTCAGTGTTTTCTTGCTGTAAGCTTTACCATTCATTCTGATTTTAGAAAGACCAGCTCCTCCACTTTTTGTTTTAGAATCACGAGTGATTACTGTCAGTTCAGGAAAGTTTTCCAAAGCACTCTTAAACAGAGCATAAAAGCAAAAAAGGATTTTGAATTATGCAAAAATTCCACCAAAAGAGAACTTCTCAATCAATTAGATTGCTGGAAAACTGACCATTATTTTCAGAGAAGTTAAAATATTGAAAGCAACCAATCATAAAATATTTTATATACAAGTCTAAAAGCCTCACTCATTCAATTAACTATGAGAGAGCAATATAAGAACACATACAGACACACACACAATAGTTACTTTTTTTGACTGGCCTTAAAAGTAATGTCTCAAGGAAATCAGGCCCTGTCACATATCACAGCTGTCATCTTTGGTTCCTTCATTAAAAAAACAAATGAGGCAGGAATCCAGGAACTGGAGCTTTAAGAAAAGTATCAAATATTGCAAGACTTGTGATGAAATCATGACTGCTGGCATAGCTGAATCTATACCGGGAGTTTTGTCAGCATACCTATGTCAGCAAGGGTATGTGATTTTTCCATGCCCTTCGCTCATGTAACTATGCTGGCAAAGTTTGTAGAATACGGTAAACTTTAGTTAATTTCATGGGGAAAGAGTACCTTCAGTTCATCTTCAGAGAAGTGTTTCAATGTATAGAATTTCACATGAAAGATGTGTTGTCACTACATTTGTTAACAAATGGCACTAGATGTCATCATTCTGCTATAGATACAGCTATAGATCTCCAGCAAAGCATGAGATCATATCTGAGACACACACTAACTAAATGGTGGTGTACTTTATTTTTACTGAACTTCAGTTTTGAATTATGTGTTAAATGAATAAACTTGTTGCAAAAATGTAGAATTATTTTAACAAATCATTTTTAAAAGTTCCATTGTATTATGTAATACCGTACTTTCATCCAGAGAGAATATCTTTATTTAACTGATTATATTCCTTTACTTGCATAAATTACTACATTGTTCAGGGAAATGTGACTATAACAAATTACAGGAAAGGATTCACCACACAGTTGGACTTACTGCTGCAAGAAATTAAGGGGTTAAAATGTTCACATTAAAACTACTGGTGCCTTATGTAGTCAACAGATGATAAGATGAACTTTTTAATAAACAGTTACAGAATTCAAGGACTCTCCTATCTATACTCCTACCATTTCCAGGCACCTGGTACTGTGCCCCTAAAAACAAAATGTGATTAATTAGTGTTTTACACATATCAGTTACTTTTCCCTTAGTAACAATCTCAGGAGGAAACTAAAAATCCATGTGCAAAAGAGACAGTTACATTTTGGTACTAGTCAGCTCAAGAAATAAAATGTAGACTAGTCATAGCAGCAGCCTTCAAGTTAAGAAAAATGTCTCCAGCAGATAGTTTTTTCCTCTGAGAGTTTAATTTTCTACCTGTTATAGAATTCTCTGTAGAGTTTCAGTGCATTCTATGAATTTCTCTCTTATGCCAGGAGGTCCTGCCTCATCCGTCACTGGCTCAATGTTATTGTCTATTCCTATGGAGTAGAACAGACTTCAAACAGGAGCAGTGACACAAAACAGGACTAGTTTTGAATTGGAAGGAGGAGGAGGAAAATACTAATCATTTCCATGTTCTGGTGTGTCAAGAGGACAAGCTATAAATCAGACTTGCTCAGTGGAGAGAGCCAGACAATTTTGAATGGTGAGTACTTTTCAGAAAATGAAACTTCCAAGAAATGAAGCACAATTGATGATAATAAACAATGCTATCCTGAACAACATTTCTAATAAGTCTAATCTATTTCCAAATACATACATTGATGAGTTGCACATAAAAGACTGAGCGTTAATTTACAGAGAGAAACTAACATAGAAACAATAGTTTAATTTTGTTTACTGAAATAAGATTACAACCGGACAACATGGGATTTTATAGTAGTTAGAACTGTGCAGAAAAGTGTATAGACAAAGCTGCTGATTTGACCATCGACTGGTGATTTTATTGCATGATTTGGTTTGCAATTCTACACTGAAATATCCCATGTCTATTTCAGTTTTAATTAATAGACTATATAGTTACTATACACTGTTATCAGTACAGAGTATTAAAAAGGTATGCAGAAATGAATTGCGCTCGAGAGTAATGAACGTATTTCCATCTTTTACTTGTTGGTTGTCTTGTCTGAATCTCTAACACCTGAACTACTTATTATTATAGAAATGGGCTTTCTTGTTCTAAATAATGGATTAAACTGGATTTTAGAAGTATGTAACATATTTGATTTCAAACCAATAGAGACATTCATGGTAGAAATTTAGCCTTTCATTACTACGTAATTGTTAACACAAACATGATACGAGGAGTTTGTGCTTCTGTATTAGAAATATAGACATACTAACATAACCAGCCATTTTACAAACATATGCCCTGACTCTGCAATCTGATTTATGTGGGCAGACCCGTGGACTTGCCCAGAGCTCCATTTACTTCCACACAGATCAGACTGTAGGATTGGGCCTACATTATCTGATTTAAGAGACATAATTTATTTTCTTTTATTGGGTGATCAGCAGCAAATGCTTCTTTATACAGTTGGGATTTGTAACATGGTATCATGAGTAAGTGGATATAATTATATATAACTGTGACAATCTTCTGTACGCTAAAGATGCTTTTCTTCTAATTGGGTGTAATGATCAGCCTCAGAAGTATGAGCACAGTGCGAATCAAATTGTCATTATGTTCCTAACTCTCACTGTAAAAACAACAATAAAAATGGAGGCTCAAGGTCAGTTAAACAGACGGTTTGTATTTATTATGAAAAGTATCAGAGAGATTTAGACACACTCCATTTGCTGTTGCCATGAGGGAACCACAAAGCGTTACTGGAAAGATAGGAGCAGGAACTACCACTTCTACAGGGAACAGTTTTTCAGAGTGATGAGACAGGGGGAGTAATTAACTCTCTTGCCCCAAAGTCCTAAATTAATGAAGAGCAGAAAACGGGATTGGTACCTACAATAAAGTGGATAAAAATCAATTAAAAATATCTGTTTTTAAAAAATTTAAATTAAATACATTTCTCTTTTTAAATATAAACCTATTTAAATTAAATCTGAAATTATGACACCCCATGTTAAGGTTTAAACTAAAAAGGCTCTATTAAAATAATTTAAATTAAACTAAAAGACTATATTAAGCAGCATATGTTTTCTGCGAAAGTTTTAAAGAAAGTCAAACCACTGAACCAGTGGAAGTCACTGGGCAAACACCTGGAACCAGAGTTTGATGAAGTGCTAAATTAGAGTTTGTCAGCAGTAGCTTCTTCTGCACATGCAGAGCGTATACTAACTTATTTTCAGTTTATTTAATTAGTTCAGTTTAGTGACTGTTCTTTCAAGTTTAAGAAACATTGGGAGATGAAAAGGATGAAAGGCTTGTTTTCCTCTTCCAACTGATGAATAAAACTGGGTGGGAGAGGATGAGATATTTAGTTTTAAAGTCTTGACGGAGATGGTGCCCAGAAACAATTAGTTCAATTCAGTTTTAATTTTCTACTTGTTATAGGGGTAGTTTGAAAAAAACCCATTTTTTTCTTATGTAGCCAGCACATTTATGCTAATTAAAGTATTTTATTTAACTAATAAAAAACAATTTTAAATGTTGTTTGTGCATTTGTAAAAATTCCAATTTCTCCAAATAAAGCTTGACAAAAATCAAGAGTTTAAAAACACACAACCCAAAAAAATCCCATCTAGTAAATAAGAAATGTACCATTCTAACATAATAAAAAATTGAAAACTAAGAATCTAAATAAACGTACGTACAGTGGAGTCGCATCATATGTGCATTTAACTTGCACGAATTCAACTATACGTGCTCGCCCCCTCCCCCAAAAAAGAGAAAAGTAATTTAAGCAGTGCCGGCTGAGTGGGGCCGGCAGCCGGGATCCCAGACTGGCAACATACTGAGCCGCTCAGCCCACTGCCGTCCCTGCTCAGCCCACTGCCGTCTGAGTGAATGCAAGCCCAGGCCGGCAGTGGGCTAAGTGGGGCCAGCAGTCGGGACCCTGGCTGTCAGGAGCCAGTGGACAGAACTCCAGACTAGCAGCGGGCTCAGGGGGCCGGCGGCAGGTTGAGCGGTTACCTACCAATGCAAATCAACCTGTCTTTAGGAAATTGACTGGAAAATGCAAATATAAAACAAGATTAAAAGTGATTATTTAAATCAATCCACCCCTGTCAACAATGCCTTCATCACTGGAACAGAAAGCCAGGATAACACCCACAAAATAGGCAGGGAATCAGTTAGGGCTTATTAGGGCTGTCAAGCGATTAAAAAAAATTAATTGCAATTAAATCACACTGTTAAACAATAACAGAATACCATTTATATATTTTTGGATGTTTTCCAATTTTCAAATACATTGATTTCAATTACAACATAGAATACAAAGTGTACAGTGATCATTTTATATTTATTACAAATATTTGCACTGTAAAAATAAAATAGCATTTTTCAATTCACTTAATACAAGTACTGTAGTGCAATCTCTTTATCATGAAAGTTGATCTTACAAATGTAGAATTATGTATAAAAATTAACTCCATCCAAAATAAAACAATTTAAAAAGTAAAATTTTACAACCCATAAGATCACTTCGTCCTACTACTTGTTCAGCCAATCGCTCAGACAAACAAGTTTGTTTACATTTTCAGGAGATAATGCTGCCTGCTTCTTGTTTACAATGTCACCTGAAAGTCAGAACAAGTGTTCGCATGGCACTGTTGTAGCTGGCGTTGCAAGGTATTCACGTGCCAGATGCACTAAAGATTCATATGTCCCTTCATGCTTCAACCACTATTCCAGAGGACATGCATCTATGCTGATGATGGATACTGCTCGATAACAATCCAAAACAGTTCAGACCAACGCATGTTTATTTTCATCGTCTGAGTCAGATAACACCAGTAAAACGTTCTGTAGTTTCCACATGGGAGTATTGCTTTTTTAAGACTTCTGAAAGCATGCTCCGCACCTTGTCCCTCTCAGATTCTGGATGGAACTTCAGATCCTTAAAATCTGAGTCGAGTGTTATAGCTATCATTACAAATCTCACATTGGTACCTTTGCGTTTTGTCAAATCTGCAGTGAAAGTGTTCTTAAAATGAACAACATCCTGGGCCATCATCTAACATTGCTATAATATGAAATATAGGGCAGAACGCGGATAAAATACAGAGCAACAAAGATATACAAGTCTCCCTCAAGGAGTTCAGTAACAAGTGTAATTAATGCATTTTTTTTAATGCATTATCAGCATGGAAGCATGACCTCTGTAATGGTGGCTGAAGCATGAAGGGACATACAAATGTTTAGCATATCTGGCACATAAATACCTTGCCATGCCCGCTACAAAAGTGGCATGCGAACGTCTGTTTTCACTTTCAGGTGACGTAAACAAAAAGTGGGCAGTGTTATCTCCTGTAAATGTAAATATATTTGTTTGTCTTAGCGATTGGCTGTATAAGAAATAGGACTGAGTGGACTTACAGGCTCTAAAGTTTTAGATTGTTTTGTTTTTGAGTGCAGTTATGTATCAACAACAAAAATCTACATTTGTAAGTTGTGCTTTCATGATAAAGAGACTGCATTATGGTACTTGTATGAGGTAAATTGAAAAATACTATTTCTTTTGTTTGTAATTTTTACAGTGCAAATATTTGTAATAAAAATAATATAAAGTGAGCACTGTACAGTTTGTATTCCATGTTGTAACTGAAATCAATATCTTTGAAAATGTAGAAAAACATCCAAAAATATGTAATAAATTTCGATTTCTAGCCTATTGTTTAACAGAGTGATTAAAACTGAGATCAATCAAAAGCCCTACCCTTTATTATTTTAGACATGACATTCATGTGTTTACCCTTCCTCACACAGACATGCATGCACTCATCCCGAGAGACAAGCAGGTGGTAGGGACAGAACAAACAACTCCTGAAACAAGTGCCCCAGTCCTGTGGGCAGGAGCTGATTCAAAAAGGTCGGGCAGGACAGCTGCAGCCAGTTTCGCTCATGCTGGAAACAGTCTGCTCAGGATTTTATCTCCCTGACTTTCTCTGCCGTCTACAGAGGGGGCTGCTACAGTGCTTCTTTCTTCATAGATTTTGAGACCAAAAGAGATCATTATGATCATCTAGTCTTTGCCCATCCATAACGCAGGTCACTGGATTTCACCCAACGATGCTCTGTTCTGCTGAAGCACCAAGTGTAAGATAGGAAGTGGGACTCTGTCTTCCCAGTTCCATTTTAAACTCCTGTTGTGATTGGGCTGGGAAGGGAGAGTGGCCGGGCAAGAGACAAACATACTTCCTGTGCTTTACTCACAGTGTTGGAAGGAGCTCTTTTGGCAGAAAAGAGAAGCAGCATTGGGAGAGCCCTGCTTTAAATAATCAGAAGGTCAGACCCTGGGTAGCTAGTTTCTAGCAGCAGTAAAATTAGCCTCTTTTCTTTTTGCCCATCCTTTAAAACCTACCCCACCCTTCCTATCTATTTTGGAGGGATTAAGCATAGCTGTTTGGGAGAGGAAGAAGAGTAGGTGGCACCATAGCCTCTCTTACCACCCCACAACGTCTGTATCGATGGGTTGCACTTCTGTTTCTTATCCCTGACCAGCCCACAACAATTTATTGTCTACAGTTTCAAAGGTTGAGACACACTGTGGCTGTCTGAGCCATGCTGCTCCCACCTCTTAACTTGGGACTGTGGGAAAGAAAGAGTGCTTGACTTTCATCTTTCCTGATCCCTTCCCTCTGGCTCTAGGGAGCCCTAGTGCTGCTCTCAGCACCCCACCACAGCTGAAGAGCTGGGATGCACCATGGGACAGCATCATGGGGCAGAAATACAGGTATCCTCAAAATATATATATATATACACACACACTCCACAGGGACAATCGTTTGATTCTCTGATGAGGAACCTGAGAAGCTTAGAAGAGAAAATGCTTTAAAATGAACATTAAAGCTTGGGAAATAAAACTGAACTTTAAGCTCTATAGGAGAAACATCTCTATCACAAAATGTTTGCTAAGTGGAATATATTAAAACTTAATTCAAAGTATCTCTCAAACCTCAGACTCCATTCCCAGTACAAATTTTGCCATCTCACTGTACATTTGTAAAGAATTAGTGACTTGCTTAGGACTTGGTTTTAAATAATCTGAAATTTTAAAAGGACATACCTTGAACATATGCTCCAAACGTAATTTGGAAAGCAGTCTTTTCCTGTTGTCATTCAGCATGCCATCAATTTTTCTCATATGAGGCAAAAGTAGCTCATCTGAAAGACATGAAAAAATACATAATATTTCAGTACAGATATAAGGCAATTATTTATATAAAACCCTTATGCTAGATGGACCACTTTACCCTATTTATCAGCAATCAAAGTCCAAAATAATACATTTTGCTCACATACCCCAGTTTTAAATAGGAAAGGAAAATTACTTATTAAGATCTACATGCTAAGATACAGAACTCAGTACTTGACTTTAAAACTTGACAAATATGCAAAGGCCACATACATTATAATATCCAGGCCAATAGCTAAATGTAAATCTAACAGTTAGTCTGTTCTTTGATTTGTGATGAAAAGTTCAGAAAGGAGACAGACAGGGCAGTGTAGAGAATGAACCTTACAGACAACTTTAAATTGTTCTCTAAATCTCTCCCTGTCATGCAAGACAATTTTCGGTTCAGAGACAGGTTCCTCTCCAGCTGAAGAGTGTGTGTGTGTGCGTTTCAAACTGGCTGTCATACATTAAATATATACACAACTTAGCTTGGATTTATTTTAGGTAGGGGTAGTAGCATTGCCTCTTAGTAAGGTTTCCCGACACTTACCATTATATATAGTTATACAATTGCACAAGAGATGTTAGAACCTAGGTAGCAAGGTAGGTAGCCACTGCTGCTTGAGAAGATTGTTCATTAGCTTTTAATTTGTGGCTCAATCTTGCAGTTTTTACTCACATCAGCAGTCCTACTGCCGTCACGGACTACTGATGTAACAGCTGCAGGACTGTGCCAAGGATAGAGTCTCAAACAGGAAATAGCTTTTGAAATCTGGATAAGCTGAAATAGCATCACAGAGCCCCATGTCACAAGAGCTGTATACTGTGGGAAACTCATGCTTTCTATCAGTGTCTCAAGTTTAATGCTTTCTGTATTAAATTTCCAAGACACAGAACCGACCTGACGTTTGTATGCTACAATTCACTATAGTGCAGAGGTAGGTAACCTATGGCACGCGTGCCAAAGGCAGCACGTGAGCTGATTTTCAGTGGTACTCACACTGCTCGGCTCGGGCCATCGGTCCGGGGGGCTCTGCATTTTAATTTAATATGAAGCTTCTTAAACATTTTAAAAACCTTATTTACTTTACATAAAACAGTTTAGTTATATATTAAAGACCTATAGAAAAAAACCTTCTAAAAACATTAAAATGTATTACTGGCACGCGAAAGCTTAAATGAGAGTGAATAAATGAAGACTGGGCACATCATTTCTGAAAGGTTGCCGACCCCTGCTGTAGTGCATAGTTCAAACATGTTGAAATTCAAATGACACGCCCATCAAACAGCAGTTCTCTTGAAGACATCCTGGACATATGTGTGTTCAAACCAAAGTCCAATTACTGCAAAAGTTCAGAAATCAGAACTTCATAAAGTAATGCATATGTCCCTGCATGTAAAACTAGGCACACATTTGAAATAGTTTTTCAATAAAATTAGCATTTGTAAGTCTATTATTGGTGATGGTGATTTTGATTTTTAAAAAAAGTGTGGCTCACTAGTGATGCTCACAGAAGAGGGGCCTAATGTAATCAGATGACAAGTCCCTCTGGAGTAATTTAAAGCAATGGGAGTAATACAATAATATTTTAAACAAAGCATAAAATTAAACATTCCTCCATTAAATCCTGATCTAGATTTTAACAATACAGTCATATTACGGCAGTATGCTAACCTCATTCAGATATGTTAGTATTTCACCCACTCAATTATATTGGTGCCCATTTCTCATGAAAGTTATGATATGATGAAAACTGGAATTTGGAGCAAAGTGGTCAAAGACACTCTTGTGGCAATACTACTACTCTGGCCACTCTACTGTGGCAAAAATACTATTTGCTCTCAACATCTCTCAGTTTAGAACTTTTAGATACAGAGCAGGTACAAACTCAAAACACTGCCTGATGTGGTACCAAAGTTTGCTGAATCTAGGAAAACAGGAATTTGGGGCAACCTTAAAATCAATACAAATTACATATATTAGAAGTACTTTAATCAAGAAGTATAGGTTAAGTTACTGCTGTTAAACAAAGAGAGTTTTCACATTTGTTTTATTAATTAAAAAAAATGTACATAGTACACTTTAAAGTAAAAAAATCATTATGAGACAAAACAAAGCAGAGAACAAAGACAGTAAAACACACTGTACCATTGCTCTTTTCCAAGGCTTGCATTGTATCTGGGTCTAAGGCAATGCTAACAAGCAGCTCCATATAACTTTTAAAGGTCTCCTTCATAGCTCTTGTGTTCAAAAAGCGGGTGAAAAAAGGAGATGGAGGTACAAGTTCTGAAAAATAATTGGAAATACAATTAATGTTTTCTTCTGATATTCTGAAAATATTTGTATATTAGCATACGTTCCTATTTTGAAATAAAAGGCTTTCATTGTTAAACACAAGCAACCTCTAGTGGTATCCCAAGAGACTACAACACATGCTATTTCTCAACAGAAATATTGTCAAACTTTGCTTTTATCAAAACAAGGGAGGTTTACAGTGTATTAGAGAAGCAGGTCAATATTTCTCAGAAAGATGCAGAATTATCTGCATTATCAACATTTCCATACTATGGTTATAGGAGCCTTCTAAAACTTTGAGGCAGACAAATATCTGGAGAAAAAGGAGGATGAAATATTCTCATCAAGCAAACTAGACTAAACACCAATTTCCAGTGTCAACTTAGATATTCTCTGAGACTAATGTTCAAACACACCATAAGTACCACTGAAAGTCAACGTCATCTTTTCATGAGCTCATGAAAATACGTATAACCACTTACATTAGCAAACAGATAAATGGATATCACTTTTCAAGATGTTTCAAAAGTTTTGTAGTCAGCCATTTCAATCACGCATGTGTTATACAGAAGTCAGTAACACTTTTAAACTCAGCTTCTTGAGGCACTTTCCTGATCCCAGTGTGCAATATTAGAATTTGCAACAAACTAGGTAGTGAGACTGCTCCATTCTGGCAGGTTTCCAAGTTGTCATGGGTGACTGTCACCACCACAGTCCTTACTCTAATAAACTGACAGTGGAATGTATGTGTTAAAGAGATTGGTATCATGATAAGTCAGATCAAAAATTATAATTATTTTTAGTTGCAACCTTCAGCAGAGGGGCTGTAGACTATCTGCAGTAACTCATCTGTAGACTAAGTGGCTCTCAAGTAGGGGTACATATACCCCTGGGGGTATGCAGAGGTCTTTCAGGGGTACATCAACCTGTCTAGATATTTGCCTAGTTTTACAAAAGGCTACGTAAAAAGCACTAGCGAAGTCAGTGCAAACTAAAATTTCATACGAGTTGTTTATACTACTCTGTATACTATACACTGAAACGCAAGTACAATATTTATATTCCAATTGATTTATTTTATAACTTTATGGTAAAAATGAGAACATAAGCAGTTTTTCAGTAACAGTGTGCTGTGACACTTCTGTATTTTTATGTCTGATTTTGTAAGCAAGTAGTATTTAAGTGAGCTTAAGTTTAAGTAACTTGGGAGTACGCAAGACAAATCAGACTGCTAAAGAGATACAGCAGTCTGGAAAGATTGAGAGCCACTGGCCTAAATTCCAGTGGCCAATGTGCCTTGGAAATCCAATAGTACAGGGTCAGTGTGCTGCCAAGTTTATCTTTAAATGCATGTGAAGTTTAAACAGCAAACTGAGAAAAACAAAGGTATGGAAACTCTCTCAAAGTAATCTAAATATGGTAAAAACAACCTTTGAAAGGGTTGTTCTACCCAGAAAAATGACTGCAAAAATGGCATCTGAGGGTTCCATGATTATTGTGTGAATGACTCCAGATCAAATCTAGTTGATTTTTCTATAGAAATTTTTTTTTCTGTCAGTTGTTCAAACTTAACATGCACTTGAAAATCAAGCTCCTTTTTGTTCTGCTTTACCACCAGTAACAAAGATTCTGAGCATCAAAATTCTGCCCACTTTTACATCCGTGCAAGGTCAGTGCAGACAGTGGGTGTCACAGATGTAGCTGAAGACATAAGGCACTCTAATTGGAAACTGGTAAGCAATTCTGTTAAGGAAGCAAGATCCAGAATAGAATCAATTTCTTCTGCAATAGATGTCCTGGCTCTATGGGTCTAAAAGAAGCTAAATATTAAAAATGTATTTCTCTCACTCAGCTAAGCCAATATGACTGTGAATACACTCTAAGAACAAATCTGGTAAGATTAAGATGTGTCATTCTTACATAATCACTTTTTAAAGCAGAACTGCATTCTGAAGCAAACCTGCAAAATCTGCCCACTCCCAAAGGGAGTGTAAAATATTAGATGTTTAATAATATTAATCATCATGGTAAAGGGCTGGAAGACTAAACTTTATGTGAAGGGTGTTATAATACACTTACGATTTCAGTTTAAATTAAATTAAAAACAAATATAAAAGACTGACAACAGAGCACCACTCACCGTCCTCATCGCTCTGGGCTTCAGGAGAAGAATCAGACTGGGAAGATGAAAACTCTTCTTTCCATTTTTTCCGTTTCTTTGGTGGTGGTTCAGCCTTTATCTTTGGCTGTTTAGCTTTGGGTTTCACAGAAGAGACTTTTGCTGTAGTTTTTGGTGCTGGAAGATCAGGAGCTTTGCTGGTGTTATTACTTGGTTTGCAATGAATGGGCCTGCAATATTATAACGAATAGTTTTATAAGTAATCCAAATAAATTCACACAAGATCTAATTTTAATAAAAAGAATCATGGTATTTTTTGAGAGTCATGTAAATTTATTCCATTGCACTCTAGTATGATCATTTTCATTAATATTTTGCACTTAGTTTTACATTTTTGAATGTTGTTACACATTAATTAATCCGCAACAGCTGGTGATTTTGCACATGGTAAACTCTCTTTTCCAAGATTACAGTGAGTCATGGAAGTATCTGGTAGCTACAGATGTATTCCAATCACTGTTTTCCAAGATATTGGTGTCTTACTAACCTTGACTATCTGATGGAAAATTCTATAACCCCTTTTGGCAGACTATGAATCAAGATTTTGTGGTTGAAATATAATACAGATGAACTGTACTTAATATTTACAACAATACATGAATGTGTGATGTTTTATATTCCTGCATAAATATAGTGTGAGGTTTAACGTAATGAATGAGAATTTTATTTTTTATCCTCTCATTGCTACCCCAGTGGCTCTGTAGAACAATACATTGCAATATTTAAAACTATTTAAAAATACAAAAATAAAATAAAACCATATTTCTAAACTCTAATAACAAAAATTAAAGGAAATAAACTGAATACAAAGAAGAAAATACATAAATATAGTCATCACACTCCAATGTTGGAGGGGGAAAGTTTCAGAGCTAGAAACCTCCACAAAGGCACAGTCACCTGATGACCTAAAAAGCAGTGGTGTAATCCCTCAGGGGCAGATGAATCACAGTTAAAAACTCCATCAAAAGGAAGTTCAAGAAGGAGATCTCAGATATAGATTCACAGAAATGTAAGGATGAAAGGGACTTCAAGAGGTCATCTAATCCAGTCCTCTGTGGTGAGACAGGACTAAGTATAGCTAGACCATCTCCAAAAGGTGTCTATCCAACCTATACTTAAAAACGTATAATAATGATTATTCCACAACCTTCCTCGGAAGCCTTTTGCAGAGCTTAACTAACCTTATAGTTAGAAAGTTTTTCCTATTATCTAACCTAAATTTCTCTTGCTGCAGATAAGGCCCATTACTTCTTTTCCTACCTCCACTGCATGTGGACAATTGATCACCCTCCTCTTTCTACCAGCCCTTAACATATTTGAAGACATCCATCAGGTCCCCGCTCAGTCTTCTTTCTCAAGACTAAACAAGCCCAGTTTATTTTTTCCTCAAAGGTCTGGTTTTCTAAACCTTTTATCATTTTTGTTGCTGTCCTCTGGACTCCCTCCAATTTGTCCACATTTTAAAGTGTGGTGCGCAGACTTGGACACAGTATTCAGCTGAGGCCTCATCAGTGCTAAGTACAGAGGGACAATTATTTCCTGTGGCCCTGGTTACACTGGCACTTTATAGCGCTATAAAGCCGTCAGGAGCGCTATAACTCACTACCCGTCCACACTGGCGAGACACGTAGAGTGCTATAACCTTGGAGTTATAGCGCTCCTGGTAATCCACCTCCGCACGGGGAATAAGGGCTGTGGCGCAGCTGCTGTAGTGCTACAGCGAGAATGTGGACACCCACCGTGCATTAATTGGCCTCCAGCCCATCCCATAATTCCCGTTCGAGCCACTCTGGTCATCACTTTCAAACTCTTTTGTCCTGTCCTCAGGTGATCACATGTCAGACCCGTCCTTTAAATTTCCAGGGAAATTTGAAAATCCCCTTCCTGTTTGCTCCAGCCAAGCGTGGTGTGCTCTCAGGGAATCCTTGCATGTGATCATTCTGCTTGACCATGACTCCACGTGCCATGCCTCCTCGCAACAGGCGATCCCCAGCGTGGAGCAATAGCGAGGTGCTGGACCTCATCAGTTGATTGGGGGAAGAGGCTGTTCAGTCTCAGCTGCGGTCTAGCCGCAGGAATTATGATACCTATAGGCAGATATCACGGGCCTTGGCGGAAAGAGGCCATAAGCGGGACACTCTGCAGTGCCGTATTAAGGTAAAAGAGCTTAGGAATGCGTATCGCAAAGCCCGCGAGGCAAACGGCCACTCCAGGGCAGCCCTGGTGACTTGCAGATTTTATAAGGAGCTGCACGCGATAGTTGGCGGTGATTCTACGTGCACTCCATCGACCACCACGGACACTCCCCAGCCCACCAGTGAAGGAGGGGGTGAAGAGGAGGATGAAGAGGAGGAGGAGGAGGCGGCAGCGGCAGCGACCCAGGGCACGGAGGAGTCCCAGGACGCATGCAGCCAGGAGCTCTTCTCAAGCCAGGAGGAGGGCAGCCAGCCGCAGCGTCCACTGGTTGCAGGGGGCAGCGCAGCAGCAGATTGCGGAGGTAAAGCTGCTTTTCTATGGGGAAGGCAGGCAGCTTGGGGTGGAAAGGGATGCTTGCATGCTTGCCTACATGTGGAATAGTGCATTGATGTAGTCTATCACATCGCGGTAATCGTTATCAGTAATCTCTTCAAAGGTCTCAATAAGAGCGCTTGCAATGCGCCTGCGCAGGTTTCTCGGGAGAGCCAGCGTGGCCCCCATCCCGGTCACTAGTCCCCGCCACTGTGCTACGATGGGTGGGGGGAGCACTGCTGCACAGAGGCAAGATGCATATGGCCCTGAGCGGAAGCTGCATCTCATTAGAATGCCCTCCCTTTCTTCTTCGGTCACCCGCAGCAGCGAGATATCTTCCAGGACAAACACCTACAGAGAATGTTGGGACAGTGTTCAGAGTAGGGCTCCCGCCACTTCCCTGCACTCCCCCACAGCCATAGCAGAGCATGGCAGGGAAACAATCACTCCCCCTGCATCTGGAGAGGACTCACCATGGCAGGGGCTCCGTTGTTGTCTGTGTGCTCTCTGTGGGACAGACAAACAGGGAATGAGGGGGAATCATCGGCATGTCTGCTGTTTAAAAGGGAGCCACTGTTACATGTTTCATTTTCTCTGTGTAGGATCAACCTTGAGCCCTGTACCATCGCTGTTATCAACAGCTGACAGGTTGAGGTGACTGAGGAAGAAGCCACGAAAGAGCAAAGAGGATCTAGTACAGCAAGTAATGCAACAGGCTGTAATGGAGAATCGAATTGCACAGAGGTGGAGGGAGAACAAGAGCAAGTTGAGGGAGAAGGCGTGGTAGGAGAACGTGATTCACCGGCGGGAAACCACCAATAAGCTGTTCTAATTACTGCAGCTTCAATTAGAGACTACGCAGTGGATTGTTGCCATTCAGGAGGAGAAGCACCGCGCTCTCCACCCCCTTTATCATTTGCCTCAAAACCCTTCCCCTTCTGGCCCTCTGTCCCCTCCGGGCTATCAGCATCATCAGTTATCTGGTTATTATTACCCACAGCTGCCTCCAACCCCCGTGTCTTCACCAACCAACCCCAAACCCAGGATCCTTATCCACTGCACTCAACTCCTAACAACATACCTCATTGCCCTCTGCAAATGGGGTTCGCAGGACATGGCAACTCTGAGAGCACTGGAGAGTCTGAGATCCGGACATATTCCAATCTCTGACTGACCCAATCCCACCCCAATTGCACCTCCCCCCCACTTCCCCCATACATGCATCATAACCTTTTCTTTCAGCAACCAAAGTAGCTGTTGAATAAATGAATTGTCTTTTTAATAAACGGGTTTCTTTATTCAGTGTACATAGATTATTAATGGCTACAGAAAAGCAAATGCCTTTTCGTATTAAAAGATTGCACCCTCCCTACCTCTGCACTTCTCATTAGAACTGGCTTTCAGCCTCAAAATGCTCCCTCAAGGCATCCCTGATCCTAACAGCCTCGCACTGGGCCCCTCTAAAAGCCCTGCTCTCTGGCTGTGCATATGTGGCCTCCAGGTGTTGAACCTCCGAGGACCATGCCTGAGTGAAGCTTTCGCCCTTCCGCTCACAAAGATTATGTAGGGCACAGCATGCGGAAATAACCGCGGAGATACTTACCTCAGCCAAGTCTAGCTTCCCATAAAGACAGCGCCAGCGCGCTTTGAGATGCCCAAAAGCACACTCCACAGTCATTCGACACCGGCTAAGCCTGTAGTTGAACCTTTCCTGGCTGCTGTCCAGGATCCCTGTGTAGGGTTTCATGAGCCAGGGCATTAAAGGGTAAGCGGGGTCGCCAAGAATCACAATGGGCATTTCGACTTCCCCCACGGGGATACGCTGGTCTGGGAAAAAAGTCCCGGCTTGCTGTTTCTTGAACAGGCCGGTGTTGCGGAAGATGCGTGTGTCATGCACCTTTCCAGACCAGCCTGCGTTAATGTCAGTAAAACTCCCACGGTGATCCACAAGCGCCTGGAGAACCATAGAGAAGTACCCCTTTCGGTTAATGTACTCGTCTGCTAGGTGGTCGGGCGCCAGAATAGGTATATGGGTCCCATATACTGCCCCTCCACAGTTAGGGAAACCCATTTCTTCAAAGCCAGCCACAATGTCATGCATGTTACCAAGAGTCACGATTTTTCGTAGCAGGATGCGATTAATGGCCCTGCACACTTGCATCAACACGACTCCAACGGTTGACTTTCCCACCCCAAAGTGGTTGGCCACCGATCGGTAGCTGTCTGGGGTGGCCAGCTTCCAGATCGCAATAGCCACCCGCTTCTTCACCGGGAGGGCAGCTCTCAATCTGGTGTCCTTACGCCCAGGGTGGGGGCGAGTTCAGCACACAGTCCCATGAAAGTGGCTTTTCTCATGCGAAAGTTTTGCAGCCACTGCTCGTCGTTCCAGACTTGCATGACGATGAGATCCCACCAGTCAGTGCTCGTTTCCCATGCCCAGAAGCGGCGTTCCACGGCCATGAGCATGTCCTTTAATGAGACAAGAAGCTTCGTGTCAAACGTGTTCACCGCTTCGATCTCGTCTTTGGACCCATCACTGTCACCTTGCATGTCGAGGATTAACTCCACTGCACACTGAGATGTGCTGGCGACAGTCGTCAGCATGTCCCTCAGCAGTTGGGGATTCATTGCGGCACACGAAAATGGACGACGGAGTGCACCTTGCTGAAACCGTTGAAAGATGGCGCCTGAGGTGGACGGAAACACAGGGATTGCTGGGATATGACACGAAGCATCATGGGTAGTTGGAACACGATGCAGAATGCCCCGCAAGCGACGCCCCCCCTAGCACAAGGCATTGCGCCAGATCGGGAAGAGGTGCTCTGTGGGATACCTGCCCTAATGCGCTGTTCTTAATGCCGCCTGAAGTGCTGCAAATGTGGCCATGCTATACCGCTGGCGCGTCTCAGTGTGGACATGCAATAGCGCTATACCTATTGCTGTATACAGGAACCGCTATAACCAAAAGCGCTATAATCCTGTAAGTGTAACCATGCCCTGTGTCTTACATATGACACTCCTCTTAATACATTCCAGAATGATATTTGCTATTTTAACAATTGCATTGCATTGTTGACTCCTATTTAATTTGTGATCTGCTATAACCCCCAGACCCTTTTCAGTGGTACTATTGCTGAGTAGGATGACCAGATAGCAAGTGTGAAAAATCATGAGTGTGGGTGGGAAGTATTGGAGTCTCTATAAGACAAAGCCCTATAAAATGGAGGCATTTGCTCACCCTACTACTGAGCCAGTTGTTCCTCATTATACAGGTGTACATTTAATTTTTCCTTCCTAAGGGTTGTACTTTGCATTTGTTTTTATTGACTTTCATCTTGTTGATTTCAGATTTATACTCCAATTTGTCAAGGCCTCTTTGAAATCAAATTCTGTCTTCCAAAGCACTTGTAATCCCTCTAATATTGGTATCATCCATAAATTGTATAAGCATACTCTCCACTCCATAATCTAAGTCATTAATGAAAATATTGACTAGTATCAGACCATGGACACACTCCTGTAGGACTGCTCTCTAACTGAGGAAAACTCCTCAGTTAGAGAGCAAACCTTCGATAACTCTCTGAGTACAGTCTTGCAACCAATTTTCCACCCATCTTATAGTAATTTCATCTAAATCACATTTCTCTAGTTTTCTTATTGGACTGTCATGTGGGACTCATGTCAAACGCCTTACTAAAATCAAGATATGTCACGTCCCCCACTTCTTCCCTATCTAGTGGGCTAGTAACCCTATCAGAGAAGGAACTTTGTTCTTGGCAAATCCATGTTTGCTATTACTTATAACCCTATTATCCCCTATGTGCTCACAAACCGACTAATTTGTTCCAGTATCTTTCTAGGTATCAAAGTTAGGCTGACCGGTCTATAATTCCCCAGGTCGTCTTTGTTCCTCTTTTTAAAAAAGCATTATATTTGCCTTTTTCCAGTCCTCTCCAACCTCAGCTATCCTCTCTGAGATCTTGAAGATAATCACTAATGATTCTGGGATTGCCTCTGCTGTTTCCTTAGGTACCCTCAGGGGAGTTTTGTCAGGCCCTGCCAACTTGAGCACAACTAATTTATCTAAATATTCTTTAACCTATTATTTCCTTATTTTGACTTGTGTTCCATCCCCTTTGTTGTTAATATGAAGTGTGTTAAGTATTTAGCCAGAACGATACTTTTTAGAGAATGCTGAAGCAAAACAGGCATTAACTAACTCAGCATCCTTGTTGTCATCCATTATCAGCTCTCCTTCCCTGCTAAGGAGCAGACTTATACCTTGCTTCATCTTTCTCTCGCTCCTAATGTATTTATGGAATCTCTTCTTTCCTTTTACGTCGCTTGTTATGTGTAACTCATTTCTCCTGCAGCCTTTCTGATTCTGTCCCTACATACTTGTGCTATTTTTTGTATTCAAGATGGGAGCCATAATGGCCTATTACTATTTTATCAGGATTGTTGTTGTGTCTTAAAACATAGCCAGGGCCAACACGATAAAAGGCTTTATCCATCATTAGGGTGATCACTTTATATACAGCCATTGTAAAGAATAATGTAAAGAGGATGCATAATGTGACCATGATTACTCAAATCAGTAAGCAAACATATTGTCATATTCATAACAAGTTATGAGCCAATGAGTAAAACTGTGTAGCTCTGCTAAGAAAGAAATACAATAACTGAACTTTTTGGCATTAGGAGATGCATTGCTGTTGCAAGGTTGGCATGTAATATATAAGGGGGCAGTCTGTGAAAATGTACAAATGAAATACTTTCAGACTAAGTCTGAGACAGATTTCCATGGTAAGAACACGATTTAAAGTGTTGACAAAATTCTTTAGTTTGCTTTTTACTGCCAAACAAGCCCCCTCTGTGAGCAGTGCTATCACAGAAGGAAAAGCATCTTTCTGATAACCATCTCTACTACACAAGAGCAAAACTTTTGTCTTTCCAGAGTTGAGAATAACGTAGTCTACTTCTGAGGCATCCTGACAGCACTGGTATCCAAGCACTCTGGAAACAGACTTAACTTCCTAAGTCCACAAGGGAAGAGAGATGTAATTGTGTGCCAGCAGCATACATATATATTACTAAATGTTTAGAAATTACCTCACCTGGGGCCTCCATTTACGTTGAGTAAGAAGTAAGGCAAGATAGACATTTGAGTCATGTGGCATTCCAAATCCTTCTGTAATGGAAAACTATTGTAATCCATAGAAGCCAAGGGAAGTTAATAGTTGCTATAGAAACTTTAACTAATTGCTCAAAGCAAGTAATTCAAAGTTTCCACTTACTGCTGCATTAATGTTATTTTTGAATAAGATATTCTGAAATATCAGAGCACGTATGTGGCTCATGCAAAACCAATACATTAAAATAAAAAGTGATCTGAAAATAAATACCTTGCAGACTGCACAGGTTTACTTCGTGGTTTTTTTGAACAGACTCTGACATACTCCTTTTTGTTTGCATTTTCAATGAACTTCACATACACCCGTTTGTATTTCATTTTTGCATCCCCAAAATACCCAAGATACTGTGAAAAGCAAAACAAAAACATATAAATACACAGATTTTCCTATTAAAGTTATTTTGCTAAGCAAAGTTATTCAATTTATCATTTACACATGCAAATACTAAGACCATCTATTTGGGTACAAAAGTGATCTACTCTAAAACTGCTAGAAGAACAAGGAGTACTTGTGGCACCACAGAGACTAACACATTTATTTGGGCATTTATTCTTTTACGTAGAGACTTTCCAGTTTGACCAACGCATATGGCAGAGGGGCATTGCTGGCACATGATGCCATGTACATTGGCCAAACCAGACAGCCTCTATGCAAAAGAAGAGATGGATAGAAATCAGATGTCAAGAATTATAACATTCAAAAACCAGCCAGAGAACACTTCAACCTCCCTAGACACTCAATTACAGACCTAAGAGTCGCAATTCTTCAACAAAAAAACTTCAAAAACAGATTCCAACGAGAAATTGCAGAACTGGAATTAATTTGCAAACTGAACACTATTGAATTAGGCTTGACTAAAGACTGGGAGTGGATGTAAAAACTATAATAGTAAAATAATAGGAAATAGTAAAATAGGAAATAGTAAAAAAAACTATTTCCCCATGCTATTTTTCCTACTACGGTTACTCACACTTTCTTGTCAGCTGTTTGAAATGGGCCATCCTGATTATCACTACAAAAGTTTTTTTTCCTCCTGCTGATAATAGCCCACCTTAACTGACTAGTCTCATTAGAGTTGGTATGGCAACACCCATCTTTTCATGTTCTCTCTCTCTGTGTGTGTGTGTGTGTGTGTGTGTGTATATATACACACACACACACACACTTTTCTACTGTATTTTCCACTTCATGCATCTGATGAAGTGGATTTTAGCCCACGAAAGCTTATGCCCAAATACATTTGTTAGTCTCTAAGGTGCCACTAGGACTCCTCATTCTTTTTGCTGATACAGACCAACACAGCTACCACTGTGAAATATAAAACTGCTGTAATTTAGGAGGGAATTGTCTCTGGATTTTAAATATCCTTAAAATATAAATAAGACAATATAGTCACTGGGCTTGGTTTTCTCCTGCATCTGAGCTCTGCTAGGCATATGATGACGAGCACCATCAGGAAGTGGGTTACTGGTCTGGTCTGCACTTACACTTACATGGAAGAGCAACTGTGAGGATCTACTACTTCATACTGTCAATGTATGATCCATAAGGGGTCATACACTAGCTGATCTTCAGAGCAGAGTTCCACTCCACCCTACCTCCTCTCTATCTCTTTGTCCCATAAATTCTGCCAGGATGCAAGTATGGGGAAAGAGCATAGGACCCAGTTCCACCAGCTTTATCCCGGCTGGGTACTTCTCCTTGCTCAGGGAACGCTACACTGGCCAGCTGAGACCAGAATCTGGTTCCTTTGCATGACCTGCATGGCACAAAGAAACCAGAATGAAAATAAGAAATGGCCCTGAATATATGACAGCAATTCTTATTGTCGTTCTGCTAAAAGTAGCAGAGGGACCACTAATCATTCATTTCTGGCCCTAGAGTTAGGGAGATCTTTTCAGAAATGCTAGTGCAGAAAGTAAACAGAAATGTCATGTTCCTTTAGTGCTTCATTGTCAGACATTTTCTTTTGTGTGAATAGGGGCCCAACCAGAAGTCACTGTAGTTTTATAAGGAATCTCATACTTACACTATTAGTAGCAGCGAACTCTCTCTGTCCATCTCGAATTTCAGGAATAAACTTTTGTAACAAAGCCTTTTGTACTTTCCAGATTGCTGGAGGCTCTTTTCCTGTTTGTAAAGCCATCTATAAGAACCAAAAAATTAGCAGCTAAAAATTGTGCTTATTTCTTTCCAAATTTTTTTTTCTTAGAGATAAACTGGATATAAATTCTCCAAATTCCAACTACACCACTATTATGTGTTGATGGCTCCGGGATATTAACTATGAGGTATATTCAGCACAGTACCATCTATAGACTAAACCTCAACATTTATTTCTTCAAGATCTTTGAAGCTGACCTAGCCAGCTCCATCTATGCTATGATGCCTCAGCTATTGTACCATGCAATCAAGCCATAAAAAGCAGACAAATTTTATATCAGCAATTTGTCACTTTTTTCAAAGTTTCTCCTATCATCCTGTCTTTGGTAGAATGAAAATATTTTTTTAAAAGCAAAACCACCAAATAGCAGAAAAATGACTCCCCGTAGTCCTTAGTGCTAACTTTCTGTGACAGCAGAATTCACAGAGTATCTGATATTACAGCATGATACTTGCCATTACATGAAAACAAAAAATTCAATAACAACTAGTGAACTGGACAACGATTACATTTGCAGTTCAAATTTAGTTCAACAACAATTAGCTCATATAGATTATCCTTTTAAAACATCTGTGTCTTAAATATTTTAAACATATCTGGAATAATTAATACTGTCCAACCACTAGAAATCCTTCTTTAAAATACTAATTTATAAAAATTCTCATATTTTAAGGGAAGTGTAGAAAAAAGTTTAAAGCATATTTTCAAATGTTTATAAAATGAAAAAAACCCTACAAGATTAGGATCCAACATTGCAAAGTCAGAATATTTTAAAACTATCTATTTCTTAACTTACCTGACAAACCTAGCAAATTATTAACAGAACTTTTATTTTAAAATTTGAATTCAAAAGGGTCCATAGGAAGGCAAAGAATAAAGATATCTAGGAATGATTTTTAAAGTGACATGCAAAAGTAATAATCAAATCTGTGAGCTAGTACAGTAGCAGAGGAGTGGACATGAGGAAGACAAAACAGAACAAGAATTAAAAATAGAGAAAACAAATAAGGTTTCCTTAAACTCTGCAGATGTTATGAAGGGTTATAGTGGATCCACATGGAAGCCACTCCTTGTCAGAGTAGCAAACAAAGCCTTCACAAAAATAACAAATGAAAATCCTGAAACAAAAAACTAAGAGCACATCTACACGAACAGTGCTACAGCACCGCAACTGTACCGATGCAGCTGTGCTGCAGCAGCACATCTGGTGAAGACACTCATGCTGACAGAAGAGAGTTCACCTGTTAGCATAATAAAACCACCTCTGTGAGCAGCAGAAACTATGTTGGTGGGAGAAGCTCTCCCACCAACATAGCGCTGCACACACGAGCGCTTATGTCATTATAACTTTTGTCGCTGAGAGGGGTGGTTTATTCACACTCTTGAGCGACATAAATTATGCTGAGATAGGCTATGTCTACACTGCAGCCTAAGACACATACTTCTTCAACATCATATTCCTGAAAGCTTATCAAAGTCTTCAGTAAGGATGTATTCTGGTGGGGTGAAGAATCCTGGAAAACTTTGGCTCTTTTGGAAAAGGTTAAAAGACATACACCAAATCTGAAAGAGGACTTCTGTCAACTAATGTATGTATGTCTATAGACAATTTTGAGATCGAATTGAGGATTATCTGATACAGTTATTTACCTTTTTCATTTAACTAGTATGAATGCTTGACACGTAATTAAAGTGATGCATATTTCCTACCCAAAACTAGAACCACACCTGATGGCAGCATCAGAAAATACATTGAGCTATGTAGTAGAATATTAATTCTCTGCCCATTGGTAGTTTGATTGTTGATGCCAGCTTCATGGTGTGTGTTGGTAATTACTCAGAACAAACATTTGGATTACCTTTAGCATATCTATATCTTCAATCTTCACTACAAATTCATCACGTTCTCTGTACATGCCCTCTCCTCCACTGTCCGTATTCTCCTCATCAGTACATCCTTCTATTGCAACAGCTGCCTGTATTTTTGCTAACTGGTCTGAAGTCACACCATCCTGGTCAGCTATCTTTAGGAGTTCTGCTGAACTTGTTTTCTCCTGAACATTTACCACAGGAGCAGTAGTGTTTGGAAATTCTTGCTTTACAAGAGCAGTGGTGTTGGCAGTAGTAGCAACCGCCATTTTTTCAGTTTCTGAAGCAAAAAACAAGCAAGCATCAGTTATATGAATCATCAAGGATCAGCAACAGATGAAGGAAATTATGCTTTTTAAAATTTATCTTCCAAAACAATACATAAAAAAGCACTCATTCTATAAGTTAAACTAGCAAAGTTAACTAGCCCTAAATTAAACCTATATCTAAAAAATTTAAATAATTGGTATTAAGTGTGTATGTTTTCAAGAAACTGATTTTGTTATAGCTATAGCACACAGACACTATGTTGATACGTGCCTTAGAAAACATTGTTATTACAAAGAGGACCAACAGGAAAACACTGTTTTGCTCTGTGGAAGAAAGCAAATGGCAGACTGACTGATTACTGTTTTGGATCGTGTTGGTCTCTCCTCTGCTGATATGCAACTACATCTTCATCATTTTCATCAAATAAAGTAAAAGGAAAGTGGCTGTCATGTATAACACAAAACCTAAATCAAATATTAAAAAAGTATTTTCTTAATGGCATTTCTGGAGCACTCTCTTTTTGCATCTTCTAATAAATTAACTGGTGGTTTCAGATTAGATTTTAACATTCCTAACAATCCTGTATACAATTTAACACAAAATAGTGCTTTGCAATGAGAATTAATGGTACATAGTGAAGGAATGAAAAGCACTCCACTTCTGTATGCCATACTTAGTCAGTGGAAATTCCCAATTCACCAAATCATTATTATTCTCTTTCCCGCTTAAGAAAAAAGACCTCTTTTAGATATTGTATTACATCTGCCCTCAAGACATACTTGCTTTAACTCTGGCTTGCGAGTCTAACTAAACAATGCGAGCTACAATTTTACTGCTAATATCACACTTAGTGAACTAGCATCAAAGACTGGGACATATCCTTTAAAAAACACAAAAAATAAAAGTATCATTTCACATGATAAAATTCAAACAATGAGATACAGGAAAAAATCTTATTTTAAAATCATCATTATAAAATAATGCAAAAACAAGTCAACTGGATATTTAAACTATTCCATCTATATTACAAACATGCATATCTAGAAATAGAAAGAGTAATTAAAAAATCACTATTTCCAAATTTGAATAATGTATATGAAAAGAAGTTACAGTGCATGCAGAATAAAATATTTCATATCATATGCCTGCAAGTATGGTAAATACATTGGTCCAGTGAAAGCTGCAACAATTTATTTATTATAAAAGTTGGCATACAATTATTTTCCAATACATCTAAAAGTTTCCCAAGAGCAGCAAAGTATATATGAGGTACATTAGTGTTATATTGTTGAGTCAAAAAAATAAACAGACGTACAGTTTCACACTTATAAGGAAATCAGTACTGACTCTACTTGACCAGCATGTTGCAGAATGTCAATTATTGTTATTTTGGATAAGGTATAAATAGTCCTCCCTACAACAGAAGAGGAATTTGGTGGCATACATATGTATTATATCTTTATACAAAATAGCGAAAAGATGGTACAATCATTTTTTGGAAACAAAGTATGAAGAAAAAAACGTTAAAATAAAGCTTCACCTACTTTTTCAGAACAATATTCTGAATGTTCAACGAGGGAAATTCCTTTTGTACATTTGCTCTATAAAAAGTTCTTACATGCAATTATTTGATTTAAATGTACACATTATCTTTGGTTAGTAATCCTACATGGGAGACTATCCACACTGCTTTAACATTCAGAAAAAATACTGGCTATGTAAACATTTTAAAAATTCTGAAATTTGCATTAAGAGAAATGGATGAAGCTTTATTTTAAGACGTTTCCTTCCTCTGTTCAAAAACAGAAATTATAAACGAATCAGTTTAATTAAATATACCCACAAAAGCAAACATGACAGTTATCCAATCAAAACTGTTTCCTTTGTACTAAATACACAGTACAATAAATCCTTTTGTATCAGCTTATTACACCAAATTATTATTTTTTAATTTAAAAATGTACTTTTGGGTCACGTTAGCTACAGCAAATCATTTTGCACTTATTTCATTTCAGTAATAACATCCAGGAATTATTCATAGTGAAAGAATTAAAATTAAATCTTATTTATATTGGCCTTGGTCAGAGTTCGTTCATTCACATGTAAATTTTCACACAGAAATGCTTTGACTAAGTACGTATATACATCTTCAACAAGATTACTTTTGATAAATACAAACAGCGGAGCAGACTGCTTTAAATTCGTAAAGTAATTTTTCCAACTGCTGGAAGAGGAAGACGGATGATATTTATAAGAGTCTCTCTGGAGTGCTAACTTTGCTGGGTGGGGCCCCCTTGCCACACAGAGTTACCACCACAAGGTCAGGACAATCCAGACTCTAGCCCCTTAGAGTATGTATGTCTATATAGCAAAGAAAAATCCATGGGCGGCCCATGCCAGCCAACTTGGGCTCAAGAGACTTGGGCTATAGGGCTGTTTCATTGCTGTGTAGACTTCCGGGCTAGGATCCTGCAGCTATTAGGGTCCCAGAGATCCCAAGCCCAGAAGCCTACCCAGCAACAAAACAGCCCTGCAGCCTGAGGCCTGCAGTACTGAGTAGGCTGGCACAGGCCAGTCACAGGTTTTTCTTTGCTGTGTAGACATACCCTTAGTCTTTGCAGTGGGCCGCATCCTTGTAGTCCTGCTTACTTTGTGATGGATGAGGCAGAGCAAACGTCCAAACTCAGGAAAGAACAAGCTCCTCCTGGGGTCAACAGAAGGTGAAAAGGTCAGCAGTGCCACCTTACTTCAGGAGTGCCTGGGTAGCAGCTTTACTGATGTTCTTATGGCTACATAGCTAAGTCAGTTTCTCCATAGCATGCTTGCCCCTGGAGTTTGCTGGACTCCTCGCAGAGCTGGCAGGGTCTCTCGCATGGGGGGTTCCTCCTGCTGCTTCAGGACCACTCCAGCCATTACCTTCTCAGGACTTCTCCTTGGCCAACTACAGTTTCCTCCATTTAAAGCCTCCTCCCTACCATGCATGATGGGCAGGACTGAAGGGGTGGGGCTACTTTTGCCCACACTGCCTCCCTAGTCTCTTTTCTGTCAGTGCAGGATTTATACACCCTATCATAGTATTACAGAGCAAAAGAGACAAATATTTAACAGCTAGGGAGAAGGAAAGAAGTACCACTTTGGCACTTGGGAGGAGAGAGCTGAGAAGGATCTTATTGGAGAACTGGGCTATAGATGACAAAATGAAATTCAACAAAGACAAACATTAGGGAAAAAAACAAATGCACAAATACAGAATGGGGGATAACTGGCTTGGCAGTAGCACTGCTGAGAAGGATCTGGGAGTTGTGGTGGGTGACAACCGCAACATGCCTCAGCAATGACATGCTGTTGCAAAAAAAAACAAATGCAATTTTAGCTTGTAAGTCACGGGAGGTGAAAGTATTGCTCTATTCGGTACTGATTAGGCCTCAGCTGGAGTACTGTGTCCAATTTTGGTCACTAATGTATAGGAAGGATGTAGAGAAATTGGCAAGGATCCAGAGGAAAGCAAAGATTATCAAAAGGATGGTATGCAAGCCATGTAAGCAAGGCTGAAGGAACTGGGTATGTTTAGTTTGGAAAAGAGAAGATTGGTGGAGGAGGGGAACATGATAGTGGTCTCCAAATACTTGAAAGGCTACCATAAAAAAAAAAGATGGAAAAAAGTTGTTCTCTCTTGCCACAGATGGCAGAAAAAGAGGCAATGGTGTCAAACTACATCATAGTAGATTTAGATTAAATCTCAGGAAAAAGCTTCCTAACTATAAGAACAGTAGGGACAATGGAACAGACTGCATAGGGAGATTGTGGAAGCTTCTTCACTGAAGATTTTCAAAAGGAGGCTGGCTGGTCCTCTGTCTTGAACAGTCTAGACCCAACAAATCCTGTATCTTAGCAGGGGGTTAGATTAGACGGCCCTTGCAGTCCCGTCTAACCTATGATACTATGACTCCCAAGACTAGCTATACGAGATTTCGCAGAGATGCCACATGCAGGCACAGGTACACTGTATTTGAGATATGAAGGAAGCTTGTGTGAACAGCAACAAAGAATTTATTGAACTTAACATATATATGGAAACCCTGGCCCATATTCTTCTAGGAAGCATCCCTGTTAACAAAGGGATCTTTTTGGATATGTGTTTAGCATGGAGCTCAAGGACAACACCTTTTCTAATTCTGTGCACTTAAAGTATCAATACCTTCCTATACAAAGCAATGATCAAACATGCTCTAAGCATGTTATGTGTATAAAAAGTTGTTGTAAGAGACAAAGTGGCACTGTACTCTTCGTGTCAAAATTGTTTCTGAGATACATTTTTCGTGATAATTAGGTCTCTTAAGCAGTATCCAGTAATTTATAACCTTCAAGGATCCACCATTTCCCCTAGTCCCCAAAGATTCATGGCCTGGACATTTTTTTGGGAAAGGAGGTCTGGATAAGGTTCCTCTGTGAATAAAAAATGCCTCTGCTCTTGACTTGGCTAGAGATACTGCTGTTAGATTACTTGAGGCATTCCTTTTCCCAAGGGTCTGTGAGCCAGCTATAGAGAGTTGCCACCAAACTAATGGACTGGTCTGAAAGTTCCACAGATTTGTCTCTGGAGAGCCACAATTGTAGTTGTATGTAAAAGTGTGTGGCAGCATTAAATCTCGTTTAATATGCACATAATATTAAATGGCAGAAGAAAAACTGGACAAGCATTGAAAAAGATCAAAAGAAGCCAGAACCACTAAAGTAACTGGATACTCATTATGTTGTTAAACTTTAAAGCATTTGGTCAAATGCTGATGAAGCTATAACTGCTGAGGCAGACCCTGACCTTTGTTAGTAGAATTTGCCTTTTTTGCTTCTTCTGACGACTCCAAGAAGCACTGAACTTCTGGCCAAATGTTGCCTGGAAACCCTGTGACAGTCATTTGAAGGTGAAAGTGTGTTTCTCTCCAGATGCTGTATAGAGACCCTGACATCTGAAAGTGACCATTAAGTCTAAGATGTGCATTGTCTTGCCATTGAACAAACTAGGCCTCTCAAAAGGGCACATCTAGACTTCCCTTGGAAAGTCTAAGAAATTTAAATCACAAGGACCGGCATACAGTGACTGCAGTCGCTGTCTTTGCCAAAACATTAGCAGTATCACAGTCTGCAGGGCAGGTCAAGCACTTGTCATATCCCAGTTACTATAGTTTTCATCTCCTACTCATCAATTTTGTCATAAAAGCATCAAATTATTTTAAAATGTAGATAAGAAAAAAAAAGTTTGCTGAAAATACTTCCAGCGGAAGCAACAGTAATTAAAATATATGATTGTTGACAAGAATTCTTTGATGTATAGAATAGACACATTATATTTTATACATAGTTCCTCCGCTAAATATTAAAATAGTGCCATCAGTACCACCCAAGTTGCACTAGGTAGGACATTTACCTTTCACAAGTTCCATTTCTCTAAAGTCATCTGTTTTCTGCTTAATAATACAAAGTCTGGACACCCCTATTTAGAAAGTACCAATAAAACACATCCTTAACTTGCCAGTGTAAAAAAATATTTTTATAAATAATTCTGCTTTATGTAACTCAGTCATCACTGAACCAACATACATAATTCCACCAAGGTAAAAAACAATCTTTTCTAGAAGTAAATCAATTATGTCATCATGAAATTTCTTTAAAGACACTGTTGCATTTTTACAATCTTCACTGTTCATCTGATGGAACATTTGGTACTAGACTATTGAGTTTTACAGGCAAAACCTTATCTACCATTTTGAGTTAGAAAACAATAGAATTGACATCAGTTTACTAAAATAAAAAAATTCTCCATTCCATGCCAAAAATCATCTTGCATACTGAAAAAGAAATATTAAGGATATATTTTAAAAACAATGTGCAAGGATACAGCCACATAACTTCCACTATTGTGGAAAACACTAATTTAGTTAAATCTCAGTTCAATAATTTGAATATTACTCCTAAATTTTAGTGTGAGCTAACAAAGGTCTTTTGAAAGATACGGTTTATCTAAAACTGAAGATATCTAAAATTAAAAAGTAAAGCATATGCAAAATCTAAAGAATTATGTCTTTATAATAAAATAATAAAACAATTATTTTACCTGATTTGTTTTTTTTGTCAGCAGTATCATCCAAAGCTGATAATGCTGTAGAGATGCTCTTCTGAAGATCGTGGTTACCCCCTACAGAATCATCTTCATCAGAAGAAAATGAAGGCAACGTTTCCAAATTTTTCTTAAGTTCATCATCAACTTTCTTGGCTGGACTTTCACAGCCACACTCGACAGACAGAGGAGCTGCTGCCGGCTGTGGCTTTGAAGGTGGCTGGGGAACCGGAGCACGGATTAACTGGGTAACTGGCCGCCTAGTCCTGTTAGCCATTCGTACAGCAGGTGCTGAAAACTGTTGCCTGGGCCCAGATTTTAGGAAGTCTAAAAAAGATGCAAGGAATCCTGTTTTCACTTCTGGTTGCTTTTCTTCCACTTCTTTAATTTTTTGCCTCATTCTTTCTTGATATTGATAAATATCATAACAACTTTCAGAAATAGGAGAAGAATATGGTAAACATATGTCATTTCCTCTTATATTCTGACGTTTGCACTGTCCACTTCGTTTCAGTTGTTTCTGGCTTGCACTGTCCTCTTCTGTACCATTTTTTATTTGGCTTTTTCCTTTACTTTTTTTCTTTTGAGGATTTCCTTGATTTAAATCTTGGTTCTCTTCTTCAGTTTTGCTACCACTTCCATCTCCTGGTTGTAGCGCAGATATTGGTTGAAATGGACCTTTAATCTTGTTATCTACTATAATGCCATCATCACAACCCATATTAAAATCATTATCTGATGTAACACTCTCTTCACTTAGACTCCGACCACTTGAAACAAATTCTGAATCTCTAGAATTCAGTGTACCATCAATGGGAACATCATTGTCTTCTTCAGATTCATGACTAACGCTAGATTGTTTCTTAACTTTGCCAGAACCTTGTTCTTGTTCCTCCTGACTAGGTCCAAGCACTGGAGAAGTCATTCTAGCTGATACATTTTGATCAGAAGTCTCCATATGTTGATTAAGGATCACATGTTTTGATTGTATTGTAGACACTGTTGTAAGGTTTATAGTAACTTGGCTTCCATTTAGAGAAATATTATTTATGCTATGTGGTTTTCCAACTATAGTGGGTGAGGAGCTGAAACTAGGAGATATGTGTCGTATGTCTATTGATTGGAACGGAGCTTTGGAATCATCACCATTTTCAACAGATTGGATTTCTTCTTCATTAGACGTGGATTTGGCAAATTCTGATGGTGTGACCCCACACGCTGCTGCTGTTGCTGCTAAGATGTCATCCACATTAGACAATATATTCCTCTCATCACTGAGAAGCATAGACTCTGGAAAACATATCGAACCAAGAGAAACAAACTGATTCTTTGATTCATGTTGATTTGGTTGAGTAAAATGGTCTTTTGATGTCATATGTTGCTGTAGTGGTTTTGAGGACTCAGAAATGTCCATTTTAATAACTTCTGCATTTTGAGGATGAAGCTGTTGCTGAGAATGACTCCCATTACTTTGAATAATGTGACTATCCATTTGAAGGAACTGATGTGCTACCTGCTGAGGACTCTGTATTCGTCGCACATGTGGAAATGCCTTTGCTTGTCCTAAGCCTGACTGCAGTATTGACTGCTGAAGAATTTGTAAGTCACAGGCAGATTCCAGAAGTACCTGTGCATTAGGCAAACACAGTTGATTGCCATGCCGCAAGGCATGAGCCTGAATCTGTGATGATGTGCTAATGACTTGGCCCTGCTGTTCTTGGGCCTTAGTTTCATGTACCTTATGCATAAGAGAATGCTGCTGGTTTAGTTCTTTAGCATTTACACTTACTTGTGTTGTCTGCATTAAATTAGCTTCCTTTTTAATATCATGGCTTATTACATTAGTGATATGACCAATATGTTGAGTAAGCTGTGGCACAGAACCAACCATCCTCTCATCTTTTTTTGACCCTTGAAGAGTAAGCCCAACAACTTGATCTTCAAGACGAGAATTACTTCTGATTACACTTTGAGAATATCTGTCATCCGCTTTTGAGACCCTATAGGCAGCATCCTGAGCATTAATTTCACTATCAGTTAGCCGTTGGGTAGAGGATTCAAGAGAAGCTTGCTGTTGCAATGCCTGTAAATCTTGCACCGACAATTCATCTTCCTGTTTGGATGAAGCAAACAAGTTAGAGTCTGATTTCCTTTTAACGTATGTTTTTGTATCTGAGGAAGGTCTATTGTTCTGCAGTGTTTGTGAATGAGCTGGGGATGCAAAAGCAGGAGACTGAACAGCTGTCAAAAACTTTTGAGACTGTGGAGAAGATAATTCTTGTGTCTGAGAATTCTGAGAAGAATGTAGAGAAATATAGTTCTGGTTTGGGCTTGAGGTTGACAAATTCTGAACACGAGGGGAGGAAGAAAATGGAAGAGAAGGTGAAGTTAATGTTAAAGATTGCCCTGAAGTATAGCTTTCTGAAGGACTAACAGCTGACAAAACCTGTGATTGAGATGAATAACTAACCTGTGATTGGTTAACAGGAGATAAACCCTGAGAGTGATTAGAAGAATAACTCTGAGATTGGCTAACTGAAGAGAGATCCCTTGTTTGACCAGAGTAGTTCTCATTTGGAACTGAAGTTAATACCTGTTGATCTGTAGAGTAACTTAGTGTTGTCTGACTACCAGAAGTTATAGTTTGTGATTGCCCAGAAAAAGTCAGTGTTTTATATAATGAGGGCAGCTTCTCAACCTTGCTAGATGAGAAAACTTGTGAATGACTAACAGATGGCATATTCGGTGACTGTGTGGAAACATAGTTTTGGGACTGGCTGACTGACAACAGACTTGGTAGCTGTGCTGTAGAATAGATTTGTGCTTGGCCTGCTATTACAGAACTCTGGTTTTGTGCAGTTTTGGAATAGCTTTGTGTCTGCACAGGAGAGGCTACATTTTGAGGTTTGGGGGTCTTTGTTGACCTTGATAGCTGCTTTGTAGAACAGTTTTTCCCTTTTGCTGTAGAAGAAGATGGGAAACCAGGTGATGGAATTGCAGATGTATAAGACTGAGCAAGTTCCACTGAGACTTGAGAGGTCTTCTGTTGTGATCCTCCATTGCTCACCTGAGTAGCATCTCCAACCGGACTGCAGGACAGTGCTGACTGCCTGGATGTATCCTGAAAATTAACTCCACTTGATAAATAACTGTGTAAGGAATGCTGTGAACCAGTCAGTTGTGCCTGAACAGACTGCGTACTTGAAGGCCGCTGATGGTGTTTAATAACACTACATTCTCGCTGAAGTGCTCTATCAATGGAGGCAGTGGAACCAGAAAAGACAGATGTGCTATATGCCTGAGAAGCCTGCTGAGCTCCTCCAAGTGTTGAAGGCAACAAACTAAATTGAGGTTGCAAAAGATGCGGTGCGGACTCTTGGGCAGAACGGTACGTTGATGACTGAGGTGGTATGCTGGTACTTAAAACAGAGCTGCCTAGGCGCTCAAATGTCAAAGCAGTTGGAACTGTGCCTTGTGATGTCTTGATTTGCAATAAAGGGTCATGAGCAGTTAAAAGACCATTTGATGTAGCACTGAATGTTGCATCCTGAAGTGTGAGAGATGGAGTAGGAGCAAAGTTTCTACTGCTGAAAGAGTTGGGATGCTGATAAGCTGATAAAGCAGATGTTGGTGGAAATGTTCCAGAGGTTGGTAATGCTCCAGTAACAAATAGTTCTGTTGCTGCTGAGGAATGCATACCTAAAAAAAAAAAGTGTAAAGAAAATTTATATGCAATAATATTTTGTGCTTCCATAGCTCATTTTATTGTACAAACTCAAAGCCCTTTACAAGTGTAACTTCAGATTTAACTGCTATGAGGGAAAGTAGTAGTGGTATATTTAGATTTAAGCAAAAATACATCACAAAATTTTTACTTGAATACCTATGAATATACAAAGACATTTTCTGGGTCTATTTTTCAAACTGGGCCTCCTTTTTACAGGTATAATGAACTCCACATTGCAGTTAATTGCCAAGAAAAAGCACTTGTTGGTGCAAAATGTGCCACAAAAAGAGAGCCCTGTTTGAAACCTCAGGCACCTTTATATTTATTTTTATCTATTTAGTTGTTTTGATTTTAAGCAATATGAAACTCCACACATTCACAACTCTTAATATACATTTAAATACATCATAGAGTTGAAAAGCATAAATCAAAGCAGTAGCACTTTTCTTACTCCTTCACTCCCCACCCTAACATATACCCCATATAATCATCAGACAACAGAACACAACACAACTGCTTAAGAAAGCTACAGAACACATATTCAGTAACGTACAGGTCTCATTAAGTGATGGTCACTCACGAAAGCCTCGGCTACAAGGAACAATATGCCTGTTACTGTGAATAAAATTTATATGGCACTCCTAAAAGATGCAATTTTATACATCTATATCAAAACATTAATTGAATGGGAGTTTCATCAACATTTTTTACAACTTATTTTCTGAGAAACTGCATTTATTTTGCTGCATATATACTTTTAAAAGGAGGCTTTGCTCTGAGGGGTGGAGAAGAAATACATTTATATTACATCTGTATGAACAAAATGGAATAAAAACATCCATGACTTCCACAATATGAGTATCAGATCAAAAAGTCTGACATTCACTACTTGCAGCCTTACTTTGCTGCACCATCCTTAGCTCATTAAAAAAAAATTTTATCAATTGAATATTAATTTTGTATTACTTGAATTTTAATACAAGAATTATACATATGTTATCTTATTAGATTTAAATCTAAATACAATCATATTATTTAAAGGCTTCTTGCACTTCCCATCTCAGGAGCTCAAAGAGCTTTACCAGCAGTGAATATAAAGATTCACAACGTCCTGAAATAAGAAATTAATAGGATCCCTATTTTAGAGATGGTGAACAGGAGCACTGACTAGTTAAGTGATTTGCCCAAAGTCTTACAGGAATCTATGGAAAAGCTAGAGAATCTTGGTTCTTTTCCTCACTTCCAGTCCATTTCCATAGGACTATCCTTCTATTAATAAATAATGAAAGTCCTCAAATAGATTTATATAATCTTACATTTAAAAATACAGGCAATTGGTCAATTAACCCCTGGAGCCCTACCCTGCTCCTATTGAAAGTTAAATGCAGTGCTCCTACTGACTTTCATGGGAACCAGACTGGGCATAGGGCAGTGATTCATATAGTTCAACTTTCAGTTCAGTGGCAAAGGGAAAAAAACACAAAACAGCTTTTTAGCTTTGAACTATTATTTGAGAATAAGTAAAATCCTCACTAAGAAGGACTTCTGTTTTGACACAATAATTACCTCAGCAAATAAATTCCATTTAAAATAATTTAAGACTTTTCAGTTGTTTCAAGTTTTTTAGTTGCAGCAGGGCACCATTACAGCTTAATCTCAAAACTGCTTAGACAGCATCAGCTGAGGCAGCTCAGGAGGGCATTTGGATGGCCTTTCAGTTCAACAAAAATTAAACCCTTATAATAAAAAGAGAAGCATTTTAGCACCAGTTTAAAATCTGCAAGCTGCACTAATAAATATGCTATATTCTATTCGTAAATATATCTATACGGATGCAGTAAATAGAAATTTTAAATAGCATTCAAACACCAGTCAGGTTCTCCCAAGCAGAGAAATACTTATTATCACAGAGGCCGAAGGACTACTGTAAATAAAAAAGAAAAACACGATCATCAACCCTCTTATAACTTTTGTTCTTCTATTATGTGTTGCTTGTGTCCATTCCAAGTACGTGTGTGCGTGACGCATGCACAATCAGAAGGTTTTTCTCCTTGTAGTACCTGTCAGGTAGGCCATGGCGGTGTATATAGGTCCCTGCTGGACCCACTGGCTTTCAGCTCCTCCTTGCCGATATTCCGACAAAGGGGAGGCGGGTGGGTCTTGGAATGGTCATGAGCAGCACATCTCGAAAACCAATAGTTATGAGAAGGTAAGTAACTGTTTTCTCTTCTTTGAGTGCTTGCTCATGTCGATTCCAAGTAAGTGATTCCCAAGCTTTTCCTAGGAGGAAGAGTAGGAGTTCATGGAATTGCTGATTGAAGCACCGCTCTGCCAAATGCTGCATCGTCCCTGGCATGCTACGTAATGGCATAATGAGAGGTGAAAATGTGGATCGATGACCATGTCACTGCCCTGCAGATCTCCTGGATCAGGACCTGGTCTAGGAATGCTGCTGAAGAGGCCTGCACCTTTGTAGAATGTGCCAGTAGCGCTGGGGCAGGTACCTTTGCCAAATCATGACATGCTCGAATACAAGACGAGCTCCATGACAAAATTCTTTGAGAAGACACTGGGAGGCCCTTCATCCTGTCAGCTACTGGGACAGACAACTGAATTGACTTATGAAACTGCTTTGGGCGCTTGATATTCAAGTCCAATGTTTGCTGAATGTCCAAGGAGTGGAGTCTCTGCTTCTAACCTTTGGAAGGAAGGCTTGGTAAGGCCTAAGCTGCACCTTGTTCTTATAAAAAATGGTGTAAGATGGCTTGGAAGTTAGGGCCTTCAGCTCGGACACTCTCCCAGTTAACATTATTGTGACCAGGAATGCCACCTTCCATGACAGATAGAATAATGAGCAAGTCATTAGGGGCTTGAATGGGGGCCCCATTAGTCTTGAAAAAATAAAATTCAAGTCCCAAACTGGGATACTAATTTGCCGGTATAATCTGTCAAGACCTTCAAGAAACCAGCCGACCTAAGATTGGAGAAGACTGATTGGCCAGCCACTCCTGGGTAGAATGCCAAAAAAGCAGCTGGATCAGCCATTATTGAGGAGACTGATAGGCCCTGCTTCTTTAAGTGCAGCAGATAGTCTAAGATGAGAGGTATCACTGTCTGCAACGGAAGGGTATGGCCCTGCAAACACCAGATTGAGAATCTCTTCCACTTGGCCAGGTAGGGTTTCCTACTGCCAAAAACCACCTTCCTAATGGGATCGGAGCCCATTAGTTCTACTTGGTTTAACCAGGAAGCTGCCACGCTGTAGAGTGGAGAGATTCGAGGCTGGAATGCTGGAGACGATTGTAGTCTTAAGTGATCAGGTCCAGAAGCAAGGACAATGAGATTGGGGTATCCATCGATAGCTCCAGGAGCGCAGTATACCAATGGTATACCAATGCTAGCGAGGCTAGGCTGGTGCTATCAGTATGACTGTGACCCTCTCCCTCCCTGGGTCTTGAGCAGGGACAAGCGGGAAAGGCAAGAACGCATATATCATGTGGTCCGTCCAAAGAAGGAGAAATGCATCCACGAGGATGCCAAGGTTGTGATTCTGGAAGGAACAGAACTGCAGGCACAGCCTGTTGTTTTTTGTAGTAAACAGGTCGATCTGGGGAACTCCCCACCTCTGGAAAATGCTATTCACCATGTCTAGGCGCATGGACCACTAGTAGTTGTGGAAGGATCTTCTGAGCTAGTCCGCCAGCTCATTCTGAGAACCCAGGGGGAAGGATGTTTTCAGGGGAATTGAGTGGGCTATGCAGATGTCCCACAGTGCGTGGGCTTCCAAACGTAGGGGAGATGAGTGAGCTCCACCTTGCTTGTTTATATAAAACATTGCAGTTATGTTGTCCATCATTACCATCACACATTGCCCTTGCAAGTGGGCCTGGAAGATCTGGCATGCCAGGCAGACCACTCTCAGCTCCTTGACACTGACGAGAAGCGAGAGCTTGACTTGCGACCAAAGTCCTTGGGTCCTGAGTTCTTCCAGATGAGCTCCCCACCCTAATGCAGCTGTGACCAGGGACAGAAAGGGCTGCGGTTTGGCAAAGAGGACCCTTGCGCATACTGCCTGTGGGTTAAGCCACCACTGGAGAGACCCAAGAACAGGAACTGGGAATGTAACAACAGTGCCACAGGGAAGGCGAGTGGTGCCTCATCATTGTAGGCTTACCAGTAGGCAGCGCAGCGCCTTGTGGTATCAGAGGTCTATCATGCCTTCCAGGGGACTGTGGTGCCATCATGGCAATTAAGTCCCTGGCCATCTCAAATTTTTCCAGGATGGAAAGGAGCTCCAACTACTCCACCTGGCACTCTCTAGCAGGAGAATCCAACAGCACTGAACCTGATGGATCCCTTTGTGGGCCCTAAGTCAACAGTGCCAGCTCCTCCAAGAACGATGCCGGGTGCTCCTGTGCAGCACACACACTGCTGGCAGACCTGGCTGCTCTCACTGTGGGCAAGCGACCTCTGTCTGTGTTCTTGTGCCATTTATGCGGCATCGGTGAGTGTGAGCGGTGCTGTGTTTCCACCGTGGGCTTCGGCACTGGGGAGTGACAGCCCCGAGGATCTCTTATGCTTAGAGGCTTTCCTTGGTGCAGTTTCTGTAATGGAGCCTGGAGCACGCTGCACAGAGATGCTTGGTGCCAGGTCCAGCTAGGCTGGGGATGGAGGGCTGCCTCCATAAGAAGCTGTTTGAGCCTGAAGTCCTTTTTTTCCTTTGTTCTTGGGTGGAACCCATTGCAGATATTGCAGTGATCTGTGTGATGTGCCTCTCCCAGGCACTTTAGGCAGGAATTGAGGGCATCACCCATTCGCATGGGCTTGTGGCAAGTCCAGCACGGCTTAAACCCTTGGGATCGAGGCATGCCCCGAACCCCAAGAGGTGAGGGAATTTCATTGAGGGGGGGCACAACCCCCCACTTCTATTTAACTATTAAAGACAAACATTAACTAATAAACTATTTACACGATAATCAAAAGTCTGATCACTAGGGGAAACACTTGCCTAGGCAAGAGAGACATGCGACTCCAACCGTCACCGGCAGTAAGAAGGAACTGAGGAAGCGACGGATCAGTAGGGACCTACATACACCACCATGGAGGTGCCACTCCAGGGGGCTCCACAGATGACCTGTCAGGCACCACTGGGGAAAAGTCTTCTGACAACTGTGCATGTGGTACGCACACACCTACTTGGAATCGACATGAGCAAATACTTGAACATGTTGAATTACTTGAATATGCCAAGATTTTTTCACCTGTCAGACAGGGTGGTGACTAAGAGTTCTTCCTATCTGAAGCAGTATAAATAAATGGTATTTTAATGCATAAACACTAGCATTTAAAACAACATTAAATGCAGTTGGACTTTTTTGTTTTTGTTTTTAATGGTCCTCATTTTCTATAAAATGAGGATAAGGGGAACAATAATGGCCAATAACAATAATTTAAGAAAGGAACTAATTTATTTCTGTTTTAATTGTAGATATATAAAGGTCCCTAATGGATCTGTCTTTATTCCTTTCTTTTGATAGATTCAAGCCTTGTCTACAGCTCTTACATCATTGGAGACATGCCAAGACAGCCACACCAGCACCATCTCAGCATAGCTGCTGTTTCTTAAAATCAGAAGGGAGGAGCAGCAATCCTATTTTTTCAGGCTGCCTTTGTTGATGTGGCTGGCTCTAGACCCTACTCATGATATGTGAACTTGCCTGAATAGCTATGCAGTTTTGACTTGTGAAAGCAAGAAAAAGGTCAAACTGGCTTCAGACAAAGCTGTCACATGCTCAGCACTTTTGAAAATCACACCACTTAGTTGCCTAAACATGGACTTAGGACTCAAATTTTGAAGACACTCTTAAAAAAAACAAACCTACAACTGTGTGTGTTGTGGAAGTAGAGGTTACTTACTATAACTGAAGGTTCTTCGAGATGTGTGACCCCCTATTCATATTCCTTACTTGGATATGCATACAGGCCATATGCCTGAGTCTGGAAATTCTTCAAAGCAGCGACTGTTCGCCTGCACATGCTCAGTAGCTTTCCTCATAGTCCCGACCAAGGATATGAAAAGCAGTTCAGGTCAATCCTTCTCCAGTTCCTCTTAGCACAAATGCAACAGGATCCGAAGCAAAGAAAACAGAGGGCGAGTAGGGGAATGCGTATAAGGTGCACACATCTTGAAGCATCTCCCATTAGAGTAAATGACCTCCACTTCCTACTTAAGTGATGATCCCTATGTGAAATCCACATGTGGGTGACTGGCAAGCAGTGTTCAGACTGGAGGGGGGTGTGAGGAAGCTGGTAGCAAAGATGTTTACAATACTGCCAATACCAGTGCTGCATCTGCAGCTCTGGCATAAACTGGCGCATAGTGCATCACTAACATGTGAACTAAATTCCAGGTAGCCACTCCACAGATGTGCTGCAGTAGAACATCTGATGGACGCTGTGGAAGAAGCCTGGCCTTGTGTGGAGTGAGCTGAGATACGCTGAGGGGGAGAAATGTTTGCTAATTTGTAGCATTTTAAGATGCATCCAGAGACCAACTTAGAAATCCTCGGGGCGGATATGACTTGCCCATACGACCTCTCTGTTATAGCAATAAAGATTCTCTGAGATTTCCTAATGGGTTTTGTTCTTTGCAGGAAGAACACCAGGGCATGGCAGACATCAAGGGAGTGAAGTCTCTTGTCTTCAGGGGAAGCATGAGATTTTAGGAAAAATATACGTAAGTATAATTTGATTGATATGGAACTCAAACAATCTTGGGGAGAAACTTGGAATGTAGTCAAAGGGAAAGCTTTTCTTTGATAAGCACTGTATAAGGAGGGTCCGTCATGATGGCTCCAAGCTCACTGACCCTCCTAGCTAGGTGGCAGCTACTAAGAATGCCACCTTCATGGACAAGTGGGCATAGGTTCAAAAAGTGGACTAGTAAACTTGGACAAGCCCTACTAAGAGGTAGGTTTAAGCACTGGTTGAAAGGTCCTGATCAGGTCATTCATGAATCATGCTGTAACTGGGTGAGTAAAGGTAAGGTACTAATTGCTGCAAGGTGTACTCGTAGTGAACTAATAGAGAAAACTGAAATCTTCAAGAATAGGAGATAGAATAAGAACAACTGGAATGCTTACAGTTTCTGGGTAATATTAGCACAACTGTGCCCAGGATGAAAAGCATCTCAATTTGGCCTGATAACAGATTCCAGTAGACTCTTTTCTATTCTGGATAAAGATCACCTGAACAGGAGCTGTACATAAGTGTTCTATTTCCAACCCCATCCCAAAACCAGGCCATGGTGGAATGAGCCCGGATTGGGATATTTGATTTTTCCTCAAGATTAGGAGATCATGGATTACTTGCAGCTTTAAACTAGTGTAAACAGTGGAGTCTCCGTAACTTGAAGTCTTTAAATCATGATTTTGAGGACTTCACTAACTTGGCCAGAGATTATGGGTCTATTACAGGAGTGGGTGAGTGAGATTTTGTGGCCTGCAAGATGCAGGAAGTCAGACTAGATGATCATGATGGTCCCTTCTGGCTTTAAAGTCTATGGGGTCTAAAAGGCAAATCCTAATCAATTGATGGGAGACACTCTTAGAAGTTCTGTGAACCAGAATTGTCTGGCCTAGAGGGGTGCTAAGAGAATGATGGTGGCTCTGTCATGACGCATCTTCCCTATGACATGTGGAAGCAGGGGAATGGGAGCAAAAGAGTTTCTGAGACCATTTGTTCAAGGCATAAGCAATGCATCACTTTGGGAAATGCAACCCGTGTCTCCTCTGGAGCAATACCGGGGTAGCTTTCTGTTGTTCGGGATGCAAAGATCCTGGATGGTATTTTGGACCTCCCTAGGAAACTCTGACAGTTGTAGCCAGGGATCCCTCCCACCCCTTTACATCTAGACCAGTGGTCAAACTTCTAGAAGCCATGTCCATCGTATCCACTGCAGCTGAGGTCTCTCTTTGCCACTCACTTCCCCTCATCTAAAGGAGACTGAAATTGGGCCATTTCCTCTGTGGAAAGCTTCTCTGTGAAATCCACAAGCAAGTAATAGAAATTAAAATCTTATTTCACAAACAATGCTTGGTAGATAGTGACATGAAATTGCAGGCCTGCAGGGGAGAAGACCTTTCTCCCTAGAAGGTTCAGTCTCTTACACCCTTTATCTGCTGGGATGGCCCTTTGATAGCCCTTTCAGCAGCTGCCTGTACTACCAGCAAATTGGGGGCAGGATAGGAGAATAAGAATTTAGCAGGAACAAAAACCCACCTCTTGGCCCTTTTTGACATAGGGATACAGGATGCTAGAGTGTGTCATACTCCTCTAGCCAGGTCTAGTATGGCCTCACTGATGGATAGAGCCAGCTCGGTCCCTGAGGCTGCAAGATGTCCAGAAACTGGTGTTGAGGGTCCTGGATCTTCTCTAACAGGATCTGTAGATCACTGGTCACTCTTTGTAACAGCTCCTGGATATCACTGAACCCAGACCTGGGTGTTCCCAGACTGCTGCTGCATCCTGGCATCCATCCTCCATCTAGTAGTCTAGCCTAGTAGACTGAGAAGATAGTAGGACTATAGCCTCAGCCAAGGCACCACCCATGGGAGCCCTGAATGGAGATTCATCTGGTTCCACTGATCGGCCCAACTACACTATTTAAGCCAGAACCAGGAATTGAAACTAAGGATCAGAGCCAAGGTCTGATAACAAAATGCGAGAGCCAAGGATCAGACCTCAGCTCTGACCCTCAGTTTCAATTCCTGGTTCTGACTCTGGCTTGACCCCTGGCTCTGGTAATTGGCAACTGATTCTAGTGCTGACACTTGGCTTCATTCCTCAACCTGGATGCCTGCTCTGTCTTCTAGCGCTGACTACTAAGCCAGATTGCCTACATCCTGGTCTATAAGAGTGGTCCTGGAAAAGATCATCCAACAGAGAAAGTAAAGGAGTGATCACTTTGTCTGGGGATAATGAAGACACACGTCAGAACCTGCCAATCTGGTTACACCTCCTTCTGCTTGTACACCGATGGAACTGGCTGGTGAGAGTGAAAGGAAAAGCACAATTCTTGAGAGGGGCCTGGATGCTAACCACAACTATTCTATGGACCCCAATAAGGCCAGAAAGAGTGATCAATGGATTGTGGGGGACTCCAAAGACATTGGTACCAAGGGTCCTTGGAAGGGAGCAGGGTTGTAACCGGGGAATGATGAGCGTAACCACTCAACTGTCTATCAGGATTCAATTGCCTCTGCGGAGACACCAGTGCAGCCATATCCTCAGATTCATCCAAGTCCAAGAACTGCTCCATCAGTAGCAGTAGCGCTGTTGGTACCAGGGCACTTGTGCCGTATGGTTGGAGGTGAGACGGATCCTGGGACAGTAATGCAGCCTGCAGTTAAATCTGATGGATCTGGTGAATCTATAGTGACTGGATGGTCTTTGGGTGGATGAGGCAGTACCAACAATGGGTCCGGATCAATACTCAGACAACCAGCAAGAGTCTATCCTTATGTTTTGGTACCGAGGTGATGGACAAAACTGGTGGATCTCTCTTTTTATGCACCTTGGGGGCTTTTCATCACAGCTGGTTCCTTAGGTTAAAATCACAATGGACTAGCTCAGAGAGGAAGTGTGTTTCTTATGGACAGTCCTCAATGGGGATATGTTCTTGGACCCTGAGAGTATCCTCAACACTCATGTGGAGATCTGGAAGAAGAGTCTCTGGGCTTAGATACTGATGGCTCAGTTCAAAGGCACATGCTTGCAGTGGCACTGCCAGGCAGTTAAAGCTCACGTACAAGGCAGTCTCCCTGTCTCAGATTGGAAAGGGGCCTCATAGCCTTCTTCATCAGATGATTAAGTAGGCAAAGCTCCCGGGCTTCTTGAGTTCTGGGTGGAAAGAGTGAACATGGAACGGTAAACAAATAACCAGCAAGGCATTGACCTTATATCCTCAGTCAGGAGCACAAGAAGAGCTACTGAGCATGTGTAGGCCAACGGACACTGTGTAGGCCAACGGCATGTGTAGGCCAACGGACACTTGGCTTTGCAAGAATTTATGACCATTTGAAAATGGTTTAGTGGGAATGCTAGAATTAAATTTACATCATAATCCCTAATGAGGATTACCACGTACAACTAAAAAGGATGGAGAGGCTTTTTAAACTAAGGGCTAGGGGAAAGCCAAAAGCTGCGGAGGAGCACATGATTCAGACAGAGATATCCCTAAGGGATGAAACTATTAAAGGAGGAAATCTATACCGTAGTCAAGAGGATAGAAAAGAAGTTGGTTAAGTACAAGAAGGAGCTAGTGAGGAACAGTCAAACCATACTTTTTAGATGACAAATCTGAGGAACTGTCCCAGATTGAGGTGTCAGTAGAGGTGGTTTTGGCACAAGTTGATAAATTAAACAATAGTAAGTTACCAGTACCAGATGGTATTCACCAAGATTTCTGAAGGAAATCAAATGTGAAATTGCAGAACTACCAACTGTGGTATGTAACCTATTGCTTAAATCAGCCTCTTTACAGATGACTGGAGAGTAGCAAATGTAATGCCAATTTTTTAAAAAGGTTCCAGAGGCGATCCTACCAATTATAAACCAGTAAGCCTAACTTCAGTACTAGGAAAGCTTGTTGAAACTATAGTAGAGAACAGAATTATCAAACAGGTGGACACAATATGGTGGGGAAGCATCTACATGGCTTTTCTAAAGGGAAATCATGCCTCACCACCCTATTAAAATTGTTTGAGAGGGTCAACAAGCACATGGACAAGGGTGATTTAGTAGATATAGTTGGACAAGGTCCCTCACCAAAGACTTTTTGGCAAAATATGCAGTCATGGGACAAGAGGGAAGATCCTCTCATGGATCAGTAACTGATTAAAATATAGGAAGCAAGGGCTAGGAATAAACGGTCAGTTTTCAGGTAAATAATGGGTCCCTCATGGATCTGTACTAGACCACTGCTGTTCAACATATTCACAAATGATCTGGGAAAAGGGGTAAATAGTGAAGAGGCAAAGTTTGCAGAGGACACAAGATAGTTAAAGTCCAAAGCTGACTGCAAAGAGTTACAAAGAGAACTCACAAATGACAGTGACTGGTAACAAAATGGCAGAGGAAATTCAAGGTTGAAAAGTGCAAACTAATTTAGCACCTTGAAAAACATAATCTCAACTATGTCTAATAATGGGGTCTAAATTAGTTGTTACCACTCAAGAAGACCACCTGCGGATCATCATGGAGAGTTCTCTGGAAACATCCACTCAGTGTGCAGCGGCAGTCACATGAGCTAACAAAATGTCAGCAACCATTAGAAAAAGCATAGATAATAAGATAGAAAAATATCATTTTCGTGTCACTATATAAATTCAGGGTGTGCCGATGTTTTTAATACTGCATGAAATTCTGGGGCACTCCATCTCAAAAGAAATATATTAGAAGGTACAGAGAGAAGCAACAAAAATGATTAGGGGTATGGAACAACTTCCATATGAGAAGAAATTAAAAAGACTGGGACTGCTCAGCTTAGAAAAGAGATGACTAAAGGGGGATACGAGTAGTATGGAAAAAGTAAATAAGGAACTGGGAACTGTTATTTGCCCCTTCAAATAACACAACGCAAGAACTAGTGGATCCCCCACTGCAATTAATAGGCAGTGGGTATCAAACAATCAAAAAGAACAAATACTTCACACTGCGCACAGTCAACCTGTGGAACTTGTTGCCAGGGGATGTTGTGAAGGCCAGTAATACAAACTGGGTTTAAAAAAGAATTAGATAAATTCACAGAGAATAGGGCCATCAATGGCTATTAGCCAAGATGGTCACCGATGCAATCCCCCAATCTCCAAGTGCCAAAATCTGGGAATGGACAACAGGGAATGCATCACTCAAATTTACCCTGTTCTGTTCATTCCTTCTGAAGCATCTCGGGCTGGCCACAGTCAAAGACAGGATACTAGACTAGGTAGACCATTGGCATGACCATATTTGTTTTGCCAATTTTGAAAATTTGAATGAAAACTTGGCTTGGGTTACAGCAGTACAAAATAAAATGGATGTGGAAGAGTGGAATATGTGCAAATTTTTCATAAGCCATAAAGCCTCAGAAGCCCCCCCCACTTTTTTTTAAACTCTCAAGAAATATTCACTACTGAGCTAACACCAATATGAAAACATTTGTTTCAAGAGGAATTTTTTTCACAAAGTTAAGAATAATGAAGAGAGGAGTTTAAGAAAGAATTCTCATCTCAATCTTATTTATTACATCACCATAACTCTCTTTTAAATACATACACAATATATAAACATTTACAAGCATGCTAAAAATTAACAAAATTTCACCTGTCTGCCATGAAGGAGCTCTGAATTGTGGTAAAAGGGTAGCTCCTGAAGAAGCAGCCTGAGCAGTGCGAGACTCAATTGCAGAGAGAAAGTTCATAACTGAAGTTTCTTTAGTGTTACTTCCAGCACTGTGCATACTGGTATCAAATATTCCAGAAAGACCTTGGAAAAAAACAAATATACAAATCACAATGAATTCCTATTACAAATTTAAGAGCAAGTCACAGAGATATCACTGCTACCCACAGACTACAAATCCTTTTATCATGTTTAAAAAACATTTGCGTATCAAATGTTAACACTTACTGTTAAAAAAACTACAATAAATGTGTTCAAAATTTTAATTTACTACTGATCAGCCATATATTAAAAGCTGATGCTATAGCTCAATCTATGTTAGTTGGAAGCAAAGTTATCAGTTTGAAGTTTGAGATGCATTTCCCTTTCCTCCAGGTTTTGTCCCAATGTTCCTTTTGTGCAGGTGTCTTCTTTCAAATACAACACAAGTTGATATCTAGATTGCAGAACACACGCTCACGTTTTTATGAGGTGATGACCAATTAGGTTGCATCATTTACTCATAAAGCATTCACTATTACCACATTTTAAAGCTATATTTTTAGCTAGCCTTTAATACTACACGATAAGGCTGCACAAATTAGTAAGAATAACTGCCTGTCCAAACTTGCATGAATTAGGCTTCTAGGTATCTGATTTGCACAAAAATTGTTGGCACAATTTCAGCAGCTGGCTTTGGAGACCAACTGAATATTTGACTCTTACGTGTAGGAAAGGTTAACAGATACTTATTGAACTTACAGTCACTGAAAATTTGATGCTCAATATCTGAAAGAAAAAACTTAGTACTTTTTTGCTTTTAATTTAAAGCTCAAGGAACTAGTAAAGCAGATTATGGAGCACTGCATTTTCTAGTTACCTTCCCCATTGTATACTCATGACAAACTCATGATTGAAGGCTCAGTAAACTGCTGAAGTAGTAAATTCACTCTTGAAATAGCCTTTGCCACACCTTGCATTACAGGTTTAGGACCATATAATTAATCAGCTTAAAGATGTAGAATTTAACAGAGCAGTTATTTAAACTGAGTTTTCATACAATAGACATTTACCAGTAGGATGGTGGGTGGTAGCATATCCCGGAAGCTGATGAGAAGCTGCATATGTCTGTCTGTGAAGAAGATCCGTTTCCGAGTGTGATGGATGTCCTCCTCCATAGCTTAAGCTACAGGAAGAAATTAAATGTGGGAAACAAAACACATAACCAAAGAGACAAGTAGATGAAACTCTGACAAGAAGCCAAAAAGTTCTATAAAGGAAAAACACCAACGCTTGATATTTGTGGTTGAGCAACTGTAGGGTAATTAAAAATTGGCACTACATGAACCAGCTGGCCATATGAAAGCTTGGACAAAAATTCTATATTGCATTAAGTTAAGAAAAAAGTGCTATTTGCTTAATTTAGTGATGGGAAGGAGTGAGTATACACTTTTTGCAATCTACTGCTTCACTATCTGCGTCAGTGGGCCACTACCTATACGTGACTCACTACACCCTAACACACCAACTTTTTGCTCAATTTAAATTCATTTGTGTAAGATGATTATTATTTTGAATACAAATATGTTAAAATGGGTAAACAATAGCAAAGAATGAAAGAAAATGTTAAAGGTTTTGTTCATTACTAGAATAAAATAGAAAAGGGCGAAACTGATAGCAATAGCAAGTAGTAGTAAGGACAAAAAAACTCCCATCCTTTTGGACTTTCACTAGTAAATAAAATTAAATAAAAGTTGTAGATCATGTTTACGTTTTATAAGTCATTCGAATTATCAACAGTTTTATCATTTTTACTGCCAGCAAAAGAGCTTATGTGTAGATCTTTGCCAATATTTATAATGCTAATGCATAAACTAAGAAAAATAACATTAATATCAAGCTCCATTAGAAACACAGGACAAAAATGCTAATGTTTGCCAATTAGAAAAGCAGATAATTGGTAAGGGGTGGAAATTAGTTTCAAGCTTCCAGAGGCTCAGTTCCGCAGGAGCAACAGGAACACTGGGGTCATCAATGGACTTCTGACCATGGTTCAATGTGATCAGGTTCAAGCATTCAAAAATCATGAGTCAGGACCAAAAAACCCATGAGATTATTTTAAGATATATCATAATTTTTAGGCCAATAAATTTTATCTTTTTCATTTGCCTTCTAGATTTTGAGGCTTTAGGGGACAACTGCCTGAACCTGTGTGTGTCTGATTATTTCAAGCATAAAAAAAAAAATCAATCTTACACTCATGCCGCCTCTTCCCTCAAAAAAAAAAAAAAAAAGCAAGGGGACTCCACTAACCCTCTGGTATTCCCTGCGATGTGAAGGCAGTCATTCATGGGAAACTTTCAAAAAGTCACCAAATATTGTAAGAATTGTCAGCTCTGTGAGTTTTGTTCCTTTGTTTTCACTAAAGATGACAAGAGTGAACACTGTAGATTTGGTGGGCCAGCAAGAACTCTGTCCCCACTACACAAGATGAGACTTCGAGCTCTTTTCTGTGAGGAAACTTGCTTTATTAGAATTTCCAGGCACATTTCTGTCATAGCTGGCCTTTGTGATTGTGTCAGTCCTCAGTTTTTCTTCCAAAGGCAGTGCATAAGCACTTTCATGTAGCCACCATTCCAGGCTGCCAAAAAGAGTACATATGGCCCACACAGGGATCGAACCTGCGACCTTATTGAATCAGCTTCTGTCGGTGAGAGAGACAGACTTTTGAGCTTACACAACACAGAGCTCTTCTTCAGGTCTGGGAAATGTATTCAGAAGTTCACAACTAAAAACAAGGTAGAACAGATTGTTTATGATAAGTAGTTAATGCATATTTCAAGGACCTATTCAACATGAAATGCATGTTAATTATTTACCCTGAACAATCTGTTCCACCTTGTGTTTAGCTGTGACACATAAATACATTTCCCAGACCTGAAGTAGTGCTCTGTGTTGTGTAAACTCAAAAAGTCTGCCTCTCTCACCAACAGAAGCTGGTCCAATAACAGATATTACATCACCCAAATTGTTTCACTAATATCCTAATATCCAGCTACAACAACAAAAAGAGTAAATTAAAATCCTAAAAATGGCTGCTGTGCACATCAGTTGGTCTCACTACATAGCACATCATTACCTATGTGTAGGTGATAATTATTTTCCCCTAACCACTAACGCTCAATTTGGCACCGTGTCAGACTGTTGAGCACTGTGCAAATTTCTTCATCTTGCTCAGTGGGAAGCATACATCAAATGTTCTGTGCTACTACTTTGGCAATACACCACTACGCTGATATAATGCAGTCTGATATAAGGCAAATTCTGATATAACGTGGTAAAGGAGCACTCCAGGGGTGTGGCTGTGCGCTCCTCTATCTCGATATAATGTGGTTTCACCTATACCGTGGTACGATTTTTTGGCTCCTGAGGACCGCGTTATCGAGGTAGAGGTGTATTTTTTTCGGCGATATATAGGATTCCGCCCTGGCAGCTTATTATAAATTATGAAGGAAAAAGTATGAAAGTTGAAAAAACTATTTGAGACTACCTCCTTATAGCTCAATCTTTAGTTGTGATTATACTAACAAATCACTTGAGTTTGGCTCTTGTGCTCTGTGACAGAACACATTTTCACTGATTTGTATCCTTGTTAATATAGTAGTTGGCAGACATAACTGTATTTCATTACAAGTGAAGTTATTTTCTGTTCTCTCATTCTAAAAACTGTTATATTTCCAGCCCAACAGAGAATTTTATAACACATACACAGTCAGTCAATATGTTTAACTTTTACCTGTATATATCAAGACCGGATTGTAATGGAAAGCACAATTCTAAATTGATCATCAGTTCAAGTTATATAAGAATTATATTCAGTGATACAAATTCTAACCTTGTGAGATCTACTGAAGGAATTTTCAACTTTGGTTGCAAAAAGTAAAATTTTCAGTAACATCCATAACAACATATAATTGATTCTTTTCCTTGTTTTTGAAAGCCGAGCTATGAAGTCTCAGTAAATAAATTATTTCTAAGGCAGAATATCTTGTTTTTCCTTCTATAAGCATTTACAAGAAGCAGGAGCATGTTTGGTTTTGCAGAAATTCTCTGAAGCAAAAGGACTCTCACTGCACGGCTGACAACCTTCTAAGGGAGGTCCCAGACACAATGTTTAATGTGGTCTGAAAAAAGTGGGGATTTCTAAGATCAACCTCCACATTTGCCCATCTCCCTGCCAGCTATTAATTCCATCGCCAAATCAATTCTGCTCTTCCAGCCCCACATGAATTCTGTCCCAACCACTGTTCCACTCCACCTAACCCCCAACAATTCTGCCCCCTCTCTCGCTCCCCGCCACTTCACCTCTGCTCCTCCTACGACTCTTCACCCTCTGTCCCAGGCTTGGGGGAGGCTGCAGTGGGGTCCCCTCTTCCTCACCTCAGACAAGGGAGAAAGCAAGGAGGAGGAACAGAGAAAACAGACTGACCTGTTGCTCACAGAAGAGAAAGGGAAGGAGATAGAGGAGCCGTCTTGAACTGTTGTGCTCTTTTGGCCCCCTCTTTTCCCCTTGCCTCTTGGGAGAAAAATGTCCTGTTGCTGAGTGGAGAGGGAGGAGAACTCTGCTTCCTTCTTGCTGCATCCATGATTGGCTGCATTTCCCCAAAATGGAAGTAAGTGAGGAAAGTAGCCAATCAAAAGGCAGCTTCCCAAAAGGTTTGCTTTTTAGAAATTTTACATCCTGAATCCCCAACGTGTTTTGATCTGGTGCACTAGAAGCATTGCAAGCCCTAGAAACGTTGCGGGACAAACTGCCTCAAATATTTTCCCTATGCAAAAGACAATTCCACCCACACTGTGGGAAAAAAAATCAACATTTGCATAATGGGTGACTTGTTCAAAGTGGCGTGCTGGAATATTTTGAAATGTTAAACAATATTTGGTTATTCTGGTCCATTGGTGTAGATTGTTTTTAGAAGTAGTAATTGCTTCTCTTAGCCACCCTTCTTTTTTGTAATGGAAATGTAACATTACAACCAAACACAGCATGACAACCTCTTATGTTAGTCTGATGAGGTAGAAGTCTCTGAATGACAAAAATTACTTCAACGGGAGATATAATTACAAGCTATCCCCAAATGGCACATTTCATAACAAAGAAAAAAAGCAGAAATTATACTATTATCTCAAGTATATCCACTATCTAAAATGCTTTATTATTGGAATCTCAAAATTCTAAGAATAATGTATAATAAAAGTTTCATATTTGTGTGTGTCATGGCAGATATCTGGAGAATGCAGCATTTCTGTTCTGCTTTCTCAATCACCCATGTCAGGAGTTAATGCAGCCTCAATCTCAAAAATGAATTTGTCTTTCAGCACAAATATTGTATTTAATAAAAACAATTAGCTAGCAATTATTGTGCAATAAATTGTTAACAGTGTAGATTCTTATCTCAGAAAACCACACACATCCCTGCAGATCATGTAACTCGTGTATTGTGCCTGAATACAAGCACCAACAATCTGAAATACCTGAAATAAGATTATGGCCTCAGGTAGCTTTATAAAATACTGCTTTTAAGCACATGAATGAATAATGTATTTAATGTACAAAGCAAAATTATAAACATCAAGTTTGAATGATAATACCATGGACATCAATACACTGCATACTCAGTTTGATCGCTTATTTTAAACAATTTCACAAAAGTTCTCACTTTTGTTGAACAATCCTTCATATGCCAGTTTCTATATTAATTAATTTTACTTGATATTAGTGGTTATAAACACCTCTAATAATTTCTTAGCCTCATTTGGTATTTAATGTTCCAAAAATATTTAACACTCAACTTAAGTAAGTCATGCTAACTTTCTCATTTCCATTGTAAGGAATTTAATACTACACAGTGAAGTAGTTACCATGCTAGAAAGAGCTGCTGGAGGATAGCAACATCTCTGTGTAAGGTGATAATTCTGTTAGTTTTCTTTTGATTCTGTATAGATTTTTTTTTAAAAAAAACTATTTTAAATTAGTCCCTTTCCAGAGACTTCACATCAAGTACTATTATTAACTTTTTACTGCCTTAACAATGCTAACAAAAAATCTCTTCAGAACTAATGAAAGTGAAATTCATATATTTACTTTTACTTCTTCTAAAACACCTCAATCCTGACGTACAACCACTCATCATGGTTGTGGTACTGAGCCTCTTTTGCATCAAAAATGCTAACTATCCCAAATTGAAAGGATTAGCATAATTTACAATAAAATTTTAGATGCCATTTAAATATTAGTGTTTTTGATTTATTTATACGAATTTCTATATTATTCATCAAGTACTCATAGCACTCATCAAACTATTATCTCTTATGTCTTGAAAGAATTTAGCCTCCAGAGGTAAAAGCTAGAAAATTAAATCACACTAGCTGCCACACCAGAGTTTCCCCCAGTCTCTGTTTTTTGTGGCAGATTTTGTATGTCTCCTAATTTCAGGAGCAAGTGCAGGGGACCTTATACTTACAAGACAACAAGCTCTTGTTACAGTAAACATCGTCTAAACATGGAGCTTTTTTCAGTACCGCTTTTCAGATGATAGCATTTCCCAGCAAGAAATGCTATGTTCTTACAGTTTATACAGCAAAGAATTCACAAGCAAAAAATATTTTAATTTTTTATTTTCCACAAGTTGTTTAGCGGTTAACCTTTAAAGGGTATTATAGAGTGCGCTACCATATGGGCAGAGGATAGTTTTGATTAGCTATCTAGTGTTTTTTCAACATCCAGGGAATTTAGCAGTTCTTAAGCAAACCTCATCAAAAAGCTGTTAAGTGATTGAACTATAGATCAAACTTTAGGCAAGTAAGATTAAAAAAAGCAGCTTTCAGAACTTTTAGAAAGCAAAAAAGCCTTTTGTGGGTCCAATGAACCTGCCACTTGCTCTGAAGCAGCAATTCCTGCTTCTGTTGATGGAAAAATTAGATCCTTTAAATCAATGGAAATTTTCTAAGTACTAATTGCACAAGCTGCTCGAAATGGGAAATTGTATACTAACAGCCTAGGTAACAACACTGGAAACTCTTGTAAATCCTACTAAAACTAAGCTTCTAATGCTGATGCCTCTACTCAGAAACACAAGCAGAAAATTGATTTTATTTTTTTCCTCAGGCTCCATGAATGTATACAAAAGGTAATAAAGCTCTCTAATGGGCCTGAACTCCAGATGAATCAAATCAAAGGGGGAAAAAATGGTTCAACTCCCAGGGGAAGATGAAGGAGGGGATTTGACCTCATTTCTTGAGCAGCTGATTCTGACTTACTGAAGGCAGAAACAGTTCATTGAAGAGCCTGATGCACTGCAAGAAGATCACTATTCAAGCACCATGAATAAATGCGCACAAAAGCCATTAATTTAAAGTCACTGAAACAGAGATAAACATAATCATATCAGCAGCTAGACAGGCAGAGGGAGTGCTCTTAAAAAAGTCATTTGATATTTTGTTTTTAACCAGACTGATGGAGGGCAGGAAAGAAAAAATTATCATTATTACTCTCAAAAAGGATTTCAAACCGGGGGGAAGTAGAAGTGGTACACTGATGCTGTGATTCTTCCCCAGGCCTGTGAGGCACCTCACTACTGCTTGCTCTTAACATGAGGAAGGTAGGTCTGGGTTTCCAAGGGCCAACTCCCCAACTGCATCCACCCCAGGCAAAACAAGCACTCCCCTTTGGGCCTCCCAGGCCTCGCTGTGACTCTGCAGAATAGCAATTGCACACTCCAACCTCCAGGTCTTCTAAGCATTCCTCTGGAGTGTCCAGCCCCTGGTCCACTCAATGCTTGCAGTATTAATAGATTCACTGCTTCCAGTGAAACCCAGCTTACCAATCCCACCTCAAATCACTGCTCCAGGTAACACACAGCACACAGATATGTTTATTGTGAAATCAAATACAAGTTTATTTAACAAAGCACAGATATTCAAGTAGTAGCAAACAGAAGTACTGGAGACAAATGGGTACATATAAAATAAAATCAAAGCAGGCATTCTAGAGCGGAGACCTAATTAACAAGATACTTTTGTATCTTTTAGAGCAGTGATTTTCAAACTTTTTTCTGGCAACACAGTTGAAAAAAATTGTTAATGCCCACGACCCAATGGAGTTGGGGATGAGGGGTTTTGGGTGTGGGAGGGGTTCAGGGGTGGGGCAGAGGGTTGGGGTGCAGAGGTGAGGGCTGCAGGGTGGGGCTGGGAATGAGTGGCTGAGAGTGTGGAAGGGGGCTCTGGGCTGGGGCAGGAGTGCGGGGCAGGTCAGGGCTCTGGGCTGGGATACAGGCTCTGGGGTCGGGCTGGGAATAAGGGGTTTGGGATGGAGGAAGGGGCTGTAGGTTGGGGGGGCTCAGGGCTGGGGATTGAGGTACAAGGTTGAGGCATGGGCTTGCCACGGGCAAGGCCTGGTCTGCGGCACAGTGGGAGTGCTAAGGCTGGTTTCTGTCCTGGCACTGAGGCCCGTGATGTACCTGGAATCGGCCAGCAGCAGGTCCAGCTCCTAGGCAGAGGCACAGAAGTGGCTTGGCGTGGCTCTCACCTGCAGGCACCGATCTCCCCTGCTCCCAGCTCCCATTGGCTGGTTCCCAGTCAGTGAGAGTGCTGAGTTGGTGCTCGGGGCAGGGCAGTGCGCAGGGCCTTGTGCCACGCCGCCCCCTCCCTCCCCCCAGCTAGGAGTTGAACCTGCTGCTGGCTGCTTCTGGGGCACAGCGCAGTGTCAGAACAGGTAGGAACAAGCCTGCTTTAGCCAGGTAGCACTGCCAATTGGACTTTTAACAGCCCGGTCAGCAGTGCTGACCACAGCCACAACGATCCAGTGCCTTACATTCCGTAACCCAGTACAGGGTCACAACCTGCAGTTTGAAAACCATTGTTTTAGAGTATTGCTCACCTCAAATCCTTGCTGATCTTTACAGCCAGCCTTGACTGTGCCCCTTCTTTCATGAGACAAGCACACTGTCAGCTTGCTTCCTAGGTGAAGGACTCATGGTGTTCCTTTGTACTCCAACATATATCATAACAATTTTTAGCTTTATTCATAAACAGAACACCACCATGTTGTTTATTCTGCAGATTTTCTTTCTTGTAGATTTCACAATCTCTTAGGTAGCACCTGGCTCAGTATGCAGCTAGGCATACAATAAACAATGCACAAATGGCCAGACAGGGAGAAAGGTGCTTGTTACTGCCTGCCTGAAAGGAACATTTTTGAAGAGTATCACCACCTGGTAACCTGCCTAAACTTCATAACCTTAAGAACATAATTTTTAGAATAGCTACATTTTGCAAGGATTATGACGACTAGTGAGCTACGGGCTGTTGGCTGAGATTTCACATCACCCTTCAGTGACATATTATGCATATATCTGACCCAGTGATCCCTATAAAACTTTATGTACCTTTTGGCCCTTTGCCAGTTGGCATGAGGGAGTCACTGTATTATAGGTGCCTCTATCCTCTTCCCTGAAAAAGGAAGGCATTCTATAATAGAATCTCTTCTGGACAACAAGTAGATACAAGACTGCTAACAAAAGTTACTAAAGTCTCTGAATCTCTAAGAAAAATATTGAGAAATTTGATTCTCACTCCTCTAATTACAACTACTGTCCTCTCTAAATTATAGCAGATATGTAAGTAAGTTATTTGTAAATGGAGGTGTACTTTATGACTCATTTTTCTTCAGCCAATATATCTGCCTTTATATTAATCTCTACCCATATAAATTCATCTCATTTGTATAAACTATTGATATTTAATGTCCAGAATAAAAATATATTAATAATGATATTTGTCCTTATCTTAGGGTGACCCAATCTTAGATGTCCCAATTTTATAGGGACAGTCCCAATTTTGGGGTCTTTTTCTTACATAGGCTCCTATTTCCTACCCCCCGCCATCCCAACTTTTAACATTTGCTGTTCTGTAACCTGTGTTTATTCAGAGTCCCTGAGATATTACTTGAGGACATTAATCAAACATAACAGAGATGACACTTAGGACAGAAGGAAGATTACATGACTATTTAACCAGTATGAACTTGAACTGTTTACTGTAACAGTAACACAATTCAGCATCATCTGCTATACTCTTGAGTACTGATTCTAGTGTTACTGAATTTTAATTTATCTGGATCAAAGCAATGGTTCATCTAGCTCAGTATCCTGCCTGCTAACAGTGGCCAGTGCCAGATGCTCCAGAGGGAACGAACAAAACAGGAGGATTAGTGATTCATCCTATGCAATCCAGTCCCAGATTCTGGCAGTCACAGGTTTAGGAGCCCTCAGACTATGGGGTTGCATCCCTGACCATCTTGGCTAAAAGACATCAATGGACCCATCCTCCATGAACCCAATTCTTTTTTTAAACCCAGTTATATTTTTGGCCTTCACACCATCCCCTGACAAAAAGTTCCACAAATTGACTAGGCATTGAGTGAAGAACTACTTCCTACTGCCTGTTTTAAATATGTTGCCTATCCATTTAATTGGGTGATTCCTGGTTCTTGTGTTATGAGAACTATAAGTAACACTTCCTTATTTGCTTTCTTCACTTCTTTCAAGATTCTACAGGACTTGTATCAAATCCCCCACTTAGTTGTCTCTCTTCTAAATTGAACACTCCCATTCGTCTTAATCTCTCCTCTTATGGAAGCTGTTCAATACCCCCAATCATTTCTGTTGCCCTACTCTGAGCCTTTTCCATTTTTTTTTTTTTAAGATGGAGTGACCACAGCTGCACACAGTATTCAAGGTGTAGGTTTACCATGGATTTATATAGTGGCATTATGATATTTTCTGTCTTATTTACTACTATGCACTTTTCTAATGGTTCCTAACATTCTGTTGGTTTTTTATTTAAATTTTTTTTTTTTTTTTTTTTTTTTTTTTTTACTGCTACTGCACATTAAGCAGATGTTTTCAGAGAACTATCCACAAAGATTCCAAGATCTTTTTCTTGAATGGTACCAGCTAATTTAAACCCCATCATTTTGTATGTACATTTGGGATTATGTTTTCCAAGGTACTTCTTTGCACTTTTCAACCCTAAATTTCATCTGCCATTTTGCTGCCAGTCACTGTATTTACTGAATTCCCTTTGTTACTCTTTACAGTCAGCTTTGGACTTCATCTATCTTGTGTAATTTTGTATCCACTACAAACTTTTTCTAGAGCATTTGTGAATATGTTGAACAGCACTGATCTCAGTACAGATCCTTGAGGGACCCACTACTGACCTCTTTCTATTGTGAAAACTGACAATTTATTCCTAACTTGTGTTTCCTGTCTTTTAGCTAGCTACAGATGCATGACAGCACCTTTCCTTTTATCCCATGACTGCTTACTTTGCTTAGAAACTTTGGTGAGGGACCCTGTCAAAAGTCCAAGTACATTAGATCCACTGGATCATCCTTATCTGTCTGCTTGTTGATACCCTCAAAGAATTCTAATAGATTGATGAGGCATGATTTTCCTTCACAAAAGCCGTGTTGACTCTTCCGCAAGATATCCTGTCAATTAATGTGTCTGATAATTTTGTCCTTTACTATCGATTCAACCAATTTGCCTAGTACTGAAGGTTGGCTTACCAGCTTGTAATTGCCATGATTGCCTTTAGAGCCTTTTTTAAAAATCGGCATCGCATTTGCCAGCCAACTGGTATAGAGGCTGATTTAAGCAATTGGTAGTTCTGCAATTTCATCTTTAGGGTTCCTTCAGAAAACCTGAGCAAACACCATTTGGTCCTGGTACCTTATTACTGTTTATTTTATCAATGTGCTAAAACCTCCTCTACTGATTCCGCAATCCGTGACAGTTCCTCAGATTTGTCACCTAAAAAGAATGATTTGAGTGTAGGAACCTCCTCCATATCCTCTACAGTGACAACCAATGCAAAGAATTCATTTAGCTCAGTAATACTCAGATTGAGGCTCGGGAACCATAAGTGGCTGTTAATGTGTCTCCTGTGATTCTTTGCAGCACATATTAAAACAGTATAATTTAATTATTAACCAATCAGGATGCTTTTGCTATTTTATCAACCAAATGTAGAACACTTGTCTGGCAGGCTCTCTGTTTCTGACATATAGTTGCTCTTCGTAGCCTTTTAAGGTCTAATTATACCTTCACAGTTGATTTGCCACAGTTTATGATCCTTTCTATTTTCCTCAGTAGGATCTGACTTATGATTTTTAAAAGATATCTTTGTGTATCTCACCATCTCCTTTACTGTTTCAGCCATACTGGCATTTTTTGGTCCTCTTGCTGTTATAATTAATTTACTTATTTGGCTAGATATGCATTCAATTATCTATTAAAACATAACTTATAATCATTGCCTCCTGGGCTAATATACCTCTGCTTTCAATTTTGGAGTTTATTACCCTATGCAATGTTATAACCTCAATAGTCCCCACTTTCAACTATCCTGCACGACTACCAAGAGTATGTCTGAGATGCCTGTGAGTTGGATGGAACACTGCTCAAGACATTTTTGTGAAAACTTTATCATTTCCTAGCTCTCAATCACTCAGATAAAAAGAGGTTTTGTGCTACAGCTGATCTTCGTATGTATGGATTGGCTGAATATAGAGCCACATTCCATAATTTATGTGGGTTTGTTTTGTTTCATAGTGAATATATTTTGTATTTTAATAAGCAAAAGAAGAGTCATAGCTAAAAGGAAACAGTCTTCCTTTCATTTTATTTTTCTTATGGCTGAATTCTTTGACTTTTAAAAAAAGTGCATGCTAACTGAAGGCCAAGGTATTCTTACAGCTAAGTATTTTAATATTTGAATGCAAGTGCTGGCTTGTCTGCTTAAGTTAAAAAAAACACGTACAGAGTTCTTAACAGCAAAGACAATTACAATGCCATTTTCATGAAATTAGTCCAAATACACTTTGAACTATGAATTTGAAAATAATTTATATCCATATAACTAATTTTAAACTTGAATATTAGTGACCTCAAAACAGGAGTTTGAACTTTTGACCTTATTGGCTTCTTTTTGGTGTATAAAATCAGTCTGAATGATTTTTCGTTGTTAAATACACACATTCAAAATTCAGTAAAGCTATTCAAAATTTTTCAAATTTCAGTAGAAAAAATAGGACACGTTTTCCACAATTTTTATAACTGTTTTTCAAACAGCTCTAAAATTCAGGACTATCTACCCAGGGAGCAACTGGGAAAGTGGTGATAACATCAGAGATACACTGTAAATTTTGAAAGAGAAGTCACTTTTATTCAAGATTAAAATTCTGGTTTTATTAAATGCTATTTAACAAACACCCAGAACTCTTCAGTTAGGACTGGGATATCTCCCAAAGTTACCAATTTTCAAGGTAAACAAACAAAAACAGGCAAAAGAAGACTTCACGCTCCTGATATTTTCAAGTTAAAAAATAAGCATTGTTTTATTTGGCTGGGATGTTGGGAAGAAGGTGATAGGCTCTTTTTATACATCATTAATCAACAAACAAGAGCACAAATCTAGTTTGCTTTTATTTTGCAGTTCTCCTTTAAACTTCACAGTTTATTTTAAAAAAATGGTTGAGTCACAGTATATCTTTCTCTTCCACACTATGACCAACCACTGCAAGGGGAGAACTTTCAGTCTCTTTCCATTCCCATCCTCACTGTGGAAAAGAATAGAAAGCTTCAAAATAACTTCCTTTCACCTCTTTCCATTTTTTGCAACCTCCCGATGGCAAGATCTGACTAGTTTCACTGCTACTAAGAGCCATTCTGAATATTAGTTGTGACACTGATCAGCGTATCAAATATCTTACTTTGCGGCCATCTGGAACCTTGAGAGCCCCATTGACCATTGCTGTTGGAGGAGAATGACTGCTCTCTTCCTTCCCCGCCAAAAACTAGTATTCTAGCATTGCAACACAGTGAAATAAGACTCCAGCCAGTTTCATTGCTGCTATTCAAAATCCCATGGGGAAGCTGTGAAATTGATGAGATCATGGCAATTCCTGTTTACTGCTAATTTAGTTTAGAAAGTTGCATATTTAACACTGGAGGGGAAAAACTTGAAGTTATCGTTCTGCATCTGATCCACATTTGGGCATTAGTTCTCAAAGGGTAAAATGTCACGTAATAAATCATGGACATTACTTCCTGCAGCATCTACACTTTCTTGGGAGATTTCTCAAGCTTATGAAATCAGAGCTAATATGTTGGTTCAGGTCAAACAGCTGGCCGTGCTCAGAAACTGATGTTTGGGATAGGATTGCAGGTTTAATATTTGTAAGTTTTCCCCAAATCATCATCAGACTATTCACTCATGCAATTTAAGGTTCTGGCACACCTCTCCTGTCAGGGTGAGACACCTGATTTGATCACCTGACCAGGCCCTCTAAGGTTGATGGTACCAAAGAATTTCTACGGAAGTTTGAGGAAGAATATTGTCCATATGACATAACATTCAATTGTTTGGTAAGAGTTAATAATGATTTTTTGTCCTCAAATATTCATACAATATCCCCAAGGCACCTTCTTCCCAAAGTCTATCTTTCCAAATCATTCTGGTTTATGAATGAAGTATGCAAACTGAGGCAGGAGGAAAGAAAGCTTGAGGACTAATAGCAGAAGCTGCAATTCTAATATGACCGATCAACTGCAAAGATTTTTGAAGTCCAATGGTGTGGCTATACAGAGAGGTATAAGTCAAAACAGAGAGGTTTTGCTTCCATTATAAGAACTGCAAAGTTTCAATCAGTGGATCTGTTTTGAGTGGTAAATAATTTGGTTTATCTACATTGCATTTACTCAGTGGTTGATTCAAGTGTCTTCAGTTGTTAGGAAATTGTGTTACTTTCCAAATAAAATCAGGCAGATTCAGACTGACCTGTCTGCATTCACAAGGACAGCACAATCTCTCAGAAGGACAAATACAGCCTCTGATCTGTTTCCCCCAATTATTCTTAAAGTAAGTCATTTAGGCAATACTTTTAAACAATTAATAACGATCAAGAATACTAGCATTCAATTTCTGCAGTTGTGCAGATGCCACTATTTGTACTGTTCCTAATATAGGGAAAAACAAATCAATTGATTGTCATTGGTATTAGGTACACCACCTGAGGGAGATGGACAGTAAGCACATAGTTTACCATTTTATTAGACTGTAAGTTTCTTGTGGCAGGGGACCAGCTCTATGTTCGTGCAGCACCTAACAAGAGGGTCTGGATTCTGATACAGTATAGGTGTGTTGCAATAAAATAATCATAATTTTGACATGGTTTGATTTTTTTAAAACAACATATTTTGGGACTAAAGTTGTGAGATGGGCTTTGTGTGCCACTGCTCTGTTGATTCATGCATAGGAATTCTACTTTATTTGTAGTTGTTACAAAAGTTATTATACGTAAATCACAAGATGTTGTGGCTTTCATCTTGTGTGGTGGCACTTTTCTTGTAAGTATGACAAAAAGTTTGAAGCCACTGGCATCATGAGAACTTCAGAATCACACATCCCTCCTCCAAATACATGCTCATATAAACTTCAGTTCAGATTAAAACAACACAAAACAATAATTGAAGCAATTTAATTTTCAAATTTCATGTTTTGGGCTCACACAGTTCTCCTGATGACTGGCCTGCTACCCTTCCCTAAAATCTTGGGGAAAGCCATGAATAAGTTGTATTTGCGTGGTTTACTTCACATAAAGAATTCCCACTTTTCTTGTACTGTTTTGATTTTCTGGGGCTTTTTCCTCATGAGGGGTCAACTTTTTTATTTTATTATAAGGCTGTCAAGAGATTAAAAAAAAAGGATTGCAATTAATCGCACTGTTAAACAACAATACCATTTATTTTAAATATTTTTGGATGTTTACTACATTTTTATATATATTAATTTCATTTACAACATAGAATACAAAGTGTACAGTACTCACTTCATTTTTTTATTATGAATATTTGCACTGTAAAAAACAAAAAATTGTATTTTTCAATTCACCTCATACAAAGTACTGTAGTATAATCTCTATCATGAAAGTTTAACTTACAAATGTAGAATTATGTACAGAAAGGCTTGCATTCAAAAATAAAACAATGTCAAATTTTAGAGCCTACAAGTCCACTCAGTCCTACTTCTTGGTCAGCTAATCACTCAGACAAACAAGGTTGGTTACAATTTGCAGGAGATAGTGCTGCCTGCTTCTGGTTTACAATGTCACCTGAAAGTGAGAACAGGTATTCTCATGGCACTGTTGTAGCTGGTGTTGCACATATTTATGTGCCCAATGCACTAAAGATTCACATGTCCCTTCCTGCTTCAACCACCATTATAGAAGACATGCTTCCATTCTGATGATGGGTTCTGCTTGAGGACGATCCAAAGCAGCGCGGACCAACGCATGTTCATTGTCATCATCTGAGTCCGATGCCACCAAGAGAAGGTTCATTTTCTTTTTTGGTGGTTTGGGTACTGCAGTTTCCACTTGGGAGTGTTGCTCTTTTAAGACTTCTAAAAGCATGCTTCACACCTCATCTCCCTTAGATTTTTGACTGCACTTGGGTCCAGTGCCGTAGCTATATTTAGAAATCTCAAATCAGTACTTTATTTGCGGTTTGTCAAATCTGCTGTGAAAGGGTTCTTAAAACAAACATATGCTGGATCATCATCCGAGACTGCTGTAACATGAAATGTATGAAGAATGCAGATAAAACAGAACAGAAGGCATACAATTCTCCCCACAAGGAGTACAGTCACATTTTATTGATACATTATTTTTTTAACGAGCATCATCAGCATGGAAGCATGTCCTCTGGAGTGGTGGCCAAAGCATGGAAGGGGCATATGAATGTTTAGTTGCAATGCTGGCTACAAAAAAATGCGATGTGAACACCTGATCTCACTTTCAGGTGACACTGTAAATAAGAAGTAGGCAGCAGTATCACCAGTCAATGTAAACAAACTTGTTAGTCTTAGCAATTGGCAGAATAAAATATAGGACTGAATGGACTTGTAGGCTTTAAAATTTTACACTGTCTGGTTTTTGAGTGCAATTGTGTAACTAAAAATAAAAGCATTTGTAAGTTACACTTTCACAATAAAGAGTTTGTACTTCAGTTATTGTATGAGGTGAATTGAAAAATACTATTTGTTTTATCATTTTTATAGTGCATATATCTGTAACCAAAAATAATAATATAAAGTGAGCTTGTGCATTTCGTATTCTGTATTGTAATTGAAATTAATATTGAAAATGTAGAAAAACATCCAAACATATTTAATAAATTTTAATTGGTATTCCATTTTAAGTGCAATTCATTACAATTAATTTTTTAAATTGTGATTAATTTTTTTAATCAAGTGAGTTAACTGCTAGACAGCCCCATTTTATTAGCATGTCATTTTATTATCTTCTTCCCTTTCTCCATCAATTAGCTCTTCTTCCCACACCCCACAAGGATAACAACTATAATGTCATTAATAAATAATACTTAGCCCTCATATAGGGCTTTTTACTCATATCTCCAAGCACTGTACAAGAGAGGGTAAAAAGATCCGTTTCCCCAAAATTTATTACTAATATGTTAATTGTTAAAAGTATACTTTGCAATATTTGGAATTATGCTCTATGGAATAATATAGCATAATGGTTGAGGCCTATTTTACTATGGCTGGCGTGCATATGCTTGCATATAGATCACTAATATAATTTTATTAGTAAAATTTTATTTAAAATTATATTTTAAAATCATACCATTAGCTCATGAATTGGATCAATCCCATTAGCATTTTATTAAAAATAAAATGAATTTCAGCAATTGAGATTGTGCTGCTGGCAAACCAGGTGCCAGCTCAGGTCACAACCCAGGCCAATTTGCTTATGTGTTAGTATAGATCAAAGTGTATTCAGATGTTTAAACTTCATGAAAACTAGCGGAATATTACTTGTATTGTTTTCACTTATCTGTTCCTGTCATAATGTAACAGCAAACATTACTCTGTAACTAAATAACCCCAGCAAAGAAATCTTGTGAAATGCTTATGAAGGACCTCAAGACTTAACAGGAAATGGTAATTTAAAAGGAAATTAACGTTTCAAATACTAAGTGCATCCCTCACACATCATCATCAAAGGAAAAGCCCACATGAGTAAAGACACTGTCAGCTTGCTTACTGAGTGAGATACTATAAATATGGATTCAAGAAAAGATCCTCTCTCTTTGAAGCATCTGGACTCTTACAGAGACGTGTGCCAGATGCAAAGTGGCGATTCCCCACAGGCAACCTGGGTACCATGAAAAGACTTTTGAGAAACAGGCAGTTTATTGCATAACTGCCACCATGTGGAGTTACAAACTCTGATTCACCTGTATGCATATTTTACTCGCCACAGCCTTTTAGTAACTCTCATTCCTTTTTCTTAGCTAATAAACCTATAGTTAATTTACTATAGAATTGGCTGTCCGTGTTGTCTTTGGTGAAAGATCTGAAGTACTAATTGATGTGGTAAATGACTAATCTCTTGGGACTTGGAGAAACCTGATGTGGTGTGATTTTTAAGTGTTTAAGTGATCTTTTTATCACAAAGTTCAGTTTTCCTGGATGGCAGGATACACTGGAGAGTCTAAGGCAGCACCCCTGTCCAAGGGCCACATCTGGGTGTGAAACTGCATGCAGAGCCATGAATGTAGACTGAGGCAGGGGGTTGGGGTGTGGGAGGGGGTGCGGTGTGCAGGAAGGGGCTCAGGGGAGGGGGTTGAGGTGCAGAGTATATGAGGGAGCTAACAGCAGAGAGCTAGGGTGTAGGAGGGGGTGTGGAGTGCAGGGAGACTCACGGCCTGGAGCTTACAGTAGTGACGCAGGGCCTGAGAGGCCACAGGAGTGGCAATCCTGCAGGCCAGATCCAAAGCTCTGATGGGCCAAATCCAAAGCCACAGTTTGCTCACTCCTGATCTAAGAGGACTGTCTGTGATTCCATGACAAGACTGGTATAATGATCCAGCAAATCATATTTGTTACTGGCTTGGTGAAATCAAATTATAGAACATACCACCAGTGTGGGTTATCTGCCCTTGTTTTCTGACAGTCCTCCCCAAGGTAGGCACTGGTCATGAGCCATTCTAGACAGCATGAAATACTTTAAAAAAAAATAAAAATCCATTATGACATCATGATACCATAACTTGTCTTGAGCGGACACAACTGAACACTAATGTCAAAATACCAATACATTGGAAAGTTTTGCATTTTATTTTGTAATGTACACTTTATATTCTAAATTATTATAAAGTTGTGTTAATGCAACTAGAAGTAGTGACGTTAACCACAGGAGAGACGGGACGTTCACATTTATGTTTCCTGGATCAACTGTAGCTGAGGCACTTTGAGCATAAACAACACTTTGAATTTAATAATTCCTTTCATTATAAAGCAGAATCTCAAAGCATTTTACAAATAGTTATTTAACCATCATAACACCCCGTGAAGTATTATCTCATATTACATGGGGAAACCAAGACAGCCACAAAAAGCCAGATTTTCAAAAGAGGTTAACACCCACAATTGGGATCTGATTTTCAAGGGCTTAGCTCCTATATAGGCACCTAAACAAGGGTCAGATTTTCAAGATTTTACGCAGGCGCTCCTATTGTGATACTCATGGCTAGATTTTCAAAAGAGCTCAGAACTTAACTTGCTGAGCTTTTTTGAAAACCTGGCCCCTAGTGACTCAGCCAACACCCTATTGCACATCAGTAGCAAAGCCAGGAGCAGAACCAGTACTTACATTCCTCACTTCTGACCACAAGGCAATTCTTGCTCCCGATATTAAATAAAACCGCTAATGCCTACATATGTACATGCAACAAGGCCGAGTAATGACTGATGTGGAAGTCAATGGGAAGCCCCATGCTGGCACAAGGGTCTGCTCCCACATATCCAGTTGGAGGATCTCACCCTCAATTTTTTTTTAAGTTTTCCTTAAATCTACATCTCAAAATTAATGTGGCATTAATGGGATGGGTTTGTTTTATTTTTGCAATTCCTGGTCCTTAAAAGAAAACATATCCTAGAACATTCATATAAGACTACGTAGCATTTAGCTGAGTATATAATCATTTATATAAAATCAATTGTGTTTGTTTCACTATAGTTCTATCAGGAAGCTGTGCACTGCTCAAAAGTTACAGAAAAGTGATGGTATCCCATTTTAAGAAAGAAAGAACTTTACTATTTAAAACAAATGCCTAAAATATGCCAGAAGCACTAGTATGAAATCCTAAATTAAGACATCTGAAACCTGATGTCTAAAACAAAAACAATTGGCATTTTAAGAGTACAAAAATTAAATGCAAAAAATTGCCTTAACTGGTATAAAATGCCCCCTAACTTTGATTCTCTTACAAAAAAAAATCACAGTGGGAGTTTTATGAAAAAAGATCAGAGGAAAACCCTTCCACCTGGGGGGGTAGGGGGGGACTGGCTGACTCAAATGATTGGTAACGTCCAAGTTACCAGTTTCAGTAAGGACTAACAGTGGTTGACAAATAATGGCTATTTGAAAGCCTATGAGCAGCAGGAAGTCTCAGAAGCTCACTTCGGCTGGGGGCAGGGAAGAGGGGTGCACTGCACAGGGAGAGTCAGGGGCAGTGGGGCCCAGTCAAGATGTCATGGATAGGATGGGGAGTGGTTCCTACCTGCTCTGCAGACCAATCTCAAGCACTGAGGCGACCATTCCACCACTTCTGAGTCCTGCTCTCACTACCCCCGCCCCATGCGCACAGCTTACAATGAACAAAAAGCACTGAGGCACAAATATAGATCAGCCTCCACAACATTTCCATTGCAGGGGTGCTTGCCCCCGAAACCTCATGGTTCTACTGCCCGTGATGAGAAATCAATTTGGTAGTATCATTATTCCTGGTGCCAGTAGACAAGTGACCACAAACCTAAAAAGCCCCACTTTCAAATGGTACCCTTGGCAGTCTCAACGGAGAGTCCAATAATTGGATGGCTATAGAAAACAAATTATCTTCCCATTTATAGCAGTGGTCTTTTCAGATCATGAATGAGCCACACTGGTGAGTCTGCCTGGAGAAGTTTGCATTGCTGTGACCAATGCTATATCTGGATAAACAGAAGCCCTCAGAGTTGTCAAGTCAGCACTACATCCACAAACGCACACAAATTCAACCATAAAGGTTAATTTCCGCCCCCCCTAGAAATTCATGAAGACATGGGCATGGTTTATAATGGAAGAATACTCTCAATCACAATGAATATAAACTTTAGGCACCACAAACTCAAATGCCTGAGAAGGGGCCAAGGGTGCCACCTGATCCTGAAGTTTAGAGGACACATCTGATTTTCATGGCCTGTCCCACATCTTTGAAACCTTTCGGGATAATAAAGGAAACCTCACCGCTATTTTGAATTTCTCAGCAAATTACACAAGAAATGATATTTTCCACTCTCTGACTACTGAAACAGCAAATAAACGTGGAGTCAGAAGATCCCATGGAAGATATGGAGAGAAGTCTAAAGTAAGTTAGCGTAGTGACTGCAACAGGCACCTCGTGAGGAGGAGGAAAAAACGAAAAAGTATAAGGGCTTGTTTACACACAGAGTTATTGAAGAACAGCTATTCAGGAATAACTCCATTAGTGGACACTCTTCTTTCAAAATAAGGGTGCCTTGTTTCCGCTCATCAGCATAGACATACCCGTGGTCCTTTCTCTGGGAGCATGAAGAGTTTGATCTGTGACCTGGCCTGTCTTTTACTTAAATACAAAAATATTTTCCTTCTGCATTTGTCTTTGAAGCAGTACACTAAAACCAGTATTTTTGAGAAGGATTTGTTAACTTTCTGGGCACTCTTGTAAAGCCCATTCCTGCCCTGACCCCCTTTGTTAAGGCTGTTGAGGGAAGCTGTGGGTTGAGGTGGATATATTTATGTGCTGTCCTTTTTCTAAGTTTATTATATTTATAGAATAGGCACACAGAACACTGAATAGACACCTAGACATATTTTAATATTCTGAAGAAATAAATTTTAAAAAAGATAAATTGGTATCAGCTAGGAGACCCATTGCAAATGACTACATTTTTCAAGTTAGTATATAAGCAAACAACAATAAAAAAAACAAAGAACGCAGATGAGAAAATGTATGTTCTTTGTACAAACTTTGACATAATTTAAAATTCAATAGCTGTATGTGTTTTTACCTAATGAGAGCAGTGATCTTTCTAAATCCACCCTCCTTCCTATTAGGGTTTCATCAGAACGCTCCAATACAAACAAAGGCTAGGCAAAAAAGGCAGAAGAAACAAACAAAGAAAGTGAAAGGGCAACTGCTCTGGCTTGTAATACAGAAAAGGATTAATTTTTCAAAGAAGCAGGAAGGAAGAAGAAAAAAGACTCAAAAACATTTAGGAACTGAATGTCTTTTTGCACTGGTAAAGGGATATGTAGCCTGTCTCCTCTAGACAAGCATTTGATTCAGGAACCTTTTCAGTGGCCTATGTGAAGTGTTCATGTTCTTATGGACAAAGGCCCATATCTGAAATAAAAACGATCAAAATTGGCAACATCATATGTACCCTAAAGAGAGGACAAGGACCAAACTAGAATGGAGACTGAGGCTATATCTATACTGCACTTTTGTCAGTAAAACTTTTGTTGGTCAAGGCTGTGAAAAATAATCTCCCTGACCAACAAAAGTTTTACCCACAAAAAGCACCAGTGTGGACAGCGCTTTGTCAGTGGGAGATGCTCTAATTGGGGGGTGTTTTTATTTTGTTGGCAGGAGAGAGCTCGGAAAGAGCAGCTACACTGCGTACCTTACCAAACACTGCTATAGCAGCACAGCTGTGCCGCTGGAAGGTGCACAGTATAGACCAGGGGTAGGCAACCTATGGCACAAGTGCCAAAGGCGGCACACAAGGTGATTTTCAGTGGCATTTTCACTGCCCGGGTCCTGGCCACCAGTCTGGGGGGCTCTGCATTTTAATTTAATTTTAAATGAAGCTTCTTAAACATTTTTAAAACCTTGTTTACTTTACATACAATAATATTTTAGCTATATACTATACACTCATAAAAAGAGACCTTCTAAAAACGTTAAAATGTATCACTGGCACACAAAACCTTAAATGAGAGTGAATAAATGAAGGTTGCTGACCCCTGGTGTAGACATAACCTGAATTACCTTCTCACATTTAGAAGTTCTCCCTGCAATTCAGGACTTGATAGGGCACAACGAGGTATATCACTCCCCTTTTACATCTACACTGCATTCTTCTTTCGCAGCATGTAGAGTAGGTATTTGTTAGCTACCCTAGCACGGGTTTAAGTAGAAGTGGAGAACAGCTTAGGTAAGTGGAGTACAGACACAACTGAAGGCTGTGGGTATGTAGGTACCCGAGTACATAATCTACACAGCTCTTTGCTTGCCCAAGCTATGCCTTACCATCTACACTGCTGTTTCTAACTGTGTAGTAGTATCCCACTACCTCCCAGCTGCTGGAGCTTTTCCACATCACAGGAAAAGACTTCAGCAGTGAGCAAAGGCTCTGGCAACTCCCAGCTGCTGGATCCCTTTCCCGCTGCAGGTAAAGACTGGCAGTGAGGGAGGTTTTGGCCACTCCATTGCAGGGAAAGGCTCCAGCAGTGCGGATCTACCTATCCCCCTGCCCCCTTCCGCAAGAGCCTTTCCTCATGGCAATGAAAGTCTCTGGCAGTGGTGAGTTGCTGAAACCTTTCCCTGCTGCCTCTCCACTGCCAGAGAGTTTTACTGATGTGTGTAGCTACACATACCATACATGCTGCCAAGAGTAGTGTACAATACAGATGTAGCCTTAGGCTTACTTTTAACTTGTCCTTTAAAATAGTTTTATTTCAGTGTTTTCCACTGAAAATTGACATTAAATGTTGATTCATAAGAGAACTTATGTATTGAAAGCTTCGGCTAGATGAATCCAAAGTAATATTAAGATTCCTTTTTTGTTGCATAGCTCATTTTGAATTTCTAGCAAGCCCATCACATATCAGGATCTGTGGATAACTGAGGGCCATGTGGCGAGAAAGCAGCTCAGTCTCCTTGCTACTTCAATCTTTGATCTTCTTGCTCACCCCTAGAAGCAGGCCTTCAAAAATGGTCGACACACATCAGCAGGGCACTGTAGGGATTCTTACACTGACTCTATCTATATTGAACTTGCAACATGAATAAGTGTTAGACTTTATTTTAAGTGCTGTCAATAAGTTTGGCCAATATGACCTATTTTTTAATGTGCTTACAAAGTTTAATCAATCATTTTTGTGTGTTTTTCTCTTAATGGTAAGTGTTTAAAATACTCAGTAAAGAAAACGGCTTTAGTTTCAGGCTTCTAAAATATCATTACACTATAGACAACACTTAAAACAAAAAAATATTATTAACTGAGAGATACCTAATTTGTTTACACCTTTCACAATAATTTAACTTGGTTAAATATATACTTTTATATTTATGTTTATTTTAACATATGTATTATTTATCTACCGATTGTACAATTTATAATACAAAATTGTATTTGCAAACCAATTAGTCTAGATTGTGACCTACAGCTACATTGAGTTGTTACAATATGCTGTTAGTCTTTATAGGAGAAAAAAATGTATAGATTAAAAATCTTTATAGATTTGTTGTTTTCAAATCTACTGCATATGCCAAAGTGCTAAACCTCCATTTTGCTGGGTTCCAATATTCGTTGTCACTGTATGTAATCTGAATAATTGAACAGTTGCTATATAAACATGGAATGCATTAAATATGAGACTCTTGCAGGGAGAAGGGATATAGACAGAGCAAGCTATATTTTAAACCACTTAACAAGGGTGAGGTGAACCTTAAACTCCTCAATACAGGAAAATCCACTTTCAGAACCCAGGGAAAACCCATCCCATTACAACAAGGGGGAAAGGAGAGGAAAAGGGGGATTTCAAGTTTAAGTGGACAAGTATTACCATAGCAACAAGAGATACCATTCTGATGTTATGTTGACCCTAACACTGTATTTTGCTTTTATATAGAAAAGTAATTTGGAGGTGCACATATACCTAAGATAGATAATTAATAATAATAATAAGCAAAACAGAGACTAATTGCTTGGAAAATTTTAGGATTTCTATTTTTTAAGGTGACAAAGTCAACCTGAATTATACAATATATGCGCAAACCTGACCCTATAAAATCTTTTGTAAATATTTTTTCTACTTTTAAATTTTTTCTCCCAGCTTTTTCAAAAGGAGGCTGAATCGTCTTGGACAAGTTCTGCACAAGGAGCATTGCACTTCTGAAAACAGTGATTTATAAGGAAAGACTGAACAACAGGAGAGTACTAATAAGATGCTATAATCAAAAATAAAGGATGAAATAAAGCCGCGAGTATAGCGAAGAGGTTTGGTGAACTCATAGACACGGGAGCTTCCCCAGGGTGGTTTAGGATGAGGTCACCAGAAGCTCTCAATATCCCAGCATTTGTAGCCTCGCAATTCAGGGGCTGCACCTACAAGACAGTATTGTTCTTGACACCGCTTCCCTCATTAGTCCATGCCGTTAACAAACTGGACCACGCCTTCCACTGGGCCGCTTTTAATGTTGCCGTTTCGCAGTTTAACGCACTGGGAGAATGTTACTCCTTTGTACAGATCGCGAAAGGCGTTCGCTGTACTAGGCTGCCCCAGGAAACGCTGGAGGAAAACATGAACTCTTGAACCCCAGCTGCAGATTTAACACAGACCTTTGGAGAAGGGGGAAGCCAGCAACTTTCCCTGCTCAGGTTAGCCTCCCGCACTGACTGTACAGAGCCTGGCACAAACTCCAGCCCCGGGACCGCAGATAAGAGGAAAGGCGCTGCCTGCCAGCCCGCATCCACCCCCCGGGGCGCGCCGCTGCTAGGAGAGAGAAAGAAAAGCTGCCCCGGCCATTGCGAACGTGCGTGTGCCGGGCCACTGGGACGCCAGCCCGGATTCCAGCTCTCCCGGGCCCGCGCCGCGCCAGGACGCCCCCGCCTGCAGCGCGCCCCGGCCCAGTGACTGCCCCGCGGCCTTGCTCCTCGCCGCCGGGCCCCGGCTGCGCCCCGGAGCCCGGCTCCGTGCCCCGCGGCTCCCTCCTGCAGCCCCGGCTCCCTGGAGGGCCCAGCCCCGGGGGACGCCCCTCAGGCCCTCCCCACCCGTGAGAAGTTCTTCTCCGCCCCGCTTGGCTCGCACCGCGCGGGGCGGTGGGGGACCAGAGAGGGCGCCGGTGACCCCCACGCCCCCATGCGGGGAAGGCCCCGTCTCAGTCCCCGGCCTTTCCTGGCGCAGCCCCCCGGCGGACCCTCCTTACCTGGGCTTGAGGCTGCCCGCGCCTCGCTCGTAGGCCCAGGCGGCAGCTGGCTGCGCGGCGGCGGCTGGAGCCAGCGGGTCGGCGAAGCTGGGAGTCGGCGGGTAGTTCCTGTCCATCATCGGGGCAGCGAGCGGGGCGCGGGGACTGCGCTCGGGCCCTGCGTGCGGGGCGGCGGCAGCAACGGGGACCGAGCAGGGCGGGTGGGAACGGCCCCTCTTCCCTCATGCGGGGCGGGCAGCGCCGCGTCCCCCCCGCCGCTCCGGGCCAGGCTGCCGAGTGCCTCCTCCCCCGCCCGCTCAGCTCCGGGCGGCGGCCGGCGGGCGGCTCAGGGGAGCTGCACACGGAGGAGGCGGTAGCAGGGGCTGCGAGCCGCCCAGGCGGAGACCCATGTCGGGCTGCTCCTTCCCAGGATGCACCTCCCCCTCCGCAGCTCACTAGGGCTGATGGGCTTCGGCTCCCGCGGCCAGGGGGCAAGGGAGGCCGGTGGCGGGGGGGATTGCCTGGCGGGGCAGACGCCACAGGGCAGCGGGGGATGGGTCGGGGTAGGGGGTGTCTGTAACCTAGCCTCAAAGGCGGGCGGGGGGGCTTTAATCCTAGCTGAAAGGGGGACGCAGCCTGCCTATAGGGGTGAGTCGAAAATATGTGATCCGAATTGGGAAGAGTTGTAATTAGCCCCAGAGAGAAGCTTTAATGCGGACCCTGAAGGCGAGGGGGTATTTAATCCGGTGTTTGGGGGGTTATAATCCGGCGTCCCTTTGTGTGGGAGAGGGAGAGGATTTTTTAATCCCTGGGATTCCCGAGGCTCCGGGAGAATCGTGTCCTCGGTGGCGGCCCAGTCGGGAGAAGACTGAGCTTCATAAAGAGCTGAAATGTAATTTTCCTTCTCGATCCGGAGCTGTGGTGGCAGGTAAAGTGCCTGTGCTTTGCCACGCCCATCTCGTGCCCTCCTGCAATCTTACTGTGGCCTCCCGTGTTACACAGGAGGAGGCATGATCTCCTTTGCCGTTCACACTGGAGGGGAGAGAGGCGCTCGCGCCTTCTCCAGTCCCAGCGGATCGTTTCAATACAGCTTGTCAAATTGGCGGGGGGGCGGGGGTCGTTATTCTCCACCATATGCGGCAGTAATCCCTGGCCTGGAGATGATTCTCCCAACTTTTACATTACCTCGTGAAGCCTCCATACGTGGTGTTCCCCCTCCACCTTGACAATTTGTCCCTACGGGGGAATGTGGTAATTTGTAGTTTTTCTTCCTCCCACCAGGTGAGAGATGTCCCACTCCGAAATTTACATTGAAAAGCAGATGCCAAGCAGGAAAGAGTGGTCTTTTCCCCACCACCACAAACTTTCCCTAATTCTCATCCCTAGGTAGGGAGATTACCTTTTGGGGATTAATTTAAAAGCAGTTTTCTCCCATTGGTGAGAAAAAGCTTTGTTGTGAGTATATTGCTGCTGACATATTTACAGTCTTACTCAGGCTTTGTGAAATTTCCCTCAGTCCTTACTATCCCAGTTTGAGAACAGCTCTGTTTTTTTTGTTCCTTCAGTGGCAGGAATAATAAAAAGAATTAGTTCTTCATATACCAGTAGACAGACAGACATAAAATATTCAGAGAAGCAGAGGAGCTACTGAAACAAAATCAAACACCTTAACATAGTTTGTACAACATTGTCTACACATTTAATGCCAATGTCTAAACTTGTTACCATAATTATCAAAATACATTAACTTAAGTACAAGGAGATGTCTTGATTTTCACATTTTTTTCCTCTGTTCTTTTATCATATTTATTCCATTAAAATATCTTATCCCTTTCCCCTCAAGATCAAATTAATATATTTTTGCACCAGAGACCCTTATCCTGTTCCCTCACCTGCAAGTATTTTTGTCACCACATCATGTAATCTCTTAATAAACAAAATGCCATTATGTTGCATGGAGTTTTATAGAGATTAAATAAAAAAATGGTTCCTGCTATAAAGATTGTAAAATCTAGGATACCTGAGCTAATTGAGAGCCTCACTGGGTGCTCTCTGCAGCTGTGTATGTCATTGCAGGATTGGGGCCTACAAACCTAGAAAAGGAATATAGCCAGAGAAAGGTGGTTAGTGAAAGGAGAGATGAGGAAATCAGCTGTGTATATTAAGGCAAAAGAAGAGGGATTCTCAGGAGAGATTTGATGGTGCTGTTTGAGGATGGCTGGTGAACAGACAGAGTGGTAAATAAGACGATGAAGACTTGTGGTACCTTAGAGACTAACCAGTTTATTTCAGCATAAGCTTTCGTGGACTATAGCCCACTTCATCAGATGCATAGAATGGAACAGAAGTAAAATGTTTTTATATACACAGAAAGCAAACAAACAAAAAGGTTGTACATGAGCATACCAATTCTAAGAGGCTGTTTAATTTGGATGGGCCATTATCATCAGGAGAAAAAAAACCTTTTGAAATGGAATCTCTGTCTGACAGGAGATAAGAATTATTAAAGGTAAATTAACTAGGGAAATGCAATCAATTGGTATAATGAGAGAGCCATCTCTCATTATAATATAATATAATATAATTAATGATAGAGTGGTGTTTCGTGTGTAGGGAATAGCATGTAAAAAGCAAGAGAAGGAGAGGATGAAAAACAAGTGAGAAGATGCAGGCCAGGAAATGAGGAGTAGAGACTTGACAAGTTGGTGGTGCAGAGCCTCAAAAGTGAAGATAAGGAATTTAAACTTTAGAGGAAATTAATTTGAGGGAGTTGAATGGTCAAAACAGCAGAAATAGATTATTTGGTCTTATTATTGGGCAGGGATTAAGGGAGAGTCAAGGATTTGTTTATAATAGTCCAGGCAGGGATAGAACTATGGCTTGAACCAGTTTTGACAGTTGACAGAAACATAGAAGTGCAGATTTTATAAATGTTTTAAAGGCAGAAGCAACAAGACTGGGCAGGAGTCTGTATATGAGCAGATAAAGGAAGGGAGGAGTGAAAGATTAACCAAATCTGTGAGTGTGAGTGACCAATTCCAAAACAAAACAAAGTGGTCAGTATTAATGAAGAAAGGGAGACTGCTAGAGAGTTAGAATCATAGGCTAGGAATTTAGTTTTTGCCATGTTTAGTTTAAGGAAGCAGAAAGTCACCTATGGGGAGACAGAAAGAAATGAGGCCTTGGATGTAAGGGGAGATGTAGATGTGAGAGTTATCAGTGCAGAGGTCATAAGAAACCATGAGAGTTCATAAAATCACACAGGGGAAAAGGTAGAGAGGAAAAGAGAGGGGATCAAAAACAATGAGTTTTCCTTGTCCTTCCATATGACAACACATGTATTGCTGGAGCCTCTCCGGAAGGGAGTGTGAGAGATGGGTCATACCCTAGAGATGATATAGGTTGCTATTTACATATGAATTAAATGTGATGACAAACAGTAACTGTCAGTTTATGCTAATACCCAAGTAAATATACAGTTGAGGCTATTGAAAGTAGCATTTCCAGCAGGAAAGGATTTACATATTGTCTTGATTTCCCTGCAGGATCTCAAGTAATTTCCATTACAATATTACAATTACAATACATTGTTTCCTTCTAAAGTGTGTGGGGGTGAGGTGGAGGAATTGCAGACACCCATACCACACACAATGCCTTGCCAACCTTCAGTGTTTGCTGTCAAGAAACTATGCTAATACAACGCTTTCATACAAGTTTTATTGCCAGAAGTATAGATCAGCAGCATACTAATAAATGGCAGCACTACCAGTGAATTATGGAGGTCATCTCAAATAAATGACAATAGAAACTATAGTTTTTTGGGGCTATATATTTTGTTTATACTATATTGATTAGAAAACAGGTATTAAAGAGAAAATGTACATATTAGTATTATGGTATGTTAGTGTAAAGTCATGGTAAATAAGACCACATGACTTTACAGTTAAGAAAAGCAGTCCAATACATAGTATATGTAGTGTTCCACATTAATTAAATATCAGGCTGCTACAAACAACATTTCCCAAAATATTGCTGAGGTAGGTCAGGCATCATGCATAAGGGAAACTGAGTGACATCTGTTGATTTGTTTCATTTCTTTGAAGTCATTGCACCGGAAATTGATGAATGAACACGGTGTAACTTGCATCACTGAGGTCCACAAGTGCAGAATAAAGTCAATTTATCTACTGGTTTGCACTTTATGCACACAGTATAAATCCACTTGCTCTAATAGTAAGCCCTGAGACCTTTGCAGCTTTTTAGCACACTTGCTTGGGTTGCTTCCCTGGGAAATCCATATTGAATTGGCCTTGTCTGAGAATTTTACATTTTTGTGCTTGATTATTGTTTGATTTGAAGGATATCACTTTTTCAGTCTTTTTAACACAAATGTGCTCAAAAAGGATCTCACTTAAAAAGAATCAACTCTTTATAGTGCTTGATCTTGATATTTTATCTCTCAGGGCTTCACTGAAAGGTCTTCTCTAATGATTCTCTGGTTGTCTTAATCTCTGTTTTATGTTCAGTACTTACCTTTATTTAAATGTATATAGTGAAATGTACATATAAAGACAAGGAGTATGTGTTTGGATTTTAAACTAGTGTATATAAATTTAAAACCCTAAACACTAGTGTGAAAGTATTTAGATTATTTTGGTTCTTGTTGTGTTAGCAAGTAAAGTTTAGTTTTAAATATAGCAATTATCTTCCTTTCAAGAGCTGAGCTTCAGTTGGCTTTATAACAGGAACCTGATTTTCAGAGATGTTGAACACTTGCAACCCAAACTGAAAACAGTAGGTGCTGCAGATGCTATTGTCTCTGAAATCAGACTCCAAGTATTTAATGTTACAAAATATACTTTTCTGAGATATATGCCAATGCAATTTTTGAATCTCCAGAGATAAATTAGAAAATCTTTCTTTTATATATCAGAAAACTAGATGGAATTAAGAAATTTAACAGCTGAAATTTAAATACTGTAATATAGTACTTATGGTTTAGCAGGCTTAACCCATAAAGCTTGGCTTGCTGAGATTTTTTTTTTTTTTCTTTTGTAGCTTCTTGGTTGCCACTTAGTTTCTGTAGAATTTAAGATCTTATTTTTTTAAAAAAGAAATACTGTTCAGGATGTCTTTTGGGGGGCGGGGGAAATCCAGTGTGGGGAAAGGAAAGAGGGTATGCTGACTCTGGTTTTCCTAAGAATTGTCTTGTTGGGGAACAGACAGAATTTACTCTCCCATGGAATTAGTTGGGTTTAGTTCTCTGAACCTGCAGATCTTGGGAGCACTATTGGAGACCACTACATCAATATGGAGGCCTTTTATCCCTCTGCACTCTATTGGGGCTGCCTAGGAATGCTGCCCCTTGATGCTGTTGGTTGTGGGCGTAGTAACTCAGAGCCCTCCCCATCTAGTGTCCCATCATGGGCTGTTGGAGATATTTGCTGCTAACAGTTGCAGACAGGCTACATGGCAGTGTAGGCAGCCTTATCATACTATCCCCTCCATAAACTTATCAAACTCAGTCATGAAGCCATGCGTTTTTGTGCCCCCACTGCTCCCTTTGGAATAAATCAAAGACTTTCAAGGTGACAAAAATATTCAAACTATTTACAGACTTTTGCTCAGTTGAACCTCCAAAAAGCTGAGGTCTAAGATGAGCTAGAACTGATTTCCTTACAGTGTTCTGATCCAAGTTTACTTGAAGAAACTTATTGCAGCTTTATTAATGCCTGCTGATTGGCAGATATCCACTTTTATGAAGGCTGCTATTTGTGCAGGCTTCCTTTAAGTGTGTAAATGCCAGAGTATGATATCTTCGCACAGTAGAGGCTTAGATTGAGATTAATGAAGGGATTTAGGTATTATAATGCTGAACATTGCAGCACCTAATTTTTGAGTGCCTAGAAAAATTACAGGAACAAAACTGCAATCCAAAAAGTCTAGGCTCCAGGCACAATGAATAGGGAGAGAGAGGTGCCTAAGAATGTGATCCTCAATAGCCTGCACTCTACGAATGGTATCTCCTAAAATAGCCAATGGGAGATGCGGATGCAAGGAGTATGAGTAAGCCCTGCTCCTCTCTTGGATTTAAGCGCCTTATCTGGGCTGCATGAAGGCATCTACCTTTGCTTACCACTCCATGAATAAGAATCTGACACCTGGAGTCCTCCTTCCAAGGAGAAGATTTTGTCTTTCTATGTGTTTTGTAAAACATGTGCACTTACACATATTTATCTGATTAAACAAATTAGTAAGGGCCTTGAGAATCCTCCCAGGGTAGCAGTTGTGGCTCTCGCAGCAAAAGATCATGCACAGTTGCTGAAATATGTCACTGTTTAACAAGGAAAATATTTTTTAAAACTTATCAGCTGTTATACTTTGTATAATATCCAAATACTAGCTATGTAACAATAAATCTCCATTTAAAAGTAAGATTTATAGATCTTTAGGGCTTTTAAACAAGATCTGCTAGTAAGGCTTTCTACTACCAAGTTATATTTAGTAGTCTCAGTTGTTACTTCCCAAATGAAATTGGGAGATATTGTTCCAAGAATTTGGGATCTTATGTTTCTAGAATGCCATTTTTAAACTGTCATTGAAACAGACTGATATCCAGAAGAAAATACTTTTCCTCATCTTTTAAAACATCTTTACCTATAAAATTAGGATTTGTTGTAGAGGTTTCCAAGCTGTGGACTGCAGCCAGCTGGCTGCTGCTTCTTGTTTTAGCTGCTTTTATGGTAATCAAGGTGCCCCACAAAGAAGAGCCTGGAAGCCTATAAAGGTAGCTGAAAATAAGGAAAAAGCTACTTTAACTGCCTGTTCTAGGTCAAGTTGCTTTCAGGGACCAAAGTCAGCAGTAGAACTGGATCTACTGTCGGAAAAGATGCATCCAGTGGTGCAGGGGGGGGAGACCCGGTGGCTGGGCTGCATTTTTAGGAAAGAATGGAATTAAGCAAGATGTTAATCTGAGTTCTGGCTAACTTTTCTTATTAGGCTTTTACTTCATGCCAGTTGGGGGTGTACTAAATTGTAGTAGTGTCCCAGCTAAGATAGGGTTTTGTTATTAAACACAGACAATAGGGAAGGCTTTGGCACTTATTTTACTTTCTGTGTCAAACAGACTGCAAATAGGGCACTGCAGGGTTCTGTGTTTATTATCTCTGCGATTCCAAATCATATCCACTCCCTTTACTATTAGTGTTTTTTTTCCCACACTGGCCCTGAACACAATGCCTGGGATTTCAAAATTAAACTGGGTTCTTTCTGCAAGCTGAATTCTGCCATTAGTTACATTAATGCAATCTCATTTTCCACAAATTTTGCACTGGTTTTCTAGCTCTGAGGTCAGAATTTGTCTGTAGAATCTTTCTCATATATTGATAAATTAACTTCGCATAAATGAAGATGAACCTGTTTATGCCAGTAGCAAATTTGAGTATCATAAACAGAGTGTATATTATTAATTCCTTTTATTCATCATCATGTGCAGAGGACAAGTCAGTATATTACTGTGTAATGTCTTCCGTAGATCTAGGACTTTAAAAGCAACAGCTGGGCAAAACCTCTGGAATAAAGCAGATTAAACTTGTCTAGTTATGAAGCCAAACTGACGCCCACAGTCCTTCAAAAGACAAGAGCAGGGTTTATTCTAGGAAGGAATTTATGGTTTTGTTCAAAACCATGCTGAACGCTTGAAGTTTCTTATAGCTGTAATCCAAAACCAACCAAAATTGTGTCAGATTTTGCAGGGTTTCACTCTGAGTTTTCTAATTTGTTTGAACTTGAAACATTGAATATTAAAGGTTGCCTGGGGACCAAAATGCAAAAAGTTGACAAATTACATGCAAAGTAGACTTTGCATAGTTCTAATGTAACCCTCATGATAAAAAGCAGGGCTCTGAATAGCTGAAACAAAGCTGAATTAAACACATTACCTGAAATAGGCATAGAAAATTTTTTAAATTTAGTCTCCCTTAGAATGATGAAAAATACATTGCTAAAAGGAGGCCTGAGCGACAATGGTGCTGAGCTTCTCATAGCATGGACCTTGTTCCCTCCCATTTTTCCATCCCATTCATAACTATATCAGGGAAGTCACAAATACAGCGAATATCTACATGAAATTAATATAAAGAAAATATATTTTCATGTTCTGAAACTTCTCATGGTATGTTTGTGTCAGAAAGGAAATACATTTTCTTGTCCATCTTTGTGAAATTTCCTTCTGATCTGATCTGTTTCTCAGCCTGTCTACACCCCCTACTCCCCAAATACTAGCAGTGTCCTCGCTTATCTTTACTCCCTTTTGCTCCTGGACCTCCTTGTCTTTTTCCTCTATGTGTTACCTCAACTGCTTTGTTCATTTTTCTCAAATGCATACCTACTTCTCATCTGTAGACATTTCTCTGCTGCTTCTGGCTCCCATCTCTGATAGCTCTGATGCTGGCTTACAGCCCCTGTGTTCCCAATAACTGACCCCTATGGGGAGCAGCAAGGATCATTTGTGATGAAAAACCTGGATATCTATATAAACTTATTGACTAAGGAAATGGAGTTTGCAACCTGTGACCTACCAGCTTTTGCAGATCACCCACAAGTGAGAGCTGTTGTGTTAGGCAGTCACAGGATAATCCCTTGAGTGAAGAGATTAGGTACTTAACACACAATATTTCAAAATTGTAATTTGCTTATATCAATAGTTTTTCTTCATGGTCAGCAGTCACCCATTTGTAATTACTTCCTCTTTTTATGAATTAAGAGTCAGATTCTACATTCAAGTGACTATTCTGGCCTTATTTCATATATTATTTTATTTATATTTTTTTTAAAAATGATGCAATGTTTTTGGCACATGTACAAGATACAACAATTCAAACCAATGTCCAAAACCCCCAAACCTCTCTAGACCTTTCCCCCTTCAAATCTCTCCTATCCAATTACAAATCTCTTTTCACCCAGCAAAAGCCTGGGAGAGCAAATGAGCCTTGCACAGTGAGTAGAAGGTTGACAGATATGGGATCTGGGGTATACAGATTACAAGATAATGCAATGGTCAAGCACCTCTCACTGATGATGTCTGGTTTCCACTCTTCTTATGATTAAGCCATGAGACTGTTAGTTCAGCACTTCATTTATCAGCTGGTCAGTTGAGATGCAGTCTTTGTGTCCAATCTATGTCAATCTTTAAGGCTTCAGAGGTTAAAAATGATCTATGGCACTCTTCAACCAAGAATCTCAAAGTATGAATGGCAATGAATTAAGCATCACAGCAGCCCGAGGTAGGTATTATACCCATTTTACAGATTGAAAAGTAAGGCACAGAGGGTTTAAGTGACTTGCCATCAGCTATAAGCAAGTCTGACCGAGAGAGAAGAGAAACCAATTTGACTCTCAGTCTTGTCAGTCAGTAACAAGAAAATAATTTTCTATCTACTTAAGTCAATGCAAGTTATTACAGGCAAGAAGGGCTTTATGTATATTCTCAGTGAACCCCATATCTTCCAAGTATTCCAGCAATTTCTCTTTAGACGAGATTTTTAGATTTAAGACAGTGATATTGAGTCATTACATAGTTTCTTACTGAACTTCTCTGTCAGAAAAATCATGTTACAAGTAAACATTTAACCTTTAAATGTAAACAGTGACTGAATACAAATGAACCATTTTAAATATAAGTTTACATTTAATTTGCTGCTATTGAGCCATTGGCCAAGATTTTCAAAAGCAACCCAGCTTCTGAATATCCAACTGGTGATACCTTAAAGCAGAGGTGGACAAACTACAGCCTGTGGGCTACATCCGGCCTGTGGGACCATCCTGCATTGTCCCTTCCCCACTGTCCCCCCTCTCCTGCAGCCTCAGCATGCTGCAACGCCAGCGCTCTGGCCCGCCGCTTCTGGCAGGCAGTGTGGTGGCATGGCTGCAAGCTCCTGCTGCTTTGAGCAGCATGATAAGGGGGCGAGGGCAGGGGCAGGAGATCCGGGGGCGGTTGGATGGGGCAGAGGTTGGGGGTGGTGGTCAGGAGATGGAGAACAGGGGGGTTAGATGGGCCTGGGAGTCCCAGGGGGCTGGGGGCTGGATAAGGGTTGGGGCAGTTAGGAGTCAGGGAGTGTGTGGAGGTGGATGGATTGGAGGTTCTGGGAGGGGTGAGGGGGTGGACAGTGGGAGGGAGCGGGGGCCAGGCTGTTTGGGGAGGCCCTCCATGCAGTTTTGCAATGCCGATGTGGCCTCGGGCCAAATATGTTACCCACCTCTGCCTTAAAGGGTCCAAATTTTAAAGGTGTCTCCCGCTGGAAATTAAGGTACCCAAAGTCATTAGTCACTTTTGAAAATCTTGTCCATTGACTTCTGATTACTAGATACTGTAAGGATGAGAGATTTCTGAAATCTCAGACTAATGAATGTCATTCCAGCAGGGCAATGTAAGTGACCTGCATAAGTATGCAGGAGCAACTTTTGGACTCATATTTTATCAGTCAGAAGTCTTGACTTTAAGCCCCCAAGACTAAGGTCATCTATGGATGTTGTGTTAAAGGGGAAGTTGCTTTGCCAGACAATGCTTTGAAAATGTACACTGTGTATATTAAGGTGATGATGTGGAAGTAGAGAAATAATCCTACTAGCTACCAACCAGCCCTTGTTAATGGAATCTAGAGAAAGACATCTATCTGACTTGCCTGGCAATAACTGCTGTTCTGCAACAGAGCAGTAAATAGCTTATGAAGTTGAGGAGCATGCATGTAGTCATTATTTTAGATAACTCCTACCATGATTTTCACAAAGAGAATATCCTGTGTCCTCCTAATCATGGCATTCTGTCATGTAAAATCTACATTAGCTGGACAGTATGAGACAATACTGTAATAGTGTTTAAAATTAGACAAATTAATTCAGAAATCCTAATGCTATACAAGCTTGACAGATGAACTAGCTTTCATCAATAGCCCATTACTATTTCTAGACCCAGTACAAAATCCACCTAGCAACCAAATGAGGTATATATTTTGTTAGTTATTCAATGCTTAATATATTCACAGTGGTTTAAAGTTTTAATTTAAAAAATGGTTAGTATCAAGTCCAATTTTAATATTAAAAATATTTTCCCTTCTGAACAAACAGTAAATAAAATTAGTAATAGAATATCAATAGTTTAATACTTGGCTCAAGAGGCATGAGAGCTCAAAGATTAGTACCTTTATGCACAGTGCAGTTCTAGCACCAAAAACCTGTATAAACAAGTTTCATGCTGGAAACATACATCGACCTTTTGCAAAACAATACCTTCCTTTCCAGTCTGAAAGAATTCACTTTCTCCTAGCTGTGCTGAAGAACTGTAGCTCTTTCACCTTTGTGAAAAATGTCATGCAAGATACTTCCCCCTTTCAAATGTACATCTTCCAATGAAGATTAATTCCCCACTCCTCCAGAGTTAAGTTTGTGACTATGGGGCAGGAAGTGACATAGACTTTTTAAACATCTTAAATCCTTTTGCAGGCCCTGGATATGGTGGTGGTGGGACATTGTATTTTCCACCTAATGCCACTGCTTCTTCGTAAGTTGGCAGTCCTGACTCATCTGTTCTTAGAGGGAGTGGATTTAAAGAAACCTCTTCATGTCTTCTGAAGATGATAGATGAAGGTCTTCTACTTCTTACACTGTCTGAGTACCTAAACAGGAGTTAAAAGTATTATGAATGGCATCTTTTTATATATGAAGGAGAGGATTACATAGCCTTTTGCCAAAGCAAGTACATTTTTAATAATCTTAAACAGCATGAGCCAAATGGGTATCCCCAGAACCTAAGCTGAGGAACACAGTCAAGTGGTGCAGAAATTCAGAGACAAGGATGGGACAGAATCCTTGTTTAGTACCCACTATGACGGTTACTTCACGGCAATGGCTGAGTAGCTTCTGTAACCCTCTTGCCCATTCATAGTTGTGAGGTTGAGGGGGGCAGAGGATCCATGTAGTAGTGGATCCTCCAGATTACTTCAGCTACTTGTCCCAGAACAGCTATGGAAAGGTCTACCTCTCCTTTGAGTTGCAGAATTGTGCCTTCTTCACTAGAAGACAGGCTTCTATCCTTATGGAAGTCAGATGGGATTTGCTTTTAACAGGTAGAGAAGAGGCCCTTAAAGGATTCCAACAAAAGTAGTTACAAATCAGCTTTTTCTATCTCAATAGATATTTAAATTGCAAAGATATTTACAGTTGTAAATAGTGTAACTCAATTTACTGTCATTTTATGTACACTCTTCCTTTTATTTAATATATAATCAAAATTCAGTGCAGTTTTCTGCACTTTAGAGCACGGGGATATTTCCATGTATGCCACCATGTGCATGTTAAAAAAGAGAGAAAAAAATAAGTGCTGTTTACAAGAACTGACAAGCACTGTTCTTTAAGATCATTAAGTGCTGATTACTTATATCGTTGATCTCAATTCAGTGTTTCAAGTACTAGTACACAGTCTAGTTTTTAAATCATACTCAAAGTATATGTAAAATAAATATCTTAACAGAATATTAATAACATAGCATATTTATATTTCTTAAAAACTCTATGTTCTATGGAGTTTGAGTGCTTTAAATGATAGTGGTAAAGCTTTTTGTCATAAGGGGACTCTTAGGGTGGGTAGAATCACAGCTTTTACTTTGATGATATATATAACCCTTGGAAATAATTAATTAGATTTTATGGTTCCATCCTTTTGTCACCCTGTATAGAAACAAGAACACATGCTTATATTGCAAATTGATATACATTTGGTTCATGGTGAAGTCTTATATCTACAACAACACTGGACGAGCCGATATTCAATAGCACTATACTTGATAATTTTAAGTTTAAAGATGTATTTTCAATTAAAAATACATTCAATTTACTTCTTTGTAAATAGTTTTTTAAAATACACACAATTAATGCAGTTGAAAGGAAAGTAATCAAAACTGCTGTAGATTTTAAAAACAGAAACAAAACTGGAGAGGAGATTTACACTAATAGGCAGGCCAAACAAGTTTTTGAAGACTGAAAAAATTACATATCATTAGGCCACAAGTGAGATTATGTGTAAACTAAAATCTGATTTATCTTTTTTTCCTCCTTTAGCTATTCAGAGTCCACTTAACTCTTTAAATACAATTGCCTAACACAAGTATTTCGCTTCACTGATGGACAAATGGCATATTTAGTGCCATTCATATTGTTTACTGGTGTATATTTATGCTTGCAAGCATACATTTATTGCTATGTATCTCCTGCTTTACAACATATAATATTTTGTGCTGTGATAAATATACTCATGAAATTACTAGTTACTAACTGTGCCAATTAAGGAGATTCAACTGTATTACAATAGTAGTTTCCATTGTGAAGCTCAGAGGAAGGCTGTCTTTAGAGTCTGTGGATCCGCAGCAAGCTTATTCTTTGGAAAAAGTTAAGTTCACTCATGCTTCCTCTAGCACAATTCAATCTCACCAGCAGTTACAAATCCTAATATCTAAAACTATTCTTAAAACCAGGTCACCCTCCTCCATTGCAGGTTTCAAAAACCAGATTTGGATCAGGGCTTCCTCACGCTGAAACTATTTTTCTTGGTAAAGATTTGGGGGACCAGCAAAATATTATTTATCAAAATCTGTCACCCACGCAAGGTTTATTTGTTGTATATATTTTCTTGTGATTTACAGTTACAACCTTGTATAACCTTAACTCTAAGAATGATATTTTCAAAAGCATTTAGTGGTGATCTAACTCTGTCTCCAGTGAAGTCAACAGTAAAATTTCCATTCACTTCAATGAGAGCAGAATGATTTTGAAAATTCTACCTAAATTACCAAAGTTTTTCCTATGAAAGTAAAGTGAAATATGATTCTCAATTCCTTACCCTGGTGGCTGTCTTGCTTTGCATCTGTTTTTGCAGAAATAGTAAGTAAGTAATCCAGTTATAACCAACAGAACTCCAGTAGCAACTAGGCCAGTCAGAAGTCCTGTAACATCAATTTTCTGTGTAGCTTCACCACCTGAACAGAAATCAGTAATTATTTCTAGCTGACTAACATTATAGCATTATTAACAGTCCTTCATCAGTGGTGGCCTTCTCTCTTTTTGAAGATTTGAGAGAGATGTTATAGTAAGATTAATAGTAGTAGTTCCTTTTTATTAGTCTTCTCACATGACAAGCCATCACGTCAATCCAGCACTACCTAAAGACATTAATGCCCACCCCAACCAGAAGCAAAGGTTAGCATATATTCCTCTCCTAGATCATTTATATATGCATGTTATTGAGATTCTGCACCACTCCATCCCCACCAATTGTTATTTCACACACTTATTGCATCTTTCATCAGATTAAGCCTTGACAGCAGATCCTGACTCACTATGTTTGTATAGCACCTAGCACAGAGGACCTGATCCTAACTGGGGCCTCTATAAACTATTCCAGTACAAAATAAAAACAGAAGTATGCAGCATCAGAATTAGAGTTGCAAAGTTTCTATATTGTCTAATACATACAAGGAAATGGATAGCAGAATGAATATTTCAATACGCAGTAGTAAAGGGCCAAAGTCTTTCAACTCCCTGAACTTCACAAATATATTAAATACTATATAATAATTTCAATATATAAAAAGAAAATGCACAAAAAATATAAAAAGACAGTAATCAAGGGTTATAATTGTGCCAGATGAATACTTAGTTATGACCAGATGACAACATAAATTGCAACATGCTTAGTGGGGATGGGGAGGAGGGGGTTAGAGTGTGTGGGAGGGGAGCAATATTTGCAATGTAACAGGGAAAGAAATAAGATAAACTCTGATCCTGACTTACCAAATTTTGTGCTAGGTCTCTTAATGGAATATTCTTTCCAAAAAGTCATCTATTAAAAAAAAAAGTTTTTGTTTTTTTTTAAGTTCAAGCTTGTATATGGTACATAACTTAAATAAGAGGTTGTGGACAAAATTCAGACATGGCATAAATGGGTACAACTCCCATTAAAGTCAAAAATTGCACCTATTTACCCCAGGACTGAAATTCCACTTGTATATTCAAGTATAACATCAACAAAACTGCCATACTAGAACAAACCAATGGTTCACCTAAACAATAGAAAGAAATGCCAGCTGTTTAAAAGAAAAGGAAAGATATAAACCAAGAACACCTCTAAATTTCAATACTATATTATACAGAGACATTTCTTCTTGATACCACTTAGTAATTAGCTTACACTGATAATGGAGATTGGTGGTGTTTATAATTTATCCTAGTTAGTGTTAAGTTCCAATGCTATTCATGCAAGTCTCAGATCTTACAAAGCTACTTGCCTCAATAATATCCTGCAACAGTGAGTTCCATAGATTAATAATATGATGCATATAAGAGAATATTTTATGACTAAAGACAGTAATGCATTGTATAAAATTTAATCCCGTAGTTAAAAGTGAGACTAAGCTGCAACCCACATTGGAAAAGGCAGGGGACAGAGCAGGAGGAAGAAGCCACTGTGCAGCAGAAGCCTCCAGGGAAATTATGGTGTAGTCATGTAAAATTCCTCCTGGGAGACTCCCAGGAAATGCAAACTCCAGTGGCAGCTCCATCCTCCTGGGAGAGGGTGCACTGTTTGCTCCTTCTGCAGCTGAGTGCAGAAGATGGCAGGGGCATTGGAGAGGTTTGCATTACAGGCAGCACTAGTTGTTTGGAGGATTGCAAGTACTGCCCTCATCTGTGTCTGGCTCTTTCCTGGGGAGGAGGTGAAAGGCTTGTACCCCTTTTCCTCCTCCTGCCAAAGGTTTCTTTCCCTATACAGTAGCATCTTCCAGGTTGCTCCTTTTCCATAGAACATTCACACTTAACTGATCCACTTACCTCTTCTCGAGATTCCCCTTTGCTGTAACTTGTATATAAAATCAGCCAATTAACAAATGAGGGCAGATGAAAATAGTTGGCACTTTTTTATACTTTTAAAAAATTATATATATATATATATATATATATATATATATATATACACAAATTTATTTGTGTGATTTTATCCCCTTCACAATCACTTTTTTCCCCCCAAAAAAAGTTTCCAGTTCCAAAGACACTCATGCCTGTGAGTTTTACTTTTGTGAAAGTCCCAACTATGTTTGTGAGTATTCTCATAATCATAGCCTTTGCCCATAAGCCCTTTGGGGCACATACGATGTATTTGTGTGTGTTCACTATGTTCCTAACACAATGGACTCCATCAAATTGGGACTTCTGGTTCTACTGTAACATAAATAATAGTGCAGAACTCATATTTTAAGTGATCTCTTCTGAAGGGCTGCAGTAGTTTATAACAACCATCTACTGATGGTCATCCAAAATTTTAAACTGAATTAAAGCAATTACCGTTTTATCAGAGTCCTCAAAAATTTCTCTTGCTTCTTCATAATTGCACAGCTCCTCATAGCATTCTCTTTCTAGATTACCAGGGGTAAATACTTCAAAATCAAATCTGTTATACAGAAGATGTCGTCCAATGAATAAATTAGCTTCTTTTTCTGATGTAAACACTAACAAAAAAAATTGATTTAAAACAGTTAAATTAGGGGAATAGTTCTGGTAACCTTAAAAAACTTTGGAGATCTTTAAAATCCCAAATAAAAAAATCTCTCTCTTTTTTTCCCATTTCACCTGATATAAAAGGAGATTTGAAGGCCTCTTCCTGAATCATTTACTTTGCTGCCAAACTACAGTTCTCTTTCTGCCTGTTCCACATTCAAATTGAAATATTTTCTGTCCCTTGTAAATAGTTTCAGATTTTCTCATAGCAACTTTTTAGAATTTGGTTCTCATGGCAGCTGTCTGAAATGCAAGTGACCACAGCTGTGGTAATGACCACAGGGAGTTTCTAAGAATCCTAAAATTCCTTGTAATATTCAACAATAACCCAGTAATAATAACCCAGTAATAACCCAGACTGAGGAAGATCCAGTATTCACATCATGAAAAAGCCTAAAGGTTATCTCCTTTGATATGTTCCACTAAGCATCCTAGGCATACATTCCTTTCCACACATTCTGATATCTGAATTCTAGTCTTTGTTTTAAAAATTGTGTTTCCATCAGCACAATGAACAAATCCTATTAATTATTCTTAATATCACACTATTTAGGAACAGCATTTAAAGGTAGATTGAAGCTTTAAACAAAAAGGGCAATAATTATTTTTATACCTCTCAAATAAATGCTGTTTTATGGTCATTAGGTTCATGATGGGGTTCTTGTTGACAATCATCTTTGATTAGGCAGAATTTTTAACAACTCATCTTTTCTTTATTTTTGCCATTTTTAGAAGCAGGTTAGGAGCCTCAAAAAATAAACTCACTCGCCCTAGTTGTGAGGTAGGATTCCATAAGAGTTAGTGAAGTTATAGTGGACTTAAAGATACTGGAATGCATTTTCTCATCAGGTTTCTTCTGGGCTTAAGTTTTAGCCTGTCTTTGCTATAACTTGTAATAGAGAATTCATCTTTGAACAACAGAAATCTTCTGAGCTGGTTTTCTGTGCAACTGAAATATTTTAAATTAACTTCTAGTGTAAGTAAGTAGACTGTTTTGCTCAGTGAAATGACTAGAGGGTTAATTTAAAATAACTCTCCAGTGTGTAAGGGTGTTAATGAAAGCAGAAAGACCATTCTTACAAACTAAACCCACTTGCTTAAAAAGAGAGAGAGAGAAGATTCAGGATAAAGTATTCAGTCACAAAGTAGATATGTGCTTGTTAGACAATTTGTTTATATAGATCAGTGGTGGCAACCAGCAGCCCATCAGGGTGATCCGCTGGTGGGCCACCAGACAGTTTGTTTACATTTGCACAACCACCCACAGCTCCCAGTGGCCGCGGTTCACTTTTCCTGGCCGCAGGGACATGCTGGCCACCATTTCCCACAGCTCCCGTTGGCCAGGAATGGCGAACCACAGTCACGGGGAGCTGCGGGTATCCGTGCAAATGTAAACAGTCTGGCGGTCCACCAGCAGATTACCTGGATGGGCTGCATGTTGCCCCCCACTGGCATAGATTATCTCATCATTCAGGAATTTTTCCCTTAATATTTACTGTTGGGCATTGCAATGGTACTCATATTAATTGCTGCTTCCTTTAATACTATATCTGAACAATTTGAGGATTCACTTCTCTTAAGATGAATTATCTTGTCATGTTATCAACTCAGAAGGAGTTACAGCATTTAAGATTATCACATTTTTACCTCGTAGAGAAAGGGATTAGCCTTAAGAAGAATACTGGGCCAGAGGGAAGAGAGGTGCGGAGGAGGGGAGAATCCCCAAAGTACATTTAGGCAGTGATGAAATAGTTTTCCCTAGGAGTTTACTTTAGTGCAACCTGTAGCAATACAAGTACTCTGAAACTGAAGAATACTAATCAGACTGAAAAGCTTTGCCTGTTTTGTTCAGCAGTGTTTCATTCACTTATTGGACATAACTGAAAAAAAAATGTGCTTCAGAATAGAAGTGTTTAACTGAAATCAAAACCTGATCCTTCAACTTGTAGATTTTTCAACAAGATGGTTACATGCAAATCCAGCAGAATGGGGAAAGTAGTGTCAAATCATCCTGTTAACACTAGTTAGCAACCTAAGAAACTTTCACATATTTGTATTAACTTAAAAGCCTTAAACATAAGTATAATGAACAGACTTATGGTTGCTTTGTGGGAATTTCCTGATTTTCTCTCTCACACATCAGGAACAGAACATTAAATTAACAACTTGTAATTTTAATTTAAAATTCTGGCAGTTATGCATGCAGAGGACTTGCAGAATCAGGCTCTATATAGAATCAGAACTGGAAGGGACCTTGAGAGGTTATCTAGTCCAGTCCCCTAGTGGCAAAACTAATTATCTAGAGTAGACCATTCCTGACAGGCATTTGTCTAACCTGCTCCTAAAAATCTTCAATGATGGAGATTTCACAGCCTCCCTAGGCACTTTATTCTAGTGCTTAACCACCCTGACAGTTAGGAAGTTTTTCTTAATGTCCAACTTAAACCTTCTATGCTGCAATTTAAAATCATTGCTTCTTGTCCTATCTTCAGAGATTAAAAAGAACAATTCTTCTCCCTCCTCCTTGTAACAACCTTTTATGTACTTGAAAACTGTTATCATGTCCCCTCTCAGTCTTCTCTTTTCCAGACTGAAAAATCCCAATTTTTTCAATTTTCCCTCAAAGGTCATGTTTTCTAGACCTTTACTCATTTTTGTTGCTCTTTTCTGGACTCTCTCCAGTTTGTCTACATCCTTCCTGAAATGTGGCATCCAGAACTGGACACAATATTCCAGTTGAGGCCTAATCAGAGCAGAGTAGAGTGGAAGAATGACTTTTCATGTTTTGCTTAAAACCCTCCTGCTAATGCATCCCAAAATGAGGTTCATTTTTTTTCCAACAGTTTTACACTGTTGACTCGTATTTAGCACTATGTGACCCCCCAGATCCCTTTCTTCTTCCTACACAGTAATCATTCCTACTTTCTATGTCATTTCTCACTTTCTATGTGTGCAACTGCTTGTTCCTTCATAAATGGAGTACTTTGCATTTGTCCTTATCAAATTTCATTCTATTTACCTCAGACCATTTCTCCAGTTTGTCCAGATCATTTTGAATTATAATCCTATCCCCCAAAGCACTTGCAAACCCTCCCAGCTTGATATCGTCCGCAAACTTTATAAGTGTATTTTGCATGTCATTATCTAAATCATTGATGAAAATATGGACTAGAACCGGACCCAGAACTGATCTCCACAGGACCTCACTCGTTATGCCATTCCAGCGTAACTGTGAATCATTGGGAACGGAAACTACTCTCTGGGAACGGTTTTCTAAACAGTTTTGCTACACCTTATACTAGCTCTATCTACGTTGCATTTCCCTAGTTTATGATAAAGTCATGTGAGACAGTATCAAAATCAAGTATCAAAATACCTAAATCAAGAAATACCACATCTAGATTTGACGTGGTCTTATCCCCATCCACAAGGCTTGTTACCCTGTCAAAGAAAACTATCAGGTTGGTTTGACACGATTTGTTCTTGACAAATCCATGCTGACTGTTATTTATCACCTTATTATCTTCTAGGTGTTTCCAAATTGATTGCTTAATTATTTGCTCCATTATCTTTCCAGGTACAGAAGTTAAGATGACTGGTCTGTAATTTCCTGTGTTGTCCTTATTTCCCTTTTTATAGATGGGCACTATATTTGCCCTTTTCTAGTCTTCTGGAAAGTCTCCCATTTTCCATGACTTCTCAAAGACAATCACTAATGGCTCAGATATCTCCTCAGTCAGCTCCTTGAGTACTCTAGGATGCATTTCATCAGGTCCTGATGATTTGAAGACATCTAACTTGTCTAAGTAATTTTTAACTTGTTCTTTCCCTATTTTAGCTTCTTCTGATCCTTCCTCATTTTAACTGGCATTCACTACATTAGATGTCCAATCATCACCAACCTTCTTGTTGAAAACTGAAACAAAGAAGTCATTAAGCACCTCTGCCATTTCCACATTTTCTGTTATTATTCCCCCCTCTCCTGCACTGACTAACAGGCCTACCCTGTCCTTGGTCTTCCTCTTGCTTCTAATGTATATGCAGAATGTTTTCTTGTTACTTTCTATGTCTCTGGCTAGTTTGATCTCGTTTTGTGCCTCGACCTTTCTAATTTTGTCCCTACATACTTGTATTCATCCGATTCATCCTTTGTAATTTGACCTAATTTCCACTTTTTTGTAAGACTTTTTTTGAGTTTTAGATCACTGATGATCTGATTAAGCCAGAGTGGTCTCTTGCCATACTTCCTAAGATAGTTTCCTCTTGTGCCCGTAATAATGTCTCTTTGAAAACTGCCAACTGTCTTCTATTGTTTTTCCTCTTAGACTTGCTTCCCAAGGGATCTTACCTACCAATTCCCTGCGTTTGCTAAAGTCTTCCTTCTTGAAATCCATTGTCTTTATTTTGCTGTTCTCACTCCTACCATTCCTTAGAATCATGAATTCTATCATTTCAGGATCACTTTCATCCAGGCTGCCTTCCACTTTCAAATTCTCAACCAGTTCCTCCCTATTTGTCAAAATCAAATCTAGAACAGTCTCTCCCCGATAGCTTTCTCCACGTTCTGAAATAAAAAATTGTCTCCAATACATTCCAAGAACTTGTTGGATAATCTGTTTCCTGCTGTGTTATTTTCTCAACAGATGTCTTAGTAGTTGAAGTCCCCCATCACCACCAAGTCCTGTGCTTTTGATGATTTTGTTAGTTGTTTTAAAAAAAAGCCTCATTCACCTCTTTTTCCTGGTTAGGTGGTCTGTAGTAGACCCCTACCAGGACATCACCCTTGTTTTTTATCCCTTTTATCCTTACCCAGAGACTTTCAACAAGTCTGTCTCTTATTTCCATCTCAGTCTCAGTCCAAGTGTATACATTTTTAACACATAAGGCAACACCGTCTCCCTTTTTCCCCTGCCTGTCCTTCCTGAGCAAGTTGTATCCTTCTATACCAGTATTCCAGTCATGTGTATTACCCCACCAGGTCTCTGTGATGCCAGTTACGTCACAGTTGGGTTTATTTACTAGCATTTCGAGTTCTTCCTGCTTATTCCCCATACTTCTCACATTAGTATATCTGGAGACTTTCTAGATCAGTAGTCCAAACCCATCTCCTGTGTTTAGGTTACTCAGTAAGTAGCCTATGTAAAACGAGCTAGAGATTTTAGTCCAGTTGTTAGTGGGCAGTTGGGCACACCCTAAAAAAACCCAGACCTGGCACCACTGTTGACACTTATTCCTCTTGCCTTTAAATATAGTTCTGCCTGACAGGATGGGGTGCACTGATAAATTGTTGTAGGGCAAATCTTGGTCTGTACATCCACATGCACGCTTGTTGTTTGGAAATACTGGATTTTTCATAATGATAATGGACTATACACAAATACTTTGAAGAAATGAATCAAAAGAGAGAGCAGTTTAGTGCTTCCATGTATTTTATTCTATACTGGCTGTTAGGAACATAACAATTGCCAAATTGGACAGACCACTGATCCATTACTGTCTTGAAGCCTCTCACTAGGCAGATGTGGGATAATCAGTCCCCATGAAGGTCTCACCCAACTCTTTACAGTTAGAGATTATCTTAATCCTTAAAGCATGGGGTTTAGATCCCTCCCAAAATGTGCTAGTATCAACTATAGCAACTCTAGATTTTCCTTGCTGTCCCTATAAAAATGTCGAACCCCTCTGATTCTGGGCAAATGCAATGTCATCCTGTGGCAATGAGTTCCACAGTCTAATTACACTTTGAGCAGGAAAGGTGTTTCCTTTAATCAAACAAACTTTCTGTTATGTCAGAAGACAATAGGGTGATTCAAACAGTTTCTGATCAACTATTTTTTTAAATGAAAACTTTGATCTTTTCTGAATGCCAAGAATGAAAAAAGAAAAAAAATCTTTCTAAATACGAACCAATGCCGTGCAGTCTTAATAGAGACTGAACTATTGTTTCAGACTTATTACTAAGAAAATCTGGCAACAACGGTAACTGTCACTGACAGGTGTCCAGAGGCCTAAGAGGAGCCTATATTGTCCTGTTTTTTCTCACTCCAGTGTTTTTTCTGAAACCCCGCTGACAATCTGTTTGACTGATGATTATTTTAGCAAAAACATCCAATTATTCTAAAATTGTGGGAGAAGCAAGAATATGATTTTTAAACCTGTTGCTTCTAACATTAGTTACCTATCACACAACTGTGTTACACAATTTTAGTTTGTAAACAAAAGATTGTTTCTACAATAGAACACTGTAAGATACAGTTTCGCTCTAGAAAGCATAGCTTCATTTTAGAAGAATGTTACCTTCTTTCCCTGTATGCTTTGAATCCTTTAATCTTCTTGTGCAATGAGGAAATGCAAACATTATTGGCAGCTGACACAGCAGTACCAAAACCACAGACATAGTCTAGTATCTGTTAAAAGAAAGTATTAGTTAAAAACTCCAAGATGTTATTTGTGTATCTTAAATGAGTACACTGTATGCAGTTGTCAGACACAAGTTCCCACAAGCAACTTGGATTATTATTTCCCTATAGGCAGTACACCTACCCAAACCGGTCCCACACACATTTAATAACAATTGCATAATGTCCTGTATTTGGTAGTCATCACCATTTGAATTAACAAAGCACAGTATTCTACCACTTGAGCTAGAGAAGTAATTCCATTAGCTGGCAGAAGTAGAATAAGCCCTTACTAAAGGTTGATACTACATATTTTGCGATTGTGGCAATTGTACTTGGAAGATTTTAATAATGATGATCCTGCAGCCAAACAAACTAAAGTGCAAGTGTGACTGACTGTACTAAACTACAGATAAAAAAATTACTTTGCCCACTGATGAAGGACAACCACCACTTGGGCAGCAGTTACTGAGCAAAACACAGCAAGCGACTTGCTAGTTTAGGGCAGAGTTTGTAATACGTTATCCTATTGAAGTTACGGTTTAAGTGATTCTACAATATAAAACAGTTTTGATTCTCTGTTTCAATCAGGGGTGGGCAAACTACAACTCATAGGCCGCATCCGGCCTGTGAGTTCCTCCTAACTGGCCCGTGAGCTCCAGCTCATGAAGCTGCTCCGACCCCTCCCCTGCTGTTCCCCCCGCACCACGTGAGCAGTGGTCTGGGGGGCCGGGCTGCGCAACAGTGTGTCTGGCTCCTGGCCAGACACGCTGCACGCTCTGGTGGATCAGCACAGCCCTGTGTCTGGCTCCAGGCCAGACACGCTGTTCTGAGTGGGGGCGTGGTAAGAGGGCCGGTGCTGAGGAGGTGGGGGGTGAGATAAGGGGCAGAGGGTCTTGGGGAGGGGTAGTCAGGGAATGGAGAACGGGGGTGTTGGATAGGCTGTGAGAGTCCTAGTGGGCCTGTCAGGGGTGTGGCTAGGGGTTGGAGCAGTCAGAGGTCAGAGAACAGAAGAGTTGGATAGGGGGTGGGGTCCTGGAGGGTGATTAGGTGTGGGGGGTTCTCTGGAAGGGGCGGTCAGGGGACAAGGAGCGAGAGAGGGGTTGGATGGGTCAGGTGTTCTGAGAGGGGCAGTCAGGGGGCAGGAAGTGGGTTGAGGGTCAGATAGGGGGCAGGACCAGGCTGTTTGGGGAGGCACAGCCTTCCCTACCCAGCTCTCTATACAATTTTGAACCCCAATGTGGCCCTCAGACCAAAATGTTTGCCCACCCCTGGTTTAAACCCTTTCAAGATCCACCTACAAAACACTTTTCTAATTACATGACAGTCCAAGATGTCAGGGTGACTTTAAGATACCTAATCATCAAAAATAATTAAAAAATAATTTCCCTTCCAGTGGAGCCTGCTGGAAAGCATTGTTTCCTTTTTTGAGGCAGGAATAGGGAGCCAGTTTGCCTTTCCCCCTTGCCTACTCCCATTCTAGTTTGTTAATAGCAGCCAGGGACCTACATAAGATAGGTCCGCAGAATTTGAGCTACAACCATTTGTCCCTCCGAAACAATCAGAAACGGGCAGCGTCTTCTTTGTTCTCCATCTGTGATTGTGTCTGAATCAGGCTCTGGTGCAGGGAGCTTGCCTGACACTCCCGTCCCCGCCAGGCCTTGTCTTCATTCATTCATTTTTGTATTGTGTTAGGACATGACTAACTATGGAGTGTGAAATTAGCTAACAGGATCTTGACCATCACAGAGCCCAGAACAAGCGCTCAGCACGGTGTCATGTCATCTGATTCCGCTCGCCATAGTCACGTTCAGTGGAGGAGTTGGGGGTATCTGCAAATGGGAACACAGGCACTTTTTCCCAGCAGCCAGGGATCCCCTTGGGACCAGAGGGTTGGTCCAGGCTGGCTGGCTGATGGATCCGGGGTGGCCCTAGGTTTGATTTCGGGATGAATTGATTGTGTCTGCTCCTGAATGGCCCGACAGGAGAGGGAAATCTAGCTGGGCGGAGTCCCTCGCCCGGCCCGCCCCCCCGTCTCTCTCCCTCCCCCGCAGCCCGAGGCAGGCACCCACCCAGCCCGAGGCCTGACTTACCTGCTCCGTCCGAGCTGCAGCGCCGAGACTCCGGGCGGAGGGGTCGGGGACAAACACGGCCCGCGCGCTCCCTCTCCACCGGGGCGGCTTCAGCTTCCTCCTCTCCGCGGCGCTTCCTGGAGAGGGAGCGGTCAGGATCACATGGCCCAGTCGCTGGTTCATCTGGAGCCGCCCCTGCTGGCACCTGGCCTGACCATACGGGGTCTGCCCGGAGCACCCAGACCCCGCAAGCGGAGCTGAACCCCGCTTTAGGTCCCTGCCCCGCACCCGGCACGAGACGAGCCTCAGTATGGGCTCTGGCATCCCCCGAGTACCTGAGCTCCTGCTCCGTGTCCCCCTTACCAGATGAGCCCTCGACACCCGGCATAGTACCTGTATGTGCGCCTGGCGGAGCCCGCTCAGCCCCATCATAACCCCTTAAGAGCAGGACCCATCCAAGCCTATCGTCCGCCTTCTCTCCCTTCTTCCTAGAAGGAGGAGTTGAGTCTCCTCATCCCCTCTCAGCAGCTCCGAGCCAGCACGTCAGATTTGTGTTTTAACCTTTTCTTTCCCCTTCACTTCGGGGTCGGGGGTGCTGATTGAAAGCAGGAAGCAGGAGAGCAATGATTTGTTTCTGAAATTCAGGGGGAACCACACGAAGGGCTTACTGGCCTCAGTAATCAGCCCAGTGTCTTAATCCATCTACCAATTGATAATAGAAACTATTGAAAAATAGGGGCAGAAGAAAAAAGGAAAATATTCCCTGGCTGGAACGTTTCCAGTCAATGTTTGGGATCCCCCATCCCCTTCCCAATAAACCACTGATTAAAAAGTAAAGAGAAATAAGAAAGGGAGAGAAGAAAGAGAAAAAAAGAATAGTTTCTGGAATAATTCCAGAGAAGCCAGTAGGAGATCCCAGTTTAATTTGTTAGGCTTTCTGAGTATACAGTATCTCCATTTCAGAAATTGCTGTGTTTTAGGGGATGTCAGGCAGCCTAGCCTCCTCCATCCCCAAACAGAATGGGCCCAATTTTCAGGCCTAGAAAAAAGGATGTATTTTTAATCCCTGATAAACTGATCCATGCTGCAAGCCTAGTATAGACAAGGCAGTTGTACAGGAACTCCGCACTTAAGGTTGTAGTTATGTTCCTGAAAAATGCGACTTAAAGCAAAACGATGTTAAGCGAATTCAATTTCCCCATACCAATTAATGTAAATGAGGGGTTAGGTTCCAGGGAAATTTTTTTCACCAGACAAAAGGGGGCTTGTTTTTTCTTCTCCTGTACTTTGAATATGTTTATCTTTTTTCAAAATAAGAGATTGGTTCTGCCTCATAACTTTTTCTCCCTCTATGCTTTGGTGTTAGTGCTTCTTTCTCCTTGTACTTTGATTATATTCCTTTTTCATGTAAATGCCACAAAGTCTCTTTGAACAATTTATTCCTCCCATTTAAACTCCTTTCTTTTCTTTTTTACAGTAGAGGGAGCATTTTACTGTGCTTTCTTTTTGCTGCTCTTGTATTTTCTATGTTCACAGAAATGTATTTGCTTATTGTTCTTTTTACATATTCATATAATAATGGAATGCATTTTATATAATTTGTACACTGTACTTAGAAAATTTAGTGTTTTGAACAAATTACCATTTACAAATTATTTGAGCATTTGTGAATGTAATGTGTGTCTCATGGATTGTCAGTCCTTATACATGAAGTCTTTTATTTATCCACAGAATGGGTACAGCCAAAGCAGGAGTAACACAAGCTTCCCACACTGCGCTGCAGATATGTCTCAAGTCTGATTTTAAAGTGACTACTTTGAAAGGCGATAGATTAATTCATTCTCCACACCTATTCAATTCTTGCTTTCTTTGTTAAGGCTGCAAATAAAAGTACCGGTTGCTGTGGTGTATATTGTGATATAGTCCTCACGAATCTTATATCAGTGTAACCCTTCTGCTCGTCATGAGTAAAATAACCTTTTTATACTCCTTTATACTGTTTCATTTTGCAGATTTCTTGGCAGCAGTTTTCAAAGAGAACAGTCATTCCAATTAATTTTTAACAGGTATATTGAACCATAATGAAAGTATGTATTTCTGAGACATACTTAATATATTATTGAGTATAGAATGTGCTTCTGTAAATGCTATCCTCAGTTTATCCATAATAGAGATCAGAAGTGATTTTGCTTCTTGTTTTTTTGACATTTTTCCCTGTGCGTTTTTTAATCTGCCATCTCTAGTAGTACCTTACATCCATCAGAAAGATGGGCAAATAAACTCTTCATGCTGTTATTTTATATCTGTTTGGTAATATCAAAGAGTGACCAGCTCAGCACTCCACCCAATGAAACTTCATAGATCCTTTTTCATTGGTTATCTTCTTCAAGCTTTTGATCCAAAATTATTTAGGAGGAAATCTCGAGCCAAGTTTGCCAACAGGCTTTGCACAGTTGTTGACTTTACAAGTCTACAGTATGTTAGAAGCAAAAAAAATTTAATTTAAAAAATGTTCTGCTCCCTAGCCAAAGTAGCAGTGATATCTTCTGATCTCAAACTGAAACTCAAGCTTGGTTAGTACTTAGCAGGGAAACGCAGCAGCAGAAAGTGGTGGTAGGTTCAGCAGGTGGCACACTTTTCTTTGACTCAGCATGAATCAATTCTCAGGTGGGTGTTAAACTGTACAGTGTTGCTGGAGGTGCCGATTTCAGAGTAAAGATAGGTGATCCATGTACAGAGGCCTTGAAGGATAGTACTTTTTGTTTAATGATATGGACTCAGGAAATCAGATTTTCTACTAACTTTTTAGAAGGCCATCAATAGCACATACAGAGAAATGCTTATCAGTTCTGTTTGCAAACAGCATCTTAGTTTTTCCTTGGGAGGTATCACTTAACATCTAAAGTTATTTTTAGGAGGAAGGATAGGATGAGACATAGTGTCAAAATCTGAACTCTATTCTATTAATGCAATGCAAACTAATTGCAAATTAAGACAATGGTGTTACTTTGGACATAGTCATGTAATTTAGTTCAGGATGTGACTGTTCATAATGTAGATTTGAATTAATTTCTTTTATAACCTTATCTTAAACATTTATAGTCCTTTTGAGAGTAAATGTCTGCCATTTCTTTAATTACACTAATTTTAAAACATTATTAAATCTCTGGAAACACTGTGCTAATATGTTACAGGAACTCAGTTAAGTAGTCTGGAGTAGCAGGAGAAAAGTATATCCCACTGGTTCAATTCTGAATTGATGAATAGATGAACCAATGTCAGTTCAACGCATAGAGTCCTTTCTGCCATCCATACATTGCAGTGATGTAAATGTTAAAAAAAAAAAAATCATTCTCAACTGTGCAATGGACTTTGAAATGTTTTCCCTGAATGATGCAGAATCTTGTCTTTTTATTTCAAGTAATTAAATCAGTGATGGGTTCACTTCTAATTTCATACCAAGGCAAGTCTTCCTTAAAGTGATGTAACTGCAGTCAATTGCTTTGCAAAAAAATTGAACAATTTCATTATGAGAACAGTCATGCTCTGGAGGTGGAGCCTATAGAAAGGAGATAGCTGGTACACTTTCTAAAATCATTTATCAACCAAGTTTTCTTTAGTCTCTCCTGTTGTATAATCCAGGGAGCAGATTTGTGGGTGGATTTTTGGCAATGAACAATTAGATACAATTTTGTCTAAATATTTTGTGATCTCTCATATATCACTATCACTGTCAGATTAAAAATCATGGATCTTAGCAATTGCCAAAGCTGCTATAAGCTTAATGACTGGTCCTGATAGAGACTGCTCTGTGCAAGGACTGATTGGCATGGCACTTTGGCCTGATGTAATAGAGCTATGCCAACTTTATACCACCTTGAGAATCCCCTGTGTACTGCCTTAACATTGTAAAGCAGCTGAAAATGGGAGCGAAGGGGGCAGAGATGTGGCTTTTATGGATGTGCACAGCTTCTAAAAAGAAATGAACTAATAATAAACAGTGTTTGGGGACAGTTTGAGCCGTTGTTCCCTTGATTATCCTTGATCAGCCTCAATCAGCCTTGTGATCACACTCCCCCATGTAATTTAGTGAGGGGGAAGGCTGACCTAGGAAGGAAGGCCTTAAAAGCCAGAGGCTAATCAACCAAGGGGAACTAGCAAACAGGGGACCACAAACAGTGGAGTTCGAGAGAGGGAAAAGGAGATCCCCCCGAGCTGAATGAACAAGGTGTGAGTACTAACCTTTGTGGGGGAGTGAGTTTGGCTGTTTGTGTTTTTCTTTTTCTTTCAGTTATAGGGTCAACTGGGATTGTGTGTTTGGGGATAGTCTGAGCTATTGTTCCCTTGATAATCCTTGATCAGCCTCAAGCATTGGAAACATCTTCCCACATTTGCAGCTCCTGGAAAGTGAGCTGGGAATTGTGTGGTAGATTACGAAGTGCCCATAGCAAAGAATGTTTAAATTTATTTTAGTCCCAGTGATAAGGGAAGGGAGCAAATCTCTCTGTGTCTTCAGTGAACCCTGTGGAAACTGTGTTATTGGCTGAGGAATAAACAGAACGATACTCCCACCCCCGACAAAATCACCCTTTTGAGGGTGTAGGGCTAACCTAGGAGGGAAGGCCTTACAAGCCAGTTGATAAGCAACCAGGGGGAGTTAGCGAACAGGGGAGTTTGAGAGAGGGAGTTTGTAGGAGCATAATATTATAGTTATGCTTAGGAAGGGCCACATCACCACTGACAACACTGATCCTGTCTCCTTCAACTGCACCTGTATCCCGACAAACAACCTAATCGTGGATGCCTCTACCCAGATCCCAGTGTGGATTTGCAGACACTGTGGCCTGCATTTTCCACTCACAGAAAGCCAGGCTGAGGGGACTATCCAGCATGAGAGGTGCCTGCTGGTGGAATCTCTCAGGAAACAGCTGGGAGAGCTACAGGAGGAGGTAGCTAGGTTGAGGAGCATCCGTGCACATGAGAAGTTCATTGACAGTATTCATGTGGAGACTTCCAAGGATAAAGACGCTATACCGCTAGAGAGGACTGCTGTCATGTCACCTGGGGAGAAGGATAAGGCTTTGGTACAGGGAGAACGCAGGCTGCTGGTTACTTCTGGCAGCAGGCAGTGCTCCACCCCTACTCCCAACCCACCCACCATGGTGAAGGGGAACTGTTATGCTGCCCCAGTAACGAATGATGAGGAATCACCCCCAAAGAGGAGAAGCCATGTACCCCCAAGGCTGGGAGGATCAGAGCCACCACTCCTAGGAGGAACATAGGATAGTGGTGATTGGAGACTCTCTTCTGAGGGGAATGGAGGCACTCATCTGTCTCCTTGACATGGCATCCCAGGAGGTATGCTGCCTGCCACGGGCCCATATCTGAGATATTATGGGGGGATTGTTGAGGATCATCCAGCCCTCTATTACCCCATGCTACTCATCCATGTGGGAACTAACGATAATGAGAGGTATGACCCTCAGAAAATCAGAAGTGACTACAGGGCTCTCGGAGTAAGGATGAGGGAGTTGGGAGTGCAGATGGTGTTCTCTTCAGTCCTTCCAGTCAAGGGTAGGGGCCTCAGCAGAGACAGATGCATCATGGAGGTGAATGCCTGGCTGTGAGGATGGTGTCACCAGAAGGGTTTTGGCTTCTTTGACCACGGGATGTTGTTCCAGGAAGAAGGACTGATACACAGCGTTATGGCCCACCTATCGAGGAAGGGGAAGAACATATTTGGCTACAGTCTGGCTAACCTAGTGAGGAGAGCTTTAAATTAGGTTCAATGGGGACAGGTGACCAAAGCCCACAGATAAGTCAAAAACATGGAGCCTGGGAGAAGGGTTGGAATCTGGGAGGAGGATGCGCTGTTATAGCAGAACTAAGAGAGAGACAGAACTGGAGGGAGAAATCAAATCAGTATCTTAGATGTCTCCATACTGAATAATGAAGAGGAGAGAGAGGATTTTCACTGCTGTTTAATGCACCAGACTGGGACCCAGGAGACCTAGGTTCTATACCTGGCTCTCTTATCAGCTTCCTATATAATTCAAGACAAAACTATCACAATCCAGCTGCAAAAAGAATTGTATTGGGCTGGACCAGAAAGAAGAACAAACACACAAAATCAATTTAACACTAAATGAAAAGCAAAAAAAACCACAACCCTATGATACCTCTATAGGGTTAATTTAGAGAATTCTTTCAATCCATAAGTGTGTGTGTGTGTGTGTGTGTAATATATATACACACACAACTGTAACCGGGTTCAGTTGGTCTGCTGAGCCACTGGGGACAGTGGGGAGCTACTGCCTCACTGAAAGGCCTTGGTCACACCTCTCGGTCACGAGGGAATTAGCTTAGGGAGGTGTGCTGGCCAGAATCTGTGACACATCCCTCAGGCAGGGGAGCACCAGCAGAAGTCAGGGTATTCAGCTGCTGGCAGCTCCAGATCACTCTTGGAATCCAGCTCACTCTGGCAAAGGTCACTGCCTGGCTCCTGCAGTCCCTCGCTGTACTCTGTGGCTGGCAGTCCTGGTAGCCCAAGTCCTTCTTCTAGGTCATGTTTTCCCTGGTTCGGCAACAGGGTCTGAAGGGAACAGCCAGCAGTGGGAGTGGGAGTGGGTCCCTCCCTGGTGCTGCTCTGACTGGGCCTAGGGCCCTGCCATTTATACTTCCTGTTCCACCCCTTCCCTTCTGGGGGGGTGGAGCCAGCTTGTTCTGGCCCCGCCCACTCAGGCTGAGAGAGTGGTTCTTTACCCTCTGGTTCCGAAAGAGGCAACCCTGGGTCCCTACCACAACACATCACTTTATTTAAGATATATTCTATTAATTGGGAAAAGGAGAGTAGAAAATTACTTTCCCTCCCACAATCTTAATGAAGGAATAAAGAAACTAATTTTCCATTGCTGTTAGGGGTTTATCTACTCCTTCACATATTAAAAAATTAATGTAACAGATCCAGTCATCTGAACAGAGTCTCTTCTTTCCCCCAACCCCTATTCATAACACCAGATCCTTCTTTCACATAAAATTATGAAAAATATTTTTGAAAGAGTCTACAAAATATATCTTAACTTCAGCCTCTTAGTGTTTTTAGATCCTAATATTTACAGATTTGGGGCCCACACCTGTTCTCAGTGAAATCTTCCTCTGGATTTGATTTGAGAGTATTTGCTAATTCTGGCTCACCATTAACAAGAATTTTTTCCTTGCATTTATTTAATTTTTTAAAAAAATATCTCCTTGACTTTATTTTCCTCACTAGTATTTAATTTTTTTAATTTGGTCAAATGATCCCCCTCTTCACTTGACTCAAATGCTGAAGAGAGGGGAAATAAGCTCCCAAACATGGAACTGTCTTTATTGCTCTTCATTCTGAAAAATCTAGTTTTGATCACTAAAGTGTGAGAACTTGAGAATGTTATTAAACAATCACCAGGGACCAAGTTTTGTCTTGTTGAACCATGAGCTTGTGCTACAACAAAATAATTTGAAATTCTCCTGGGACACAGATGGGTTTTTTTTATACAAAAAATTCTAAATTCGGAGGGTTTTGTAACTGTAAAACAAAACTCGCAAATGTCCTTAAGGTATTTAAAATAAATTTTATATTGCTCTTGATATGTACATAATATTTTTCCTTACTTAAAAATGTACATCTGAATTGAATGCTGATGAAAGGTGCTGACACTGATAATATTGGAAATTATTTTTCCTTAGAGCAGGGTGGCCAACCTTTGGCTCCAGAGCCACACGCAGCTCTCAGAAGTTTATATGTGGCTCCTTGTATAGGCACTGACTCTGGGGCTGGAGCTACAGGTGCCAACTTTCCAATGTGCTGGGGGAGCTCATTGCTCAACCCCTGGCTCTGCCACAGGCCCTGCCCCCACTCCACCCTTTCCCACTCCTCCCCTGAGCCTGCCATGCTCTTGCTTCCCCCCACCCCCAGAGCCTCCTGCACACCACAAAATGGCTGATCAGGAGGTGTGGGGAGGGAGGGGGGAGGTGCTGATCGGCAGGGCTGCTGGTGGGTGGGAGGCGCTATGAGTAGTGGGGGGAGCTAATGGCAGGGCTGCTGAGTATTACTGTGGCTCTTTAGCAATGTACATTGGTAAATTCTGGCTCCTTCTCAGGCTCAGGTTGGCCACCTCTGCCTCAGAGAGCCAAATCCTTCTTATCTTTCTTTCTTTTCTTTTTTTAAACTGATAAGAGCAGATTAATTTTTTTTATTAAAGCTAATGTTTCAAATCAAATTTACACAAGTTAAGAAGGAAGGTACTGTACATCTGGGGTCAGGCTTGGGTTACAGGGGATTGCAAGTATCAGTTACAAGGTTCATGAGGTACATACATATCACATAACCAGCATAGAACCAGTTTAGGGTGCGGAAGTATGTAAGCATATGCTTAACTTTAAACATGAGAGTAGTTCCATTGGTTTTAAAAGGACTACTTGTATGCTTAAATTTAAGCATGCAGTTTTAAATTATTTGTTGGATCACAGCAACTTGTCAGAGTGAGCCATATTTCCTTGAAACTAATGTTTAACATGAAAATATACACAAGTTTAAAAAGTAAGGTACTGTACATCTGGAGTCGTGCTTGGGTTATAGGGGACTGCAAGTAACAGATACAAGGTTTACGAGGTACATACATATCACATAACCAGTACAGATCCAGATTGGAGTGTGGGAGTTTTTAAAGTGTCAGTGGATAAATTGACTTGGGTATGCCACCCATGGAATGTAGTAAGAGTCCAAGTAGTGGTGTAGGCAATAAATACATGGGTGGGGTCCGACCCTCTGTTTGTTTGTCAGAGGAGGGAGGGGGTGCCATGAACACTTCCATTTCAGTGCACTATGTTGTACACACTTCCTCAAAGATGGGGTGTGAAAGGAATTTAAGAAACATGTTGGTGTAATTGCAAGTATTTAGTGCCCGGAATTATGGTGTATATGTTTAGAGTCTACAAAAGGTTCTTCTTTCATATAAGTAGAAATACATATTTGATACAATATTTCTGGTTCAGACTAAATATTTTGGACTGAATAATTATAGGAAGTGTGAAAATGAACCGTGCCATCAATTCTGGTTGTAAATTGATAATTGTATTTGGGTTAAAGCTAACACTAAAATCAGATACTGGATCTCATTCTAGAAAATGTAAAAGGTTAAGGTTACCCTCTTTCACTGTCAAATACAAATATTTACTTATTTCACAAAATTGTATATAAATATAGAATACATTACCAAAATAAAATGGATGGAGAAATGAGATAATAGCTGAGAGTTAGTCGCACAAAGGCTTAACTTGATCCATCATATAAGACTGCAGGAAAAAAATGTACTGTATTTTAAAGAATTGCAGACTTGTTCTCAGTAAACTCTTATTTGAAGAAGTTGCATCTTTGAACAGACTATAATAATTCAGAGTGACATCCATTAGAGCAATGCTGCAAGCTTCTCTAATATGTCGTCTAGTTTAGACTAGCATCATAAATATTATTTTGAAGACTGTAGCGTTTATATCATAACATCATGGTTTCCAACAGCTGTCATAGCCACTAGTATGTATTAATCTCATGCTTATATGGAACATTGTCTTTAAACTTCAGTAAAAAATCAGTTCTCTGCTTCATTCCATTTTCAGCTTCCACTGTGGCTTTGACAAGACATTGGAAAGACTGGAAAAGGTTCAGAAAGAGCTACAAGCATGACTGAAGTCTGGAAGAAATGCCTAGAGTTGACACTCAATGCATATTCTCAACTTAATCAGAGCAAAAATTTCCAAAACTTTCAATTTGGAATATTAACCCCACCAGCACATCACTAACAGGGTGACTAGATATCCCAATTTTTAGGTCTTTTCTTACATGCCCCCACACCCTGTCCCAATTTTTCACACTTGCTGTCTGGTCATCCTAGTTACTCCCTATTGTTCAGTCACACTACTCTTCATCACAATCCACCCGCTTCCTCCATTTTCTTATTATCAATTACACTGAGAATAGACTTACAAGCTCTTCTGTTCAGGGAATTTGTCTTCCTACATCTGTGTAAAGTACCTGTAGTTCTAACAGTATGCCATGAATAATGTATGACCTGGGAGCTATTCTTCTTGAAGCCACAATTATTTTTTAAAATATGTTTTAATTGTTCTCTGAATATTGTATTATTCGCATTTACACATTTTACTGAAATGTCCCATTTCAATTCCACTAAACTGTCCATTTAGTGAAACTTGCAAACGTAATGTTGAAAAGCCATTTTGTTTTATCTGTTCATTAAATGTTCAAACAATATTTAGCTTTATCCACTTATAATATCTGGCCCTGTTCATGTTGAAGTCAGTGGGAATTAGAGCCCGAACAGGCTCTAAATGCATAAGATTGAGGATTTGAACATCTACACTAATATTCATGTAAGTAAGCAGCCAATTACAATGAAAAGTGAAAATCTGTGATGGCAGACTGTTATTAACAGAACATATATGACCCCAGTTGCATGTTTTCAACCAGTAATCCCCATGACAGCGAAGACACTAATGAGCATCTATGCAAGAAGAAAAAATTCTGAACAATCAGGCATGATTCCTAAATAGCTTAAAGCTTTATATGGATTGACAGGAATTTTTTAGTAATATTTTTACCATGGTCCATTTGTGATAGTCAGCATAGATAGCACTATGTCTCTTGGGCATGCAGCTGTGGTAACTGGTAAGGTCAATGGGGACTAACTTGATAATGCATTAGAACTGACACAGGGTGGCATGGCCATTGTTACTTATATTGATGGTAACCGACAATGCTGAGGTCAGTACTGGCTGCAGTACAGTAAGGACTTGAAATCATTAAGGATTGTCTCCATGTAACTGTATATTGCTATTACTGTTACATTCAGATTTTTTAAAATATTCCTTTTTAATGTACAGGAACTCCTCACTTAAAGTTGCCCTGGTTAACATTGTTTTGATGTTAAGCTGCTGATCAATTAGAGAACATTAATGTCAGGGTGTCTCCCTCTCCCTTGCTCCCGCATCCCACTTACCCCTTCTCCATATAGAGCAGGGTGGGGACACGGACTGAGAGAAACAGAGAGCGCTTGGGGCAGCAGCTGCTGTCTCAATTTCCTGATCCACTTACAATGACAATGTATTTAAGAGTGCGGTCAGCATACTTAAAGGTGCAATGCACATCTCTCTCTCACATATGGTGTGTGTCTCTGTCTGCCATGCTGCCTTTTAGAATGTGAGGCTACATTAACAATGTGTTAATCCTTGAGGGCTCAGCCAAAAGCTAGTTCATCATTTATCAGAAGGTATTCCCTGGGAAATATCCCACTCTCTAACTTCACCACCTCAACCAAGCTTCACAATCATCATTGCTGTGTATAGTATTAATTTGTTTGTTTAAAATGTACACTGTTTGTGTGTGTGTGTATGTATAATATATATATATATATATTGTCTGGTGAAAAACACTTTCCTGGAATCTAACCCCCCATTTACATTAATTCTTATGGAGAAACTGGATTTGCTTAACATCATTTCACTTAAAGTTGCATTTTTCAGGAACATAACTGCAATGTTAAGTGAGCAGTTCCTGTACTATAATATTAACAAACAATCCATCTGAAGAAATACAAAAGTATTTGATTAAATATTAAAATTTTGGTTTTGGTTTTAACTGACCTAATTCTGCTCACTTTTTTTCATGCCAAAGACACGGTATTTCAGACATCATATTTATAAAGAAGCCAACACTGTAGATCTGAGTGGTTCAGGTATGTGACTTGACATTATACTCATCCATTATTGCCTACTGCTTTGTTCTGCATGTCAGACTGAAATTGGGTTGTATATTTCCCAGAGGTCAAAATGTCCACTACTCCTGTTATTTTTGTGCAAGAAACTTAGAAGTCTGAGATAAAGGTTATATCTCTAAATAAATTTATCTGAAATAACACTAGTGGAGCAGGTTTGAAAAAAAATGAAAAAAAAATATAGTGCCTATTAAACTATGTAATAGAAAATATTTGAAAAAAAAAGCTATAATATCGAGTTAGGGAGATATACATTGGACCTACGTAAATAATTTAATATGTTATGAGATAACAGTTTAAATATTGAGGCAGGTCTACACTATGGAGTTAAGAATCAGAGAGGTAGCCGTGTTAGTCTGGATCTGCAGAAGCAACAGGGTCCTGTGACACCTTAAAGACTAAAAAGGATTGAAGCATAAGCTTTTGTGGGCTAATACCCACTTTGTCGGATGCATCCAACAAAGTGGGTATTAGCCCACGAAAGCTTATGCTTCAATACTTTTGTTAGTCTTTAAGATGCCACAGGACTCTTTGTCGCTCCTATGGAGTTAAGTCAACCTAAATTATGCAACTCCAGCTTTGTGAATAACATAGCTGGAGTCGACTTACCTTAGGTCAACTTATTGTGGTGTCTATACTGCATTGGATCGATGGCAGAAACTCTCCCTTCAATTTCCCTTATGCAGCGTCCATCCGCTGGTAAGTGGGGACAAGCGCCTAGAGTTAAACTGAATGACTGTGGAAAATTTTAGTCACAGATTCTTTACTTAAAATATATGGGAAAAAGTGGAAATCTGGAGCCCAACTCTTCTTAACTTCTATCTACTGAGAAGTTTTCTTCTGTTTATATTGTAGTTTGAGTTAACAAGATCTGTTAACTGTGGAATACCTGCAGTAAACAAGATTTTTGATTTTTTTTGTTTTTATTTTTAGAGATTAACGTTTAACTGGTAATTTTTTTCCAGTTATTCTTCATAGTGGAAATTTTCTTTCAGCACAGGTTAAAGAATAACGTTCTCCTACTGAGAATTCCAAAAAGAACTTAATAGAAGCAAAAATATGCCCTCTTCCAAAATGGTCAGCATTTCCCATTGTTCTCAAAAGGAATGATGTCAAGCTTTAGGAAGATGACCATAGTCCTTCTCTTATCAGGAGGTGGAAAAGAGCCAGAGGATTAGGGGTTTGTGGAGCTCTAGACCACAGCAAGTGAGGGCCCCACCCCACCCCACCCCACCCTTTTACCTGCAGTTCCCTCCCTCCCTGCCAGGGAGCGAGGTCAGGGCGGGGCCTTGCCCCACTCCCCTGGTGATTTTCTGGTCTGGAAAGAAAGTCTCTGCTTGCAGCTTCCTGAGCAGGCCAGTGTTCCAAAAGATGCATGCGTCATGCAACGTACTGGACCAGTCTGGGTTAATGTTTGTGAAACGTCCAGTGTAATCCACAAGTGCCTGGAGAACCATTAAGAAATACCCCTTCTGATTAATGTACTCAGTAGCTTGTCAGGGAGCTTGTCTGGTGCCAGAATTAGAACATGCGTGCCATCTATCACCCCCCTGCAGTTAGGGAAGCCCATTTGTAAAAAGCCATCCATAATGTCACACATGTTGCCCAGTCACAGTGTTTTGGAACAGGATGCAATTAATGGGCCTGCACACTTCCGTCAACACAAGTCCAACAGGCGACTTTCCCACTCTGAACTCGTTAGTGACTGAGTAGACAGCTTCCACAATGCAATTGCCATGTGCATCTCCAGTGATAGGGCAGCTCTCACTCTCGTGTCCTTGCTGGGCTAGGGTGAGTTCATCACATAGCCCCATGAATGGGGCTTTCCTCATCAGAAAGATCTGCAGCCACTGCTCCTCATCCCAGACATGCATGACAATATGATTCCAATACTCAGTTTTTGTTTCCTGAGCCCAAAAGCGGCATTCTACTGTGGTCAGCACCTCCGTGAATGCCACAAGCAATCTTACCATAGCTACTATACCTGGCAAGAGCAATGTCTGTCTCCTCTTGCCTTTGTAGTTTAAGGAATAACTCCACTGCCACTTGTGATGTGTTAGAGCGAGCGGGATATTGGTCAACAGCGTGGGATTCATTCCCGCAGACGGAAGAGGCAGAGTGCACAGTACACAAACTGTTGAAAGATGGCGCCAAATATGGACAAAAGCCCAGGGATTGCGGAGATGCAAAGCAATTCATCATGGGGCAATGGCATAGGACCCAGGATGCTCCCTCTGCCTTCTCATAACTCTTAGCAGCAGAAGAGGATGAGATGTTCTGTGGAATAGCTACCCAGAGTGCACCACTCCAAATACTGCTGCCAGTGCTACAAGTGTGAACACGCTATTGCGCAGGCAGCTGCCAGCGTGAACACACAACAGTGTGTTTCCCTCCAGTGCTCTCTGAGTGGTACTGTAACTCTGTCAGTGTAAACATACTCTAAAAAGGTGTTACAGCAGTCCAGCTATGGTGCAGTAGCTATGCCGCTGCTGTGCTGTAGTGCTTCCCACAGCCAGGGAAGGGGTTTTCTAGTGCTGTAGGTAGTTCACCTCCCTCACTAGCTAACATTCTTCCAGAGTCCCAACAGGCTGCATACAACAGGGGTTAGATCAGCTTAACTCAGCAGATCTCAAACTTTTTTACTGGTGACCCCTTTCACACTGCAAGCTTCTGAGTATGACTCCTCCCTAATAAATTAAACACCCTTTTAAATATATTTAACACTATTATAAATGCTGGAAGGAAATGGGGCTTGGGGTAGAGGTTGACAGCTTGTGACCCCCCTCCTAATGACATCCCAACCCACTGAGGGGTCCAGACCCCCAGTTTGAGAACCCCTGGCTTAACAGCTGAGGCTCTGAGTGACAAAGAGTCCTGTGGCACCTTAAAGACTAACTAAAATTTTTTTAGAGCATAAGCTTTCGTGGGCTAATACCCACTTCGTTGGACACATGCAGTGGAAGTATCCAGGGGCAGGTATAAATAGGTAGGCAAGAATCAGGTGGGAGATAACAAAGTTAGTCCAGTGAGGCTGAGCCAGCTTGTTATCTCTAATCAGGGAGGGTGAGGTGTTCCTCTAGCAGCTGAACTGGAGGTGGGAATACCGAGAGAAGAGAAGCTGCTTTTGTAGTTAGCTAGCCATTCAAAATCTCTATTCAGTCCCAAACTGTGTTAAATTTGCAAATGAATTGCAGCTCTGCAGTCTCTCTTTGCAGTCTGGACTCGAAGTTTTTTTGCTTCAAAATGCTGACCTTTAAATCTTTTATGGTGTGTCTGGTGAGGTTGAAGTGCTCTCCTACAGGTTTTTGAATATTGCCATTCCTGATACCTGATTTGTGTCCATTTATCCTTTTTCGTAGGGACTGTCTAGTTTGGCCGATGTACATAGCAGAGGGACATTGCTGGCACATAATGGTGTATATTACATTGGTAGATGTGCAGGTGAATGAACCAGTGATGGTGTGGCTGATCTGGTTTGGTCCTGTGATGGTGTTGCTGGTGTAGATGTGTGGGCAGAGTTGGCATTGAGGTTTGTTGCATGGATTGGTTCCTGAGTTAGAGTTATTATGGCACGGTGCGTTGTTGCTGGTGAGAATATGCTTGAGGTTGGCGGGTTGTCTGTGGGCCAGGACTGGCCTGCCTCCTAAGGCCTGTGAAAGTGAGGGATTGTTGTCCAGGATGGGCTGTAGATCACTGATGATGCGTTGGAGAGGCTTTAACTGAGGACTGTAGGTGATGGCCAGTGCTGGTCTGTTTTCTTCTTTCTTGGGCTTGTCTTGCAGCAGCAGGCTTCTGGGTACACGTCTGGCTCTGTTGATCTGTGTCCTTATTTCCTTGTGCGGGTATTGTAGTTTTGAGAAAGCTTGGTGGAGATCTTGTAGGTGTTGGTCTCTGTCTGAGGGGTTGGAGCAAACACGATTGTACCTCAGTGCTTGGCTGTAGACAATGGATCTAGCTGAGGCTCTGTGGATTGTTCACACCCCCACCCATGTAGCTATTCTGCTCTAAATATTAAGCCTAGACCAGGCCTCAGCTGATAAATTCCTGTCTGCTCTCCCTTCCCTCTATTGTTATCCGTCTGGCCTAACAAGCTCCTCACATTTCTCTCTCTCACCTGTCCTGGTTTTAGTGCGAGACTAATGGCAGCACCAGCGCAATCAGCGCAGCTGTTTGGGACACAGGCCATAATAACCAAAGGGTAATTGATGCAATGTGCAGGGTTGGGGGTGCGGGTACCTTCCGTACTGTCTTTTTTTTTTCTTGTTGTTGTTATTGCTAATAATTTTGTACAGGGGCGGCACGCGGGAAAAGGCGGGTGTGCAACAGAGACCCAGGTGGCACCAGCCTTCGAAGGAGGCTGGGTTACGGCTCTGCAAGCCGAGCCTAGACTCGCGCGCTCGGACCCTCGGCAAGGCAGCGGGGAGGAACCGACGGTTGGAACTGGCGGGAAGGAGGCGGCTCCGGCTCACCGTGCGGGTAAACGGGGGACGAGGACCCGGGCCCTTCATCTTTCCTCTTTCCACTACTTCTGCCGCCCACCCGCCCTGCCTCCCGCGAGTTACGCCGCGCTGGGGCGGGGCGAGGTTATTGTTCTGCAGGGTTTCGATGCAAGCGCATGATTAATTTTTTTAAAGAAAAGGGGGGGGCACTAAGCGGGGAGCCTGGAGGAGGCCGGGTGGGTGCGCTCGTAGGGTTCGTGTTGACGAGCCTCCTGCGAGCTTGTTCCTTGTGTGACGGGGAGAGGGACAGACGCCGGCGGAATCCGACCGCCCCGCGCCTCCAACTCTATCTCGGCCGGCGTTGGTGGGGTGGGGCCTGGTCTCTTCAGCGGCGGCGCCCGCCCAGGTGGCGGGTGTGTTAAGTGCCCTGATTGCAGCAGGCGGCTGGGCAGAGCGGAGATAGAAGCGCGATCCCTTATTGGTCTAACGCTGCTCTTTCAACAGCCATTGACAAGAGCGAGGGGTTTAAAATCCTTAGTTTTAAGATGCGTGTTACTGAATTTCTCACACTTGTCTTGTGTTAAAGGGTTTTGCGTTGTATTGTACCGTTAGGATGATATTTCTTAGAAAATATTTCACTGACTATGTAGTAGTTAGGAGCAGGAGCAAATATAGGCTGTGTTGATTCCTGAGTGAGATTTGCATATAAAGAAGTTCTTTCTGCAGCACCTCATAACTTTGTATTAGAGACTAAGAAAGAATGGTGCTTCACTAACAAATGGTGCTCCCTCTATTAAGACGAAGGATACGTGTTAAGTGATGTATCAAAAAGGTTAGATACACACATTAAGTTTTGAATAATTTCAGCTGTTTGTGTAACTATCTGTGCACTGACTTGAACATTTACTACCAAGGTGAACAATTCCATACTGTTCAGATTCTGGTTCATATCCCCAAGCCCTAAAATAATAGAATCTAGTTGCATTTCTGCCAATTTGTGTCATTTAGAGCAGCTCTTTTTTTACACTGCTAACTTGAGTCAGGACTCAGGGTGGCATAGATCCACTCTTAGAATCTGGGAGCTGTAACCTTCATTAGTTCACCTCTCACCTTCCCTCAGTGTTATGAGTAGGTATTAATTGATCTTAAGTCAATTGAAGCTGATAGGTGACCAGAACTTTTGAAAATTAGCCACCTATCTGTATGCCTAAATATGCATGTAAGAGCCTACTACTAGGTACCCATTTCTGGAAATCCTGGCTCCTTTATTTTTTTCTATGTTTTTAATTGCTTTTCAAAATAGTCTTCCTAACTTCAATTTGTTGCTTTCTTGCCATAGTTTATATCCCCCGCCTCGCTTTTTTTGGCTTAAGTTGGGCTGGATCTGCGTTTTGAACATTGTCATTTAACCATACTGTTTTTTTCCCCCTTGCGTTTCTGCTTCCTTTTATTTTTTTAAGGTATATTTGCTATACATAAGTAGCTTCTTTAATTTTTTACTTTATGGTCTTGAGTTCCTCTTTTCAAAGTTTGTCAGTTTTAGAGTGCAGTATGATGCTGTTTGTTGAGAATATTAAACTTAATTATATGGTGACTGTGATGACAGTTTGTAGGCTGAATACTAGTTATTCATTGTTCTAAGTCCCATGTATTACATAGGGTTAAGTCAAAAGTAGCCTCTAGCTTTTTGTGCTCCACCAAGGAGCAATCTTTTAAGGTTATGTACAACATGGGTGGAGGAGCTTTGCTGGCTTCCACCTGGAGGTGTCGTGGCAGAGGCTAAAGCATCCACTGATAGCATCATAATAGCCAAATTATATTTGATAGCCAGCACTGAAAGTCTGAGCCACAGGAATATGGATTGGCCAGTGATGCAAAATGATCAACAAAGAGGTTGCTGACCATGAGGGGAAATTTCATATAAACTGGGCTTTGGGGGTTTAACAACATAGACATTTGGGTTCTGAGTGAAAATAGAACTTGGAGTCTGATTCTCCACTGCTTTACTCTAATCTATATCTTTGCCTGCAGATGAGTGTCAAGTGGATGTAAAACAATATCAAATCAAAATATTATCATTTTACATCCAAAATGCACTCAGTGTGCACAGGTGTAAGTGACAGCATGAGGTGCAAATCAGGCCCCAAGCCTGCCCTAATAATAGAGGATCCAATCATTCCTTTCATTTCCCTAAAGTCTGCACCTGGTGCTACTTTTGTGCCACTAAATTTCTTTTCCCCGGATGGGAAAACAAGTTATGTAATGTTGCCCTCGCATTGCTTCTGACCCTATAGTTGTCTCCCAAATAGTATTTCCAGATAGGGTTTAATATATCTCAGAATTCCTAATTAGAACTACAGCAAAGCAGCATCATTTAGTATGATGTCAACTAGGTGGCAGTATAGTGTATAAAACAAACACTAAAAGCTTTGGTATCATTCTGTGGACAAAAAACAAGTAGATGTATTTTGATCAGGCTTCTGTAAAAAGATCTCAGTAGTTGTTTCTAGTTCTATAAAATGTGAGTAGAAGTTAAGTACTCTTGCTGTCTTATATTGGCTGCTCCACTTAGTCTCAATAGTACAAAGACTGAAATAAAAAAAAATATTGGGGTTAATAGGTGGGCAGAAGGATTAAATCATCTCACATCAATATGTTGTGGGTCCCATATACAATTTTAAAAAATTGATAAAACTGAGTCTTATTTCTATTTTTGGTTCTAGAATGGGTTAAAATAATTTCATTAAATTTTTCACAATCCTATTTATGTATGTTTGAAAAGGTCCTTCCCAAATTGTAATTGTGTTACTACTGTATTTGTGACCTTTAGATACACTGCACTATATTAAAGGAAAATTAGTGTGTATGGAGTTTTTTGAGGGTTTTCTAAAAACAATTTGGTGTTCAGTAGATCTATGAAATTTGCATATGTGATAGAAAAAAACAGAATTTAAATTAATCATCTGGATTTCTAGGTTAACTAGCTTTCAAAAGATTTCACAAGAACTCAAACTATTAAAGGGAACTTCTTGCAGAAGAAAAGTGGACTCTTAGGCAGTTGAAAACCATTCTGTGCTCTTGTACCAGAGCATGAGGATAGATATGGTGCAGGTGTGAACCTGCAGGCTCTGCTGGCAAAAATCTCTAATCAAAATTGCATAGGAGTGCATGCATCCTTATATGGAGCACCCACAGAGGAAAAAACATCTGAACTCCAGTTCCAATACATATATGTAACCTCTCCTTACTCCAAATTATTCTCCAAGACAGGGGTAGGCAACCTATGGCATGTGTGCTGGCTTTGGCACACATGCCAGATTTTCAGTGGCACTCAAACTGCCTGGGTCCTGGCCACCAGTCTGGGGGGCTCTGCATTTTAATATAATTTTAAATGAAGCGTCTTAAACATTTTAAAAACCTTATTTACTTTACATACAACAATAGTTTATTTATTAAAGACAGAGAGAGAGACATTTTAAAAATGTTAATATATTACTGGCATGCAAAATCTTAAATTAAAGTGAATAAATGAAGACTCGGCACACCGCTTCTGAAAGGTTGCCGACCCATGCTCCAGGATCTCTGAGAGAAAAGTGTCGCTATAGGTAGCCTAGTTTATTTCTGCTAAAGTCCAAGGTGGATAAAAATCAATGATTTTATACAAAAAAAAAAAAAAAAAAAATCCAATTGAAGTTTTTTTTCTATATTACATTATGAGACAATGTATTCATGTAACTTTTAAGAAAAGTTTTTTGGAAATGAGTTCCAATACTTCATGGATTAGGGACTATAGCGAGGCAGTGTGGTGCCCCACCACCCCGCAGACAGACAAGCCCCTCCAGACACTGCAGAGGGCGGAGCTAGAGAGTCCTCTGTCCGCCCCCCAGAGTTCATGGTGCAGACCTGAAAGTATAAAAGCCTGGGCCCAGAGCTCACTTAGAAGGCAGCCACCAGAGGAGCCAGATGCTACTGCTGGAGCTCCTAACCGGGAAGCCTCTGAGACCCAGCCTGAGCCCGCGAACTGGCCTAGCCTGCCCTGCGCCCGCTACCCCGATGAGCCACCCAGCCTACCCCATGCCTGCTACCTGGAGGAGTGGCCGAGCTTGCCCCGCGCCCCCTACCCTGAAGAGCCACTCAGCCTACCCCAAGCCAGCTACCCAGAGAAAGAGCCGTGCTTACCAACTGCTGGGTATCCAGAGGAGCTGCCGGACTTGCCTCTCGACAGCGACACCGAGGAGCCCATGGTCCTGGAGCCCTCTGAGGACACGGCCCTAAATCAGGTACCAGTGGAGGGGGAGTCTGGAAGCAGCCCGGGGCAAGACTCGGAACCAATGTCAGTGTGTTGCAGTCAGGATCGCCACTGACGGCAGCGGAGCTTTGCCCGCTGCTAGGGCCCCGGGCTGGGATGCAGTGGAGTGGGTGGGCCTGCTTCCCCACTGCCACCCTTACTTATGGGTGGCAGTCTCCCCCTCAACCAGACACCAGTGCTACCTGCCTGGTTTTGCTCAGCCCCTGCCTAAGGGTCTGAGCCCTGACTGTTTATATATTGCCTTGCCCAGCCTCGGGGCTCGGGCTTACTGAAGTGTTTTTGCTCAGCCTGACCTGAGCATCAGACTGCAAGCTGGGTATTCCCCAACCCAGCTACCAGCGAGGAGCAAGGTGGTGTGGTGCCCCACCACTCTGCAGACGGATGGGCCTGGCGCCATCCCTCTACAGGGATCCAATATTACGGGTTTCCAGGGGCTTCTCTATAGATTACTTAAATTAATCTTTCTATCTACCCAATGAGACTCAGTGCTCAATCTAGAAGATATCAGAGATACTTAGTTTTGTACTTTTTCAAACTGTGGATTTGTGTCTCTAGAGAACATGCTTTTTAACAGCAAAAATGTTTTTAAATAAATAATACATAGAGATGAGAAATAACAGATCTCAACCCTATTGCCCCTCTGCAGTTTGTGTACAGAATCAATCCCCTACTCTCTCTAAAAGTGCAAAATTTCAAAAAGTTCAATGAACAATGGATTATTGGGGGCAGAATAGATCTGGACAAGGAGAATAAGTCTGGAAATGTGAGAAGGGAGAGACAGGCAGTAGAAGCAAAAGTGAAACCAGTTGAGCAGCATATTCTTGAAGTCTTTAGGTCTTTCTGAGTGTAGCCATCATTGATTTGAGCTCTATCATACCATTCTCTTACTAGAAGGGAAAACCTATAACAGCAGCAGGCCGTAAAAGAGACCCAGTTTGGGAATATTTTAATGAAGTTCCTCTACCTGTGAGTAAGACAGGCATGAGTGCAAAATGCAAACAGTGCAACAAAGAAATGCAAGGCCTGGTTGCCCGAATGAAACAACATCATGAGAAGTGTTCCTTCTCAGGGGGAAGCTGCATTGAAAATGATGAAAGGAACATAGCTGAACATGCAGGATCTTCTGGTTGGTAAACTTTTTTTATTTCATACTTTAAGGACTGTCTTCCTTCTGGACTATTATTGAATTCTCATGTTTGAGAAAAATTTTAGTTTTTACTCTATGGTACTGTCATTTTAGTTGCAGTTGAGAAAAAATAGCTGATATAGGCAGATCTTCCTTTTACACTTTCACCTTTTAAAGAAGTACTGAATGTCAGTGAATGCAATGAAGAATACTAAATGAGTAATATGGTAATACTAATAACTGAATTGACTTATTTTACTTAGGAGAATCGATCCTCAACATACAGGACTCTGAAAACTATCCACCTTCATGATCACCATCATTTTCTATAGTTTCAGAGTTATCTGCAAATGATAGTGTTTCAGTCACATCATGTATATCACATAGCCACAATATATCACCACTAGCAAAAAGGAATAAAAATCTCCATCCTCCAGAAACAACCATAGGTATCTTTGTGATTGATGAGAACTGCCTGGTTTGTTTATGCAACAAACTTTCCTTTCTGTATGATTGCGAACCCACACTTCATTAACATGGTTCAGTCATTAAGACCAGGATACAGTCCACCCAACAGAGCCGATGTCCAGCAATTTGCCTGCAACAAAGTATATGAAAGATAAACTGAGCAGTGTGCAAAAGGTCTAGGTGTTAACCTGAGTCTTGATGGGCGGAGCATTGTCCACAATGATCCTGTTGTATGTGCTTGTGTGACAACAGAAGAAGGGAATGTCTTCTTTACAGAAACAATTGATGCATCAGGAAATGCACAAACCAGAATACTTACAGGAAGTAGCAGTAAAAGCTATAACAAACTGTGGGGAAAAAAATCAAATGTCTAGTATGCAGCTTGGTCACAGAAAATGCTGCAAATGTATCCAAGGTGAGAAGAAATTCAGAAGAGAGTGAAGAGTCCCAAGCTAATAACATATGGTTGCAGTGCTCATTTGTTAGGCAAAGACTTCAGTGTTCCAGAAATAAAGGCTAATGTTGTTGAAATTGCAAAATACTTCCATAACAACCACTTTGCACTAGCTTCTCTGAAAAAAAAGTGGAAGGAACCAAGCTAACTCTCCGACAAGATGTGTGATGGAACTCAGTAGTGGACTGTTTTGAGCACTATATCAAGAATGGGCCTAATATGATGACAGTTTGTGAAAATCATGAACAAATAGGGCACCACAACAGCCAAAATTCTCAGCATTGGGCTTAAGAGAAATGTTGAACATGTGCGGAGTATCCTGAAGTATATTTCTCTAGCCTTGAACAAAATGCAGGGAAATGTGGTGTTGCTGATGCTTTTGAAATTTGGAAGGAACTGAGTGAGATCTTAAAAAGAGAAATATCAATGACAGTTCAATAACAAGTATTAAAAAAAACCTGAATGGAATAAGCACTATCTCCAGCTCATTTTCTTGCAAATCTTCTCAGTACTCCATACCGGGGTCAGACCTTAACTCCTGAAGAAGAGGAGTAAGCTATGACATGGACATTCAGCAATCATCCCTCCATAATGCCAACTAAGATGATGATGGTTTTTACTTCTCAGTCCCAGAAACACAGACAAGGTTTTCATCTCAAGACCAAAAACATCAAGACACTTGATCATGGCCTTTGATAGGTCAGGAAACTACTTAGACTTGAACTAAAGATGAACCATTCAAGAAATATAAGTATGCTGCTGATGTTTTAAAGGAAGTTACACCAGTGAACTGATGGAAGTCACTTAAGCACTTGGATTCAGAGACTAAGTGATAATCTCACTTTTAACAGCAGTAGCTTATTCTGCCAGTGTAGAAAGAATATTTTCTTTCTTTGGACAAATTCATTCCAGATTGAGAAATTGTTTGGGACCTGAAAAAGCAGGGAAGCTTTTTTCTTTTCCAGATTATGAACAACCATGAAAATGAAGGTGAAGACAACTGCAGAAGCCAATATTTTAAGTTTCTCATGTTGACTTGGCTGACATAGATTTTATTTTTAAATATTTCATTAACTATTTTAGTTAAATAATTTTAACAAAACAAACCATTTTAAAAAATGTGAATGTCTAACTAAATTCAAATTCATATACTTGTTTTGTTGAAATATTGTTTGCTGTTGAAGGAAAAAAATTCAGAATACATAATGTTTTTTAGTTAAAACAATTTTAAATGTTTGGTCATGTTCTCCTTCTAATACAGCATGGCAAGAAAATCCTCCAACTATTAATGATTAACCTGTTGAATTGGAGCTAGTTCACTTCCCAGTGACTTCATAAATATCTGCTTCAAAATTATGTTTTGTAAATGAAATAAACAAACAATCATTCACTTTCTGATCTAGCTCTAAAACTACTCTGAAAAGTTTTCAGATAAATCACTTTAAAAACATATACTATGTACCTTCTGAAAATGAAACCTAAATCTATCCAAGTTCTGAAGAATATGTATTAAGGATATAACAACCAACAAGAATGCACTTTTTTGTAGAAATCCATGATTGAATCGAGTCTTTCTGACTGGTGATTTAAATAATAATTTAAATCAAATCCCCCCCTGCTCAAGTCTATAAGCAAATCTACAACACTTCATGCTCAAAAGATAGCTGATCCATCACACGTGCACATGCTAATATTAGATCTATCAGTGCCATATCCAGATCAACAAAAATACCTCAAATCTCCTTGACTAACAGTTGAGAGTTGTCTTACCACTACCTTCTCACTAATAGAATCAGTTGACCAGATTGTCAACATCAAGCAGTAGTTTCTTGAACAAAGACCGTCATAACACGCACTTCCTTAGAAGTATTTGTCACTTTTGCCCTCCTAAAAGGAGATTTTTGACAGTCCCCACCAGCAAAGGAAGTAGCACCTCTCCTTGCCCTTTACCATAGACTTTAACAGTGAGAAAGACCTTGGATTGAAAGCACAGGTTGTAGGATCAAGATTGCTTAATTATCTGTGAGAGATGAAGCAATATCTAAGGCAGCTGGAGTCCAATGGCAGAAATTCTATATTGAAGATGATAAACCGCAACAAACATTTCTTAAGTTGTTATAGTGTGGCTCTACAGGACAAAAAAAAGTTGTTCCTTGCCTCTACCCTAGCACCTTTAAAACCTGAAACAGTAGATTTAGTCAGTATATTGGATATCCTATTAAATCTGTTTTATCCCACCAGCACATGTGATTTACCTTCTCTTATGTCTTGTTTTGCAAAGAAAATTGATCAGATTCAGACTGACCTGTTCATGTCTATGGTAACTTAGCAGGATCTTGAGGAGATACTGATTAGGTCATCTGTGCTCAAGTTTATGCTCTTGGTGCTCATTTAAATTCTAGATGTGTCACCGCCACCGTCACCCCCATCTTTGGCCTAGGAGAAAAAGGGGCAGAGTGAGGGATGGAGGTAGTGTGTTAGAGCTGAGTGACATAATCAAAAGGTCTCCATCAACTGGCAGGGAGAAACATAATCCCAAAATCTTCACAGGTATTGAAGAATTAAAATTTATCAATTTTCTAATTTCTCTTTTAGCCTTAGTTGCAACTTTCTAGTTAAGACTGGGTTCACTTGTAGCAGAGATTCAACCTTTTTTGTATGAAGACGAGAGTATACCTTCCCCATATTTACAGTATGCAATGTGCTAGTAAACATTGAATTTTCTGAAATTTTCTAGTTTAATCCATTATTTGGTTTGAAATAAAATTAATTTAACTATCCTACAGTGCAACTTGCTGCGAGGGGTTTTGGGAAGGCCTTGTAATGCCTCAATGACCAACACATTCTCAAAGGGGGGACTGGGAACGTGGCTTCACCATCCCATGCTGCAGTTTTCTCCCTCCCTACCCTGATTTCAACTGCAACCTCTAATATTTTGCATCTTTTTCAAAAGGCTGACTTGCCCTGTGTACCCCATACCCCAAGAAACATGCACCCAGCTGAGATGTGCACTTCTGTTGTGAGCATTACAAACACTATGTGCCTTTATCCTGCAGTATTTCCAGAGCCATGAGAGGAGCTGCCATGCAGAACATTGCAATGTCCTTCAAGCAGCGCTTCTGAAGGCCATAGAACAAAACAAATCCTGGTTGACCTGGCATTTAAGCAGCAGCTAAATGTGGTGGAATGTTTCATGGGACCAGAAATGGCAAGCACTGACAGGTGTGATCACATCACTATGCTAAGACAAGTTGTGATTTTAGGCAATGTGCAGGAGATACTGGATGGTTTTGCCACAGTGGGGTTCTCTAACTGTGGTGGGGTGATAGATGGCATACATATCCCTATCTTGGCACCAGACCACCTTGCCAAAGAGTTCATAAACAGGGGTACTTTTCAATGGTGTAACAAGCACTGGTGGCTCACTGGGGCTGTTTTACTGTGATCAGCAAGGGATGATCAGGGAAGGTGTATGTTATGTGCACCTTTAAGAACACTGGTCTGTTCAGAAAGCTGCAAGCGGAGACTTCCTTTCCAGAACGCAAAATAACTATTGGTGCCATTAAAATGCCAGTAGTGATTTTTGGGAGACCCAGCCTACCCCTTACTCCCGTGGCTTATGAAGCCACACGCCAGACACCTGGCGGCGGCAGCAGCAAGGATCAGATTCAACAATAGACTCAACACATGCAAAATGGTGGTGGAATGTGCAGTTGGCTGTTTAAAGAGTCACTGGTGCAGTTTGTTCACTAGGTTAGACCTCAGCGAACACACTATCCCCATTGTTATAATTGCCTGCTGTGTGCTTCATGATATCTGTAAGGCAAAGGGCGAGAAGTTTTGAGGGGGAGTGGAAAGGGGAGGGTGGCATTGAGGTGGATAGGCTGTTTTATTTTGAGCAGCCAGATAGTAGGGCTACAAAGAGCTCAGCATGAAGCACTGCATCTCAGGGAGGCTTTAAAAACCTGTTTCAGTAATGACACAGTAATGGGTGCTGCTTCTCTGTATTGTGCCTTTCTGTAGTGGGAACCTTGCTATGACTGCTGGCTTTTTGTCTCTAGCACATCCCCTCTGTTGCTTCAGTTTCCCAGTCCCTTCCCTTACCCCCCCCATCTTAAATTAATACTAAGAATGAAATCATCATTACAACATATGGGCTTTTATTGCATAAACATACTGAAATGTAAAGACCACAAAAAGAATTTAACTGTGGACACCTGCTGGAATAAAACTGGGAGATGGAAAAATACATTCATCTTGTCTCTAGAAGCACAGTGCCCTTATCTGTCATATCATTGTGCGGCTTTTATTCTTAGGGCTGTCCCCCAGGGGTTGAGTGGAAGGGATATTGCATTTTCCTCCTTTGCCTCCTGGAATGAGAGGGAAAAGAGGAATACTGTATTGTTGGAATATTCTGCAGGGGCTGAAGAGGGAGTATAGCCTCAAGGTGTTTCTCTTGAAAGTAAACTAGATGCCTCAACATGTCTTTCTGTTCCTTCAGACTCCCTAGCACCTACTTCATGCCACTCTCCTTCTCCTGGGCTGCTCTCTGGGGTTGCAATGTCCACGTCCAGTTTTTCAGAGAGAGAAACGCTCCATGCTTTCTGCACAGTGCCTGCTGTCCCAGAGGTGTTCATAATTTTGTGAAATATCATCACACATTCTCTTTCTCCTTTGTCTTGTCTGGGGGAGCCTCTCTGCTAGTGTGGACGAAGAGTTGAAGGCTACAATTTCAGCTGTAAGCCATGGAAGCACAAAGCAACCACTGTCAGTACAGACCTAGGGTTTAGTTCAGAGTTGCTGTATTAAAAATAACTCCCCTTGTTTCACTGACATTTAAGGCAAAACATTTTGATTTACACAAGGTATTTATTGAACCAGACAGCTGGGACAGCAAACCTGAGTATGGCCCTGATTCATGAGTGCCAGACTGTCAGGGGTGTGTGTGTGTGCGCATGTGTGCTTGTAGTGGCACGTAGGTCCCACAGAATTTCTCTTCCTGCCTTTGTCCCGCCCCCATTCCACTGGTGCCACTGTTGCTAACCATTGCCAGAGGCTTGAAGTTACTAAGGTCGATACTGACCCTTGCCACACAAACTACAGCCATGTTTTGGAAACTCTGCGTGAAGGGGTGGAGAAGCTCACGTGCTATTGTTTGCACATGCAATATTGTTTGCGGTCCAAGCAGTTGAAACGAAAACTACCACTGCCTTCCCTAGCTGATATCACTCTCCTGAAGGTTACCAAGATGGCAAGGAACAGATGCCAGAAGCGTCTGGGTACAGATGGGTCCTTATGCTGCTGTATTGTGTACTGCAATGATGCCAGCCAAATTAAGACTGGAATGGCATGGGCAAGTGTCCTACCCTAGTGGAAGAAAGAAGGCAGCCCTTTTCAGAAGCCTGCTGCAACAAATTGCAGAGTACCTCCATGAAAGATTCCTAGAGAGCTCTATGGAGGTTTCCCTGACTATCCCTGTGTACATACAGTCTTTTTTGTGGGGTACCCTCTGTCTTGCAGGTACGGCCACTGGGAAACAAATAGCTACCCTATATAATCTTGTCCATTTTAATTTAAAAAAATATATAAGAACATATGATGGGGTATATAAACCCTGCACTGGGAATGGACCAATCATTATGGGCTCAGGAGTCCACACCCTCTTTTGCCTGCTGCGCATGCTCTGGGTGGAGAAGCCAGATAAAAGGAGGCAGTCCAGCTCAGTTGGGGCAGGTGACAGAGGAAGATGGATGTACCAGTTCCTGCAGAGGTACCAGTGATGCTCTTGGCGGTAAAGCCCAAAGTCCCTGCTATGCTCCAGACAACAAACTGACTGCAGAGACCCAAGCCGCTGCCCATTGAAGAGGCTGCTGCCTGCTGTACGTCCCGGTCCAAAGAGAAGTAAAACTCTTTGCTTACCTTGCCCTATCCAGGGGTTGCAGCCTGCTGCTTGTTTCACCCTGCCCAGGGGCTAATTCCCCAAGTGCCCCCATTGGTGATGGACTCAATATTTTCCACAGTTGTAACTGTAACACAGGAATGGGGTAGCCTTGATCCTATGGGCAACCTTAGGGTTGGAAGTTATTAGTTTGGAACAGGTAAATCTGGGAAAACTTTTCCCCTTAACATCTTTACTTCTTTATTTAAATTAGAGAAGGTTTGGTTAAGAGCATAAGAATGGGCATACTGGCTCAGACCAACAGTCCATCTAGCCCAGTATCCTGTCTACCCACAGTGGCCAATTCCAGGTATCCCAGAGAGAGTGAGTTTAACAGGTAATGATCAAGTGATCTCTCTCCTGCCATCCTGCTAAACCTGCACATGCTGCACGGGCATATAATGTTTACAAGCATTTTTCATAAAAAGATCCAGTTTCCTTAGGCCAGATGCCTTACATGATATTTCTCAGTGAGCACATACTCACCTGCAACCAAATAAATGTGCATAATTATGTATGAAGGAGTACTACACATTTAATAATAGATTCAATTTGCATAGAAGTGTCATAAAAAGCCATACAGGGCACAACTGAAGGTATCTGAGTTTCTTGTATAAAAATGTTACTGTCATATTTTAAAAAAGAAGTTTTTTCAGACAAATTGTTAATTTTAAAAAAAGAAAAAAATTTGTACTTTTAAATCATTATTTTTTTTAAAAGATACACCAGACCCTCGCTATAGCCTATGTTGTTATAGCGCGGGTTCGTGTGTAGCACGGTTGTGGCGATGGATCTCAAATTGCCATGGATCCCAATTTAAATGTGTCCCCTGCATTAACTCGGGACTGCGCATGGATCCCAAATCCCGGGCTATAGCGAGGGTCCGGTATATTATGATCATCTGTAGTGTTTAGAAGTTTTATCTAATTTCAAAACCTACCCGTTGTTGTGGTAAAATGATAGTGTGAAATGAATGCTGTTATACTATAACAATAAGGACGTGACTCATGTATTTTATGTACACATGCATTCAAGTGTAGTGACAAATGGCTTCATGCTGTGTGATTAAATGCATATTAGCGTTTGCCCTAGGCATTTGATTATTACCATTTTTACTTCATTACATTACCACACTGTATGGCCATATAATTTATAAGATAATACAGACATCACTTTGTTGCTGATAGGAATTATTCTGTTTTATGGATGGTGTCCTTTAATTTTGCCTTTCATGGATTATAAAATTGGTTAATATCTGCTGAAGTGAATCACTGGAGAAGCAAATAAAGATGTTGGCCTCCGGTCACAGTGTCATTTGTGATACTGGCAAAATCGTACAGGCTCATTTATCCCTGTACATGATTGATAACACTATGGGTTAAATGGAGAAAGCTTTGCTTCCATTAAAGGATCATCATGAATGAAGACCTCCCACTTAAAAGTCAGGCATGATGAGAAGACAAGAGACTATCTACAGGTCAAATTAAATAACTTAAATAATTTAAGTGGAATGACAGCGTAATTTGTCCATTCTGTGTTATTACCCTGACCCCTATCAGGCTCATAGGCTAACTTACTTTCTAGTGTAGGGTATTTAAGATATAATTTTTAATAAATGTTCAGATATAAAAACCTTTATGGCACTTAAAAGTGTGTGTTTAATAAACAGATTTAATAATGTGTTTTTAAAAAAGTCATTTTATCATGTTATTTGTTAAACATAAAAACATAATAGAAAAGCAAGTGCAGTGAATGCTTCAAAGTGCGGATTTTAATAATTTTTCATAATTTTCATTTTTTTCATGTTTAGTATGTTGTCTTAAAGATGCACACTGTTTTTTTTTCCCACCAACTCTGTGAGAAACCTTTTAAAAAGTTTACAATTTGTGGCCAAGAATAGAAGGAGCATACGTTTCTTTAGGGACATTTTTTGTTGCCCAAGAAATAATTTCTGTATTATACCAAATGACACACAGTATTGTTTATTTTGTGGTTTTTATGGCTTCTAAACAGTTGTATTAATTTGAAATGTTTATAGTAAACATTTAATCTGTCATTCCAGTAGACATCTGATGTTCTAAAATCTTTAAAAACCATGTTTTAATAATTTAACATAATATGAAATTATTAATTTAAACTTCATCAGATGTTCTCTGTAGTATATTTGCATGCTTTACTTTGTGCTGTGCATCATCTATTCAAACAAATTATAGAGCAAACGGTCAAGTTCTCATATTCTTCTGACTGGTGAGGAGGGTCACACAAATATCACACTCAGCCTGGAGAAGGAGAGGGGGTTGGGTATTAACATGCATAATACCTTTGCAGTTTCCAGTGGTTTGTTATGGAGCATTTTGTGGCAGTCTCAAAGGAGGCTTGCCTGATCTCCCTGTTGCAGAATGAGTGCACATTATATATAAGAAATTGGTACTTCACAATGGAAGGATGAGTGAAATCTCTGAGCTGCCACTCAGAAAAGCTTTTATCTTGACTTGCTGCCTTTGGGGTTTGAAGCTTTGATTGTCAAGTGCCCTTTCTGGGATCAGCTGGGTAAGTGAAAGCCAGTGGATGCCTCGGGTCCATTTTCTTCCATCCCTTAAAATGGTAAAGTTGATTTTAAAAAAAAATCACTGACAATAATTCCCAAAATTGCTTTTTTGATGAATAAGGAATTGGACTCTATTCTGTATAGATTAACATGTATAACTTTGCCCATTGACTTCAGGGAGGCTGCTTCTATGATTAAAGTTACTTAGATGCATCAGCCTTTGCAGGATTGGGCCCTTAATTAGTCCATCACTTTCTTTGTGTACAGAATTTTCCCACAAGAATTAATTTTTCTCTAAACATACCACACACAAGATTCCTCCTATTTGGATTAGCATCCTCGTGGCTGAAACTGGTGGAATTCCAAAGATCAAAGGGCTAGATCTACAAAGGGACTTAGATGTTGCAACACTCAGCGTTTCAATGCCTAGGCATTCTGCTGCCTGAGATAGAGACCCAGGTTCCCCATATAATGCATAGGAGGACAGTTAGGGGCCTAAAATGGGTGCCCTCAGAGGGGAGCAAGTTGTTGGGGAAGCAATCTAAGCTAGCCAGGAGCAAAATGCAGAGGAAAGCAGTGGGACTTAGGGCTTAGATTCATAAAGATACCTAAGTGGCTAACTTCCATTGATATGGGCTTCTATGCTCCTGTCTCTCTTAGGGACTTTGAGCCATGAACCCTCTCCTTTGCTTTTTTTGGGGAAAACCAGAGAGAGACATCCCTTCCCCTCCATTATGCCTAATAGTTAAGGCACTTTGTGAGGTGGGAGATTGGGTTCCAGTTCCTGCTTAAAATCAGGCAGAGCAGGGATTGGAATCGGGGTCTCCCACCTCGTAGGGGAATGCCCTAACCACTAGGCTGTTGGGTGTTCTGGGGCTAAGTCTCTCATTTTCTTTTGTATAAATGATTAAATCTTAATTGGAAAAGGAAATGTCTGAACCACTAGGCTGTAGAGTCAGTCTGTCCATCTGGCCCAATACATATTTAATTATTTATACAAAGTGCAACAGCTTCAACAGGAGAGATCGAGAGAGACCCACCCTAGAATATCCAATGGACCTGAACCCAGTTCTTCACCTCCCAAGAGGTTAGGGCACTCTTCTAGGAGATGGGGAAACCTGGGTTCAAGTCCCTGTGTCCTATCAGGCAAAGTAGGAGTTTGAATCTGGGACACACACATAAAATTTCCCTTTTTGGAGGCCTAGTCTAGTAGGCATGCTTAGAGTATGCTTGAATAGGGCTTGAGCCAGTAGGCAATGGGTGGAATGCCTAGTTTTACATGTCTGCAGGATTTTTAATGTGAACTTGGGCTCCAACTTCCAAGCAACTTGTTAAACTGGAGGTAGCATCAGAATTTAAGTGGCTTTGCATATGTTCGTGGGGAGTATTTAGGCATCTGCTTGGTTACGTGGACGCTAAGCAGTGGTTTTGGCAAAGTCAGTAGACATTAGGTACCTACAGGGGTAGTTTGGCACCTACATACTTTGATGGATCTAGCCCAAAGAGTTAGCCCTATGTGACTGTGGTATTATAACTAGAGCATGTATCAGATCTCCTCATTTTACTTTATAGTCAGAAAATCTTGTCTTAAATTGGGGCATTGCACGAGTCAAGATGGACTCAATAGTTTTCGATCTACCATGATATAAGAGTAGGGTCTTTATTAGTTATGTAACTGTCGACCTCCCTAACACTAAAATAGTCTAAAAAGTTGTGTTCCTTGTACTGCTTTATATATTTGTGGTGTACCTCTGAAATCTGAGGTCATTTCAAGTAATGAAGGAAATAAATAAATTATTTGCATCTGTTACTGGGGGGAGGGCTGATTGTGCAGTAGGATTCAGGAGGAATTTTGGCTACATAAGAATTGGTCTGTCCTGAATTCGAGTGCCAATTAAAAATAATTAAGCCTGTATTCTATATGCAAAATGAATGTGTAACTGTGTAAATGAAAGTACAGCGTTTGGTTAATTGCACAATATATGTTTGCCCATTCAAACAGCCACTTGATGGTGCTTAATGTGGATAAATTTTTTTTACACACAGATTTTGTAGGCAGATTTCAGCTTCTACTCTTGAAAATTTAGTCCTTTCATTCTACATAAGTTTCCACACTATTAATAAGTACTTTTTAAATTATTGGTAACTTATTAAGAGCAGACCGTATTCTTGGTGCTGTATAAGACAGAAGACAATACTGGGCCTGATTCTCCTTTCTCTCCCTCCTTCCCTCCCCCTGTAACTTCAGTGAGTTCATTAGAATTACTCCTGGTTTGATGTGGTGCAACTGAGAAAAGAATCACACCTACAATCCCTTCCCCAAGCAACTCAGGGTGTGTTTATATTATAGTTTTAGCCATCAGTTAACAAGGCCTTAGGCACTGATTCTGGCTCATGTTTTGGCCTCATGACACAAATTGGGAATTCCCCCAGGAGGATTCCATGTTGCTGTACGCTTTCTTCCCCTCCATTCCCCCATGATCTTTAGAGCCCCAGCACAGGGAGGTGCTACGTGTGGTCCTGGGCTTAACTGGTATAGTAAGGAGGTGGTGTTGCTAGAGTACCCTGCATTCTGGCTATTTTAGGCTGCTGCTATTAAAAATATCTTTCAAAAAGAAGGAAATTTTTAGAAGTGCATGTACTATATCTACAATGACTCCTGTTCCATAAATAAGGCAAAATGCTGGGTAATCTGAGGAAAGTCCTATAACTCACCATTATCATCCCCACCCCAAACAAGCTGCCCCAATAGTGGCAGTAATATGAATCTGTATTGGTGTGTGAGACCAGCACTGCAAACACTTCCTTGTGTGTAAGGTGAAGGGAATAGTTGAACAGATGAAATCCACTGCCAAATCAGCATAAGGAGCAGTGCTACATGTCAGCCCCTGCAGCGACTGTGTTGCAAAGTCTTGCAATTTTATAGTGAGAATTTTATATTCTATTTAGTGTTTACTTAAAGCCCTAGTTCCTGCAGTCAAGTGACCATTAAAAAATCTGTTTTCATTTTAAAAACTTACGTTTATTGCAGTCATGGTTGTGGTGAAAAAAGCCCCAATGCACATTTTAAAAAAATTATGATTTTTAAGTCAGTGTTAAGATTATTATTTCTTAGGCTTGTGTCATGATTTTTGAATTCTTGGGAATGGCAATATAATTGCCTTTTCATAGGCTGAAAAAGCAGGTGCAGCCTCCCAATGTCAGTGCTGTAGGCTATTTGAGCTACCAGATCTGCATAAACCTGGATCCTATGTTCCTTCCCTGTTTCACACCCAGTGTGTGTGTGTGTGTGTGTGTGTATGTATATATTTATTTATTTTTGAGACTCGAAGCAAAAGATAAGAGAAAAAATTACGGGGTATGGTGAGCTAGTGATAAAAACATCTTTTGTCCTCTACCGTCATCATACATCCTTTTAAAAATAGAGATGGTAGTAATAACTAATGTGTAATCATTAATGGTTTTAATGATGAAAGTATTCAGTATCTCTCTAACTTTTTGGTAAATCTTTAGAAACAAATATAAAAGAAACCCGAAACCAGCAAGATCTCAAGTTATATCATTTACCTGTTACAAGAATAAATAAGAAATGACAATTTAAATATACTAACTCCTAAGCAATAAGCAAGGGGGTTCATTTTTTGTCAAATTAAATATTACTGCCTAACTTCACAGTTTACAAATGGTTGTTTACATAGCTAAATTATGATATCTATTGTTTAACACTTGCAAGTTTTCAGAAAGTGAAAGTCTTTAAAGACTAAATCTGAAAAGATCATATACATTTTTATATTGCAGATACAGAATTTAAATATGGATAGCAACTTTACGGAAACGACACCTGCTTATACTTTTCAAAGTTCTTCAGACACATTGCTTTCTATTCATCTGTTAGATTTTAAAACAAGTTTACTAGAGGCAGTAGAAGAACTGCGTGTAAGAAGGGTATGTGTGCTCTCATTGTTTTAAGCTCCCAGTTCTTTGTGGTGTTTACAACTGTTTATTATTAATTGTAAGAATTCCTACTCATCTATAAAAGTAAATAACCCACTTCCATACAAAATCCTGGCTGATGTTATTTTGTATGAATCATAAATATCATGGAAGTTTGTAATGTGTGTATTTGGGGCATATATTAGACTTGGACATCTTAATTCTTATGGGTACATTGGGACAATGAATACAACTGTCACATATTTATCTATCAAAAATACAATTGTTTGCCAAATTAATAAGGCAGAAATTGTATATAGTCAACTTTTATTTTCTGTTGTGTTTATTTTATTATATCTTTCTGTATTCAAAAATCTTTTCGAGAGTGACTTGTGATGTGGAAAGCAGGCAGACATAAGTCTATCTCAGTCTTTGTTTAATAGATTGATTTACCATTTACTAGGAGTGGGGTAGCTTTGACCTGCTTTTCAGTCAGTACACTGGTGCTTTCACTAAATTAAAAAAAGCAAATAGATAGTTAGTATCTTAAACATACACAAGTAGATTTTTTTTTCAACCATCTCGTTGATTGTAAACATAGTCAATAAAGGACAAAGTCAAACTGTTCCTTTAGAGACCTAATGAGCACTGCCATGCTAAGATCTGAATATTCCTTGATTTAAAATAAAGAAATAGATGGAGACTCATCTTTAAGTATTGCAATTAAGTCTTTGTCATAAAAGGCCAATAGTAACACCTATTTTATTTTTCAGTTACGTTGCAAAAGATTCTAGTATACATTTGCTAATGCTTTTCCTTTTAGATTTTCTGAACGATTTTCTTTCTGCCTTTCCCAGAAAACTATACTTTTAGTTATTTGATATCTTTGACCTGTTTGACAGAAGTTTTTGTATAATGTCTACAATACAATCTTTGCATTGATAAATGTTTACCTTTGTTTTGATCTATTTTAAAAGTTAGATGGCACAATGCTTTATAAAAATAACACTACATTTATAATGACTGCTGCACAGTGTCTAAACCAAAAGCCTCCTTGCCCTTGGTGCAATTGCATTAGTTATAAATTCACCACACCCTAATCACTACAAACTATGGGTTTAGTCTAGGATAGAAGGCGTTTAGCCCAGTAAAGCCATGTTTGCAGTAATGAAGGGACTCTGGAGAATTTTTACTTAGATAATAGCTCAGAATAGCAAGCCACCATTTTTTCCCCATAGGGATAATATATTTTGGTCTTGTGGTAGCTTGCTGCCCTTTACACTATCAGAGTTTTAACCTCTATTTCATTTGGTTAGAGCCATATAAAACTAAAATGGAAATATTGTAATTTCAAAAGAATGCTATAAATTCTCTCTGCTCTTCCCCTGCCACTGTGTACAGGAGAAAAAAAATACAGTAGACTCTCGATTATCCAGGACTGGGTTAACCAGAAAGTGGATTAACCAGGATGTAAAAAACCAACCAACCAAACAAAAACCCATGTGTAACTCGGAGGGCCGACTCTGGCTTTGTTGCTGCCCCAAGCTCAAAAAAAACCAACAAAAAACCACCAGGGCACAGGGCAGCCAGTGTACCAACACCCTCTCCCCGCAGCACAGGGTGGCTGGTGAACCAACCCTTCCTCCTCATATTTCCTATGGATGATGATTATCCACAATTTTATTAACCAGGATTAATTTTTTCCCTATGATCCTGGATAAGCGAGAGTCTACTGTAAAGCAAGGACTAGAGCTACTGTATTTGTATTTGTCTCTGGAAGATGTGTTTTTTTGCTACATGTACTTTAGTTGCAAAATGCCTGCAGTCAAGAACTAAATCCTGTGAGTAAGATTTGGCTTGAAATGTCCAAACACAGATTTTAATATTCATGCTGAAGATGTTTCTACCTTGTTAATCAAATTTGCAGCAGTGAGAAAAAGTTAAAAACTTCTGAAGGCTAGTAACAAGAATATATATGTATTACTTGTTCTGTCAATGAATTCAGGATTACCTGCTTAACGAGGATGAAAAATGAAACTATTTTGAAATAGGATTATAAAATACTGTTGATTTTTAAGCATTCTGCTTATAAATCAATTGTTACAAAATCAGTGGCACAAAATGCTCCATGCTTTTAGTTATGCATTTGTTACAAGTCATAACTTATATAAGACTAGACTGTAAATTTACAGCCTGCCCTGAACAAGATGGAAAGCAGTTGTACCACCTCAGAAAAAGACTATAGAACGAATAATGGCTCAGAATCACAGTTCCTTCCTTGCTCTGAGAGAAGAGTGAGTTACTTCACCTTTTTCATGGAGTAATTTACTCCCCACTGAGCACCTGACCAGTGAGTAGGAGAGATGGGACTGAGCCAGAACAGAGGTCCTCAAACTGGGGGGTGTGCAGAATATATTTAGGGTGGGGAGAGAAGCTTTGGGCGGGGAGGGGAACGTATTGTGCACATTCAGAGATGGGTGCCAGCTGCTGGCCAGGCTCTCAGTTCTAATGGCAGTGTTGCCACCAGCAACAGTGGAAAAGTAAGGGCTGCAATACCATACCTGGCAGCAGTGCTTTCGGCGGTGCTGCCTTCAGAGCTGGGTGGCTAGAGAGCAGCGGCTGCTGGTTGGGTGCCCAAGGGAGGAGCGTAAAACTACAGACACAAGGGGGGCATGATCAAATAAGTTTGAGGACCACTACCAAGAGGGAGTCCCATTTCCCAACCCTCTCTGCCCCCATCTTGCTGAGTTGTTCCTTAGGAAGAGGGTTGGGCAGGTAGCTTAAGGGGGGGTTAGTGTGATCAAGTAGATAAGACATTAAACTGGGTTTCAGTTTCTACTCTGACTTCTACCTATAACTTGCTGTGATATTTCAGATGAATCATTCTACCTCATTATGCTTCTGTTTCCCCTCTGATGCCTTGTCTGTTTAGTGTGGAAGCCCTATGGGACAGGGAATGTTATACCTTTGTACAGTACCTAGCATGATGCGGCTCCTGTTGGTTTGAGTGATCCAGGCTGTATTGTAATACAAATATTAAATTATAGAAATGAATGTTGACCCTCTTTCAGCTGGAGTCATAATCTGAGCTGAGCAGAGCTGATCTGTGATGAAAATCTAGCCAAAAATAATTAAATACTAAAACAACAATTAATGTCTGAGAGGCTTTTTTAATACTGTTAATGCAAAAGCTTAAGGGAATAAAAAAGAAAAATATAAACAAAGCAATTGACCATAAAATTATTTTAAAAGAAAAATTGAAACATTTTAAGTCCAATTTATATTTAAGTAAATACATTCTAATTATATTATAAGAGTTTGTTTTTAATGTTTTTTTCTTTTACAAGGATGTAGGAGTTATTAAATCATCAAATTAAAAGTTGTTTATAATTACAAGCAGCGTCCCACTCGCCTTGCAACTCTCCAGTTACATAAGAGACAAAATCAGCCTTCACCCCTCACATATGTATACAGAGCTTCCATTGAGGTCAATGGGAGTGGCACATGCTTATCTTAGATTAGACAGGCTAAATTTTCAAAATGCATATGCATAAGCAAGGAGAATCTGTCTTCTTTTTAATGGGAATTGATTATAATGCCTAATGATGTAATCAGAAACTGCAAAAGCAATCAGCAGAAATTACTGTTTTGTTTTTTATATTTTGGTAGAGTATTGAGGGTCCGCTTATTTTTTGTCAGTTTTTCCTACCACTCTCCTACGTCCTCTGAAGTCTGTCAGTCCTGTTCTGCAATCAGCTAGAGACAGTATGTTGGGTAATGTGAGGAATTTCTTCCACAGGGGCTAAAATATTGTCTTAACTTTAATAGTTTTAGGTGTAACTTTAGATATAATGATAAACAGCCATATTTAGTTTGTCACAATGGAAGTCTAATGTAAGCATAACTACCACCACCATTTGACAATTGAAGTTAAGTTTAAGATAATGTTTAGAAGGGCTAGGAAGCATTTGAACTTTAGTAATACCGTGTACTGAATCAGCGTGAACTATAGCCCTGATTTAGGAAAACATCCTTATGCAGGAAAGCACTTAAGCATTTGCTTCAGTGCTTACTTGAATAGGGATGTACTTTGATTGTAAAGAATATGGGGTAGTTTTGTTTGTCAGGAATGGAAGTGGCGACTCGCTGAGTACCAAAAAGATAAATTTTAGTGCTGATTTTGTTCACTGTACTAACTTGTCTCTGTGGTGCAAATAGGATAACCAGATGTCCCAATTTTATAGGTGCAGTCCCGATATTCAGGGCTTTGTCTTCTATAGGCGCCTATTACCCCCACACCCTGTCCTCATTTTTCACACTTGCTGTCTGGTCACCCTAGGTAGTTGGAACCTGTTTCAGGGATGTTTTCTTTCTTGAAGCTAGCAGCTATATTTTGGAGTTTGCCACAGGGAGTAAAATAAAGAAAAATCTTATTTTTGGGGGAATGAAGAAGGGAAGGGAAAGGAATGTTAGTTTCTTGGGGAAAACATAAGCTACCTTTCTGTCTGGTCCTGTCCCTGTTACCAAGGTCCTCAGAAAGTCTGTGTAATACTATGGCCTTATAACATTCATATCTGATGATTTATTTAGGTTTAAGACTTTTAGTTTTGTGAGAATTACATTTTTTTTGCCTTCTTCATTTACAGTTGTGATGTATTTATTTGTGAGGCTCACCTTCAAATGTGAATACCTTTTTTAAAGATAAGCTAAATAAAATTATCTACCTTTTCTCACATCTATCACAAAAGTAACCTTTTTCCTTACCATATTTAGAAAATTTTACATATTAAAAGAACATGAAGGTAGCAAAACGAAACTCAAAATTTAGGAAATTCCCACAATTAAGATTTCCCACAGACCCTTACTTTGGTTCCCTTATACCTGTGTATTATGATACAATATTTAATTAGATGATCACAATATTTAGATGATCACATACTATTTTTTCACAAGGCCTCTTTTAACCTTTTTTAAATGTAATCTCCTAATAAATAAATAATTAAAAAACCTGAAGAACCCCACCCCATAAATTCTGTCATGTGGATCCATATCAACTTGCAGATTTGGTTAACAGGGTTTGGACCTTTATATCCACAACACATAACCTCTGCCACTTGAAGTAATGGAATAACTGGTAGCAGGCACTAGAGAGAGATGAACTATACACTTTGCCACTGAGGAATGTAGCGAGACAGGGCTCCTGGGATCAATTATAAGTTCTAGAGGGGAGTGTGTTCTAATGGTTATAGACTCCTTTGCTCCAGTCTGTCTCTGCCCTCCACTACTCCGATCAACTTCCAGCTCCCTTCTGTTCTATTCCTATTCATCCCCTCCCAAAATGTTCTGCTCCTTTGCTCCGTCTCTTCCTGTACCTATAGACCCCTCCACACCCCTTCTCGTCTTGCTGTTATCTACTCCTCAAGTGGCTCCTGTTCTCCTCCCCTACTTCTGTCTCCATCTGCTTCGCTCCATCCTTTGGCTCTTCCTGCTTCTCTTTTGCTACTTCCTACCTTCTGGCCTCTGCAGCATTCTACCTTCATCTCCACTCAGCAGTGGACATAACTTCCCAGTTCAATGGGTGCACTATATTAAACTCTCCTTGGATATGATTTTGAGTTGTAGTCAAGAGACCACCAACCACCCATAGCAGCACCTTCCACCCTGGCACTGTAACCCTAAACCAGATCCAGTGTGGAAGAAAGGTACAGGAAGTGAGGGTCTGGAGACCGAACAACTCCTGTCCCACAGGGTTGAGGCTGGCTCCCTGTTCTGAGCATTGTGATGTGGCAAATGTGGTAGAAATCCCACTCAGGTTTTACAGAAATCATGAAACCATACTGCAAGTGCAAATGAACCCACACTAAAGCCACCTCTGCCTCAGGCTGCTTCTCTTTATTATTAGTCCAGGTTTCCTGGGTGCCAGCAGCAGGAGCATTGAATCTGTCTCCCTGCTTTCATTTCCTGTGCCCATATTATGGCAGCCCCTAGCTGCTGGGAAGAGTAATTTATAGGGAAAAATCTTGCTCAGCCCCTAGAACTCTGATATGGGGCATGCTTGGAGCAGTCAAAGTCTTAGGCCTGGTCTACACTGGGGGTGAGTGTGGGGGATTGATCTAAGTTACGCAACTTCAGCTATGTGAATAACATAGCTGAAGTAGATGTACTTAGATCTACCCGCCATGGTATCTTCATTGTGGTAAGTCGACTGCTGCCGCTCCCCCGTCAATGCCACCTGTGCCTCTTGTGGTGGTGAAGTACAGGAGTTGATGGGAGAGCGCTCGGGGGTCAGTTTATCTATAGTAGACGCAATAAATCGACCCCCACTGGATCGATCGCTGCCTGCCAATCTGGTGGGTTGTGTAGACATATCCTTAGTAGAATTAACTGCCAAGCTTTAATGCATCTGTGATGAACATGTGCAAATTGAGATTTGAGAGGTTTATAACTTGGCCAGATTTCAGTTAATTTTTACATTAATAGCAAAAGACAAATCCCTGTCTGCAGCATGTCATCCCCTGTGTCAAATTTCAAGCCTTTGCTCAAGAGCATGGAGGTGCAAACTGTATTTTTCCCTAACCTGGTCTCAGATATGGTAAAACTATTTAGCTGAAACTTAAAAATCAGACTGAGGCCAACATTAAGTGTGTAAAGTTTTAGTCTGAACAATTAAAGTTTGGCAAAGTTATAAACAAATAAAATCAGGGCCTTAGAATGGAGAGTGTTAGGCAACCATAACTGTAGGGGTTGCTACCAGCTTTGCCTATAATAATTTGTACTGTATATGTTTTGCTATCATTCCTTTTTTGCATTGCTTTGGTGATTATTTTCTGAATAGCATGACTTCAGTCTCCACTTCTTCCTTCCACCTTTGTGTTGCTATTTAAAAAAACACTTTACTTCTTCTGTTAACATACTTTCACCCTCATTAGTGAGTCAGAAAGGCAGGATTCCCCTTTCCACTTGATTTATTGAACACTGGCATAAATATGTGATTCCTGAATCTTAAGAACCCTCCTCATTTCTTTAGAATCAGTGTCAGGGAGAGGCAACTGATGTAGCTTTCTTGTTAGTAAGTCTTTAAGTTTATAGCTGATCTCTATTGCTAGTTAATTCGTGGATAGCGAGGGTGAAATCTTGTGTGCTGCCTTAAGTGTACTAAAAAAATTAGGAAACACTTCCATTATGCACAGCCAGCATAAGAAATTTTATATTCAGTTTATCATTTGCATATACAATTGATTTCTGTATTAAAAATACAGGGTTTTGTGCTTGCAAAAGAGAGATTCTTGAAAATTTATGGGAGCAAAGAAACACTTTGAAAATGTGGCCCTCCATGTACCATGATAACTGAATAATAATTTTAATATCTGAGAGACCAGATAGGTGAGGTGGTATCTTTTCATTGGATCAACTTCTGTTGGTGAATAAGACTAGCTTTTGAGCTGTACTGAGCTAAAGAAGAGCTCTGGTAAACAAATTTTGAAAAACAGTTGAACAAATATTTAAAAAGATATTAAGGGAAGGGGACTGGCCAACCAAATGTCTAAAATGTCCTATGTTCATACACTTAAGCCTCTAAGGCCTGTTCTGCATTGGTGGTTGGAAATTGATATAAGTTAAGCAACTTCAACTACATGAATAATGTAGCTGAAGTAGACGTACTTAGATCTACTCACCACGATGTGTTCGCTGTGGTAAGTCAACACTCTGTCGACTCCGCCTGCCTCTCTCACTCTGAGGGAGTACCGGAGTCGACAGGAGAGCACTCAGCAATCGATTTGATTTATTGCATCTAGACTAGATGCAATAAATCGACCCCCGCTGGATTGATCGCTGTCTGTCGATCCAGCGGGTAAGGTAGACAAGCCCAAAATATCAGTACAGCTTCATTTAACATTGTATACAACTCCTACATCAGACTGCAACTGTTGTAAAGTGCTATATGTGCTTAACAACAGATGGAAAGAAGTTAAGAATAGGCAGAGGAAAAGAGTTATTAATGAGATTGAAAATGAGATGGAGCCTCAATGAGGCAGATAGATACAAGAAAGCTTTTCCAGATGGTAGTAGCTGCAGAAAATACTGTTCTTTAAGTAGTGTCCCAATGGGTGCTCCAGTTCAGGTGCTCATGTGCCTCTTGAGCCCTCAGAGATTTTCCATTATCAGTGTCCATTCTGCCCACACATGCACTCTGTACAACTTCATGCTGTTCTTTGAGAATATATAGGGCTGTGTGGGTGAACCGTCTTCAGTTCCTTCTCAGTCGCCTCAGCCTGAGACAGAGCTGTAGCATGTCCACCTCATGGATGCCTCGGCATGTTTTGTAGTTACTGTTTAGTTAGTTCAGTGTCAGTTGTTATAGAATTAAATGTGAGAAGTATGTTTTTCCTCTCTCCCTTTTTTCTTTCCCGTTTTTTTCTGGAGAGCTTATTTGGCCTGGCTGGTCATGCCTGGCTCGCCCGGGTTTCACATGCTGACTCTCTTGTTGGGAGGCCTGTTGCTTGGGAGAGTCTCATCTCTGCCAGAAGTGTAACTCTTTTCTGGCTCAAAAATTTAGAGCTCAGAAGAATTGGAAGACCAAGCTGAAGCTGATGCTAATACAGCACTCCCTTTGCCCAGCTTCTGAGTCAGGTCAGGAAATTGCCTTCCATACATATTTCATTAGACAGATCCAGTGCCTCTTTGACTTCGGTTAAGATCTCACTTAAGAGGGGGAAGATCTTGGAGATCTTCGGGTAGACTCAGAAGAAAAGGAGCTCGGTCTCCCAAGAAGCCCTGATCTCCTGGTAGGTTTATGGTGTTGAAAGGCTTGACCTCTCCACTCAGTATCTTGGAAGTGGAAGTCTCTTTCTTCAGTACTAGCAGAAGAGAGAGATCCTGAACCATTTCAGAAACTTGACCCCAGTACTGTCTGCCTCCAGATCAGTACCATCTATTTCAGACTTACCAATAGTGCCTTCCCACTCAGCTCTGTCAGTACTGACAAAATCAAATGTGTCTTTGACCCTGTCACCTACACTCTTCAAACCAATGGTACCAAATCAGTGCTGTGTTGTTACTGACCCACTCAGTATCACAGACTTCCATGACCCCAGGGACTTGTCAGTGTTAGACAAACCAGAGACCCCATACGTGTAGTTTGACTTCTATATTTGGGGGGTGGCTCCAGTTAGGCCAACGGGGCCTCACGTGGGTGGGAGATGATGACAAATTCTGTGCCAGTCCACAGGGACGCTATTTCAGATTTGGGGAGGGACTTTAATCATGATTCAAGGGGCTACTGAAAACTCTAGTGTTTTTGCAGATAATAACTTAGAAATATCTGACAGGAGCATTGTATCTAATTCTTATATCAAGAGAGAAAATTAAATCAATATTAGATCCACTCAGCTCTAATACTATCAAGTTCTGACATCTTGTGGCAAGTCACTTATGGGACACTGATTAAAATCATAATATATATTCTTACTCAGATACTCTTAATAAAGTCGGAAAGGACCATCATAATCTAGTTTGACCTCCTGTACATTGCAGGCTGCAGAACCCCACCCACTCATTCCTGTAAAAGACCCTTATTCTCTGGTTGAGCTACTAAAGTCCTCAACTCTTATTTAAAGATTTCAAGTTACAGAGAATTCACCGTTTACGTTAGCTTAAACCTGTGAGTGACCCCCATACCCTATGTTGCAGAAGGTGAAAAACTTCCATGTTCTCTGCCAATCTGACGGGGGGGGGGGGGGATTCCTCTCTGACTCCAAATATGATGATCAGTTAGACCCTGAGCATGTGGGTAAGACCCACCAGGCAGATACCTGGGACATAATTTTCTGTAGTAACTCGGAGCCCTCCTTAGCTAGTACCTCGTCTCCAGATGTTGGGGATTTTTGTTAAAGGCAGTCACAGATGGCCACACACCTGGAACCTAAACCCCAGTCTACCCTATTTACATTAATTCTTATGGGGAAATTGGATTCACTTAACATCGTTTTGCTTACAGTCACATTTTTCAGGAACATAACTACAATATTAAGTGAGGAGTTCCTGTGCTCCATTTAGGAAGGAACAATCAATTGCACACATACAAAATGGGAAATGAGTGCCTAGGAAAGAATAATGAGGAAAGGGATCTGTGGGTCATAGTGGACCACAAGCTAAATCTGAATCAACAAAGTAACACTGTTACAAAAAAAGTGAACATCATTCTGGGATATATTAGCAGGAGTATTGTAAGCAAGACATGAGAAGTAATTCTTCTTCAGCTCTAATCTGTGCTGGTTAGGCCTCAACTGGAGTATTGTGTTGTGTTCTGGGCGCCACATTTCAGGAAAGAGGTGGACAAATTGGAGAAAGTCCAAAGAAGAGCAACAAAAATGATTAAAGGTCTAGAAAACATGACCTATGAGGGAAGATTGAAAAAAAAAAGACTGAAAAAATTGGGTTTGTTTAGTATGGAAAAGAGAACATTGAGAGGGGATATAACAGTTTTCAAGTACATAAAAATGTTACAAGAAGGAGTGAAAAAATTGTTCTTCTTAACCTCTGAGGATAAGACAAGAAGCAATGGGCTTAAATTGCAGCAAGGGAGGGTTAGGTTGGACATTAGGAAAAACTTCCTAACAGTTAGGAAGTTTAAGCACTGGAATAAATTGCCTAGGGCTGTTGTGGAATCTCCATCGTTGGAGATTTTTAAGAGCAGGTTAGACAAACATCTGTCAGGGTTGGTATAGATAATACTTAGTCCTGCTTTGAGAGCAGGGGACTGACTAGGTGACCTCTTGAGGTTCCTTTCAGTTCTATGACTGTTCCAGAAGAAATCCAAAACACACTGCTTTGAAAAAGGCTGTATCACCCCCAGATTTTCCATTACCAACCCCAGTACGTAAGCTGGTCAACCAGACTGCAACACTGGTACCTCCCAAGCCAGCATCTTTAGTACCAGCACCATTGTATAGACCAGTATCTCAGTAAACATCCTCAGCTTTGACATTGCTTACCAGGCAGCTCCAGCTGCTACAGATGCAGATTTAGCTGGTACTGCAGTATTTAGATACTCTAAAGACTTGTCTGTATCTGATGACCCAACAGCTCTAATATTAATGAGTACCAAATGACTGTCAGTACCAAGGTCTGCAAGATATCCCATATCCTCTCCCTCTCTAGGTCTCATGGTTCCCTAGTTCCATTGGCACCAAGTGAATAGCCATCCTCACCTCCAATGTCTGCTTCCCTTCTTAATTATGCTGAAGTCTCTTCTTTAGACTCTCGGATCTCTGAACAGGTATCTCTTGCATACCACCATAGAGACATATTTCCAGATATCTTTACTGAGAAAGAAGCTTCAAGAGGAAGACATTCTCATGCCCCTTGCCACTGAGATGAGCAACACTCATGCCTCCCTCTCAACCTTATAGTCCTCCTCAATTGCCATATTTGGGCCTATGGGCAGCTTACCGTCAACAGTTTTCAAGAACTCCTAGCTACTCTCCTGGGGATCATTGCAAAATGCACTCTCCTGACCCATCTCTCCCTCCTCAACAGCCTCAACTTCATAAGGAGTCTTTTGAAGAGAAAAAGGCTAGGATGGATAAGGAGTTGACACCAAAAACAAACATCTCCTCATCTTCTCCAGATAAGGCTGTGATGTCTCCTTCACCTTCTTATGCTTTTAAACAGGTTCAAGACCTGATAAAATGGGTTGCTGACTAACTACTGATCCCATTGGAGGAGGTCCAAGTTCATTCTTCCCTCTCTGCTGTTTTTAATTACCTCGTGATTTTAAAGAAGTCAAGTCATTCTGTGAGTTCCACCAGAGTTCATTTGGCAGCTATTTCATTCCCCTGTGCAAGAATAGTCAATCTTTGCTCATCCCACAACTGAAAGATTCATCAAGGGGTTGAATAACCTTTTTCTGCAAATTAGAGAGCCTACTCATATATGGGAAGTGAACTTGGTCCTTAATGGTCTTATGAAACCTCCTTTTGAGCCATTAGCTAAGTGTTCTCTGATGTATTGATCTATGAAATCACCTCTGCCTGTAGGACTGGGGAACTAGGTGCATTAAATGACTAATCTTCCATATAAGATAAGACATTGTTATGCCTACATCCCTAGTTCATATCTAAAATATCCAGGGCGTTATTTTTCACTTGGACAGAACTAAACCATTCAGAAAGTTTTCCAGACTATTTATTTCATTTTCAGATAGATCCAAAAGATCTTAAGTTTCTATCCAAAGACTTTCAAAGTGAATTTCCAGTTGTACTCCTGTTTGTTACCAGACTGCTAATATTCAGCCCTCTTCAAGAATAATAGCCCATTCAACAAGATCACAAGTAGCTTCCATGACACCGTTAACAAATGTTCCCATTACTGAAATTTGAAAAGCAGCAACATGGGCATCAGTTAACATTTTTTCCCAAACACTACACTCTGATATATGCCTCTAGATCAGATGATGCTGTTGGCATGGCAGTCCTTCATTGTTGGATCCAGCTCCGAAGTCCTCTCTTTTTTCTGAGGATACTGCTTGGAAATCACCTGAAGTGGAGCACCCTTCTTCAAGGAGAAGTTATTCATTGTGTGCAGTAATGAGTTCTTCAAATTGTGTGTCCTTATGGGTGCTATGGTACCTGCCCTCCATCCCCTCTGCTTCACAGTTTACTTCAAGAGACTTTACAGTAGAGAAGAAACTCCTGTTAGTCCACCCATACAGCCTTATATATACTCAATATGGGGCATGAGGAGCTGTAGGGTGCATGGGTGGGCTGAATGGGCACTGCTACTGAAAATCTCTGATAAAAGGTGTATAGAGTGCATGCACACCTGAAGTGGAGCACTGACAGTGGCCCAGATCTCAAAGAATTTCAATTATTGCACATGAAGAATAACCTCTTTTTTTGGGGACTGAACTGGTTGATTCTCTCAAAAGGAGAATTGCTACGTATTTTGCTACCTCAATAGTAGCTTCTTCACTGACAGTCAAGGTTCTTTTTTACTTCAAAGCCCCTTTTCTCAGAATGTATTTCTGCCCAGACTACAATTCCTATGGTTCTTTTGGGAATTACACTTCCTAGGATTCCTTGGTTCTGGGCTGAACTTAATGAAGGCTGTGCCTGGCTTATAGCTTCTCTTAAAAGGCCAGTGCACATTATTACAGGAAAATAGGGGGAGAAGTATTCTGAACATAGTGTAGTCTGGAGAGTTAAGACTTAGGGAGGTTCTAGAGCTTCAACAGTGAAGGCCAGAGGAAAATAAAGCATGGATGTGGATTTCAGAAGAGGTAAAGATGCAGCGATATAATTGGGCAATATTGTGACAATGGTTATATGTAGATATACACACACACACACACGCACGGAGATGCAGGGGTAGTGATGGTGAATATATTCTGGGCCACCAATTTTCCCTGTCAAGAGAGACAGACAAGGAGAACTGACAATTATTAACAGTGTTGAAATATCTGTGTAGTGGTGGTTATAGTTAAAGTCAAGACTAAGATGGTAGAAAAAAGTAGTAGTCCAAGAAATTAACTCTTTTGAACTCTATACAGGATGTAGAAAAAGAGCCATCCTCTGACACACAGAACAGTTAGATTATTGAGAGCAGATTCATTGCTGATTTCTCTGGTTTCCTCTTGCTGAGCTATGTAGTTAATCCAGGAAGAAGGAACAGTCCACAGTGGCCAATTCAGTGATCAGTGATGTTAAACTACATGACAGAGAAGGTGTAATTAGAAGAAAGAACTAGGAGGTTGTTGACTGCAAGTAGGAGAGCAGTTTTCATGCTACATCCAGAAAAAAACATGTTAAGACAGGTCCTGGGAATTGTATGAGATGGAATTGGAAAAATTAGAAACTTATATTTCCAAGAACTTTGAGAAAAGCAAAGTTAAAGAATGAGCAGAATTAGTAAGAGAGTCAAGGATTTTTTAAGAAAGTGTAGCAATTTTATAGAATTGGAGCAGATGCTAGGGGAATGAGATTTATTGACAATGTAGTGAGCAAGAGTAGGAACCAGCAAATAATAAGAGTGGGTTACAGGAGGCAGTTTGTCTGAAATATCCACAGTTGAATAAGGGGATTGACTGGCAAGTAAGGAGAAGGCAACAATAGGGAAGTGTTTTGAGTAGGAGATATTAATAGTAGCAGTAGTAATATTATTACGATATCACCTAGGAGCCCTAGTCATGTATCAGGACCATATACATGTGTTGTACAAATAGAGAATAAAAAGATGGTCCTTACTATAAAATGATTATTATCTAATTGGCGGGAAATAAAAAACACTGACACAATGATGCCTGCAGGCTCCATACATTTGGTATGGGAAAGGCTGATAAAAAAAGATCTGAAGGACGGGTGAAGAAGGTGGTTCCTGGTATAGAATAATGAACAAAGATTACCAGGGAAATAAAAGAAGAGTAGATATTAGACTTAGTAGCCAATAGTGGCACAATAAAGATGGGGTTTGATATTCAGTGGTTTGTGGGTAGTTGAGCCTGCTGCTTTGTGGAAGTCATACCATGAGCCAGTCTTGCTGACTCTGTTAGGTAGGTGGAATATGAGAAACTGCAGAGCATCTGATGAGATTTCCACATCTCTTAACGGATATTGAGATGAGGCATACAATAACGTTTTTAAGACACTAACCAATCTGTCAGAGAGCCCAGAACTGCTGGTGTGGAAAATAGGAGTGTTGACAGGGAATAGGTTGGTTTAAGGAAGAGAGCAGCACAAGTAATTGGCAGAGAAGGGTCAGGCTTTAAGGAAGAGAGGCTTTGTGAACAAATCTAGTCAAAGACTATTTTGGGATTAAGGCGAGAACAGTGAAAAAAGCGCTTTCAAAGGGGAAAGTGGTTGGAAAGGTAGTTCAGTCAGTGAGTTACTTATCCCAAATATATATAGACATTTAGTTAACCCTGTGCTTCTGAACAGGGAATGCCTTTGAGAATAAAGCCTAATGTCTGATTATTACTGTGCTTTAAGAAATCATATAATCAAATTTCCAATAAGGTCCTATCAGAAATATTGGAAATTGTCAGAAAAATTAATGTAAAACTATTATAACTCTAGTAGTCCTCTGAATAAACATTAAAGACAGAAGATTAATTGAAAAAAAATATACAGGAAATCTGTTGAACTAAATACCCAAGTAAAACTTTTATGTAAGGAATCCTGATCAGACTGGAAAACAATCAGAAAAGTGTGAGAACTATTTGTCTGAGCAGGATGAGAAATTGGATGTGCAATTTCGTAGGAGGTGGATTATAAGTTTGAAAAAGATAGTAAAAGTACCTAACAGCAGTTTTGGCTGCTTGGACATCAGCCAGCTGTCCTCTGTTCCTAAATCTGTTCAGGGTCAAGAATTGAGGGGGGCTGACCAATCCAGAGCCCATCTTGTAAAACTAAGCCTGAAGCAAACACTTTAAAATAGGCTTGACACTTTCTAAAGGTTATAACGAGTAAATAAACCATCATATTACTCCTCTTTTATTGTTATGGTAGTGTTTTTGTAAAAACACTTAAATCCTTGTAGTCCTAAGGCATCTAATAAAAAATAAACACTTTTAAGGTTTTGTGTTCTTTGATAGCTTATTAAAGTTATACAGTATTTTCTTCCTAAATATAACAAAGTTGTTTTTTTAAATAGTTTCAGGAACTTTTTAAAATGGGAGGGCAACTTTTAAAAACTTTCAATCCACAATGAGTAAAAAGGTAGCCTATGAAGGAAGTCAAAGAGTTAATGTTGGCTAAGCTTTTCAATTGTTAGCAATTTCACATATGAACATCTTTATCAGATAATTGTTACTTGCCTGGCACTTTAATATGGTGGTAGCTTTTCATCATTAGTCATTGTATTCACTGGTATATTTGATTGTTTCCAAATTCTTTTTTGTAATATCTAGGACAGAATTCAAGACAAAGTTTTTGTAGGTTTGGGAGGAAATAAAAAAGCCCTATTGGATCAGTGTGTGTTTGAGACCATGAATTTATCAAAGACTTGCTTTTTTAAAAATCTGCTTCAAACCGGTATTGAATGGTCTGTGTTTGTTTAGTTCAATTTTAAAATGGTTAATATTAACATAATAGCTAAATATTAAGGTTTTTAATTATCATTAGTAACAGTAAATTTTTCAGAGTCCTACCATATACTGAAATGTAGCTCCCGTTGTTTGCTCATGCTCTCATTCACATTTAAAGTTGTGTACATTTTTAAATTAAACAAATTGAAATGGAGTGTTGGATTAAGAATAGTCTGCAAACTATATTTATGAAATAATTATCTTGTAATTTAAACTAAAGAACATTGACTACATTCAGATAACTTTTAAAAAGTGAGCTCTAGAAGCATAAATCCAATTAACTAGAATGGACGTTCCATGGGCAGAAAATTTGAGACTGGTTTATAGTACTTTATCCAAAGGCTTTTTAAATGTTATATATTTTTTCCTATATTTTCTTTCATTCTAGCTGATTTATGAAAATACTGAATAGATGCCCAACCTTACTTCCATTTAATTCAGTACTAGTTTTACCACTGATTTCAGTGGGTCCAGGATCAGTGTGAATTAATAGCTATTTTTCCCCTTTTTTATCAGTCCCCTTCTTATGTCTTAATTATTTGTTAGTCTACTGTCTGTGTCATTACAAAACAAGCCATGAATTATGGCATTACTGAATGCATTAAAAGAAGATGACATTGTAAAGAAAAAAGCTTTTGTTTAGACACAACTGTGTTTGTAATAGCTAGACATGAGAAATTAAACTTGTGGGTTTTTTGATAATTTTGATGGATAATGTTGATCATTTTGAAGCATTTTTCCTAATTTTTATCAATTTTAAATGTTCACAGTTGAGGGAAAGTATGGGGTAGAGGTCAGACAAAAAGGTAAAGCTTTGTAATCATTAAAACACAAACTGTGAATGTCACATGTCAAAATAAACCAAGTAAATATCTTTAAATCAAAATAAAAACTTATCATACAGCATTTTTCTTACTTTGCCTATCTGTGAATTTTGATTGCTGGTGATGGAAATATTTTTTCGTCAGTTTGTGTGTGTACAGTTTACTCACATTTATCAACAAAAATTTAATCCTCTCCAAGCCTAGTAACATCAGAGGAAACACAAAAAGTGCATAACAATCAAATTGGATATATAGAGAGATAGATAATATTTTAAAAATTAGCTGGAATATAGTGAAGGCTTGTGAAAAGCATTTTTAGGGCTCAGTCCTGCAAACATGTGAACTCTTTAGTGACTTTGCAAAATGTAATCACTTTAGTCCCACTGTAGTCAGAATCCAAATGGGGGCAAGAAACTGCTACTTAAGGAACCACTTATGTAAGTACAGTTACTTACTTATGTGAGTGTTTGCAGGACTGAGCTCATAAATAGCATTTTTTGTCCTCTACTACTGTTCTCTGTATCTCACATTCATTTAAAATGAATCATTATGCTATGTTAAAGAAGAGGTTGACACCATTGCATCCTTAAAATTTGAGGGATTATGATAAATAAATTCATAATGATTAAGACGACATTTTACTTGCCGAATCTTTACTTAGTATTTTCTACAAGAGTTTTGTTAATGATGTATCCTAGTTTTTACTTTTCATTAGTGTGTAGTTTAGTAGTAGGACATGTTGATGGCATTTGTAAATAAACTGTTTGAGATTTCTGTAAAATGTCATAAGCTATTCAAAATTGGCTTTTGTCAGCAATGGGGGAGGATACAGGATGCTTTCTGATTCACTGTTTATAGATTAATATAAGAAAACTAATTTGTTGAAGTTAGAAAGTATCACTCTCTCAGGGAGTATAGAGAAACCATTTTTTAAATCTTTTTAAATGTTGTGTTTGCCTCTCAGATCTGTTGGAAGTCATGGCCAAAGAGGATCTGTGCTTCTGGATTAGTTCCAGGGTTTTCTATCCCATCCCATAGCTTCCTGACTATGTGGCTATTGCCCTTGACTCCCTCTTTAGAAGGGAGTTCGCAGAAAAGATTATTAGCATGTATCACCTTTCCAGCAGATTTCTTACACAGTTTATAGAGTTCATATATTACAGCACACTTCTTTGGAGCCTGGGAACATGAGGAAGTGTGTTATGGCAATGTCTGATCCTCTCACTCTGCAGAGGAAGGGGACATCCATGTGTGATGCTGTATGGAATCCGGGGGACACTTCAGTATATTATGAATGCCAATATTGTAAAATTGCAATGAGTTGTACCAGATATGCCATGTAAGGGATCCGTGAAAATGTTATAATTTGGCAAGTATAATCTTGTTTGCATGTTTGTATCATCTTTGTATTGTAAGTTATAGATCTGTATGGTATGTAAGTATTTCCATACTTGTGCTGTTCATCTTGGTGACACCCCCAAACAGATTGGCATCAGCATTGCCTATCCTGCTTGATGGCGCATGGAGGGACATCAACTGTACAATGAACCATTGAAAGGATTGGGCTACACCTTATGACTCAGCAAGGCATGTTGTGCACAGAGGTGGATTTTCAGTGAAACACAGGGTGCCCTGGCATGGGGCCCCCCCCAACGACGGGGTCTCCAGGGCTGGTCAGCTGCAGGGGCAGAAGCTTGGTCCTGCCAACTGTAGGCGCTCCTGCTGCAGGGAAGGCTCCTCCTGCACCTAATGACAACCAAGCTCTCCCCTTCCCCACCTCCTCCCCCAAGGGTGCTTCGTTCCCATCCTTCTTCCTCCCAGTGCTTCCCCTGCTGCCGAAGAGCTGTTTGCCTGCTCTCCTGGAGGGAGGGAGAGGAGTGATGGGGCAGCATGCTCGGGAGAACAGAGGACAGAGAAGGGGCCTTGGGGAAGGGTGTAGAATTGGGGCAAGGCAAAGCAAAGGTGGGCCCCCTGCTGTGAGCCACTCAGGGCAGAGGGGGCAGGAGGCTGGAGTCACCCCCAGGACCCCAGCCCACTGCCCTGACTCCTGCACCTGCCTCACATAACCACAGCCCTGAGTTGGGACCCCCCACACATCCCCAACCCTCCATGTCCTGATTCCTGCCCCAGCCCTGAGCCCCCTCCTGCACCCATCTCCCTCGCAGATGCTGCACCCCAGCCCTAACTCCTGCACCACCTCACACACACCCTGCCTTCCCTGACCTACACCCCCTCACAGCTCCAGCCCTGACTACTGAATTCCCCCAGCCACCTTACCTCCCTGACTTCTGCACCCCTTACACACTCTCAGCCCCTGAGCTCTGACTTCTGCAACCCCCCACATCCTCACCTGCACCCCTTGCATCAAATGGGAGCTGCCCTAGGTAAGCACTCCACACCCTCAATTCCTTGCTCCAGCCCTAAGCCCCCTCCCTTGCTCTAACTCCTGATCAGACCCTGCACCCCAAACCTCAGCCTGCTCCTGCATCCTAATTCCCTCCCCCACAGCCCTGAGCCCCCTCCCACATCCTAAGTCCTGGCCAGACCCCACGCTCAATGGTTGTTTTTTTTTTGTTTTTTTTTTTTTACATTTTTTTAATAAAGTGTTCTTATCCAAAGCACTTTACAATAGTTAGCTAATGGTACAAACAAAGATCACTATTTGGAAAGATCACTGAGTGGTCCACCGAGACCCTCAGCATTTTTCAAGTGGTCTGTGGAAAAATTAGTTAGACTACAAAGGTAGTCTAACTAATTAAGGTAACTCACTTTTTATTTTCATTTACTTGCTATTACTTATGAGGATGAAGAAAAAAAAGAATGAAAAACAGAGGTTGGGGGGATGAGAGAATGATCTTTTTTTGGCTGGATTCCAAGAAGGTGACCCAAAAATGAAGTTTTGGGTGTGTTCTGTAAGTGGGAAGGCATAGCTCAATAGTTTGAGCGTTGGCCTGCTAAACTCAGGGTTGTGTGTTCAATCCCTCTGGGGGCTATTTAGGGATCTGGGGCAAAAAAATCTGTCAGAGGACAGTACTTGGTCCTGCTACTGAAGGCAGGGGGTTGGACTCACTGTCTTTTCAGAGTCTTTCCAGTATTATGAGATAAGTATATCTCTATATATTTTATTTAAGCCACCAAATTCACCAATATGGCTAAGAACCTGATATATGGTCTCTGAAGTCTTTGTATGTATGTATGTATGTATGTAACTTCTTTATCATTGAACAGCTTTCTTCTTGTTCTCTCTGTTTATAATAAACTTTTAGTTTTAGGTGCTAAAGGACTGGCTGGCAGCATGGTATTTTGGGTAAGATCCATATCTATACTGATCTGGTAATATGGCTGGCCCTGTTAGCGGAGTTTAAAATAACTTATCACTATACTGGACGTAGGTGCTGATTGGAAGCTATTTTTTTTCTTCTGTGGGGATCAGAAGAACACTGTGACTGGGTAGGGAGTTTAACTTCATTACCCCCCACCAGTCTTAAGAGTCTCTCTCTCCTTTTTGAAGCCTACCCTGACCTTGCTATTTCCAGTGAGGACTACACAAAGCTCCCCGGGTCACACCATGCATGGGAGGTTCTCTAGCATAGCTGTTATCATCCTTTCCAAACTACTGTATCCCTTTAAAGGAGTCTGATTTGTCTTGTGTACTCCAAGTTTCACCTCACTTAAACTACTAGCTTATAACAACATCAGGTATAAAAATAAAAAAAGTGTCACAGTACACTGTTACTGAAAAATTGCTTACATTTTCATTACATCTGTATGAAATTTGAGTTTGTACAGACTTTGCTAGTGCTTTTTATGTAGTCTGTTGTAAAACTAGGCAAATATGTAATAAATTGATATACCCCTGGAAGACCTCTGCGTACCTCCAGGAGTACACATACCACTGGTTGAGAACCACTGCTCTAGCATATGAATCTTCACAGGATATTTCAGGTCTATGAATCTATCAAGACAACAACAAATTCTGCCGCTGCTAAACTCATATAGGATTTTCTATCAAAAGATCTCAAAGATGTGTGTATATGGATAAGAAATAATAGTAGAATAATAGTTCAAGGATTTTTTTTTTCTTTGGGTAGCAAGAGCCAATCAAATATCATTGTATCCGAAACAGCAGAGATTCAATATACACTACCCTAGATATGTTAATGTACTATCATAAACGTATTGTTTAATTCAAAAGCAAATTTGCGTGGAAAATACTACTGGTTTTACTAGGGTACTGTAAGTCAGCAGAAATACTCACCTAGACTGAACTCAGGAGAGTAATGTATTTTTAGACCTAGTTTAATTTAGGATTTCACCAGAGGCCTCCACAGATGTTTCTCTTGAAAGTTACCATAGTCTGCTTTCCCATATGCCCATTATTGTCCCAACTGTTAGGGCTGATTTAGATTGTGGCCATCATAGGACTACCTTTATTTTGTTAGAATGAAGATCTCAAATTTTTCTGGAATTCAGTGATAGGATGTATTATTACTTCTCCCAAACTGCCTTCTTACTCTCTTCATTTAATAAAAAAAAATGTACATCTCTAGCCTTTATAATTGTAAAGAAAACCTTGAAAACAAGCCCAAGAGCAAATTAATGCACTGATGTCTAAGTTTGAAGAGATCCTGAAATAGTTCTAAAGTGTGAACTGCCCCATTCATCTCAGTGGGGTTAATTTAGATGCCCAATTATAATAGTTTAACTGCCAACATTGTTAGCAATTTCACTTCCTGAGAAGAAAAGAAGATCTATACAATTTAGTCTAAATGACAATTCATTTTGGTACCCCACCTGTGTGGCCTTGGGAGACTATCATGGCTTATGATGTGTTTGTCCCCAATCAGGAAGGAAGCCCAAGAAACCTAGCAGGCTATCTAAAACCGACCAAAGAACAGCCAAGCTCAAGAATGCCAGAGAGTGCATGTAATTATATATTGAACATCTGTACGATCTACTAACAGCAGTGGCTCAGTGGAGAGAGCTTATTTTGTGTGCAGAGCTTGGAAAAACACCACTATTTTTTTCAATTTGACTATTGTTAGAATGTATCCCACAGAGAGGCTTCAAATATATATTACAAGTGTAGTTATCCTTTTAAGAGGGAGATCTGATCTTATGGTATACTCGTCATTAAGACAATGATCAATGACAGAGAGGAGGGTTAACATTAACCTGTTGGTGCTTAGAACAACAACATTTCAGCATGGTTCCTTAAGCATCTCTAAAAGTCTTCATGTCTTGGTCACATGCAGTACCAGGACAGTAATGAGTAGTCTACTACAACATACAAGGTCATCAGTAAATGGTCAGTTCTTGCTGGAAACCATGACCCTCCGCCAGTAATTGTGTTTTTTCTTCTCTTGGAGCTTTATATTTTCAGGGGAAGAGCAATATATGTGCATATTGACTTAGCAAAAGGGAGTGATTTCAGTTAGGAAAATTACACTTTAATATTAGAGATCTCCTAACTTTGTGGCAACCATAATAAACTGTCAGCAAAGATATCTTTTGCTAACACCGTAGTTGTTAGATCCCCAGGCAGATGCTTTTGTAATAATTAGGGAACTGACATATATCTTCTCACCTCTGCTTATCTATTGTGAATTTTTTTCAGACTATGAAGCAGGAAAATGCAAAGATCATGTGTTAATTCTGTTTTGGGCTAGATGTCTGTGGCTATCAGGCCCTGCTTTAAGATAATCTTCCTGACCACATATCTAAATTTACTTTGAACACCTATTGCCTTCTCTTTATCTTTTTTGTTCTCACTTGATTGGCACAAAAGCTTCTTGGTACAAGATGTTGATAAATATTCCACCCTTCTTTCAAAGTGACAGGTTTTGCTCAGCATCCTAACAAAAATTCTATTTTGATTATCTCTTCCTATAGCTAGGATACTTACAGAAAGTACTGTTTGTGTATGGCCACAATAACAGAAATAATTGTTGGAAGAAAGCTTTCAATTTTATTGTGGAAGCCTTCTTGAAGGAGCTCAAGTTTAACTCTTTATGGGCAGAGACACTAAACCATGGTTATCTGTACCTAACCATTGCTAAATTCAGAGAGGCAGCCGTGTTAGTCTGGATCTGCAGAAGCGACAAAGAGTCCTGTGGCACCTTAAAGACTAAACAAAAGTACTGAAGCATAAGCTTTCGTGGGCTAATACCCACATCCAATGAAGTGGGTATTAGCCCATGAAAGCTTATTCTTCAATACTTTTGTTTAGTCTTAAGGTGCCACAGGACTCTTTGTAGCCATTGCCAAATTGATTCTTCACACATTCATTACATGATGCTGTTTTGTTCTCATCTCAGTATTGTGGCTTGGTCTTAGAGTATTTAGTCATAAAGGTTTTTCAAGCATGAGTTCAAAACAAGCCTATCTTGCTCTATTTCATTCTGACTCTTGGTTTTTTGTAGGATGATGAAGACGATAGGTATGTCAAGGGAAATATTACTGATAATTTAATTAATTAATTGTTTTCCTAATTCCCAATCTCACATCTCTTCCTGTCAACCCTTACTTATTTCATTTGTGTTATGATTTTTCTGATTGAAGAGGATGAGCATGTTTACTGTTTGTACCACGTGTATGTGTATTGTCTTGGTTTAATGGTATTTTGACCGCCTTCCTTTTTGGTGGATAGAAACAAACTGTTCTATATATTGAACTGTAGCTGAAAAATAGAAGAGCGAGACTAAACAAACAGTGTGGTAGGTAACTTATCTTTACTTATAGTTCTTATGTGTTTAAAATTATGGATAATTACCTTTTTATTTTTTAAAACTAGGATGCTGAAATTAATTATGAAGATCAAATTAATAAAATTATTATGGAGAAACAGGAACTTGAATGGCAGAAGGTTAGTCATTTTTCTATAAGCCTGGTAGTTTCAGTATTTAGCTGTTAGAATTTCATTTTAATGGGGTGTTAATGGTGTTTGGAATCAGATACAATTGAATGTTAATTTTTTTTTAGCTTTAAGTCATATCAGTATTAAAGCGTGAGGGAAACTGGATCTGACAATGATCTTCCATACTGCTCATACTATTTTTGGGAATATGGTAGCTGTCATCAGGATTCTTAAACTGAAATTTTGATAAAAATATCACAAAATTTGTCATGCTTGGAAGTTTTTGCTAAAAGATGTAGAACTTGAAATAATGATATTGTATCTCACACATGAGATGTTTTGACAGAGGGAGGTAATACAACATCTGTCTGCACTATGCCTGACTTTAGCAGGTGCTACTACTACAACTGTTTCAGGAACAACAAATTCACTCAATATTTTTTTGGGGGGGCCTTCTGGTTCATGGTTTGCTCTATGAATCCTGTTTGCGGCATGTTTCCCCAATATAATGCCACATTGTTTCTCTGTTATTAAAAGGCTTTGGTACACTCAGACTCCATGCTTGCGAGACGGGAAGTATTGCCTCTTAGAGGTGCTCAGAGGGGTGGTATGTCGTTGTTCCAGATCACTGGGTGGGGGCTCGAGCTGATTTTGCACTGCGTTATTGGAACGGAACCCCGGATACTGAACCCGGCTCTTGTTGCTGCCAACTATGATGGGCAGAAGGATTACACTTGTGCCCTGATATCATCAGCCTGATCAGACAAGGTTTGTCATATCTTTATCCAGCAACACACTGGCAACAAGCAAAATAGAACCACCAAAATCACCTGGTCCCTGGGAACTAGTTATGACATCAATTAGATGTAACCTTGTTATGATGTCATTATCCCTAACAGAAACAAACTTGGGCTTCAGTTGTGTCCAGAATCAACTCTGAGACAACTGATAAATTTTCAGCCTTCATAGAGTGATGGGCTTCTTCTGTCTGCGTTACAGACAAAGGCCTGGAGAAACATTCTCCTTTGGCAGATACACTGCTATTCTCAACCAATTTGAGATATAATTTCTCTTGTTACAGCACACATGGCTGTTCACAGTCAATTGCTTGGAGTGTGAGATAGCTTCCTTAACAACATTTAAGGTAGATTTTAGTCAAAGGCACTCTTATAAAATATTCAGATAATGCTACAACAGTTACACTTTCACCTGGCAAATAATCTTCCTCCCTGACAAGACTTGCCTTAACCAAGGTGTATGTCATGGTATCACTCCATGCCATACCCTTATTCTATCAACTTCTGCACTGCTAATAAACTCTGCATTATTGTTCCCATATTTTGCTTTAATATGAGTTTTAAGGAGGGACACCATCTGGAAGAAGTCAAACACCATCTTGCTGCACAAGAAGGGTGATAGAGAAAATCTTAAGAACTACAACCCTATATGCCTGCTTTCTCACATCTAGAAGCTCTTTACAAAGGTGATAACGAACCGACTCTCTGAGTCTGGATGAACAACAGCTGAGAGAACCGGCAGTATTAGGAAGGACTTTCAGTACGATCGATCATATATTCACCCTCAGCCAGCTTGTAGAAAGAGCAAGGGAATACAAACTCCTGCGGTGCATTGTTTTCATCGACTGTGAAAAGGCCTTTGACAGTATCGAGTTCAACGCAATATTAAAGGCAGTCATAGAGCAGGGCATTAACACGCAGTACATCAGTTTGTTGAGGGAAGCAAATACTGGATGCACAACAGACATTACTCTCCTAGAAACTCCCCTCCGCATCCTAATCAAGAAAGGTGTGAAGCAAGGAGATACGATTTCACTGAAACTATTCACCACCTGCCTCAAAATTGTTATGAACAAGATCAATTGGAGGAATGATGTCAACATAAACAGAGAACGATTAATATGCATCAAGACCTGAATGGAGAACTCACAGAGGATTCGAGCGGGATGGTGTGCATTTAATTCCATCAAATTCCATTAATTTCATTTAATTTCATCAAAGGAAAAATTGACAAGACCACACGCGCAAATATCTTCAACTCAACAGTGCTGCCAGCCATGTCATATGGCAGTAAAACAAGGGCACTGATGAAGAGAGAAGAGTAGCTGCTGTCAGTAGCTAAAAGGGCAATGGAATGAGGTGTGTTGGGAATCTCCCTTTTGGATCACATCACAAATGAAATGATCAACGAATGCAGCGCTGTGAAAGATATTGTCGTGGAAAGCAGACATAACAAGATGCGATGGGCGGGCCACACAACACGGTTCATGGACAATAGGTGGACCGCAATTATTGCTGAGTGGTATTTGCGAGAACAGAAAAGACCACTTGGCCGAACTCCAAGAAGACGAGAAGATGACATTGTTAAACATTTCGGACGAACGTGGAGCAAGAGCACGAGAAGAATGGCGGACATGTTGTAATTGGTGCAGTCTTAATGAAAGCTGAAGACTGATTGATCCTCGTGATGAGTTTTAAGGTCAAGTCCTTCAGAAACAACAGTAACAGCATTTGCACGCAAGGCAGCAGTGCTGGGCTCTATTTGGGTTGTCTGTGTGTTTAAAATAACTGGATTAGCATTTACTGGGTTTGCTGATTTATTTTTTACATTTGAACACTCTGGTTTGATGTGTCCAAGTGCACCCACACAAATGACATACCACTTGTCTTTACTTAGAGTATGAGATTTTCTGTTCTGGTCTTCTATGAGCTTTTTCTAATAGAAGTGGGGCTGGTCCCTCTTTTTAACCATCTCCTCTCTTAGATTGGGGAGAATAGTGATTATTCTTTCCCAAGGGCTTATTTCTTTCATGACTTTGCAATTGTATTTGTGCAAAATCAATCTCAGCAGCATGCAAAACAGACCTGGGCCTTTTATCATGTATAGCAGCCCAGCCCCCATCTGGAACCAAATTTAACATCTGTTCTAGTGTAATTAATTGCATTAATTGTTTAAAATTACCCCAAGCTTTCTCACCAGTAATTCACTTCCCTGATAAAACCTAACATTTATGAGCACATTCCACATAAGAAATATCATTAGACATTTTAAAGATTCTATATTTCAACATGTAAGTTTCAGATGTAACTTTGTAACAGGTCACAACTCACCCAGTGGTGCCTCCTGCTGGCCTTCTGGGAATTAGCTCTGTTTCCAGCTTCAGAGCACCCTCTGCTGGCTGGTGTCTCACCTGTGCTGGCCCCTGTGTCCCTCCCGGGCCTGGTGCCCCTTTTCCCAGCGTTCTGCACCCTTGCAGTACCCTGCAGTCTTGCTGGGTCTCCCCTCCCCAGGAAACTCCCAACCCCTTATCCCTGCCTTGCCTCAGTATAGGGCAACTGCCAGTCACCACCTAGCCCCCATTCACTGGGGCAGACTGCAGTATAATTGCCACTCATCACCAGCAAGTGAGGGTTTGGACCAGGCTGTGTCCTGCCTACCCTTGGGCTGCCCTTGCAATCCCCGTACCTATTTGGCCTTATGCTAGGTCCACAGCCTAGGGGATTTCCCAGCCGGAGTTCCCTAGCTCCTCTGGCCTTCCCCAGCCCTGCTCCAGTCTAGATACCCTGCTCAGTTCCAGGAGCCAAGTCCCTCCCTCTCAAAAGGCTAGAGAGAGACTGACTGTGCTCCTGGTTCACTGCCTTCTTATAAGGGCCAGCTGGGCCCTGATTGGGGCATGGCCTCAGCTGGGCCTTTTTCCCCCAATCAGCCTGGGCTGCTTGCCTCAGAAATAGCCCTCCCCTGGCTGTTTTAAGCCCTTCAGAGCAGGAGCGGGTGACCACCCCGCTATAAACCTCAAAAAGTTTTAACACAGTATCTTTATATTTTACATAATTCAAAGCTTCATCCATACTCATTTCATTGAACACCTCCCTAGCTTTCCCAGTCAATTTGGTCAGCAGGACAGGCATATGCTATACCTTGGGATATGGTAAATGTCACATAAATGTTTACAGGTAGATAGAAATTACTCTACGTCTTCAGTATTTTTGTAAATGGGACAAATTCTTTCCCAGTTTTTGTTGTCACAAGAGGACAGATTTTTAGGTTGTAGCTCTTCCAAGACTTGAAGCAGATTCCTGTTACATCTGATGAGCCTTCTCCTCAGCAGCCAGCCATTCCATATACCTTAAATGGCCTTCTTTCTCCATATCAGCTGTCTTTTGCTTTTCTTGTAATCAAAGATCTAACAGCTTTTGTTCATGTTCAAGTTGCTACTGGTTTTTCACTGCAAGCATTTTCACTGGGTCTGCTTCCTGATCACTGACCACTAACAGATTTTTCAGCTCTTGCTCTGGGGCTTTTTCCTAAAAGGCAACCCTCTCTATAAGCACAATTCTTCAAGGGATTTTCTGTCAAGATCTTCATATGATCCTTGCTCACTCATTATAACTGATTTTAACCCTTAAACTCCAATATCAAAATGAATTTTTGAAAAGCATGTGGTTCTGACTACAAAATCTCAAATAACCACAGGCTAAGGAATCATTTTTTTTTGTTGAGTTCAAATTCCTTTTCCTGATTTTTGTTTTATGAATAGCTATATTTTTTCAATATCCTTTTATGTAGTATGTAGTGTGCACCAAAGTTTAGATAGATGAAAATTTGTAAATTTTAGGGCTATCATATCATGAACAAATAAATATATGGGCTAATAAAAGGTATTACCTTTCTCCTACATAGTTTTTCTCTGCGTTCATAACAAATGGGTAATTCCTTTCACCGATGGAATTCAGAGGTGATCTAGAGTTGTTGATGCTGGAGACTTTAGGACTAAGGCTAACTCTTCACCCTGAGCTACCAGAAATTTTGCCTCTGGTGGTAGAGCAAGTTGGCAGTTCTGTTTCTCCCAACCAATTTGTTTTACAACTTTATTTTTTATTCATTTTCTGTTCAGACAGAACTCAATACAGAAATGTCATTTATTGATATAATCCTTAGGTAGGAAGGCAATCATAGGTTGGTTCATAGATAATTCCTTAAATTACAATGCTTTTACTTTATGTGGAAGAACTTACATTTCTGCCTACTATTCAGTTGTAATAGGCAACATTTTCAGTTAATACTATGTTTTCCCCTTTACTTCCCAAGCTGTGCAGCACAATGAGAAATTTTTTACCTGATAGTATTCTCTGCTAATAACTACTCTCTTTGTTTAATCCACTCTGGTAGTCTGGTAAATTATCAGACTACAATTTGTAACAAACTGAAAATTTTCTCTAAATGGAGACTTAAACATAAAATTCCTTTCAAATTAGATAATACAGTTTCAAATCGACTTAATACTAATAATTCATTGCTGGAGTATTTTCACAGCTTTGGACAAACTTTTCTGCTGGTCTGCAGTAAAGAGTAAGGCTCCAGCAACAACTCTGGGCTTTCTCAAAATTCCATAGGTGAGAGGCATTGCCCATTTGTTATGAATTAGGAGAGAAGCTGCTAGCAGAAAGAAAATTACCAGGTAAGACACTTCTCATTCAAGATCTTCAATTTTAGATACGTAATTTATTTTATTCATTTTTTAGAGAACCTACTTAAGAATCAAAATAGCAATATTTTTCTTAAAATATTATTTCCCTGTTACTGAAAGGATATAATAAGAGTCATATTTAAAGCACATTATAATTTGACCTAATTTAAAGTATTTTAATTGAACAGGAAACTCTGCAGCATGAGACAGAAACATTAAACAAACAACACAAAGAAGCCATGGCAGCTTTTAAAAAACAGGTAGGAAACTGAGACTCTTTAACTCTGATAATAATACTTTTAAATATGTTGGTCATAAAACCAAATTATCTAGTAGTATTAAAGACTTTGTAATGCTGTATATAAAATATTATGATACAGCATTACAAAGTCCTTGTGGGACTTTGTAATACTGCATCATAAAACATTAAGTCCTTTTTGCTTTCAGACACACAAAACACACGTTTTAATTAATACTTCCTACAGCTGTATCAGAGAGAAAATCTTTTTTTCACTGAAATCTCACAACGCTAAGAACCTGGCAAAGGTAAGTTATGATGATTAGGAAGAAATAGTCAATCTGGTCAAGTTCCTACCTGAAGAAAGATATCCCCTTCAAAAATACTTTCTAAAATGTCATCCAGCCTTAAACATTAATGCAACCAGAGAAGCAAAAATAGGATTTATTTGGATCTAATTAAGTGTAAGTATAGTATACTTTGGGCCAGATCCTCAGTTTTGCCAGAGCAGTTCTTGACATACCTGGGAGTCAATCAATCCACTTACCTGTATTCTTTTCAAAACCACATGCTTCTGGCAGCAAATCCCTTGATGTGAGACATGCCCTAGAATTCTACCTAGAACGACTTAGGCCCTTTAGAAAGTCTCTGAAATTCTTTTTGTTGCCACGGCAGAGAGATCATGGGGCCAAGCCGTATCCTCACAAAGGATCTCTAAGTGGATCTTGGGCTCCATACTGTTCAATACTTGAATGCTATAATATAAGATATCAAACTTCCCCCTGCTGGGGGTCTTACAGCTCACTCCACAGGGACACCAGTTACAGTAAGTAACTTCCTCTTTGAGCTGTGATACAAACATGTATTCCACAACCCACCCTCCATCCCACTCTGCATCGGAGCCTATACTTTTGACATATGGTGTGTAGGACTGAGGGCGGTCACGGCGGCATTACCTCATCTAGCCAGAGAAAGGCTACAGCTACGAGGCATGAGTGCCGCTCCACCTACAGACACTCCTAGGTAAAATTCTTTGGCTCCGGTGCAGTAGGAGTGTGCATATCTGCATCACATCTCAAAAAACCACAGTTACAGTAAATAACAGTTTCTTTTTGTACCTGCAATTTGCTTTTTCATCAAAGTTGTGTTTATTTTTGGTTGATTATATATTGTGGATCATCTACAAGGACTGAAAAAATTTCTGGAGTAAGTGTCATGGGGCTTGAGATTGCCCCTGCACATGGTGCTGAAGGATTCGATCCACTAGTTTGGGTTAACCATCATGCTAGCTCCGAAAAAATAAATTAGCAGGCGAGGAAAATTTTCCTTTCCCGTTTGATGGGGAAAAGTTGGTTTTGGTTCATACATTTGCTGCTATTGTAGAACTGTGATAAAAGTAAAGCATTAACATTGTTTTGTGTACTATTAACTATATTGTGTTGTCAGAAGATATGAATAAAATTAATCCTACTATCTTCTGTTGTCAAAATGTAGGAATAAAATTTAATTCTACACAGGCTAAAATGTAGTATTCGTTGTTTTAACTTACAATTTTTAATTTTATCTACTATTGGCAATGAAGTTACAAGCAAGGACTTTTACCATGGAAGAAGAAAAGGTACTGTGTGTAATTGCATTATTACTATAATTTATCATTCAGTGGAAGAAATATGTGACAGATGTTATAAAAATGTAAAATGTACATTACATGTGTTTTGAGTGTAACCCTTCTGCCCATCAGAGTTGGCAGCAACAAGGGCCGGGTTCAGTATCCAGGGGTTCCATTCCAATAGCACAATACAAAAACCGGCTCGAGCCCCCACCCAGTGACCTGGGACAACCATATACCACCCCTCTGGGCGTCTGTAAGAGACAATACTTCCCCTCTCGCAAGCACAGAGTCTGAGTGTACCAAAGCCTTTTAATAACAGGGAGAAACAATGTGGCATTATATTGGGGAAACACCACAAACAAGGTTAATAAACCAAACCATGAACCAGAAGCCCCCCTCCCAGCAAATAGGCCGTGGCCTTCCCTTTGGCTCTTGAGTTCCACAACCCCAAAAAGTCACTCAATAGTCCCAAAAGTCCAACAGCCCAAGAGTCTCTGCCCTTGGTCCATGAAGAGTTCAAAAGTCAATTGGCAGAGTCTTACCTCCAGCCTGGGTGGAGATGGAGGGTAGGGCACGGGGCACCTTACGTGGTCCGAGGCCGACTGCGCCGCCTCTCCGTGAGGTTCCGCTGCAGCTCTCACCGCAATCGGCTCTGCTCCGCTCCGCTGGCTGTCCTACGAACCGCTCTGCCCGTTGATCCGCTAGCTGCTCTGCTAGGTGACAGACAGACAGCTCTGCCGCGCCAGTCACTCTGCCCGCAGCACCCACACCTCTGCTAGGTGACAGACAGACAGCTCCGCCGCGCCAGTCACTCTGCCCGCAGCAACAACGCCTCCGCTAGTCGACAGACAGCTCTGCTGCACCAGTCACTCCGCTAGCCGTCCTGCTAGCCGACACACAGACTGCTCTGCTGCACCAGCCACTCTGCACTTTTTCCAGGTCCCCCCTACTTAAGACAGTGCTCAGTGATTTCTTTAGCTCTTAGGTGATTTCAGCTCTTAAGTGATTTCAGCTCAGAGTAGGGGAGCCTTAGTGCAGGTGCACCAGTGAGCCCAAAGCAATTGTCAGCTCAGCAGCCTGGAACCAGGCTCCTAATGGAAGCAAAATTCAATTCTGACATTCCACAGTGGAGAGAGACAGGGTGCAATAGGCCTGGGAGGCCCTAAGACAGAGCCCTCACCAAAAGGCATAGGTGCTTGTCCACCACCTCTCTCAATCTCACAGTGTTCTGAAAACACATGGCCCTTGCCCAGTGAGTGCTACCTAGATGATGGCGAGTCTCTCCATCATAACACAGGCCAAGTACATGTCCATAGTCCTTCATTCACATAATCACAGTAACATCACTTTATCATTCCTGCCCCAATAACATAGAAACTGGGGCTCCCTCATCAGCCGAAGTGGCCATGTGGGCTGCTGTGGGCTCAGGCTAGGTGCAGTGGGTGTGTCTATGCAAATTGATCAGCCCCAGACTTATTTTGCAAGGCTCACTGCAATTCCCATAGTTCGCCACCAGATGTCAGAATATATCTCATTCCTGACACTGCTTACATGAGTATAAACTATAAAAGATCATGTAGTAATAATAATAAGCTATTATTAAGTATTTGTATAGCAGTGGTGCCTAGAGGGCCCATCAGAGATTAAGGTCTCAGCGTGCTAGGTGCTGTACTAACATCTAGTAAGAAAATATTAATATTGCATAATGCATGTCAGTATACTAATTTAACTGTGGAAAATAAATGTTAAATTAAGCATAGAATGAAAAATGCTGATGGTTTTCATAAGGTTGACCTGGCTGAATTTTGATTTAAGTAATTGTACTTGCCTAAAATTCCTCGTTTCAACTGGATAAAGTATTTTTCTTCTCTGATCTTAAATAACTGTTAATGTGCACTCTTTTAAATGGTTGCTGAATTTGACCTCAGAGGTGGCTGAATTTTAATGATCACCACAGTATGTAGTTTGCACTTTCATTTAAATAGCTAAGTATTACAGCTCTACAATACTGGAAGTCAGTGGCTCAATTATCACTCAAACAAAACTCAAATTGTGCAGGTCAGAACAACAAGATCAGGCCCTAAGTTTGATCCTTCTGGGTGTAAATTAGTACAGTATTACTATATTTAATCTGTATAAATTAATCTATATAGTATTACTATATTTAATCTATAAACTAAAAGATTTGCGAGGAAGCAGCATTAATTTTCTAACATGTATATCCAACAATGTGTCTTGTAATACTACAGTATTCTTACATATTTAATACTTTATAATAGCCACATACATGCTTGAGTACTTTATAATAGCCACATTTTTAAAGAAACAAAATAAGGAAATTATATTTAAAAATTTTAAATAATGTTAAGGTTGTGACAAACATAGGAAACTTGAAGTCAATATTAATATTCTTAACCCTTCCTCTTGTACTGTTATTAATACATCAAAACTCAAGGAAAATAAATCAGCACTAACATGTTTTGGTGTAAATTTGAATTACAACTTTAGTATGTTTGTGTACTTTTATATTTATATTTTAAAAAGATTAAATGTTCATCATAGTTTTAACTATGTGTTTTTCTTTTATATAAGATTCAGATGTTACAAAGATGTGGGTTTTGTATTTGAACAGGCATTTCTAGTTTTATGTCTATGGGTGAAGACTCCAAGGTGACGAATAAAAGATAAAAGTGTTTATCTGATTTTTTTGCAGCCATATTCCCTGATATTTGACCAAGCAACAAATAGATATAACTTGCAAAGGAATCTGTTTGAGTCTACTTATTATTGAAGAAAGGCTATTACTGTAATACCAGTTAGTTACCCTTTTCTCTTCAGAATCACTGACATACTTTGTCTTCTAATTTTAGTATGCTTTAGTGGTCACAATAAGTTTCCTGCTACATGTAGATGAATCCTGTAGTTGCTCTAATCAACTCTTTTTAAAAGGAGATTCTAGCATTACTTGTATACTTTGGCCTTTGATAAAAGTTTTAATAACCTACAAATGGGAATATATAAATTACACATTACATTGGAATTTTAAGAACTGGTTGCACTAGAAAAGCAAAATAAAATACATGAGCCTTGGCTGAGTCCCATATTAAAATAGTACAGAGGTATGCCACTTGAGCAGAAGCTCTTGGAAGCACTATGTCTCAAGTCTTGTCTACACACACAAGCTTTCATTTGTTTAACTAAAGGAGTATTTAAAAACTGGTTTAGTTAAACCAGTGCAAAACTCTTATACACTCTTGTTTTGCTTTAAGAGAGGCTTATGTTGATTCAGCTGAGTTAATTTCTTTAGCCACTTATATAAAACCAAAATAAGACACTCTTAAATTGAAATAAGTGTCTGTTTAAATTGGTTTTTACAACAATTTAAGTTAAACTGGGGTAACTTTCTCATGTAAACAGGCCCGCCGACCTTATCTACACACCCAATTGTACTGGTTTAACGAATAGTATGTTTTTAATCCAAGATAGTTAAACCAGTACAGATTTGTGTGGAGACAGTCTTATTTCAGCTTAGCTTCATCCTTTTTTACAGGATTAAGCAAAATCATAATACATTCTTTAACTGAAACAAGAGTGTCTGTACATAAACTTGCACCAGTTTACCAAAATCAGTTAAAAATATGTTGAGTGTAAAGCAATGAGTGCCTTCAAACCTAATGGTTAACAGTATCCTCTTGAAGGAGTGGAGAGCTCTTTTAAAATTGTACAGAATCTCTACATGCTTCTAGGCATCAGCTTGGTTGATGTTTTCCAATTTTCTTTGACAGCTGTTGGTGAAAAGTCAATTTTGCTCTGACTGATACCATTTTCAACACCACTAAAATCAGTAATTACTTTGATTTGTACTAATGTAATTGCATGAATAAATTGACCCATCCTCTGTTAACACACAGGACAAATTCTGCACTAATATTGTATGCATTCCATTGAAGTAATTTTACTTACACAGGTGATTTGGGGATATTGCATGAGATATAAGTCAGCACATAATTTAACCAATAGCATTCTGGAAACCGAAGGAACAGACTAGAGTTGAACATGTTGTTTCAGGGACAAAGGCCCAGATCTTCAAAAGTATTTGGATATTTAGTTACAATTAATTTCAATGGAAGCTGGGAGTCTAAATATCTTTGATCTGGGCCAGTCTTTTGGCTTGATTCTGCGATCAAATCTGCAGTAACTCCACTGAAGTGTTTTAGAGTTTCACAGGGTAATTGAGATCAGAATCAGACCCAATATATTTGCTGATTGAGAAAACAGAAAAAGTTATTTCTGAGAAGATCTTGGTCCAGTGTATAGGTAAATTGCTCTATGTTGTGCTGTTTTAGTATTTAATACCTTGGTTCAAAACTGGGATAATTCATTAACCCTGTATTTATGCCTCACATTTCTCTGCCATAAGGGAAATTGTCCACTTGGAGTCCAAAGTTCCTGGGCTATTTGTAAGTGGATAAAAATCGCAATTGTGCTCTCAGTTTTAATCTTTTTTAGCAGATTTTTAAATACTACAGATATTGACTTAGCTAAAAGCTACTTGATTGTTTTGCATGCATATTGTTCTCCATGGGTCTAGAATCTATCACAGTAGAGTACTGTTTTATATTCTTGTGATTGACAAGTGTTTGTCATAATGTGTTTGGTTTTTCCAAATTCTAAAGTATGACTTCTGATTTAAAGGGCAAATATCAGCTTGCTATAGAAACAAAAGAAAAAGAAATTGATGGGCTGAAGAAAACATTAAAAACATTACAGGTAAATTAACTATTGTTAAATGCAGTACTCATAGCTCTATTTGTTGTTAAGTGGAAAGCTTTTCTTTAGACTTTGTTTTTAAAGGGGGTCTTCTAGGAACTCTTACTTTCTTTTACACTGTAGAGGTGCACCTGACCTCCGAACAGCCAGGTGGAGCTGCTGCCTGAGTTTCCCTCACCTGTCCACAGTCTTTCTTTATTTCTATGGGTTTTTTAATTTAGTTCTTCCCTTCTAGGAGGACTTCTGGAGAAATAAAAAGTCCTAATAAAGTATAAAACACTGTCCTTTGCTCTCTCTGGGACACAGCCTTCCTCCACAGTCTTCTCCTCTGGCTACAGAGAAGTGAAGGGCATTCACCCCACACTCTCTGGAAGCCTTGGCACAGGACCCCTAAACAGGTGCCCACAATGGTCCTCAAGCTCATATTGCTACTTTTGCCCCTTCACCTGGATTTGCCACAATTTACAATCTTCTCCACATAGTCTACAACTAACAAATATTTCTCACTCAAACTCCGATCCCTGCCTGACAAAGTCACGATTTGCAGTTATTGAGGTTACCACTGTTTGAAATCAGATGAAGCTAAACATTTCAAGCTGTGAGTTATAGCATTTTATTTTGTCTACATGGCGCATTGCAGCTACAGTGGTAGCTGGCCACAGTGGCTGGAATGAGGGCAATCTCCAGTATAGACAAGGCTTTACAAAATATTTATATTGAAAGGTAGCTTGTGATAGCCTTGCTCTTAAAGACAAAGAAAATTAGATACATTCAGAGACTGGTCAACACTGAGAGTAGGAGTAGTGAATGTTTAATTTAAGGAAGGAGAGAATATTTGACAGAGGAATATGTTGTCAAATTTCAAATTTTGTCAGCTCCTAATTATTTTCCTACTTTTGGCTGAGTAGGCTAGTAATTTATTCTGCTCTGGGCAGGAAGGTATTTATACTTCAGATGCTCACTCTGCAATTGGAGATTAACTGGAAGGGGAATTTTCAATAAGACTGGTGGCATTTGTCTTGATAATTGTGCTAGAATACCTTCTGTGAAGCCTGGGATTTTGACGTTTCTGAAAGTGATTGTTACAAGTCAGCTGCAATATGACTTGAACTCCAGTACTGCCAGCATCAAGCTCTTGCTCTTACTTTTTCTGGGGCTCAATTAATAAAGAATTAAAGGAGGGTAATCAACATAGGTTTATGGAAAATTGATCCTGTCAAATTAATGTGCTCTTTTTTTTTTATGAGATTACAAATTTGGTTGATAAAAGTAATAGTATTGATACTTAGACTTCTGTAAGGCATTTCACTTGGTACTGCATGACATTTTGATTAAAAAGTTAGAATGATATAAAATTAACATGGCACACATTAAATGGATTAAAAGCTGGCTAACTGATTGTTCTCAAAATGTAATTGTAAATGGTGAATCATCATCAAAAGGGTGTCTTTTTAGTGGGATCTTGCATGGATCAGTTCTTGGCCCTATGCTATTTCACGTTTTTATTAATTGGAGAGGATTCAGAGAAGAAGCATGAAAATAATGGAAGAATTAGAAAACGTTCCTTACAACGATAGACTCAGAACTCAATCTATTTATTTTGAAAAAAGAGAAGGTTAAGGGGTGACTTGATGACAGTTTATAAGTACCTACATGAGGAACAAATATTTAATAATGGACTATTCAATCTAGCAAAGAAAGGTATAAAATGATGCAGTGGTTGGAAGTTGGAAATTCAGGCTGGAAATAAGGCATACATTCTTAACACGAAGAATAATTAACCATTGAAACAACTTATCGAGAGCCATGGTGGATTCTATATCACTGACCAATTTTAAATCAGTTGGATGTTTCTCTAAAAGATCTGCTCTCGGAATTATTTGGAAAAGTTCTATGGCTTGTGTTGTACAGTAGTTCAGGCTAGATTATCACAATAGTCCCTCCTGGCCTTGAGACCTATGAATGAATCTATGAATTTATTATAACATTTTTTTGAAATACTGATGGATAGTGCTGCTTCTTGTTTTTCGTCTTTTGAAAATCTCTTTCCACTACTACTAAGTCAGCATGATAAATTGAACTTTGGATATATTTTTTAAAAATTGAAGAGATGACATAAACTTTTATAAATCAGAAGGTATTAGGAAGGGCAATCATACTGGTATTGGCATGAACAATATTTTCAAATGAATTTTGAGATGGTGACACTGGCATTCATCTGCCATCATCATAGCTTTGAACACTGCTGACATTCCTCTAGACAGTGATTTTGTTTAGATCCCTGCTGCCATATATGCACAAGTAACGTCCCATCATGTAAGTGGTTTAACACATTCAGACTAGTACTGGCATGGGTAAATAGTGGTATTTATGGATAGACACTCATATTCTTGGTATTATGGCTCAACTTTATCATAAGTACAATATCTCATGCTATTTTTATATATGGAATTATGGCACTGAAGGTTGGGTGCACAGATTTCTTGGCTGGTTACTATGGTGTCTGCACCACAGACCTTACAGCAGCACAGCTGTAGTGATGCAGCTGCACTGCTGTAAGATGTCCCATGTAGCCATCCTAGGCCAAAGAGAGAGAGCTTTCCTGTTAGTATAATCAAACTACCCCAACAAGTGGAGATAGCTATGTTAGTGGGAGAGTGTCTCCCACTGACATAATGCTCTCCACACCGGCACTTTTGTTGGTGAAACTTATGTCGGTTGAGGGGTTGTTTTTATACATTATTCACTAGCAAAAATTTTGCCAACAACAGTGCTAGTGTAGAAATAGCCTTAGTTTTAGAGAGTCTTACATTTACAAGTATTTATAGTGTTATTGGAGAATGGATGCCTAGATTATTTCAGTTGATGTTGTGATTTATCCTCAAAAATTGTTTATATTATTTCTACTTAACTTAAATCAATTAGCTAAAATGAAGTCAAATCTCTGGATCTGAATGAAACTCCAAATCAGATTCCAAATACTCTGTTTATTCTGTCTCATTGCATACTGTCCTTTTGGAGGAAAAAAAAGATAATTCTTATCAATAAACTCTTAAAGGAGGGAGGAAAAGTCAAATTCTAGTTTGAGTTGATATTTGTTCTTGCTCCCTCTCTATCTGGCCCTAATTCAACAATGCATTTAAGCACGTGATGAAGGAAGAATTACTCTAAATCATCTATTTTCAAAGCAAGGGTCCCGCCCTCCCAAGGGAGGCATGGGAATGTGTCAAGGGAGGTGCCAGCTCTGTGCTTTGCTGTTTGTTTTTGTATTTTCTTTTTTTTTTTAAAAAAAGAGCTCTGGCTGTCAGCCCCAGGTAGTTCCCTTCCTTCAGCAGGAGGCAGCCCAGGCTCAGGCTTTCCTTCTCTCCGTCCCCCTCCTCCCCCATGATCCCTCACCTGTGTCAGTCGTGGGGTCAGCAGCAGCACAGAAGTAAGAGTGACAATGGGGCACTAAGTCTGCTATGAAAAGTGACTTTTGTACTGTTGCTGGCACGATGCTGCCTTCAGAGCTGGATGCTCAGCCAGCCAGCGGCCACTGCTCTCTACTTTACCTTCTGAGCTGGATGGTGGTATATGTAGTTTGGGGGAGGACATAAATGACTACAGACACAAAGAAGAGGTGCCTAATCAAATAAGTTTGAGAACCAGTGGTCTAAATAATGTAAAGAGATTTTTTTATAATTGCCATAACTGGGAAAACAGTAATTTATAATTCTTGTGGGTGTTTTCTTGGTAAATCCTAATGTTTAAGTAGCATTTCTTGTATTATCATAAAGGTCACATTTGAAACATTAATAACTTCTTACTGTTTTTCAAGAACTTTAAATAGTTTATATTAGAATTTCTTTTCTAGCAATGGGTAATTGGTTCTAAGGCTATTGATATTGTATTACGTATTCTAATCTTATTAACTTTACTGCATAGAATGGTATCTTTGGGTGTCATACTCTACATATTTAATCATCTGCTTAATGTTGAAAATATTTTAAAAATAAAAGAAATTCCACCACATGGCTAGCCTTCTGTGTAAAGGTTGTAAGGATTTGTTTTTCTTGTTCAAACCATGACATAGAACAGGTGGTGTATAGTGTTGCTCATGGTTTGCTGATTATGATACATGGACAGCAAGTATAATAATGGTTCTCCTGGCTTTCCTTAAGTAAGATAAACTGAAATAAAAAATATTTCATAGGATGTTAAGAACTTGATTTAAATTTATTGACACAAGTATATTCAGAGTTGAGATTGAACTTCCTTAACCCAGTCTACTATACCTAGATATAACAGTGCATGTAGGGCTGCAGTGTGCAGGGCTTAAGAGAGCAGGAAGTCACAACAGTGTTTGTAAGCCATCTTTTTGTTGTCCTGATCTGGGACCCATTTCAGTCCCATGGGTTAGAGCAACCTCAGCTGCCCACAAGCAGATTCAGAAATTAAAGTAGGAGAAGGCAAAGACAGGAAGATAGAATGCAGTGTGGGAGGATGATGGAGAATGAAGGAGAGAGTTGGTGGGAGTGAGGGGAAGGGAAGGAACAGAGGGATTAAACCAGAGAGTAGGGAAAGACAGGGTAAAGAGACAAGCAGGAGGAAAAAAGGAAAGAATGAAGGAGTTTCCAAAGTCAGCTGTGGGATCCTCAGTATGAATTCTTGAATGCTATAGGTCTGCATTCTTTTCTTTAAAGTAAAATTTCTGCTCAAAATTATAATTTTGCACTCTTAGTTTTTAAATCACTTTTTTAAATAGTCAGAATTCCACCTTAAATTGATTCATTGTTCTCTAGGCTTCCTTTGGAAAAAACACATTTTTGCACAAGGTCTACCTAAAAAAGATCCTTGGTTATTATATTTTTTATTTGGTTATCCTCTGTATCCCTGATTGTATTTGAGGGTCACCTCTTATTTGCAGCCATCACTTGAAACTGCATGTTGTGACCAGCCACCATAATTGTGCCCATGATGGCAATCTTAATTGGCTTTGAGGATTGTTGTTGAATGAAATTAGGTACTTATTTCCCAACAGGCTGAAGTCATTTCCGTTGCAACATTACCAGATGGAGATATTGGAAATTGAACACTGATCTTTCACATACTGATCTGGGTTCATCAATACCAAAGTGATAGGTGTCTTATTAATACCTTAGTATAGACAAGACACTATAGAACACTACCAGCTGAACTGAAACTTGCTTTGCACTAAAATGTTGCATTCAAGTTTTTATATTCAAGTGATAAATCTCTCGTAATGTGAATTAAAAATTGAAACCATGTCAGTCTCTTAACAACAGAAACACTAGTGAGTGCCTCTGTTTATGTGTACCAATGGTGATGGATTATGTGTACAAGATTCAAGAATTGCAACTAAAGTTCCAGTTATTGATTTTATGGATGGTAATCTTTGAGATTTCAAACCTTGAGGTCTTCAAAGATCTTCAAGGTTTAAAGTCCACAGTTAGTTGGTAAATCTCACACAATTGCAAAGTTTTTGTATATCCAAAAACTGTATTTAATTTTTAAGATTGTACATTCATGTATTCAAATGCCCATATAGTGGTTATACATCTAAACATTTGATCACTTTTGCAAATGATAATAATATGTGCTGGCAATATAATCATGCTATAGTTAAAGGTATTAAAATATCACTAATATTTGTATATTATATGAGAGAAAAGATAAGGGATCAAATGTTTCTAATCTTACTCAGGGATTACTTGATTCAGGATTCTCATTGACACTGGTACTCTGCAGTGGATATTACTGGAGTGGAAAATATTACATTAATGACTTCAAATGGGAATTTTTCATTAATAAGAAATACAAGAGTTCTACTAAAATGTGTTTATTTTACAGGCATTTATAATAGCTATTTATTCTCAGTAGAGAACAGGTTCTAAATTCCTTTATGACTCTGAGATTACTCCAATTTTTACTTCTTTCTCCCCTGTTCCTTGCAAAGGCCTTACATGAAGGTAATCTTCCTTCTAGTGAAGGTTGGTTATAGCTCCCTCCAAAGTCTGTGCTGATAATGGGGGAGAAATGTATATCACTTTTTAACACTCCTGCAATAGGTTGACTTATGAATAAAACATGGAGTACAGAACCTAAACTTGGATCCCTCATTTTAATTTAATACATAAAGATTTTCTCTTAGTCCTTTTGAAGTCAATAGGAATTTTGCCAATGCCTTAGTTGAAAATTAGACTGAGATCTAATTTATTTATAATAAAATGTGGGGTAAAACAACTATATTAAAGTAATTACAAACCATAGGAAAGTTTCACAGGCACCAGTAGTTGACATTTTCACATTTGGTCACCAAACCTGGTCTTTAATTCTGGTAAATATATTTTAAAAATTACTAATAAAATATTGTGTTGATTTGCATTATGTTGAACATTATTAAAATAATATGTATGTCATAATACACATTTATGCTCTTTTACATTAATTTGTTTGCATTAGAATTTCACTGATTTTTTTTGTATTCTTTAGATATTTAAATAAGTGCAATGTTATAATCTTAGTCTTACAATAAAAAAAATTAAGTAACTGAACAAAAAATGGTATTATTTCATTGGCATGAACAAAGTCTTCAATACACATTGAAAATATAAACAAAATATTTAATATGTATGTATTCTCCAGGAAAGATTGGTAAAGAAAAATGATACTGAAACATTAACTGTAGCTTTTTTGTGTTTTTACAGATTTCAAAATACACTTTACAGAAGAAATTAAATGAAATGGTAAGAAACTGCAAAAACTGTAGATGACTATAGAAGAAAGAGACCAAGAATTTTTACAATGACAAACTTATGACAAATTGGGAGGGTTGTAATGAAAATACTCACAGAATTTTAGAAATAAGCTATGAAAAGTAACTGTTTAGACCTAACTAAAAGAAAGAGGTCGTATCACCTTGTTATATGTAAAATACTCCAGTTTTTTTCTGTTCTTTTCACTATATTCTGATAATTGCAGAATTGTTTATAAAAACCTTTAATATCTGGAATTTCTTTTCTAAAATTGAAATATTCCTTCGTTTATAGAGAATATCTAGTTTGTTAACTTTTGCTTATTAGAGCCAGCGAAGATTCTTTTTACAGAACATAAAAATAATACCGATATTACATTATTCTTAGCATTATAAGGCATAGCCTGGAGTTGGCTGCGTTAGGATGGGATAGTCAGGGACAATGATGTGTCTAAAAGTTAATATGTTAGCAAAAAGGATATGACATTTAGGGGTGGTAATTATTTTTTAATATTAATTCCCCAGTAGAGTTTAGATTTGATCCAAGGAGACAAAAATAAGAGAGACAACTTACTCCCTCAGACATTGAATATAAATTCATATAGAGTGACAGTTAGTCACTCTGAATCCTGTTGTGTGTTTTAGGAAGTGAAAGAGCGAGCTGCAGAAACATTGCTAAGCTTGATTGAATAGAAGCTGTGAAAATTCTGTTGCTGCTCAACTGGAAAGAATAAAGATAATATTGTCAGACCATTATAAACTGTGATTTTAATTAAGAAGCTCAAAAACTAGAGTCCAGTTTAGCTTTAAGTACCATGACATTTGTACTGAAAGTCATCTTCAACGCTACAGTGATTTTACACAAAATGTGGTGAAATTGAATAATGTGTCCTTTGACCTGGGAGATAAAGCTACAAGTTAAAGATCAAAGGCAACATAAAATGTGTTTTGTCCTGTTTCACTTTTAACTTGCATTTGTTGTTAAACAAGTACTTGCTATCTGAAAAATGTTAAAATATACAAAATTACTGAATTTATATTTATATCCCTTCAAGTACTGTCTTTTACTGAGCTCCCATGTTCCATCTTCCATATGAAAGAAAATAATATTTAAATTACTTTTTGTCTGCAAGCTAGAGGTGTATATATGCCTCCTAATGAAATGCTGCTTATTTATATATCCCTGTATTTTATGGGGGGTGTGTGTGTGTGTGTGTGTATACACACTTTTAAACTCATAATAATTAAATAATTGTGTTCAGATGCCTTGGAAACACTCAAACACTACAGTGCTGATACACTGTAAGAACCTGGATGAATAAATAGGTACTTGTAATAATTTCCTAGAAACGTGGGAAAACATGTTAGAAACCCCTGTTTTTTGGACATGTTCCTACTTTCTGTAATTCGTATTCTTTTAGCTCCATTCATAATAGGTACTCAGAATCTGTGATGATAGGGGCCAGATAAGGAGGTAGATAAGATAATGGAACTTCTGTCTATCTGTGTAGCAATGCAATAATGCATTTTAGTTTGGGTCACATTCTGGCAGCTTTACTCCTTGAGTAGTCCTGTTGAATTCAAAGAGATTATGAGAGAATAAAGATGATAGGTATGTAGCCATTGTGAGTGATAGTGGTTAGTCTAGGGACTTTGAGATTTGTGATATAGAAAATAAAGAAAGAGCTCTTAGAAATTCAAAGTATTAGTTAAATGAGCGTCAAATATGTGCCAGATTATTTCATTCTTTATATCTTTGTTAAAGAATGGTCAAATTCTACCCTGGCTAGTGCATTGAAAATTATCAGAAACAACGCCTAATTCATATTCTCTGCCTTAGAAAATCTGCCAGCCAAGATAGCAATGTTTGCTTCTGCTGGGGACTGGATGTGCCATCTTGGGCTTGTGCACTCTCTTAACCTGTAAAACTGCAATCTTCACACATTCTGTGCACACCATATGTAATCACATTGTGCAATCAAGTTTGGTGTGTGAATCAAGGTTGCTGTGGGTTGTTATCCATTTATGATACTGTCATAAATTACGTTAGAATTTTTAACCAAAAGGGCAAAATTTTTGTTTTTGTATTTGAAAAAGATTTTAGAAAACCAAATATTAATAGAAAATGTTAATGTCATCCTTTTTCATTTCCTCCTGTTTCAGTGAAAACAAGGGCCCCGATTCCCCAGTGTAGTATTCTAGTTTTTATACCTGTGGATTCTAATCCATGCGAGGATCAAAAAAGTATAGGGGATGCTAGTGTAGGCATGGTGAAAGCGGCTCCTGTGCAATGCCTTCTCCCTGAAACTGACATAGATCAAGAGGGCATGACTGAGGAAAGAGGTCATGGCCATGTCTTCCCCTTAACCCTGCTGATCTTTAGCAGCCATTATCAGTCCTTTGGCAGTTAATGTAATTTAGAGTGTTCTGGATTGGCACAGAATAGACTCCGGGTGAGCATTTTACTATCTTCGTGCCTCCTCCTCAACCTGCATTGTGTCGTCCTCAATTACAGCTGAGGTGTGGCATGGTAAGGGGGCGGTGCTGCAAGCTCCGGCAGGCCACATGGCAGGAGCTCACACATGCCGAGCCACACCGCTGCAGCGCTGTCCAGGGCTGCTCCTGGACGTGGTGCTGAAGCTCTAGGAGAGGGAGGGAAGGTGGGGGAGGGGGAACAGCAGAGGAGGGGCCGGGGGTAGCCTCCCCAGCCAGGAACTCGGGGGGTGGGCAAAATTAGCTCAGGGGCCAGATGTGGCCCACAGGCTGTAGTTTGCCCACCCCTGCTCTATTTTGTTTCCAACAATTATTTTAGAGGAGGGATGTTAGGGCCTGAGAGGAAGACTATTTTACATCTCTGCCAGGAAGGATGTTAGGGAAGTGGCAAACCAGTCTGCTTACCTTTACTGGGAACGAAGCCAGGAGTGTGGCTTTTCCACTAGAAGTCATCTTTGGGACAGCAGGCCAGTCTCTTCCTCCACTGGCAACACAATGGGGAAATAGCAAATCAGCATGTTCTTCCTAGCACATCTGTCCAGAATATGTGAAGGCAATGACATCCCATTTCCCCAGTGAGAAGGATATAGAGGGACTGGCTTGTTGACCAATCATGAGGAAAGAAGATGGCAAAACAGTAAGATAACATTTTGCCAAATTAAAAAACAAAATTCAAAAAATTTACAGGTTTTGGGGAGAAAAAAGACAATTCAGAGAAACTTCCTTCAGATTTTGCCATAATTCTTTGAAGTATGATATTGTCAAAGCTTGTGATTCTTAATACACACATGATTTTGTAATATTTTTAATATGAGGCTTGTAATGTAATGCATTATTGCTGAAATAAGCCGGGGTTTAAAAATAATTCCTGCACTATAGGATCAATTTGCCCTATATTGTATCTCATTAACATGAAAATTAATCAAATATTTAAGAGTAATGGAAATTACCTGCATTGTGAGGAGAACATACCCATGTATACATTTATATATAGATCTATTTAAGGTTTTGACACACACAGAAATAACAGAAAAAAAATCAATTTAAATTGACGTGGCTCTTAGCTTATCATGCCCTGCCTGGCTACCTCAGAGCACAAGAGCTAGTGGCAGGAAGAAAAGATAAGCATGGATTACTTAATGTCAGGCCACAAATAAAGAAACAAAGACCAGGAAATTATCTAGTGGTTATACAGGTCATGAGTTTATTGAATAAGTAACTGAATCAAATGAACCAAACCTAAACCTTGAGAGGAAGTCCCGCATGGGTGTGGGTAACTCCGCCATTACTGAAATCTCTGAGCTGTCTGATGCCATGGAAAGACACTATTGGTGTTCCTGGACTGGCCACAAGTGATTCCATCCCTGGGACTGATTTGCCATGTTCCAGTTATGGCCCAATATAGTGTGTCTGGCACTGAAGCCTTACTCTGTGGTATATACTTCTTTCAAGCCACCTTGGCATAGTTGAGATGGCATATTGCCTAATCCAGCTATTTCCCTCGATCATGCTTTATCAGCAAGGAATGCCTACCTTAGAGGGCAGTCAACTTAGGTTTGGCTCCTTCTACCAACATCTGCCTGGAGAAGAAGAAAACTTTGCACTTCATGTAATTCTCTAATGAAATAAATATGTCTGAACCACTGTCAGAAGAAAAGGTAATAATCAAGTGTCGTCATTAACTTTCTTTACTTATTTTTGTTGGTTTCATTCACATCCCTAGCATTACTTAATTGCAGTTACTTGGATGGTTTTTCTGTGCTGACATAAGTAAAGCGTTGGAAAAGAGAGAAGAATTCATAGGCTGAATAGCTGGAAGTGATTTTAGACATGGTTGCTGTTTCTTTATCTGTGCTTCCATTACAACTTGCAATTTGCTGTATTGTGTTTAATTTTATTATCTTATACAACATGAAGAATGTTTATTATATATATCCTATTTTGCTAGTCTTATGCTGGCCATTTCTTTTGATTACCATCACATTTTATTATCTTCTGATGCTTGGACATATATTGCATTTATTAGCCTATAAGAAGGAAACACCATAGAAGTCAAGCAAGTTGAGCCAAATTCATCCCTGTGTAGCTCCACTGAAGTTATATACAGAAATGAATTTGGCCCAACCTGTTTGATTTCTGTGTTATTCCCTAGTAGCTTAACAAATGCAATGTATGTCCAAGTAAATTAATGGAATTACACAGGAATGAGTTTGCCTCTGTATTTTTAAAGGAAATTAAAAGGAAAGTTGAGGACATTTAATAATTTTTTAAAAAACCTAACATAAAACCACAACAAAAAAACCAGAACAAACCAGAAGAGAGACTAAAACCTAAAGTAAAGAAAGGGATAAAAAGTAGTTTTGCAACTGCATAATAAATAAATGAGTGATGTGTCACCTGGAATACTGTTCTTTTCTGGCCACCATATCACAGAAAAAAAGATGTTTTCAGTGTTGTTGTAGCTGTGGATATTGTGTAGTTGATTCTAGGATATTAGAATGGCAAGGTGGGTGAGGTAATATCTCTTATTGGACCAACTTGTGTTGGTGAAAGAATAAAGCTTTTGAGCTACTCAGAGCTCTATCAACTCTGGCAAAGGTACTCAGTATCACAGCTAAATACAAGGTGGAACAGATTGTTTAGCTTAAGTAGTTAACACATGTTATAAGAGACCTTTCAAGGTGAAGTGGACTATTAACATCTCTGCAATCATAAAAAAAGGGGGACTAGTGGGTTACAAATGTTGTAGTAATAATAATAATCCAGTGTCTTTATTAAGACCATGATTTTTAACATCTAGAAAAGTTGTGAAGCTTACATTCAGTGTGTTAACTATTTATGCAAACAATCTTTTCCACCTTTATCTGTGACGTGCTGAGTACTTTTCCCAGACCTGAAGAAGAGCTTTGTATAGCTCAAAAGCTTGTCTTGTTCACAAGCAGAAATTGGTCCAATAAAAAATTACTTCACTCACCTTATTTCGCTTAAAAAAAGATGAAAATTATTAGAGCATTGGAAAGACTTTCATATGAAAGTTGACTAAAAAGATTATTACTGTTTACAGAGGAAATGAATAGTGAGCTCTCTTTCTCTCAAATGAATGGTACAGTAACTCCCCACTTAACATCCTCTTGCCTAATGTTTTAATCTTACGTCCCTGCTCAATTACAGAACATGCTCCATTTAAAGTTGTGCTGGCTTGTGGTGTTCAGGAGGTGGGGGGAGGAGCAAAGACTTGGCGCACAGTCTCCCTCCTCAGCCTCCTGCCCACAGCAATCAGCTGGTTTGCGGTGTTCAGAAGACGGAAGGGAAGGGGAGGAGAAAGGACCCGGCATGCGGAGTAAAGTGGGAAAGGAAGGGGAGGTAGGTTAAGGATGGGGGTTTGGGGGAAGAGGTAGAGTGGGTGGACCAAGGGTTGAGCCCCCTGCTCCTGTTGCTTGCAGAGTAGGGGAAGCTGCCATTGCTGCTGCGCAACGTGCTTCTCCTAGCCTACAGCACCTTCAGCCTCCTTGCCTGCCTCATTGTCCCCAGTGCCAGTAGGCTGTGCCTGTGTGAGGTATGGCAGGGGAACCTCCCAACTATACTACTGTACTGTACTGTATGGCAAAAGAAAATTTCCCTGGAACCTATCCTCCCCTATTTACATTCATTCTTATGGGGAAATTGGATTTGCTTAACATCATTTCACTTAAAGTTGCATTTTTCAGGAAGATAACTACAACATTAAGTGAGGAGTTACTGTATATAAAAGGCAAATCATGAACTCCTATTTACTCTTTCCTATAACACAATAACCAATGAAACAATAGACTTAACACTGATAAAAGGAAATATATTTGACACAACAATTAACGTGTGGAATTCATTATGCAAGATATCACTCGAGTTTAGTAGGGTTGAAACAAATGAAATCATATGGGTAATCAGAAAATCCATAGTTAGATAATTTGAGTTAAAAATGTATAAGGGATGTAATCCCTCATATTTCAGGGCATAAAACAACCATTGATTGGCAAGGGTTAAGAAGAAACTTCCCCTAGGAATGAGTTAGTCCATAACTGTCCATGAATCTGATACTGATTTGCATTTGTGTTCCAATATTTTTAACCTGTTTGAGCTTAACTTTTGTTTTTGAGAGGTGACTTCCATTGTAGTTGCTTCCTTTAGAATACAGAAACTTTTAAAATCCCTTGCTACTGTTTAGTAGTGGTGAGCTTTTGTTTTTAGCAAATAATATATTGAAATTATTTTATTTAGATAATTAAAATATACTATTCCTCTTTAAATCTCTTTGCAGTTCCATTTGATTCAGAATATTGTTAGTTGAATATGATGTTTTGATTTTCTATCTGATAATAGTTGAAAGTTTGGCCAGAACTTTTATAATTGCTAGAATTGCTCATTAAACTAATTCTTGATTCCTGTTTCCAACAGGATCAAAAGTTACAATTGCACATAATGGCAAAGGAAGAACATCATAAGAAACTGAATGAAGTTGAGAAATGCTATGCTACTATCACATGTCAATTTGGAATGATAAAGGGGGCTCATGAGAAATTAGAGCAGAATGGTAAATCTTTCTTAAATGTAGTCCTACAGTAGTTATTCTACAGTAGTACTAGTAGTATTTCTTCAATGAGTGTTTTAACATTTAGAGGTTAATCCTGTCTCTCCATGACATTAGAGGACCCTGCCCAGGTGAAATTGGTGAGTTTCTGTGATGGAAAGGAGGGAGAAGAATTTCTGAACTCTGTACCTAGGCCCATTGCCTCTGTTTCATAGGTGCTTCCTGTGTCCCAGTGAGCAAAGATCATAGACCTTAGTCCTGCAAAGAACTGAGGTAGCTTGCAGAGTGCTGAGTGCCCTCATATGTGATTGATATCACTGAGGGTGAAATCCAGGTCCCGCTGGAATCAGTGAGAGTTTTGCCTTTGACTTCAGTGGGCCAAGATTTCACCTTGGGAGTTGAAACCATTCAGCACCTTTCAAGAAACCTCATCAGCACCTTGCAGAATCTAGCCCTTAGAATAATTGGGAAGACAGACTACCTTTTTCCCTTCTTGGGGGGATGAGGGGTTTGCTCACACCTTCCAGCCATCAACAATCTCAACTGACAGTCTCCAACTCTGTTGTTTTAAATTGAATATGTTGTCAATTGTACAGAAAGAGAAAATAATAAAACAAGAAAAATAAATAGACCTAGATTAACATCATCATCTACCACACGTTTTTAAAATACTGCATAAATAGCTACTCGAGTATAACAAGTCTTTACCAAACACTCATTCCCATGTCTTTGCTCAGATTCTACAAAACTATTTGTGCATTTGTTGGCATATGACAAAATTGCACCAAGTATCTGTGTGCTTAGTTATGTATAACAGTTTTGCACCAAATATGTGTTTCTTCCCTAAAATAATACTAAAATTAAAACCTAAAATGCAAATATTTAGAAGTATATGCAATTTTGCATGCACAGAACCTGTGTAGAAAAAAAACCTCCTGTTATATGCATGTCTTGAATTTATATGTGATCACACCTTTTCAAATACACAACACTGACTTGTATGTGTAAATTTAATGTTTTGTACATCCTTTTTGGCTGCATGCAGACATGTGCACAGATCTTTAAACATTCAGTCTGTAGATATATATGTAAATACACATATGGAATATAAATAAATATTAGTCGTAAAAAAGAAAGGAAAAAATCCAAGCATTATATGTCAAAAAAGGCTTGTCTAAGTGAAGTTAAATAATTTTTCAAAACCTTAAACTATCTAGCTTTGTATATTTAGATAAGAGTAAATTAGTGGCCTGTTTTGTGAACATTCTTGGCATTTTAATGGCTGGAGTTATTCCTCATGCTCATTTCTTTTGAAATATAGATGTGCTTAATATTTAAAACAAAAGAAAACATTGCTGTTCTTTCTTTTTATTTATCATGGAAAAGTCCTATTTATTGTTTGTCCTACACAGAAAGTGGGTTTTTTTGTGATTTTTATGGAAAAATAAGATTAGCTTTCCGTATTTACATAATTTGGAATATGTATAAATATATTTTATTATGCAAAGTATTTGCACAGTAAACAGCTGGAAAAGATTATATATAACAGCAATGTAAGTGCTTCTGTTCAACAAGAATATGAACTATTCACCATAGTACATAGTGTATCTCTTATTGAAGAGAAAATGAATTTATACTGTGGTATGTAACAGCCATATTAAGCATGTAGATCACTTGTAAATTCTGAATATGAATCTACAGTCAATGGAAAAGTCACAGAAATCCACAAATTAAATAAACCTCTAATTTCTAACCTACTTGCTTTCCTGGGATTAAAAATAATGTTTATGAAGACAATTTGCAGATTTTGAAAATGTTGAAGTTAAAAATTGATGCTTCATGTAGTTGTATAGTAAAATGCCCCTTTGCTAATCGGATCCAGTATTTTTTAACTCTGGCTTTATTTATTGTTGTTATTTGTTTCTATCTACCAGACTTTAAAACCATGGAGGTGAAATCCTGGCTCCACTAAAGTCAATGGGAGTTTTGTCACAGACTTCAGCTGGACAGAATTTCACCTATGATATTTTATGTATTGGAAAGTTGTATTGGGACATTTTAAGTAGTGTGTTACATTTTGTAATTCACATATTTAATTTGAAAATCTCTTTCATAATACTGTTACTGAGGCTATTATAAGCCTCATCACATTATAAGCCCAACTTTCAAATATTGACAAGTTTTAAGTGCCTGAGTAGAATATTTTTAGGAATTTTTGGGAAAAAAATTAAAAAGGAGTAGGAACTGGATGGCACAGACCTGTGCTACCCAATTCTGGAATGAGAGCTTTTGGAGAGGTAAAAAGAATGTGCATGAAGGGAGAACATGAAGGGCAGATCATGGAATTAGGGATGAAGAGAAAGTACAGGAGATCAAGGTGCGAGGATAGGGATAGAGGAGACTGAAAAATACAGAGTCTGGGGGACATGTACAATTTTCTAGATGTAGTATTTTAAACACTTTTAGGGTGAAATTCTGGCTCTATTGAAGTCAATGGCAAAACTTTCATTGACTTCCACAGGACCAAGATTTCACTCAAAGTTTTCAGTGTAGATAAAAGTAGATTTTATGTCTCCTCTACTGCCTTTACCTCCATAAACTGTCCTTTACCTCCATATTCCATGTAGGTATAATTGCCCCTACAAATCCTGTGGATTTGCTAAAATCTGTGGAAGGGAAGCCACATTTTAATGGGTCTCATAAATTCTGTAGAGCCTGTCTCCTCATCTTATAGATAACTTGATTTAAACTTTTGATGCTAATTAAAAGTAACAGAAAAGCAAAAACAACATCATTGTTTAAAATGTTAAGGTTGAAACTTAATGAAGGTAAAATCCAGCTAATATCCACAATAATATTACACTTTTCTTACAAAAATTCTGCCCCTTTGTAAAAACCCAAAGGTTTGAGCTGTATCAGAATAGTATAAATCAGATCCTGAGTATTTTAGACATTACTACAGTAAAACTAAATAATTGAGACACTTGCAACCTTTTCACAGAGTTTGTTAATTAAGTTATTTATATATTACAGTGTATATAACCACATGAAATTTTAATTTAAAGATGTTTTGCGGATGTACTTAATTTTTAATTTTTTTTTCATTGAAGTGCTGGAAGCACTACAACTTAATAAGAAACTGGCATCAGTGAATAAAAGACAGGAGTCTGAAATAGATAATCTAAAGGAGGTAAGTACAGTATGTATTTTCTGTATGTTTAGCTGGGCTTGTTTGAGATCTTCAGAAGAAGTAGCAAGAATAATAACATACAAATTGTAGTGCTATTCTTCATAATGGCTAAGTGGCTAGGACTGGCTCTCAGGATACCTGGGTTCAGTTCCTGGCTCTGCCACTGCTTTGCTGGGTCACCTTGGGCAGTCATGTCTCTCTCTGTGTCTCAGTTCCCCATCTGTAAAATGAGGACAATGCTACTGACTTACTTTATAAAGTGCTTTGAGATCTGTAGATGAAAAGTACTATATAAAAAGATACTTTTTACACAGGAAGGGAGCATATAAATATGTGGAAGGAAAGTTTATCAAATGTTGGGCAGCTTTGAGGAGTTCCTGGCACACAGGAACTGTCATTGATCTTTACTCATCCCAATGTCTTTCTTGCCAATAACTGGCAGCATGGCTTTCTTCTTTACTCTGTTGCCATTGCCTTTCCCATCCCACAGAGAGAAGCAATAGATGGCACTTTTCAGAGTAGCCAGAAGGAGATAAAGAAGTTGATTTTTAACCTTTTTTCATTTTTGGATCCCTAAAAGTTTCAAATGGAGGGGCAGACCCCTTTGGAAATCTTACATAGTCTGCAGACCCGACTTTGAAAGCCACTGTTCTGTGGTAACAACAGTGTGTTGCACACCCTGTAGACATACTCTGTGGTCTCTTCCCAGCTGAAAACCACTGAGATAGCATATGGCAGTGGTTCTCACTCAGGAGTCCAGTGCCCCCGAGGGGCCATGAGCAGGGCCAGCACTGGACCTGGGTAGAGAGCCAAAACCCCACCGCGTGGGACTAAAATCCCTGGGGCTGCAGCTGAAGCCTGAGCAATGTAGCTTCACTGGGGCTCCTGGGACCTGGGGCCCCAGGCAGTTACCCTGCTTGTTACCCCTTAATGTTGACCCTGGCTTTTATATGCAGAAAACCAGTTCTTGGGCACAAGTAGGCCATGGAGTTTTTATAGCATGTTGATGGGGCCTCAGAAAGAAAGAAGTTAAGAACCCCTGGCATGTGGGGAATAGGCAAAAGAGCACCTATGCTTATAAAATAAGTCTGGTAGCCCGGGAGAAAAAAAAATATTGCAGCATCACTTAAATAAATGGAGAGCTTTGGGACAAGTGTAACCAAGGTAAATGGAGAGCAGGAGACGTGTAGACAGTGAGGCTACCCCACCACTGAGCTCCCTCCTGTCCCTCACACATGCAGAACTATAGTAGTTGCCAGACATCTCTTTGGATTTGCCCTTTCTCCTAAGAAGATGAATGAGACAAGCTGAAAGGGTCAATATGCATGTTGGGAGGGGCAGTTCTCTCTTCCTTTCTAGCAGACAATTAAAAGGTAACAGGAGAAAAGCAAAGGCAACCCCTGCAAGGTCATATAATTTCATTCTCTGTCCATAATCCCACTTTATTCTAGCCTCCTCCTCCCCACTTCCATTTATTTGAAGGGAGGTCCAACAATGTTTTCCCCTTGATCATCAGGCTCCCAGAAACTTGGAAGAGAACCAGTTCATTGCTCCACTCCCAATCTCCTTTGGGTGTCTGTTGTTTTGATATCTTCAGACAGATGACTTTGTGGTCCTGTTTCTGCTGCTGCTATATGAAACTACCCATTCAGGAGACTACTACTTGCAATAGGGAAAATTAGTTGTTTAGGAGAGGGATTCAGTTACCATTTAAGTTTGTTTTAAATTGATCAAAACTGGACAGTTACTCACTGTGACTCTTGCTTTTCTGAAAAGTGAGGTTGATGAGTACAGCAATGCTTTAAAATTCTACCTGCACCTAGTATTGTTTTTCAGTTTTTAATAGAACACACAGATTCTCATTGTTGAGGTTCATTGGGGTATGATGCCTTTAAAAATCTGGTCCAGAAATCAATTATACCCTAGATAGACAGTTTAATTAATTAAGACCCTTTTTCATCTGTTTCTTTCACTCTCAAGCTTGTTGCCTATTGCAGACATTTATTTTGTGCTTACAGTTTTAATAATAGCAAAGATAAATCACTAATTAAATCTAATTTATTTTTAGTTGCATACTAGAGTGTAAGGCACACCTTCAGGATTCAAAAACACCAAGTTCCAAAATGATTGCTCGATCCAAAAGATCAGAGCTATGTCTATTCTTAAAATCATATTTAGAAACTTAATGATAAAGCACAACATTGTGAAATTACTTAAAAGAGTGTGCAAATAACAAAAAGGCTTCTTTAGTCCACATACATTATTTAAATAATAGCATTACACCAAAATTCCACTCCCCCAAAAGTAAATGGTTTTGAAAAACAAAACTAAAATGGGGGATTTGTTTTAAAATGGTTAATCTCAACAGTGTGTTCAGAAGAAATATAACTATATGGTTTACTTTGACCACAGAAGTCTTAATCTTTGAGAAATGAATTGTGGTCTACGTAGAATGGTTCACATTCTCAGGCAGGATCAAAAATTGTATGGAGTCCACAAAAACTGGCTTTTGCATAACTGAGAGGCATACATTGGAACTGGGGTCTTATCCTGCACTATGTCCAGACTGAGGCTTCATGATAAACCTCAAAGTTCCAGAAATGTGTGAACGTAATAGTAAATTGGATTAGTTATTTTGGTTAAAGGAAAAACTCAGAACAATTTTATGAAATATTTAGGACTTTTTAATATGTGAAGGCAAGAAAATTGTACACGGCAAGAAAATTTTACACTGCATCCAGCAACACAATCTTTCACTGAGATTATTTTTTCCTCCAGGATTTATTCTTGAAGTTTAGGGGTATAAATTAAAGGAAAATACTTTTTTAGAAGGGGGTGGGGGAAGTCTCTCTTCCTCCTTTGACTATCACGACATGCTTTTATAAAGTATCTTGGCTTTCTTGTAAACGTCTAATTGAGCCTTCGCTCTTCAAATGCTTCCTCCACATTGAACAGTGGTGGGAGAACTACACTGCAAGTTAACTCTCTGCCTGTTATTGTTCAAGTAGGGGCTCATCACCTTCTTGCACAGAAATGATGGAAGTGCTGTATGCCACAATAAAGGCAGAATGTTTACCCATTTTTAAACAGTTCTACAAGTAAAAAAATCATACAAAATAATTAAGAGAGTAAGCTGAGTTCCTAAATAAAAAGGATTTGGAAAATTTATACTAGTCATATGTTGTCAAAGCTGCGGATATAAGAAATGTCTGTTCTGAGAAAAATATACTGAAATTCATGCCTGAGTTCTTCTGTTACCTTTTTAAAAACCTTCCCGCTCCCAAAAAAACTCAGTAAGTTATTTGGTGTTTGATGCTTTTTATCCAAACTTTTAAGAGGCTATTTTCTTGATAATTTGTTATGTTTTTTGACAATTTTGGAGAATTATCACAATTTCTAATTTTGACATTTCATCAAAATTTTGAAATTCAGTAGAAAATAAGAATTTTAAATAAAATTTTGCAAAGATTACATCCAATTTTTGATCAGCTCTGCCATTTAGCAGCTTGATTGCTTGTGCACCATTTCTGGTGAGCAAGCAGGTTATACGGTGGTTTAAACTGCATTGCTGCTTTACAATTGTGTAGGGGTCTTCTCAGTTCTGACTACAGACTGGAAATATGGGTCATACGGAAAGGGAGAAGTGTCAGGACTAAATCATAAATGTTCTGGGCCTGATTCATTTTGCTCATGGTCAGTTCGTGCCAGCCTAGCCAGTGCAAAGTTACTACAAAATGAGTCCCTTTGTAGAATAGCTCCAGTGTAGTGTAGGGTGCATCTGCAGAAAAAACAAAGCAGGCAGGAACCTCCATCACAGTGAAGAATGTTTGGAACAAGATGGGATCGAGAAGGGGTGTGTCCTGCACCCTGGCTATTACCAATAGCTACAAGACCCAAAAGGGTCCTTACATCGAGGGTACAACTTACACAGCTGACCTAACTAGCACTGGTCTGATCTTTCCTGTGATGGCTCCAGGATCTGAGGGATACAAGCTGCCTGTTCCCCCTTGTACCAGCCTCAGTGCTAGAGCAGGAATAAATTTACTACTCTGTGTGCTCTACTCTCAGTGGACTGTCAACCATTTTCACAGCCTTTAGGAAGTGTAGCCCCAGATCAGGAGTAATTGCGCTCACAGAGTTACTACTGATAGGAGTCTGAAGCTGGAGAATATAATTTAACTTGTACTTGTAGCCATAAAAGTAAGTTATATCTCCAAGATTAAGAGAATGGCACATACAGATCTAGGACATTAGATTGGAGCTCTCCAATATGCAACTGTGTTGGCTCTTTGGTTAGATTGGCTCAGATACAGTAGACTTAGGAATCATAGAAATGTAGGGCTGGAAGAGACCTCAAGATGTCAAGTCCAGCCCCCTGTGCTAAAGCAGGACCAAGTAAACTTGGACCATTTCTGACAGGTGTTTGTCTAAATCTCCAATCATGAAGATTACATAACCTCCTTTGGAAGCCTTACTTAACTACCCTTATAATTTTTCCTAATATCTAACCTAAATCTTCCTTGCTGAAGTTTGTCACTTCTTGTCCTACTTTAGTAGACATGGAAAACAATTGATCATTGTCCTCTTTATAACCGTTGTTAATATATTTGAAGACTATCATCAGGTTCCCCCTCAGTCGTCTTTTCTCAAGACTAAACATGCCAAGTTTTTTTTTTAAACCTTTCTTCGTAGCTGAGGGTTTTATTTAAACTTATCATTTTTGTTTGCTCTTCTCTGGACTGTCTTCGATTTGTTTACATTTTTCTTAAAGTGCAGCACACAGAATTAGACACAGTTCACCCGCTGAAGGCTCAGCAGTACTGAGTAGAGGAGGACACTTGCCACCCATGTCTAACATATGACATTCCTAGTAATACACCCCAGAACATTAGCCTTTTTCACAACTGCATCACACTGCTGACTCGCATTCAATTTGTGATCCATTATAACACCCAGATTTACTACTACCGAGACAATTATTTCCCATTTTGTAATTGGGTGTTTGATTTTTCCTTCCTAAATGTAGTACTTTACACTAGTCTTTACTGAATTTCATCTTGTTGATTTCAGACCAATTCTCCAATTTGTCAAGGTTGTTTGAATGCTAAACCTGTTCCCCAAAGTGCTTGTAACCTGTCCCAGCTTGGTGTCATCTGCACATTTTAAAAGCATACTCTGCACTCCATTATCCAAGTCATTAATGAAAATATTGACTAGAACTGGACTGAGGGACTGACTCCTACAGGACCCCAGTAGATACACCATCCTGATTTGACAATAAACCTTTGATAACTACTCTTTAAGTATGGTCTTTCAACCAGTTGTGTACTATGTGAAAAGCCTTAATAAAATCAAGATATATCACATCTACTGCTTTCCCTCATCTAGTAGGCCAGGAAGCCTGTCCAAAAAGGAAATCGGGTTGGTTTAGTCTGATTTATTCTTGACAACATATGCTGGCTATTTCTTGCAACCTATAATTCTCTGGTGCTTACAACTGATTGTTTGGATGAAAACACTGCATCTGTTTATATTTGGAACGTTACCCTTGCAGCCATAAAGGCTAGAAACTTAATTATTTTTATTTCAAAACTTAATATTTTTCAAAAAGTGATGGCCTAGGCCATCATCACAGAAAGTTCTCCACTTGCCATCGGTGAGTGGGTTTGTCTCTAGATCTGATTGTTAGTATTTTCTCGATCCACATAGTCAGATAGATTACCAGATTTGCAGTATTGGTACAAAAAATATACATGAATATATATCTTCCTCAGTTAGGCCTCCCACTTCTCTACCTAACCTCCATGGCCACAATATAAATGTGCATTATAGATTTTTTTATGGTGCAAGATATGAAGTAAGGACCAGACTGGCTGCTTTGTAGGATTATTCTTGTGCATAGTAGTAAATCCTGAGTTTCAGAAAGCATGCAGTATCAGAGCCATAGACAGCATTTGCTCTTGCTTATCCAGGGGGCTTTATAGTACGTAGAATCTAATAACTGTCTCCCATACAGATAGTGCATTCAAAAAATTGGCATAGTATTCACTTCCAAAGTCAAATTCTCACACCGTCTTACATTTAATTTTGAAAATATGCTTTGTTGCTTGTTGTATAGACCCTTTCAGTAAAAACTAACATAATGAGTATTATCTAATTTTTGTATGAAAAGACTGAAATTTCCTAACTGGATTTTCAGATTACAAATTATCACATTTCTAAAGTAATACTATTCTCTTTACAGTCTTCAAATTAAACAAACAATTATACTTTGTCTATGTTATAGCACTGTAAATTCACTTATGACTATTAAAAATAAATTATCAAAAATGAAATAATTGAAAGTAATAGCTATAGTTGTATTCTTTCATATAATTCTATATTCATGAATTTCACATGCAGATAATCTTCATTTTTTCTTTTGCACTGGTATATGATTTTGTCCAGAACAGTTAAACCATTGTTTCTGTGATAAGATGGAATTCCAGTTTTGTAGAGAAAAGTTAAACAGACCAAACATAGTTGCTAGATAAAACTATTACCATTCTGAATGCTTGGTTCACAACTATGGCATCATGAAGAATTCTTGATACTATCTGTGAACAGCATTCATAACCTCTGCTGTTTGTCTGAGTAAACGTCAGAGTGCTTAAGGAGAGAGCGATATTAAACAGACTACCTTGCACCAGAAAGGGAGGAGTGGGGGAGAAAAGGGCACAATATTTATGAGTCCAGGAACTATAAGTTGTAATTTAATGAGATCAAAGCATTTGCTGTTTATTTGCTGCACTAGCCGCTTTGGATAAACCAGTCAGAAAACAGATAATGTGTTTTTTAAAAAGTGCAGGATATTTAAAAGATTATAAAGGCTGTAAAATCAAAGGCATATTTTAAATGGAAAATCATGTTGTAAAGGTTTCTAATATTAAATTAATTTAATGTTCTCTTGAGATTAAGTAATTAATGTTACAGAGAAAGCAAAGATCCCAAAAATTTATAGTCAGTTCCTGTTTTTACCAGATATTCACTGCTCTTCTTTTTTTTCTGCTATTTCCCAGGAGTACACAGAAGTTGTCATTGGTGTACTAATAGGTACTTTACTCCTGTTGTATGGATCGACACAGGAGTTCCCTACCAATATCAACTGTAATGTAACTAGTACTTTGGTAACAGGGAGAGGCCGTAGCAATATTTATACAACCCCTCTTGGTAGATGACTTGATGGGTTTTTTTTACACTGATAGTTAAAAACAAACAGTCATTAATATTAATTTAATGTATATTACTTAATTTAATTTATTTTTGTGTTTCTGTACTTTTTTAAAGAAAGGGCACGAGTCAGGATAGTGTAACAATTTGTCTGTTTTGAGTTGCAATGCTGATACTGAATGAACTATTTATGCATGTTTCCTGTGTTAAGGAACTGAAGAAAGTAACTACAGACTTGATAAGGTCCAAGGTCACATGTCAGTACAGGATGGGAGAAGAAAACATCAATCTTACAGCAAAGGAACAGCAGTTACAAGAACTACAACAAAAAATCAGAATGGTATTCAAGAAGCTCTTAACATTTGTTGGCTAATGTTTTCTATTGCCCATTTAAAGAACAGAGCTGTAATGATTTCTAAGTGATACATACATGTTGCTATACCATTTTAAAAACTGAATATATTTAGTGACAATTATTTGATTTTAAATACTACATTTTCTATGAAACTAACTAAATTATAAATGTAAGATCATCAGTTTAATGTAATTTTATTAAAGAAAATGTATTAATATTAAATATTGTTGCATAATATTTTCATACATTACTTAGTGATCATTTTATATTTTAAGGAAACAGAGATTAATAAAAAGCTCAGTGAAGAAAATGCACAGATTAAAGAAGAGAAACAGGTGAGTGGTTAATGCAATTTTGCTGGTTAAAGTTAATAATATTTGTGATCAAAAATATTTGGCCATTTAAGAAATATGTGCTAAACTCTTAAAATTAAATGTGTTCAACATTTTACTTTTCAGAAGTAATTCAATATTGATTTTAATAATAAAAACAGGATCTTACTGTTTTTATATCAAATCAATTAATAGGACAAATAAATGATTTTATTAATTTCATTTTCCCCATTATTTCCAAGACTTCATTTATTTATTTAAATTTCAGATAAGAGAAATCTGGCATGCAAATGAAAATAATCTTCTAAATATGTATTCAATAAAGATATGCAATAAGGATTGTAGAATACTTGTTCCCTCTTTCTGCACACTGGTACCCAACAAATTAATTGCATTTCACTGGTAGTCCATCCAGCTAAAATTGAGATCATGTGTCAAGCATCCAAATAAACTACTCAAACACACATAGACTGTAATAGAAATGTACTGCACTGCTTTGCAGAATATCTCATGTAAAAGTGATCTATTCTTAGGACATAAAAGACTCCCTCTCCATAGGTCATTAATACCAGTCATGTCAAAGAAGTGATGTACTTGTTCTCAGGGAGGGGAAGAAACAGAATACCGACCACATTACCCATTGAGCACCTATTAAAGGGTGATCTAGTCAGGGGGAGCTCTACGTGTTTTGCCGCTCCAAGTGCGGCAGTCAGGCGGCATTCGGCATCCAGTCCTGCAGAAATGCTGAAGGCCATCCGACTGCTGACCTAACAGCTACCGGCTGGCTGCTCCAAGCACGCGCTTGCTGCGCTGGTGCCTGGAGCCGCTCCTGGATCTAGCAGTACCATCACAGTCTCAGAAGGCTGTATTTTGACTTTGCTTTTGAAGAATGCTTGACAGTAGAATTAGAAAAAGTAGGTAATGGATGCTTATTAGAGTTTAACTTAATGACTCCCACAGACCTAAGTTGTGCTAAAAATACCCCATGGAGTGATGCTTTTAGTCTGGTGTATGCATATGTTTGTATCATTTGGGAGTATGGTCAGGTATTCCCATTAAAAAAAATCCACTAAGAGCCTCCTGCCTCCACCCAGAAACCCATAAAAGAAGCAGGTAGAGACAAAAAGACATCTTTTTAAAAATTCGAAGTCAAATCCTACTCTGATAAAGATGGTCAGGGATGCTCTGGATGTCTCTAAACTGCTGAGCGCTAGAAGCTGGGCCTGGCTGACAGAGGGTGAATCACTCAATAAATTGCCTTGTTCTAGTCACTCCCTCTGAAGCATATGGCACTGGCCAGTGTTGGAAGACAGGATAGTAGGCAAGGTAGACCGTTGGTCTGACCCAATATGGCCATTCTTATGTTTGACAGTGCCCACTTGTTATGGGATGTTAAAATATTTTTAGTTTTCGCTTTTTTGCCACTTATGTTGTGAATTGCTATTTGCTGGTTTAGATTTTGCTTATTTTGGAACAAATCTCAAAAGTAGGAGAAATCTTTCTTGATCACAGGACGAGATATATCGTTTGACTTCACACTTTCTCTAGGAACTTGTGTTAAAATCCTGTTTCATTGTATTCATATACACAAAGCTTACTTCAGTCAGCATTGGATGAGCCCTTAAGCATTATCTAGATTGTATGACAAAATATACTATGTATAAGTTGAAAGGCAGTGTTTCCTAATGGATAGAGCACTGCACTGGACTCAGGAGCCCTAGTTCTTTTCCTGAGTCTTCCACTGGCCTGCTGGGTGACTTTAGGTAACTCATGTCACCTCTTTATGCCTCATTTTCCCTGTAAAATGGAGATGATATTGCGATCCTTTGTAAAGAACTTTGAAAAGTTTTGTATCAGAGCTAGGTATTATATTTACAAATAGAGAGAAGCCTTTTTCTTTTTTTAATAGTGTAGGATCTGATTTTCTTTCAGACCTCCACCTGGTCTCTAATTTTGTGTGTACAGATGCTAATACTTAAACATTTAGTTAGCTGATTTTGCCTGCAAAAAAAGAATATCTACAATATATGAAAGTCAGAAAGCTTCCCGTTTGGAAGCTCTTTAGATATGAGTTTGGTATGAGTCTCATTTTCAATTCCATTCAACATTTAATATTTTCTATCCCCAAATCAGTTATGTCACATATTGCACCTGTACAAATCATTTACTAGTAGCTACTGGATTAGTGTTTAGGAGCCTATTCTGTAAGGATTTGTATGTGTGTGTTGTGGCAAATTGCTGGCACTATTATGATGGGTCCCGTGCTTTCTCTTCTTGTGAGGGGTTCAGGGAGCTATTTCTTGCCCCTGAATAGGGTATTAACTGCCCCACTAGTATCCTAGAGGAGGGGGAGTGAAGAGGGAGGGACCCGGGCCCGCCCTCTACTCTGGGTCCCAGCCCATAGTCCCTGAGGATAGCAGTAAACCACCTGAATTAGCTATTCCTTCCCCTGGGCTACTTCCCTCTCATACCCTTCAGTTTGTGGGGCTTCCTGCCCTCTCTCTACACAGGTCAGGTGTCTCTTTACCTAGGGTCGGGGTGGTCTTGGTTCCAAACACTCCTCCAACTGTTCACTGCTCCAACTCCTCCAAACTCTTCACTGCGCCAACTGCTCCAAACTGCTCACTGCTCCAACTCTTCCAAACTGCTCCAACACCTGTTCTCCTCCCCTGTCTGCCTGAAGCAGGGGGTTTTATTAGGTTCTTAGCAAGGCCTTAATTGATTGCAGGTGTTCCAATCAACCTGCAACCTTCCCTAGTCCACAGGGAGCCACGCCTCAATTAGCTCTGAGCTTACATATCTCCCCTCAAGCACTCTACCGCAGCTCCCTGACCCTCCTCTATCACAGTGTGTGTGTGTGTGTGTGTGTGTGTGTGTGTGTGTGTGTGTGTGTG
>ML677332.1:18085262-18550828 GCA_007922305.1 Dermatemys mawii
GTGTGTGTGTGTGTGTGTGTGTGTGTGTGTGTGTGTGTGTGTGTGTGTGTATGTATTATATATTTAAAATATTGTTTGTTTAGGTCATTCTCTGTATCTTGGGACCTTCAGAAATGTGTCTTACATATTGTTTCATGTAAAGTGGTTTTTGTTTTCTCCACCACATCTGCTCTTTAAGTTAGCTAGCAGGCTCTGTCAACAGAGTCACCATTATGTGTTTTATTAAAATACCTTGGTCTTTTTTTTTTATCAGTCTACATTCTTCAGGGTGATCCCAGATTTACACCTTAACCTGTTATTTGAGAGGTCCTCTCTTTCAGATCTTATTTTTCTTGAGATGGAGAGATCCTTCAGAAGTAAGATATAGTCCTGCAGTCTTTAAATTCCATCTGTCCTGGAGAACATTTCCTGCCATTTAGAGTGTATTCCATTCAATAACACTGAGTTCTTCATAAAAAGATAATCTCTCTCTGCAGGACAGGGTAAATTTTAAGAGTCTAGGATTGTAGTATAATAGGAGCCCTTCAGAAGTAAGGTAGTGTACTGGATTAGTGTACTGGCTTTTCACCTATGGAAATCTGGGCTCAAAACTTTGTCACAAAAACAAATAAATTTGGTAGTTTCATCCTGTTCAACTGTGGTGTAGATGTTCAGGCTCAGGCTGTAACCTGGGTTCTAGGAGACCACAAGGTGGGAGGGTCCCAGAGCTCACAGGACAATTAAACAGGCCAGCAAGCCTGAGGCAGCTGGCAGAGATCAGTCGCAGGTGTCTAATTGCAGTGTAGCTATACCTTCTGTTCACCATGACACAAAAACACTACAAATTTGGCACAAGTGTTACCTGCTTCTTCGGAGAATCCCAAAACTGGAAGAGCAGCAGGGATATTGCAAATCAGAACTGTAGTTTGCATTAGGAAAGCTGGGGAAGAAATTTACACAGTATTACATGGCACTTAAGTGAGAGCTACTAGTCCCTCACCATCATGAATATTAAATCCTTAAGAGCCAACTTTGAATCCTATACAGTAGTCAGGAGTTAATTCTTGGGAATTCCTGTGAAGTCAGTGAAATACTTGTGTGAGTAACTGCTCAACACTGTCAGTAAGGCATTGAAATCTGGCCCTACATTTATCTCAAAATTTAAAAATGTATGTGTTATTTTTAGATCCAATGGGCCCATCATTGTAGCATCCTGGGGGAATATATCCCAGAAAGATCAGATTCTAGCTGCAAAGTCTGATAAACCTGAACTGTATCACAACATTCTGATGTTCATGTCGTAGTACACCATTACGGTGTGTAAATTCCAGCCCAGTAGAGTCTACATTCAGAAGATGAAGAACAGTTTTCAGGGTCATCCATTTGTGAAAATGGTTGCGTTTCCTCTGGGGTCTTCCAAACTGGCAGTGTGATATATTGCCACAATATTCTCTGTCAAACATGCTTAACACAAAACTGAAGTGCACACTGAATTTGGTGCATTTAAATATGTCTTGTTCAGATGCACTCAGAACTGTTACTGAACTGTTCATCAAGTGGTATCATATAAGAAAATACCTTGAGAAGAACATTACTATTATATTATTCCACAGAAAAAGGGTGCAAAGGAGTTGAGTTGCTCTTCTGTCTTCCACCAACCCCTTTCCAAAACTGAAAATACTGATAACTTAAAAAGAGAAATAGTGATATTAATGTAAATTATGTAATAGAGGAAAGAACACATTTGTTAAAAATAAAGTATTTGTAGAACATCCATTATTATCTTTATGCTCAAACATCATAAACCAGACAGATTTAACATACCTTGATTTGTTTATTTTCATAAGGAGATTATCAGTTCTCTACAACATATGCAGCAGTTGCTTCAGCGACTGACCCAAACAAATGTCAGAATGGAAAGTGAATTGAATGCACTGAAAGAAGAATATCAGGTCAGATTTTTCTTGATTATAAAATCTACTACTACCTGCTGCATACTTTTGAAGACTTTAGGGCTGTTAAAGACATCAGAATGCTTTCACTGGTCTACAATTTTTTAGAAGTTGTCTGCTTCAGAGATAAAATGTGATATTTGAATTCAGCACATCAAAATACATAATAAATATGACAATTAAAACAACTGATTGGCTACTGTTTCTAAGATATTTAAGTTTTTACATTTTATGTCTATGTATATTGTGTAGATAGAGTTTTAATCATAAATTGTAAACATAGGTCTTTTCATGTGTTTATGGTTGCTTTACATGATAATATTTCACCTGTCCTGTTTATGTAACACTTTAAAAATCAGCAAATGGGTTATCTAAATAAAATATATTATGAAACAAAAGGCAAAAACCTTATGTACATAGTTTAGTCCTATTCAGTGTCTACTCAGCGGTTCTTGGCTTGTCTCTTGTATTCATTAAATGGAGCATCTCTTGTCACTGTCCAGCAATAGTCTGCAAGCATTGATGGGCTCCATTTGCCCTGATAGCGTTTCTCCATTGTTGCAATGTCCTGGTGAAATCGCTCGCCGTGCTCGTCGCTCACTGCTCCGCAGTTTGGTGGAAAAAAAATCTAGATGAGAGTGCAAAAAATGTATCTTTAGTGACATGTTGCAACCAAGGCTTTTGTATGCCTTGAGGAGGTTTTCCACCAACAACCTGTAGTTGTCTGCCTTGTTGTTTCCGAGAAAATGTATTGCCACTGACTGAAAGGCTTTCCATGCCATCTTTTCCTTGCCACACAGTGCATGGTCAGATGCATCATCTCGAAGAAGTTCACAAATCTGAGGATCAACAAAGACAGCTTCCTTTATCTTAGCTTCACTTAACCGTGGAAATTTTCCACGGAGGTACTTGTGTTTTCCATGGTTGCTTGTGTTTTGTCAATGGCCTTGACAAAGTTCTTCATCAGACCCAGCTTGATGTGTAAGGGTGGTAACAAAATCTTCCTTGATTCAACAAGTGGTGGATGCTGAACACTTTTCCTCCCAGGCTCCAATGACTGTCGGAGTGGCCAACCTTTCTTGATGTAGTGGGAATCTCTTGCACAACTATCCCATTTGCAGAGAAAACAGCAGTACTTTGTGTGTCCAGTCTGCAGACCAAGCAAGAGAGCAACAACCTTCAAATCGCCACAAAGCTGCCACTGATGTTGGTCATAGTTTATGCACCTCAAAAATTGTTTCATGTTGTCATAGGTTTCCTTCATATGGACTGCATGACCAACTGGAATTGATGGCAAAACATTGCCATTATGCAGCAAAACAGCTTTAAGACTCGTCTTCGATGAATCAATGAAGAGTCTCCACTCATCTGGATCGTGAACGATGTTGAGGGCTGCCATCACACCATCGATGTTGTTGCAGGCTACAAGATCACCTTCCATGAAGAAGAATGGGACAAGATCCTTTTGACCGTCACGGAACATGGAAACCCTAACATCACCTGCCAGGAGATTCCACTGCTGTAGTCTGGAGCCCAACAGCTCTGCCTTACTCTTGAGTAGTTCCAAATCCCTGACAAGGTCATTCAGTTCAGCTTGCGTTATGAGGTGTGGTTCAGAGGAGGAGGATGGGAGAAAATGTGGGTCCTGTGACATTGATGGTTCAGGACCAGAAGTTTCATCCTCTTCCTCGTCTGACTCAAGTGAGAATGATTCTGGTGCATCAGGAACCGGCAGGCCTTCTCTGTGGGGTATTGGGCGTATAGCTGATGGAATGCTTGGATAATGCACAGTCCACTTTTTCTTCTTTGACACATCTTTCCCAACTGAAGGCACCATGCAGAAGTAACAATTGCTGGTATGATCTGTTGGCTCTCTCCAAATCATTGGCACTGCAAAAGGCATAGATTTCCTTTTCCTGTTCAACCACTGGCAAAGATTTGTTGCACAAGTGTTGCAGCATATGTGTTGGGCCCACCTCTTGTCCTGATCTCCAATTTTGCAGCCAAAATAAAGGTGATAGGCTTTCTTAACCATAGTGGTTAGACTGAGCTTTTGTGATGCAAAAGTCACTTCACCACAAACATAGCAGAAGTTATCTGCACTGTTCACACAAGTACGAGGCATCTCTGCTCACTTTGGCTAAACAGAAATGTGTCCCTTTGCAAAATCAAATGCTGACAAATAAGAGCACCACACTGTATGATTTCTAGAGCTGATATAGGGCAATTTGTTCAGCAGAGTGACGTAAGCTTTGTTATGATTGCATCATCCATGACTTCTAGGAATAACATGATGCAATTCATATCAGGTATGATGCAATACCAGCTTCAGATCGCATCATTCATTGTTTTGCCTAAAAAGCAAGTACTGTCCAAACCCAGTCATAGATTTATTCATAGATCCAGTCAAAGATGTATTTTAGTCATTTCTGGTTTAAATTGAGATCCCTTCCCTTTATAACTCACTTATGCTCCGCCATTCCCATGTCAAGGGTCGTATATACTGACCCAATAGCATATCTTGAAAAGTAGAGCCAATCAACAATTTTAAGCATCATTTTCGTTCTCAGTGACCCAGAATTAGTAAAGTTTGACTACATTTATTTCAGAAGCATTTTGGCTGTAGAGCAGTGTTTTCAGAATTTTTGACCTCCTATTCTCTGGTCCCTCAGCTCCTTAACTGTCCGTATGAACCTTGAACCATATCGTGTAGTTCCTATTCCCTAAACTCCTCAGCGAAAAAGATGGTTGCCAATTCTCACCAATTTGTTTCTGGAGGATAAAGCAAATCTTAGTTACCCTCACGATTGTTGTTTCAAGTTAAGTGAATTTTTTTAAGGATGTCTGGTTTTTTTAGAAAGTTGCAGCTCTGAAAATCAAAAGGGAAAGATCCTGTCCTCAGTTTCAGCAGGGCAAAAGGGCTAGCATAATGACATTCTAAGCAAAGTGCCACCTTCCCTCCCCCTCCTTGGCAAAGGCTGCGTGTTAAAAGTGGTGAAGGGGCAAGTCAGGTCAGAGGATGCTGAATCTGACATAATTAAACCACCTTCAGTGAGTGGTGGTAGCTATGTCCACGGAGAGCTCTGACCCATAAGCATAGTGTGACTACACAAGTGATCTTACAGGAGAGGAGCTGTGCTGTTATAAAGTGTCTAGTGTAGACTTAGCCAATTTATCTAAAGGTATTTAGAACCATTTACAGACACAAAGGGGATTGCACAATGAACAAAAAGCCCAGATATTGCCTAACTTTCAACTTGTAGCAGCAGAATATCTCCAATCAAAGGCACACCTGAACTGGAGCACTCATAGGGACACCACTTGAAGAAGAAGAAATAATAATACATTTCTGTTTGAACTGCCCTCTTTCCCTGCTACTATGGAGTCTTGTAACACCTAGATTCAGTATTGACAAAAGGACTGACGTTGGGTCTCCCTATCCTTTATGCCCTCGGATGGGAGGCCCAGGACATTCGAGGTGCAAATGCAGACCCAATAGACACCACAGATTAAAAAAACTAAACTCAAGTGCATGTGCATCAAGAATAAAATATATGTGAACAACACATCTCAAAGAATCACAATTATTGTAAGGCAAGTAACTGAGTGCATGTCAGTGTATTTCCTGCTGTAAAGGTATGATTTCTATATAAACAGCAGATTAATACAAATACAGAGAATTTAAATATCATTCAGTGGGCAGCAGTAGACAGAGTAAGAAAGATATTTAATATATTCAAAGAAAGAAGTATTCAATTTTGCTTCATTTAAGTCTTCAATAACTGAGGTGGCTTTATTTTTGTATCCCACACTCTTTACGTCCACAAGCCTTTTTCCAAGACTGTATGCTAGAATAGGGGTATGTACAGGCCTTCCAGGGGTACACTCTTCAACTCATCTAGCTGTTTGGCTAATTTTACAACAGGCTACAAAAAAAAGTACTAGTGAAGTCAAATTAAAATTTTGTACAAATTAAAATTTTATACAAGGACTTGTTTATCCTGCTCTATATACTATATACTGAAATGTCAGTACAGTATTTACATTTCAATTGATTTATTTAATAATTATATGATTAAGACAAAAGCAATTTTCCAGTAACAGTGCACTGTGACACTTTTGTATTCCTATGACTGATTTTGTACGCAAATAGTTTTTAAGTGAGGTGAAACTTGTGGGTATGCAAGACAAATCAGACTCCTGAAAGGGGTACAATAGTCTGGAAAGATTGAGAGCTGCTGTTCTAGCACACTTCTTTTAACAAGATAATAATTCAGTCAAGATGCTGATGCCATGTGTTTCTCAGATAAGGAAGAAAAAATACTTACAGTTGTGATATTTAGGCTTCCTACTGAACTATGGAATTTCAGGGTTTAACTATGTGTGTAGGCAGCTTTGATTGGTCCCCTCAACTTCAGCGGTTGATGTAATTTTTTTGATGTCCTTTAGACTTTATGTATAATTGTAGTAAGCTTCTTTGGGTAGTGTGTTTTGCAGTACATTAGTACTGCTGTGTTAGCAAGATAAGTCCACTACAGAACTGAAGGATGCCAGTATTTGGCTGCCACCTCAGAAATGATCTCATATGTTAACCAGGGCAAGGCCTTGTTTGCAGGAGGAATGGAAACTTCCAAGGAAAACCTAAATGCTTCAACATGCCAGTGTCCTAGTCAAATTCCAATATGAATAATTACCATACATCCTGCCTATAGTGGGTGGTTGCCCCACTCTAGCAGAAGAGGGGTTAAAAGTAGCCCTGGAGAGGGCTACGGCTGGGAAAAGGAGTGAGAGCATCTGAGCGAATAGCTGACCACAGGTATGGCCAGCTCAATCAGAGCCTACCTGGCTCTGATAAGAGGGGTGGGGACCAGAAGCTGGGGATTCTCACTCTGGCCTTGGAGTGGGAAGGGCTAGCTGCCTGCGAAGAAGGTACCTGAAGCAGAGCAGTGTTGGGGAAGGGCAATGGGAGCTGGAGAGTTCCAGCCTGGTAAACCCCTAGGCTGCAGGCTACAGAGGTGCAGCGTGGACATAGGCAGAGGCAGCTGGTCCTAACCCCATGCCATTGATGAGTGGCCATTATAGACTGCAGTCTGCCCCAGGAAAAGGGGGCTAGATAATGACTGGCAGTAGCCACCAAGGCAAGGTGGGCCTAGAGGGTTGGGAGTTCCCTGAGAGGGAAAACCCAGAGTAAGGGAGAACTACTTGGGGGGCAGAACCCCAAGGTAAAAGGGCACTGGGATCTGGGAGGGACATGGGACCTGAGGCAGGTGAGCCACTGGCCAGCAGAGGGCACTCCAAAGCTGGAAAAGAGCTAATTCCCAAGACGACCAGCAGGAGGCACCACACCAGTGAGTCCGCTTCACTACATTGCCCACCAAAAAAATCCTCTCACAATTTCAAATGTATATTTTTTTTCACTTTGTTCTAAGATATTTTGTGATCCACCCCAAAGTATGTTAGCAATTGATGATATGATCCCAGAGTATATAGGGTCTGACCCACAGTCTATTGAAGTCAATGGAAAACCTTCTACCAAATTCAGTGGAGGTTGGATCAGGCTTGCAGTTTGTATAGTGCTATGGGATGAAAGGTGTTATATAAATATAAGATTGTATTATATCGTTATTATTCAGCACAATGTACTGCTTATCTTTTCTTATTTAATTGGGTGGGAGTTTGTATATTTCCCCCCACATATCATGAAGTAAGATTCTCCATACATGTAGGAATGAGCTACTGTAGGTTTTTAAATGCTGTATATTATATTCATTCTCCAAATATTTTATAGTATGGCTACATTAATTATACAGTGATTATAGGCATTTTAAGATTATTAAGAAAATCAAAAAGTAATTTGATGTTTTTGTAGTTATAAAGTGAAGTAGAAAATAATTTCTTTAAAGAATGTTTTATATCTGACATGTTTTCAGAAGTGGCTTCAAAGAATCACAGCAAAATCCTGTAAATACAGTTCATCATGTAGTTACATGGATTAAAACTGTGTTTACATTTTCAAATGTGTTTGTATCATTTTTATATGTAATAGATACCGTAAGTCTTTTATCTTCTGCACTTTGTTATAAAAATGTAATAGGATAAAATTCCAGCAGTACTAGAGAGATGTGTGAGAACTGTTACTGTTGATTTACATAAGCTTGCTTTTAATTTATCAATATGACAGTAAAGTTGACACTGAGTAAGCCCAGAAACATTAGAAGCACAATTGACAGCATAAAAAAAAACTTAATAGCATATTACTATTATTTTTAGAGCACTTTTATTCAATTTCAGTAAACCAATAAAAATAAATTAAGGAGCAATCAGACATACACTAAATATTTGACATACCAACAGATCTGTTTTACAATTTTAAATTAAACAGTGCAAATTATAGAAAAGGTTATTAAGCAAGTTTGAGCATAAGGTGTGATAACAAAAGACAAAAATATTTTCTTTGGTTATACTGTAGTTTCTTCTTTAAGTACACTGGGATTTGATTGTGCTACATTTCACATTTCTCAGCTCTACACTTCATATTACTTTTTCAGCACATTAAAACTTATGCAGTGAAACTGAATAATGGCAAGTGTTTTTATACCCTTTTATAGCCATTTCTTTTTCATAACCTCCCCCTGTTTCCTGTTAGCTAAACTATAAGCACCTTTCTGTTAATTTATGAAAATTATTGTTGAGTGAGCACATTATCCCTGATCTCTATGGCACTTTCAGCATGTTCGAAGCAAAGGTCCAAGAAACATAAAACACATCAAAATTCATTAATGTGATATTGATTATTTTTTGGATAATTAATTTTATTGCAGACTCTTAAAAGAGATAATGAGCAGCAAAGAGAGAAGGCAAAAGAAAATGAGGAAAAGTTCCTTAATCTTCAGAATGAGCACGAGAAAGCACTAAGAACTTGTAAAAAAGATGTAAGTTTATTAAATTAAATGTTAGTATAGTAAAAGGTTTTGAAATAGTTGAACATTTCAAATAATTCCTAAAACTCACGTATGAAAAAGTAAAACTCACGTATATGAAAAAGTAAATTATTTTCTTTCCTGGACATTCCAAATTTGTGTCAAAAATATTTTAAAAGGTAGATTTAATAGAAACTCCATTTGACTTCTGCATTTTAGAAGGCCAGGCATACATCTCTTTTGGGTTACACCACATAGGCCAATGGAGGCTTTTGTTTTATTTGTTCTTAAATTTAACCTTAGCACTTAGATATAGTTCCAGACTTCTGCTTTTGTCAACCATTGCTTACAACTGAGGTATCCAGATGTTTCCTTAGTATGCCCTACTAACAGGGGTTCTCAACCTTTTTCTTTCTGAGGCCTCCCCAACATGCTATAAAAATGTGATGGCCCACTTGTGCCACAGCTACAATTTTTCTATATACAAAAGCCAGGGACAGCATTAGGGGAGTAGCAAGCAGGGCAGTTGCCCAGGCCTCATGCCACAGGGGACCCTGCGAAACTAAGTTGCTTAGGCTTCAGCACTGGATAGCAGGACATGGGGCCCTGGGCTTCAGCCCCAGGCAGTAGGGTTTGGCGTTCTGTCCTGGTCCCCAACAAGTCTAATGCTGACCCTGCTTGGCAGCCCACCTGAAACCTGTTCCCAGCCCCCTCAGGGAACCTCAGGCTCTTGGCTGAGGACCTCTGCACTAATGTATTTTGCATTTACATTGGCTGAATTATATTGCTATTACAGAAGCTTGTCCTAGTACCTAAACTATTACAAATATACCATTTGCATTTTCTAGATTGTATTCCTGTATATTCAAACCAGTCATTTATAAATTAATATACATTAAATTATAAAAGTATAGTGTAACCCCCTATAAATTGAAATTATGAAAATAAAAGGAACTTTATCAAGATTAATCAGCTTAAATAATATTTGTTTTTATTAGTACTTCTTTATACGTATTTTAAATCAAATATTCAATGGTTTCTAAAAAACCCAAAACTCAGTAACAGCAACTTTGCAGTAAATTTCCAATAACAAATCAACTATAGTAATATGATATATTATACATACAAACAAGGAAGGGAAATAATTTGGGGTAAGAAAATAAACTTTTCATGTTTTCAAGGTATTTGCAAAAACATGGCAAACCTTCAACAGCTCTTTTTATAGTTTTAATTTCTATCCTGGATTTCCCTTGATCAGTACATACTCTGGTTACAGGTAAGTGACTTCCATTTCACTGTACCAGGAATAAAAGAAAGACTAACAAATAATTTGCCCTCCCTTTGTATTCACATCTTTTTGTCAACTGTTGAGAATAGGCCACTTTCACCTTGACTGAACTGACTCGTTAGCACCCCCCCCCCCCCCACATACCTTGATAAGACAACTCCCATCTTCTCATGTGCTAGACCAGGGGTCGGCAACCTTTCAGAAGTAGTGTGCCGAGTCTTCATTTATTCGCTCTAATTTAAGGTTTCATGTGCCAGTAATACATTTTAACATTTTTAGAAGGTCTCATTCTATAAGTCTATAATATATAAATAAACTAGTGTTGTATATAAAGTAAATAAGGTTTTTAAAATATTTAAGAAGCTTCATTTAAAATTAAATAAAAATGCAGAGCCCTCCCGACTGGTGGCCAGGACCTGGGCAGTGTGAGTGCCACTGAAAATCAGCTTGTGTGCCACCTTTGGCGCCCATTCCATAGGTTGCCTACCCCTGTGCTAGACTATATATACTGCTTACTGTATTTTTCATTCTATGCATCTGATGAAGTGGGTTTGAGCCCACGAAAGCTTATGCCCAAATATATGTGTTGGTCTCTGAGGTGCCACAGGGACTCCTTATTGTTTCTGCTGATACAGACTAATATGGCTACCACTCTGAAACCTAACAAACAGTTACCACTGTCTATGCATTTGGGTCTTACAAACTGGAATAAATGGTGACCAAAACCCAACGTAGAGCAAGAAGAGGGTAAGAGATGATGGAAATGTGTCTAAAATCTCTGTGAGTGTATGTCTGCACAGCAATTAAATACCTGGGCTGATCTGCGTCAGCTGACTCGGGCATGTGGGGCTGTAAAACTGCTGTGTAGATGTCTGGGCTTGGGCTAGACCCCGAGCTGTGGGACAATGTGAGGTGGGGAGGATCCCAGTGCCCATGCTCCAGCGTGAGCCCGAATGTCTACAAAGCAATTTCTAGCTCCATGAGTCTGAGTCAGCTGCCCTGGGCCAGCCATAACCATGCTGTGAGTCTTTTATTCCAGGGTAGACGTACCCTGAATGAAGGGGATAAGAAATTGGCCGGTTTTGGTTATAGCATTCAAAGGCACCTGTTTTGTCATTTACTTCTATTGTGAGGTTTCAGATGTTTTACTTTTTTTATTATAGTTTATCTTAATTTGAGAAACTGTTATATCTGTAAAATTATCTTTTGGGTTTCCATATGCAAAAAGATGGGTGTGTTCACTTGTTCTGTGACCCTTCATTGATTACAGGAGGAAAACTTGAGAAGAGAAATGGATACTATTAAAAATGTGCTGGTATCACCTAAAGAAGCTTATGGCCATCCCCAAGACTGCCAGCTTCCTCAGAAAGATCAACATATTGAGCAAGAGGAAAATCTACAGGTAAAAATAAGGAGCATTTAATGGTTACAAAATTTTATATTCATATATAAATATATCGGTAAAGAGAAGATGCTTTGGCAATGTTTGCAATCCTGCTGTGTACTCCACTTAATCTAGGCAATTTAAACTTGTTTTGCTCTATTCAATTATTTCTCCAACATAATGATCCAAAACCAGTCTGAAATTTACTGAGAATATAGTAGGTTTTTTCCTGTTGATCAAGCCACTTCTGTCCCTCCTGTTGAAGCCAGACAATATCCTGGAACCATGGGTGCTTGCTACATCTCAACCTCCAAGCTCTCCATTCAACAGCGTGGATGCTTCATGGGGATTACAGAGGGAGACTTTCTCCTACGCGATCTATCCCTCCTCCATTATCTCAGGCATGAGAGTCCTTTGAGGAGCAGTGAGCCAGAGCAGATAAAGGTGCTACTCTGCAAATAAATATTTATTCATTTTCTACAGCTGATAACTTCAAACACTTCCAGTAGTTAATTAAATGCATGGCAAATTCCCTAAAGGTTCCATTGGAAGAGGTTAGAATTGCAGAATAAGCTCATGGATATCCTTCATTGAACTCCCTCTACCCAAGTTGTACTGCCTATCAGTGAGGCCCTCTTGGGTCCCGTCAAATCCATCTGGCGTATCCCTATGATATTACATCCCAGCTAAGGAGTACATATTTCTGTTCACCCATCCAACCCCAAACTCCCTGGCTGTGGAGACAGTGAATAATATGGTAGACAATACCACATGAAAGCCTTGCCATAAAACACGGATAAAAAAATGTCGATCTATTTGGCAGCAAGACCTAATTGACTTCAATTTAGGATCACAAATTATCAAGCTGTCAGGACAAAGCACAATCACTCAAATTATGCCAAATGTATCACCTTTACTGAGTTGGCTAAACAGTGAGAGCTGTTTCAGGCTATTATCTACAAGGGCTAACTATTAGCTAGAACATTTTTGCAGGCCTCATTGGACATGGCCTACACTGCTGCTCATCTCCAGCTGGTTGAATTCCCAAGGGACATCTGAGGAACTTCCCTTTAATGGTCTCAAACCGCTCGCTGAAGCCACTGATGAATGGTTGCACACCTTTAAGGATACATGGAGATCCCTTGGGATTTACCTGCCTACAAGCAAATGAAAATTTAGCAGATCCCAAATGATAAAAAGATATTGCCCCATTCCATTCTCTGGAATCCTGAGAGACTTCATGAATTGTCCAGGAAGAAATCAAGGATTCAGAGGAAGACACCATCTACATCTTCTGTATCCACTACTGAGCTCTTATCAACATTTAAGTATCAGGTTTGATGAGTTGGTTGAGGGCCCAGAAGAACCCCACAAAATGGAGTTGCATCTACACCATTCCACCCACCTCCCACTCTATGGAGACTCTCTCAGTTTGAGCTAGCATGGGAGAGAATTACATCAAATAGGTGCTGTAGGTTATCGGATTGGGATATTCCATCCATTTTACTTCACTGCCTCCTACCCATTTCCCTTTCTCCAGGAATCTCTTTCATGAATACCTCTTAAGGCAGGAATTTTACAGCCTTCTGTGCATAGGAGCTATAGAATGAGTTCCAGTTCAGCACAGAGGGAGGGGCTTTTACTCCAGTTGCTTTCTGGCCCCAAAGATGAACAGGGGACGGAAACTGATCTTAGATTTAAGATTCTTAAATAACTTTGTGAAATCACAAACATTCAGGACGTTGTCTCTTGCAACTATATTCCATCGTTGGAACCAAGGGGTTGGATTTTGGCTCTTGATCTTCAGGATGCCTACTTTCATACTGCAATTCACGTGTCTCACAAATGATTCCTGTGATTTTTTATAAGTCAGGATCACTTCCCTTTGACCTTTTGTCTGACCCAAGAGTGTTCTCAAAAATATTGGCAGCGGTTGCAGCTTACCTTTAATGTTTGGCAATAATTGTTTTCTTATACCTTGATGACTGGCTACTCAGGGATTGATGAGGTTTTCACCACCACAAAGATGTCAAGATTCCTGTTCCACAAGCTAAGTTTGCAGCTCAATATCAAGAAATCCACTTTAAACCTGGTACAAATAGAGTTCATAGGAGCCTCCTTAGATGTGATATCAGTCAGGGCTTATCTTCCCTCCAACAAATTCTTGATGTTAACAAATTCACCTCAAAGATTCAAATCAGTCCACATACATCTATAAGAAACTGTCTTCAAATGCTCGGACACATGGCAGCTTGCTCCTTTGTGATGCAACATGACAGGCTCTACCTTTGATGTTTCCAGAGCTAGCTCAGGACTGTTTAAACACAGCCTGACCAAGTTGGTATCATGTCAGTCTCTCCTCAAGAACAAGATTCTCTCAATTGGTGGAAAGACCATGACAATGTCTGTGAGGGGATTCCATTTGTTCTACCTCCTCCTTCTGTCACCCCAGACATCTCTAATGGTGCTAGTATCAGATGAGTTTCATCCCTTCCCCTTTTTAGGGGGTGCATTTGGGGACCAACAAAACTCAGGACAAATGGTGTGCCCAAGCGACATGATTACATATCAAACCTACTTGGGTTGAGAGCAGTCAGGAATGTCTGTATCCTTTTGTCTTTAATCAGAAATAGGTACATAAAGGTCCTGATGAACAACATAACCTGCATGTTCTGTATCAGCTGACAAGGGCCAGCTTTTTTCCTTGTGTGCCAAAGCAATAAAGCTCTGGAACTGATGCATAGCCAATTTCAGCCTTATCTCGGCAGTTTACCTCCCGAGGATACAAAACAGAATAGCCAACAATCTCAGCAGGCACTTCTCGCAGAAATACATTTCGGATTTGGATTCTTAGCTTCTCAGTCAAATCTTTCTAAGGAGTTCCAGAAACAGACCTCTTTGATACTGTTACCAACAACTTGAAATGCAAACACTTTTGTTCAAGAAGAGTCTTAGGCCCTCTCTCTCTTTAGGAGACATGTCCCTTGTTCCATGGACAAGAGGCCTGCTATATGTACTTCTTCCAATCCCTATTTCTGAAAATGATAAATAAAATCAAGCAGGACAAACCCAGGATACCATTAATAGTTCCAGTGTGGCCCAGACATATATGGTATCCTTACATGATTCACTTAGCCATTTGTGAGGCAATTAGGCTTCCATCCATTCCTTATTTTCTTTTCCAAGATCCAGCTGGATTCTTCATCCCAACCTGAAGATTCTTTGTCTTAAAACTTGACTCTTTGATGGCTCATGGGAATAGAGTGCACTTGTTCTGACGAGGTACAACAGGTGTTACTGAACAGTAGAAAAGATTCCACAAGATATACTTACGACCGCAGGTGAAAAAAGTTCAGCCTTTGGCATATCCAGATATGTATTTCATCTGCTCACTCTTCTCTCTCAGTTGTTCAAGATTACCTCTGAGAGCTGAAAATGAAAGGATTATCTATGAGCTCTATTCAGGGTCCACCTGGCAGTTAAACAGCTTTTCATTTCTGGCTGAGAGATTCTCAGTTTTTGCTCATCTTAGAACTGTGAGGTTTCTCAGAGGACTGGGGGAACCTTTTCCCTCAAATTAAGGGGCACATTCTCTTTTGGGATTTGAATTTAGTAATTAGATGTCTCATGGGTCCCTTCTTTTGAGCCAATGGCTACTTCTTTCCTCATTAATTAATCTTAGCTGCCAGAAAGGCCATCTTCTATCACCTCTGCTTGAAGGGTTGGGAAAAGAGAGGTTCTCATTGTGGAGCATCCATTTACAGTATTTTTCAAGAACAAAGTTTCATTATATCGACATCCTAAATTTTCACCCAAGGTGTTATCCAAGTTTTACATCAACCACGTTATCCATTTATTCTCCCAGAGCCACACCAGTCTAGAGAAGAGGCCACTTTGCACACTTTGGATGTTAGGAGAACTTTAGCTTTTCATTTGGACAGAACTAAGAGTTGTAGAAAATTACCCAGACCGTTTGTGTCCATTGCAGATAGTTCTAAAGGTTCATCGATTTCCACTCAGACTCTACAGGTAGATTTCTGATTGCATTATATTGTGCTTTAAATCTGCAGACATACAAACACTTTCTGGGGTGTTGGCCCATTCCACAAGATCTCTGTCTATATCTATAGCTTTACTCAAGAGTGTTTGTACAGTAGGCTCTCGATTATCCAGGACGATAGGGAAAAAATTAATCCTGGTTAATAAAATCCTGGATAATCACCATCCATAGGAAATATGGGGAGGAGGTTGGTTCACAAGCCACCCTGCGCTGGGGGGAGGGGGTATTGGTTCACTGGCTGCCCTGTCCCCTGGTGGAGTTTTTTTTTTGTGCTTAGGGCAGCAACAAAGCCAGAGCTGGCACTGCGAGTTATGCTTATTTTTATTTTTTTTTTGACATCCTGGTTAATCCACTTTCTGGTTAACCCAGTCCTGGATAATCGAGAGAGTTTGCTGTATTCTGGACATTTCTAAGGCCACCATTTGGACTTTCACACCACAGGCAGTGTGAACCATGGGGTGGGAAAGGCTAGCTCCCAGCCCTGCTCCTTCCACCCCAAGGCCCCTTGCCTTCCATGCCCCGCACCAGAACCTCCCCCCAACCACCACCAGGCCCCTGCCCCAGGCTAGCTCCCTAGGGCACTGGGAGGGTGGATGGCACAACTACAGCTTCCACCCCAGCCCCAGAACAACGGAGGAGGGTGGGTGGGGCTGCCCCACAGGGAAACTGGACTCCAGTTGTGCAGGGTGGAAAGCAAGAGGGTTGGGAATCTGGGGTCAGTGTGTGGGCGAAGCCGTGCCTGGCTATTTGGGGAGGCACAGCCTCCCCAGTTTGATACCTATTGTCCATGCTCCGCACATACCTTTTCCAAACATAAGGCAGAGATCAAGTCTTCTGAATCAGATGCAGCTGTTGGAAACAGTCTTCAGTCTTGGACAAGTTCTGGGTTCTGCTCAGTAAGTCACCTGAAGTGGAGCTTCCATACGGACGCTACTCAAAGGAAGAAGTAGGTGGTTACTCACCTTGTGCAGTAATTGGAGTTCTTTGAGATGTGTCCTTCTTAGGGTGCCACACTGCCTAACCTCCTTTTTCTCTGCTTTGGAGTTGCCTCTGGAGACTATGAAGTAGAAAAGGAATTGAGAGCTGTTCACCCATTTAGCCTTATATAGCCTTGGAGTGGGGCAAATGTGCAGGCTGAATGGTATTACTACCAAAAATCTTTGATTAAAGGCACATGGAGTCTGAGCACACCTGAAGTGGAACACCCACAGTGACACACATCTTCAAGAACTCCAGTTACTACACCATGGAAGTAACCTCCCCTTTCATTAAAAAGAAATTATTTCTCACTCTCATGGTTGGTGAGAAAAGCTTAAAAATGTGACATAAGTGCATCCTAATGTCTCCAAAACCAAGAAACAAAAAGAAAGCAATACTGTTTTTTCCCCAAAATTGTGATTTTAAAGTCTTTTTCATGACCTTTGAGTCCTGACTCATGGTTTCTGAAAGTTTGAGTTCGGCTATACTGGGAAGGGGAGGAAAAGATGCAACAGACTGCAGTAACAGAGGGAGAGACAGAAAATGTATGAAGAAAGAGGAGACTTCAAACAAATCCATAGGAATGAAGGAAAAACAAGGTATCAGACCCTGCAAAATGGAAAAAGTCAATGGAGTTGTGGTTCTGGCCTATAGAAAAAGGTAAATAGATATGCCTATCACTTTTTAAGGGACAAAAGGAGACGTACAAAGAAAGCAAATGGTTTGTGAAGAAAAAGTGTGTGTGTGTGTGTGTGTGTGTGTAATTAGCAATTGCCTGCTCTCTTCAGTCATCTTTTTCTGCCCTAGCTTATTATTGGACAGGTCATTTGGAACCATATGATGAAGCTCTGCCCTCTTTAGTGACCAAGTCCACAGATTTTAGTCACACTTCTTCCTTTGAAAATTCTTCTAATATTTACATCATGCAAAGTTGCCCATCTGAAAAACCTAGTAGTCAAATAACTTGCCTGCTGAATATAGCTTGTGGGCCTGATACACTGCTGTATGTAAGCAAAGAAACTTTTTCTTTAATGAGAAAGAATGACTCCTGATTTACAGCAGTGTAGTAAAAAAAGTGAATCAGGTCCTTCCTGTTAAATCTAATCTGAAACTTTGATAAGTAACCTGAATATATTTTATCTCTAATTAATAAGTTAACTTTATCTCCCATTTTATGACAGACTAGTCCGAAAGAAAATGAGTATACACAATCTACAATAAAAAATGATAGTATTTCTGGTCCTGAACAGGAAGATGATACTGAAGTAAAAAATATTGTAGGCTGCTCTTCAGACATTGATAAAGTACAGACTAAACAAAGTAATGGAAGTGGATGCAAAGAAGAGACATATAACATTGTTGCCAAAGGTATAAATACTCACAAATACACAATATGAGAGATTCAGTGCCCAAAATCAAATATTTTCATATAAATTAATGACATTTTTGGTGTCAGTAGGTGCCACTTTGTGTAAAGTACACAAAGCTCTGAGTATAGGCACATTCCTTCCTGGAGCTGCTTTCCTCACTCAAGTATGATTGCATGCTCCACCATCCCTTGTGGTGCACTGTATTTTCTGTGCCAGTGTGAGGATAGGTTTGGAAAAACTTGCTTGTCCCCAGCTCTAGTATAGGAGCATAAGGTGGGAGACACTCTTCCCTTCTATCTGTACACCCTTGCAGGAGATAGAGTTGCAATAGCTCAATATGTAATGGTATAATTACTATTCCATGCAGGCCAAGTTCATCATCACTTATGCCTCATATAGCTCTCTAAAATCTCCTTTTTTTTTTTTTTTAAGTTCTTTGAACCTGCCCATGAAAAGGACTTATTTAAGCCCAACCTCCAAAATTACAGCAATGGAAAGTCAAAACTTTAAGACGTTCATAACTATATGGTGGTTTATTGAATCTTGTCTTTTCTTACTATCTAATAGAAATGTTCATAGCATTGGAGTATACTTACAGTGAACAGCTTCTGTATGTCTCAGATGCCTTAGCTTTTCTTCATTGTTTAGCCACCTGTAAATGATGGCATGTTCCTATGGTATGAACACTGTCCCTTAAATAGGATTGATGAGTGTTAGATCAGAAGGATTGAGAGAAAAATTACATTAGTAAACTAATGACTTTATTTAAACTACGTGTAGAATTAAAAAAATCTTAATTGTTTAAGTTAAATATCTGGCTATAAGCAATTTAATTGCAGAGACCATTATCAGCAATTCTGGCAAATGCCAAGTAGGATAGTATTACAACCAAATCATAGAATACGTAACAGTTTTATTTTTTTAAAATAGGCAAAAATGTAAATATATTGTTCAGTTTGAACATTATATTTGTAAAGTACATGAATACAATATTCACCTCTCTGATATTCAGAACTTTCTGATAGAAAAAATTGTAACTATTTCACGTATGAAGAAAATGAAAATTAATGTTTTGTTTTTTGCATAATGCAATTCACAAAGATGTACTGATATTTTCATTAAACATTCAGATGTTTTTGTCACTATAATATTTTCATCCTAATAGATTTACAACTTCTTGAAAACTATAAGGATGAAGTTAACATTGCTAGCCACTGTGAAGAAAAGCAAAGAGAGGCTCCTCCAGGCAAAACCCTCTGCACAGATATTGATTTGATTACTCAAGGACAGACCTCAGACGTATGTGTTGCTGAGTGCAAAAAGACAGCAAATATTGGAAAAACAGACAAAATGTTCTTGGAGAAAAACAATGCAAGTGCAGAACTAAAGCCACAGGACAGATCTTGTGCATTGCCAAAACTCCCAGAGAACACAAGAAAGATGCTCCTTGATAATACTGAAGAATTTCGTGTCTGCAGTATGGATGCAGGTCAACAGACAAACTCCAGCAAGCATACATATGGCAATGCTTCAAATGAATTAGTTTATAATACAAATGATAAGGCAGATGCCACACAGGATGACAAAGGTGTCTTTATAAATGAAGCATCAAGCAAAGAATCCAGACCGGTTATTGGCATAGAAGACTGTCCTGTAACAGAGAGAACTGAAGACAACCATCAAACCATGGCTGAATTTAATTTTGTCATCCTGTCTCGGGTTACAGAAAATAGTTATACGGAGTTTCAGGAATGTCACTTACAGGAGTCCAATGACATTTACTTAGATAATAAACAAGACAAAACAGAACCACTTCATCTATTAAATCGAAGCACCAGTGGCATATCCTCAGATATATTTCAATTTAAACAGATTCATACAGATATTCAAGAGAAACACAACAGTGACACTGCGAGCACGACTAATGGAAACCGTGCACCGAACAGTACTTGTGATACAAGTGATGCTCCAGTTCTACCTACTACTTTCTGTGATAATGCAAACGTGAACATGAACAATACAAAAGAAAACAACACTAATATGTCTCTGTTAGAGAATTTCAGTTTAAGTGCTGAAAAAAAAGATAAATGGACAAATCTGAATGATATGCATAGCAACCAAAGTGAGCAGGACATTTCTCGACAGACAGAAACTGACACAAATACATATGCATGCACAGATGTTGTTTTGCCTCTCAACACTGAGAATATATGTGCTTCTCAGACTATTATTCATAAACAAATGGTTATAAACAAAATTACCACTGATAAACAAATGTCCTGTGAAGAAGTTCATGCAAATGATTTTCAGATACCCAAAATGAAGGATGGACAATCCCTTGTAATTAATGATAATGCACTAGAGAATACATTGTTAAGAGTGAAGAGGGAGTCATTAAATAGTACAGTTCCAGGAGAAAAAATTGCTGAAGGTCGCCTGGAAGAATCATGTTCTTTACTCCTAAGGACATCTGGAGATTTAGTAAACAGAAGTGGAAGGTCATCCTTTGATCTTTCAACTTCAGATAAAAAAACTGAGAAAACTCCAGTATACTTAGGTTTTTCAGATCTCAGTCCTTGGTTGAGAGTAAATCAAGTAGAAAGTCAAACAGCGTGGGCTTCAACTTCCGAAGGGCCTTTCCATTTCAAAGAGAAACTACTATGTATATCAGAAAACAAAAAGATTCTTTCAAAAACACAGGGTCAAAATCTGAGCATAAATGCTGTCATGAAAGAAACAGGACTAGGTAAGAGAAATAATTATTTACATTTTAAAGTATAATAGTGAATATGTATGTAGGAAAAAATCCAATATGGAAGTTCTCTATTCAATGTAAAGTAGAATCCGAGAGGAAAATTAATAATTTTAGCTATTATCTTTGAAACTTAGATTTGCCCTACTAAGATGTTGAGATTTCTCTACTAACCCACAGTATAGATGCAACTAAGTAACCTATTCTGTGTTTATTTTATTATCTGAATCAAGGCCGGCTCTAAGTCTTTTGTCGCCCCAAGCAAAAAATTTTTTGGCTCTCCCCCACATCCCCTGTTGCCCCAGCCCTGGGCTCTTCCCCACTCCCCCACCTGCACCCTCCTACCACCCCAGCTTTGGGTCAGTGGTAACTCGCTCCCGGGGCATGTCATTCAGCAGGAATTTTGGATGTGCACAGAACACAGACAGGGTTGGTTCCCATATGGTTACCAAACTGCAATAAGGTGGAACAATTTTCAGCTTGTGTGACTGGAGAATATTTGGAGGCATATTATAAGATTGTCCTACATAAATGAGAAAAAGTTGAGGTGTCTTTATTATTCTTTTCTTCCACTTTTTCTTTCTATGGGGAATTTGCCAATGCAATGTCACTGTCTTCCTTTTAAACAAATTAAACTAAAAAAAAAAAAAACCAACAACAAAAAACAAAAAAAAAACCACCAATGGCTGTTGAAAATAGCAATTCCAGTCCTAATAACCATTGGGAAGCATTTCTTTCTCAATTTGATCTTACTTTTTCTACAGCAAGTTACAGTGGATCAGTATATTTATTTGATTTGGGAGAAAAGAAGTAATAACTGCTGCAATTGAGCCTGACACTCCTGAATTTTGAGGGTGTTCAAATCTGTAAGACAGGTGCTAGATCCCCTTTCTGAATATTTGCTAACTCTGGAAAGGAAGAGTCAATTTCTGCTTCCATGGCTCAGAAGTGGAAATCCTTCTATGTGCCTGGTACTGTATCTAAAGCTGCCCAAGTCCCCTACTAGAGTCTCTCCTCCCTTATTTTTCATTTTAAATTCTAGTGGGATCCACATACCTCCCTTGCTAGGCTTCAGACAGAGAGGTGCACTGTCCATTTAGTCCACCCAATTCCTTCTTGGGGGCTGCAAGGTTAGGTCACACCACTGTCCCTAATCCAGTCTGGGGAGGTGTTCTGAAGGGGATATCTGGGCCAAAGCCTTCTACTTCTTGGGTGTACTTGTTCCCCATTCACAGGGCCATCCCCTGTGAGTGCAGCCAGCTCTCTATTCACAGCAACCTGCAGCATGAGATCTCAGCTACCTCACTCCCTCCCCCTCCTTTCCTGTTGATAGCTAACAAGGGAATGATGGGAAATGTGGTTCTTTCCCTGCTCCAGGGCTGGCTCTATAGGCAGGGAGCTAGCCAAGGAACTACAGCTCCCAGGGGCCCCCCTGTGGATTCTCAGCTCCCATGCTGGATCCTGCTGCTCGGTGGCTCCCTTCTGCAGTTGCAAGAGAGGAGTGAGTGAGAGTGTTACAGGGCCCTATGGCCGGCCCCTAAGCAAAAAAAAAAAAAAAAAAAAAAAAAAAAAAAAAAAAAAAGAGGATGGCCTGAATGCTGCCCCTGTAAATGTGCCACCCCAAGCATATGCTTGCTTTGCTGGTGCCTAGAGCCAGACCTGATCTGAATAAACAAACTTTACTCCTTCCTTCCCTTTGTAAAACAAAATCAGTGATAGGATAACTAAATGTAATTCTCAAAGGAATTTCTATAGCAATCATTATCATAACTGCTCAGACCTCAATCCTATATCATGATCCCCTAAAGTGGACAGCTGCATCCATGCTAATGGATTCTGATGCAAGAGTGGCCCCAGTCATAAAGGCTAATCACAGTACTAGTTTGGGGATAAGTGTGTGATCATGGGAGGTGCTGAGTACCTCTTGGAAAGTTTCCACTGCCCTCAGCTCTCACAAAAATTAATGCTAGTCATCTCTGTGCCTCTTAGAATTGGGCCCATAATAGCTTGTTTGGTTATATTAGTGTATGTCATTAATCTACATAATGCTCATGTGCACAAAATAAACAGAACGTGGCAAAATATGAGATAGGAGAACATTCTATTGTTTGATGCTTTGGGAGAGAAAAACAGATGTGTCCCTTAGACGGCTTTCAAGGCTTTTTTCTTTAACTTCTACTGTGACAATTTGGTGATCATTTGCTGAACAATATTATGCATACACAAAAGCTGGGAGAATAACAAATATGGACTTTGTTATAAACATTTGTAAACGTACTCTAGTAAGATGTGAAAAAGAAAAAGCATACATCTTAGATGTATTTTATTTTGCAATAAATCTACCAATCAGATTTGATTACTTTCATGAGAAGTGCTGTTTTTAAACTCCAAATAATCTTTTATCAAGATAGCAGGCAGAGGTAATTTTTGTTTCTCTCTGTTAAGAAAAAAATAATGTATTATTTTTACAGTATCCAAAATTGTGCTAGGTGCTTTAGAAAAAAAAAAAGACCTATAAGGTAAAATTTTCAAATGCACCTAAAATGATTTAGGTGTTTAAGTCCCACTTGCTTCTCTACAAAGTTATCTCAGAACTCTTGAAAATGTTATCCTTAGTCACTGCCCCAAAGTATTTGATTTTAAAAAAGCAAGATAAACAAGATAAAGCAAGGAAAAACAATAAACAAACAATGAAGGAGATAGGAGGAAAAAAACCCTAAATTTGTAAAAGTAAGGTCATGTTGGTACATATGTTTGTTATGCATATGTTTGGCAATTTCATATATATCGCTGTATGCCTGGATTTGTGCAGTAATATTTGTATATTGATAAGCTATACCTCTAATTATTGAGTAACAAAGTAGCAGCTCCAGCAAATACATGATTAGGCCTGAATGGCCCTTCAACAGAAGAATCCATGAGCTAAAGTAGGAGAACTAGAGGGTCATTCCTTGGCAGGTTTCCATCTCTCTCTGGCACACACACACTTACTTACTTACTTAATGGAATGAGCCACAATTCCACCTTGAAATCCCATTACCCTCTGCTTAGGAGCTATTATGTCTCTGCATGGGACTCTAAGGACCCAGGAGAACTCCCTTCCTCTGCACTCTGGCAGCAGAGCTCCAATAAAGCTATGCTAGTAGGGCTCCTTCTAGCCAAAACTATCCTAAAGTCCCTGTTAAAGGGAATTTCCCCCTACATGGATGGGACTGTAGAAGAGTTAATATAGCCTCATGCTGTATCAACTTTGTCAGATATAATCTACAGCGGTGCGAGTGAGTGGGGAATGATAAACCCCAGTCTCTCCATCCCTCTGTTCCGTGTGTGTGGCCTATCCAATCCCTCTGCATTGATCCCAGCTCTGCTAACAGCCCTCAGTAAGGTACCAAGAAAGGAATACAATGTTTTTCTGTGAACAAATCTCCCTGAAATTATCTGGATCTGAGTTAATACAAATTTTCAACCAAATAACCCCATTACAGAAATTATTGTATTAATAAACAGAATAAGAAGTTTTAATTTTAAATAAAGATAGCTCAGAAATTAAAATTGATCATAATGTAGACCCCAGCCATGAATCCACAGGGGTGGACCATTGCAGAGTCCCACTGACTTTACTGAGACTCTGGGCAATGGAGGTTTTTTTATGTCAGTAGCTCTTCACAGGCATAAGGTTTTACCGCCTTCTCATTGCAAAGCCACAGCCTGAGCCCATCAAAACTAAATTCTAAGTAATGTTTATATTATGATAGCCTCCAGAGGTCCTGAGCGAGATCTTGATCTCATTGGTTGTCTTTATACTGGTACATAACTTAACAAAAATGTACCTTAGAATAGCGGTTCTCAGCTAGGGTATACAACCCCCCTGGGGCATAGGTATCAACTCTGTGGGTACTCCAGGGCTAGGGTGGAAGGGGGAAGAAGTGGAGTGGGGGCAGAGCTTGAGCACTCTTTGGGAACTCAAAGTCAGCGCCTCTGCCTGGGGCTACGCAGAGGTCTTCCATGGGATACATCAACTCATCTAGATATTTGCCTAATTTTATAACAGGCTACCTAAAATGCATGGGTGAAGTCAGTGCAAACTAAAATTTCATACACACTGACTTGTTTATACTGCTTTATACACTATAACCTGCAATATCAGTACAATATTTATATTCCAATTGATTTTATAATTATATAGTAAAAATGAGAAAGTAAGCAATTTTCAGTACTAATGTACTGTGACACTTGTATTTTTATGTCTGATTTTGTAAGCCAGTAGTTTAAAATAGGTGAAATTTGGGGGTATGCAAGATAAATCAAACTCCTGAAAGAGGTACAATAATCTGAAAAGGTTGAGAGCCACTGCCTTAGAATATGTCCACACTGCAATTAAAAAGCCATGGCTCGCCTGTGATAGCTGACTTGGTCTCACAGGGCTCAGATTAAGGGGATGTTTAATTGCAGTGAAGACATTGAGGCTTGGACTGGAGGCTGGCCTTTTGGATGCTGCGAGCTAGGAGGGTCCTAGAGCCCAGGTTGCAGCCTGAGTCCAAATGTCTACACTACAATTAAACGGACCCTTACCTGAGCCTTGCAAGCCTGAGGGAGCTGTCACAGGCCAGTTGCAGATATCTAAGGCTATGACTACACTAGAGACCTTACATTGGCACCGATGCAACTGTGCTGCTATAAGATCTCCCGTCTAGCCACTCTGTGCCAATGGGAGAGAACTCCCCCACCAACATACTTAAGCCACTCCCACATAGCGCTGTCATACTGGTACTTCTGTTGGTGTAATTTTTGTCAGTCAGGAGTGTGTTTTTTCAAAATGCAGACAGTTCATATGGAAATCTAAATGTATTGTGGTAGAAGGTGTTAATAGCTGCCATGGGGAGGGGGGGTGTCTTTGATCTATAGATAGGTGACAGAGCAGGGGGAGAGATAGCTCAGTGGTTTGAGCATTGGCCTACTAAACCCAGTGTTGTGAGTTCAATCCTTGAGGGGACCATTTAGGGATCTGGGGCAAAAAAAATCTGTCAGGGGACAGTACTTGGTCCTGCTAGCGTAGGCAGGGGACTGGACTCAATAACCTTTCAAGGTCTTTCCAGTTCTATGAGAAATATAAATATGTAGAGATAAGTAATGTGCCAGAGATGCTAGGGAAGGGATTATTGCTTCATCTGGGGAGGAGGAGAATATGGTCTTCGGTGTCAGTTCTTCCTTGGCACCACCCTCCTGTTCCTTTATAATGTCTTGTGGAGGTTCCAAAGCTCTGGATGCTACAGCCAAGGGGGTGTGTCTTGAGGGCTCTCAGGTGAGGTTTGAAGCCCAAGAGGCATGCTACCCAAGGTTCCCAATAGGGCGAGTGGGGAGACATGGATCCGGCGGTTGTGCCCATGACTTGCCGAGCCAGGATTGCAGTAGTGGGACCACTTGCGGATATATTTTAGGGCATTGCTGATAATGAACAACATATGGGGCCTGCGTGGAGTATGGTGATGCCACCTCCACTGGTTTGCTGTCTAAACCCTCACTAGGGAGCAGAGCAGCATGGCATAGCTGTGGTGATAATTCCCGTGCTAAGTACAGGCTCAGTGCATAGTTCTCGGTACTGAGAAGTGGGGATTTCAGTACGTCCAATATGTGGAGGTCTCTGAAGTGACAGGATTCCACTAGTACTGATTGTTCTGGTGCTAGTGCCAGGGGGACAAGGATGTTGTCCATACTGGTCGTGCTGGTGCCGGATCAGGCATTTTGTAGCTCCTTCTGAGCTTTTTCAAATTTTTCAGCATCTTTATTGAAGTGTGAGTCTCAGAACTGGACACAGCATTCCAGTAATGGTCTCATGCCATATACGGAGGTAATACTATCTCACTGCCTCGATATTTTCCTGACTATACCTAACTGGAAGCTCATGTTCTTTTGCTTATCCAACATTACCCTTAAGTTCTTTTCAGTTTCATTGCAATTCTAGGATACTAACTACCATCTTGAATTTGTGACCTATATTCCTTGTTCCTAGATATTTGACCTTGCATTTGGCTGTATTAAAACATTATTCAAATGAGCCCACTTTCTAGGTGTTCTAACTTGGTCTTTATAATGGGCCTGTCATTATTTACTACTCCATCAATGTGCACGTCATCTGTAATTTTTACAGTAGTTATCAAAGGACAACAGTAGTCCTTTGACTACTGTGTTGAAGTCCTTCTTCAAAATAGTTACAGTAGTTATCAAAGGACAACAGGTAGCCAAGATAGCACTTCAATCAGCACTTGATGTAGGCGATACTGCAGCATGATCCATCTTCACAGCAATTCTGAAGCAACAAGCCTCTTGGCTACATTTATATGGCTTCCGCAAAGAAGTATAGACAACCATGGAGGAACTTCCCTTTAAAGGCATCAAATTGTTCACAGAAAAGATGGACACATCCCTCCACACACTCAAAGACTCCAGGCTATTCTTCGGTCGTATACACCTGATAGAAGAGAAAATCGAGTCCTCAGCCCTCACTTATATCATGCACAGCACACAATCAAACCCAATTCTTTTATGAGCTACAAAGGAAAAAGTCCAGATTCTTAAAGTGCAAACCGTTGGGCACACAGCCTTCCTCTTCCCAACCATGCACTTCAGAATGTCAATTTTGGCAGATTAGTCAGGGCACTGACAGACCACTCCCTCAAATACCATCTGATGTTAAACAACTCTTCACATCTCTTCAGATGCCATCTTGCTCTGTTCCACAGCACCGGGATCGGACAACATCTGACAAAGTGGTGCTAGAAATCATCTTCAATGGGTATTCCAATAATTTCACCTCCCTTCCCCAGGCCCCACAACACCTGTCCTCGTCCCTCTTCAGGAACCTGCCTCACAAGAGTCTATTGTGACAAGAGTGATCACCTCCTCTGTGTAGGAGCCAGAGAACTAATACCTCAACAAGTAGGAGGCAAAATGTTTTTACTTTCGTTACTTTCTAATAATCAAGAAAAAGTGGGGTTGGAGATCCATACTGGACCTCAGAGCACTCAAGTTCGTCAAGGCTCAAGAATTCAAGATAGTCATTCTAACAGTGATTATGCCAGCTTTGGAACTGGGAGACTTTTTTGGCCCTTGACTTTCAGGATGCTTCTTTCAATCTTACCATCCCACAGATGGTTTATCGTATTTACCCCAGGACAGGACCACTAGCAGTACAGGATAATCCCCTTTGGGCTATCAGAGGCTCCCAAAGTATTCTCCAAGGTCCTCATGGGAGTGGCATCACATCTTCTTTTCCAGAAAATCATGATCTATCCCCATTTAGACCACTGCCTCCTCAGGGCTCATTCCTTTGTCCAAGTTCTGCAGGTTACCTATATGACTATGGACTTATTCAGAAGCCTGGGCCTACAAATTAGCATCCAAAAATTGATGTTAACCTCAGCAGAGGTTAGAGTTCATAGGAGCCAATCTTGACTCTCTTCAAGTGAGAGCATTCCTCCCACAATACAGATTCTGTAACAGTGGAACAGATTGAGGAGACAGTGCAAACCAGCCCTCATATATCAGCCAAACACTACCTTCAACTGCTGGGGCCCATGGCTGCGGGCACATTTGTGATAATTTATGCCAGGCTTTGATTCACCTCAGTTTACAGGACAATCAGAGACAGCCTAGATAAATCCCTGTCATTACCCACCGACGTCAAGCAATCCTTGAAGTGGTAGAAAGACCCAGCAAACATCTGCATGCGGATCTCATTCACACAGCCCAACCCCCTCTCTGGCACTACTTCCTCATCATTGACACATCCCTCATAGGAGGGGGAGCATATCTCAACAACCTCACAACACAGGGCAAGTAGTGACCCACGGAGGCATTTCTTCATATCAATCTCCTTGAACTCAGAGCGGTCAGGAATGCATGTGCTTATTTCCTTCTGCTGATTAGAGTATGCACACAAGGGTCATGACAGACAACATAGCATGTGCATACTACATAAATCGTCAATTGGCGCCAGATTGCTTTCCCTTTGTGAGGAAGCACTAATGCTATGGAACTTGTGCATTACAATATCAACGGCCTACCTACCAGGAGTGCAGAACACGACAGTGGAGTCTCAGATGCAAGTTCCTATACAACCACAAATGGGAGATAACTCAGTAGTACTCTATGGCATATTCAGACAGTGAGGGACACCGACAATAGACTTGTTCACCACTTACCTTAACAAGTAATGCCCACGCTACTTCTCCAGGACAGGCCTTGGTCAGCACTCTTTAGAGGATGCTCTCTTTCTCTCATGGGACAAGGGCCTTCTATATGCCTTTCCCCCCATTTCCTGTATTGCTGAAAGTCCTATTAAAAATAAAAAGTAAATATTTTACTGACTGCTCCCATCTATTTGAAACAGATGTGATACCTTTACCTGTCACAGCTGGTAAAATATCTGCCAGCCTCTCTCTATAGCTTCTCTTGCAGAATGAAGAGAGAACACTCCAACCCAGCCTGCGGATACTCCAACTCAAGGCTTGGCTCCTTCATGGTTCTAGCACATATAAAGATCCAGCTTTCAAGAGGAACAGAGTTACTACATAGTATGAAATGGGCTATCCTGTTTACTAACCTGCAAAAGCAGACTAAATTTCTGGTTTGGTGTAATTCCAAGCAAATTTCATCTGCTACTCTCCCAATGGTACAGGAGTATATACTGACTCAAGAAATCAGGACTCACTCTTAGTTCATTAAAAATTAACCTAGCAGTCATAGCAGCCTTCTATGAACAAATATAGGGATTCTCAGTGCTCTCTCACACAACTACAAAACAATTCTTTAAGGATATAGTAACCTTTTCTCCCCAACCCAGATGCCCCTCCTCAATATGGGACCTAAACTTAGTACTAAAGAACCTGACTAGGCTGCCTTTTAAACTCATGGCCACTTGTTAGATCACATACCTGCCTATGAAGACAGCGTTCCTGGTAGCGATCACCTCAGCAAGGAGAATAGGGGAAATAGCAACACTAATGGCACCCCAATCCACTTATACAATATTATTTCAGCACAAGGTTACTCTCAGAGCGCACCCGAAGTTCATCCCCAAGATGACCTCATCTTTTCACATAAACCAGCTGATTCACCTCCCAAACTTTTACCCTCACTGCGATAAAAGGGAAGCTATACTGCACACACTAGGTCTTAGGAGAGACCTGACCTTTTTACCTGGCCAGGACAAAGACCTTTAGGAAATCTAATCTTTTCCTTTCTATTACGGAAAGATCTAATGGTATAATGATATCAGTCCTGATACTCCAAATGGATCTCAAACTGTATCCAACACTGCTATCAGGTTTGCAACATAGTATCTCCATCTGGAGTCTGTACACATGCATGAGTGAGGAGGAAACATGTCACCTTCCTCAAGGATGTCCCCATCTCGGAAATCTGCAAGGCAGTATCTTGAGAGTGCGCGCATACCTTCTCAGAACACTATGTGATTATTGTGGAGTCTGCTTCCAATTCTATCTTTGGCTCTGCAGTATTGTCATCCATAACAGACAGCGCCAAAGTCTCAGCTTCCCATTAGGGATACTGCTCAGGAGTCACCTACAGTGGAGCACCCATAGGGACACTACTCAAAAAAGAAGTTACTCACCTTGTGCAGTAACCATGATTCTTTGAGGTGTCCTTAGGGATTCTCCATAACCCACCTTCCTCCCATCTTACTTCATAGCTCTTATCAAAGACTCTGCAGTAGAGAAGGAACTGAGGGAGATTCACCCGGGTGTGCTGGTTTGCCTCCTGGCAGCGTATGAGGAGGGGACAGCGCATATGCAGGCTGAATGAACACTGCTATCAAAGTTCTCTTATCAGCAGTGCAGGGATGCAAGCGCACCTGCCATGGAGCTCCTATAGGGGGGAATACATCTTGAAGAACTATCGTTACCTCACAAGGTGAGTAACTTCGTCATTGCAATTATTTACCAAATATATCTTTTTAACACTGGGACTTTTTGTAATGCATTATATAAAATAAAAGGGTAAACAGTATTTTTTATTAAAAGGGAAACTTTATTAAAAGTCATTCTTGCTGCTCTTCTGCTGAAACAGAATTTCTGGCAGTAAGATCAAAGTGTAGAAAAACAAAGTATAAATGAGGTAAAATCAAAATAAAAATTCTGTGATTTAAAACAAACACTTGTGGTTCTTAAGATCAGAGATAAACCAGAAATTTAGTCACTCTAAAATTAGTGCCTAGAAAATGAATTGCAGTTGTTACCATTTCCTTTTTGTCAATCAGATTCTTCCAGTATTAACAGAGTTGCTGACACTTTGAATACCTCAAGTATCCATCGAGGTCCCAAGAGAGCTCCCAGTGAAGAATGGAATGCAATAGCAAAGACTTTTTATGATTCTTCTTTTCCCACAGAACATGTAAGTCAATTAAAAATATTTCAAAGCAGACCTTGGTGAGCTAATTCCACAGATATGTGTAGAACTGTATGCATCTGCATGCTTTAAGACCTAGTCGATATCCAAAATATCATCAAGAGGGCAACATGGCACCATTTTTCACAATTAATGTTGATAGAAAACAGCAGGAAAAAGTCACAGCATATAAATCAAGCAGATGCTAGCCAGTCTGTTTTGGGAGGAGATGGTGAGGTAGTTCATTATGTACCTCAATAAAAATGATCACCTATAATATAGGAAGACAAGCATATTATGTTCCTTTTATTTGTTTACTTATCTAATAAAATAATTCAGAATATATATGAATTGCAATATTAGCTAGCTTGTTTTATGCTGCAATAAAATATATATTGTTCATTGCTTTTGAATTTGTTCATTATCATCAACTTTGATAAGGCAGAATAGTCACATTGGTATACATCAATGTATGCATAAGCAGAGAATTAAAAGAGGAAACCTGTCATTCTCTAGGGTCAATTTGTCATATAAGATGAAACTAGCCATGCTTCACATTGCACTTTGGAGATCTCTGTGGTACGTAACACTGCATGCAAAAACCTGAAGAAAAGGGCTGAGTCTGGTTTCTGTCTGAAAGAGACAAGTTCTAAGGCACAATATTAAACATACTTTCAAGGGGTGATTTTTTTTTTTTTGGTGACAACTTGTGAATTAATCATCAGACCTTCCATTTTGGATATGATTACTAAGAAGATGGTGGGCAGTCAGCTGAATCCTATTGGCCTGGTTTCAGTTCTGGGTATATAGATAATTTTACTGACATCTTCATGCGATAGACATCGGTATAACTTCTGTTACTGAGGGTATGTCTACACTACGTGCCAGATTGGCAGGTAGTGATCCATCTATTGGGGATTATTTATCACATCTAGTGGAGATGCAATAAATCAACCCCCGAGCGTTCTCCCTATTGACTGTGGAACTCCACTTCTGCAAGAGGCAGAAGTGGAGTCAACGGGAGAGTGGCAGTGGTCAACTCGCCGCCGTGTGGATGGCTAGGTATGTTGACCTAAGATACGCCTAAGCACCAGTGTGGACAGCACTGTCAGTGGAGAGCTTCTGCTGACACAGTTACCGCCTCACACAGAGGTGGTTTTATTATGCTGATGGGAGAGATCTCTCCCATTGGCATAAAGCATCTTCTTCAGATGTGCTATAGCACTTTAGTGTAGACTAGCCCTTAGATATGTGTGGGGTATCTTGTAGTACTGTGTGCACCATAGCCCAGTAGTCATTTCTAGCACGAGTAGGGGGTCAGGAGGAATAGTCAATAAGTGCTAAATCAGTGGTTCTCAACTGTCGTCCACCACTTGTTCAGGGAAAGCCCCTGGTGCACCAAGCTGGTTTGTTTACCTGCCACCTCCACAGGTGTGGCTGATCATGGCTCCCACTGGCCACAGTTCGCCGCTCCAGGCCAACTGGAGTTGCAGGAAGCAGCGGACAGCACATCCCTCAGCCCACGCCGCTTCCCACAGCACCCATGGCAGGTAACCATGGCCAATGGGAGCCGTGATTGGCCGAACCTGCGGAGCAGCAGGTAAACAAACCAGCTCAGCGCACCATGGGCTTTCCTTGAACAAGTGGTGGACCACAGTTGAGAACCACTGTGTTGGATACATCTTCAGTCAGCTGCACATGTGCATGGAGCCAACTCCTTGAGACCTTGTGTGTCAAGGACTCACATAGCGGAACTGCAGTTCTTGGAAATGGATTTTCAAATTGCCGCTCAGTGTGGCATATTAATAATCTGACAAGCAGTTAAATTATTTGTTAATTCATTATATTATGTCTGAAAGGTGAGTCGTTGACCAATAAAATGCCCTCACACCAAACTAGCTGCATGTATGTGTAACACAATGCATGCTGCGCAAAGAGTTGATGTGCTCTAGTAACTATCCACAACTAAAGTAACTAGGACACTATTTCCATTCTATGTCATTTTAAAACAGAAAGTAAGCAGTTTGAATACGAGTAGTATTTTGGAAAAATGCCACGTTTCAAAATGGCTGATTCCACTTTCCTACTCCATTAGTAGTGGCAGTCCTCGGAAGGGAGAAAACAAAAGCTAAAATCTAAAAAAAAATGTATACTGCAAATTTACTTCTATTAAATTTAATCTTAGTGTTTACCACTGTTTTGTTTTGATAGAAGGTAGAAGGGAGTGCATAATTCAGGGGAGCAAATAACTTATTTTTAAAAATTCTTGCAATTTTTTATTCTTAGGGGAAAGTGAAAAGGTTTAATTAAAGATACATGCATTGCCTGAAAAAATAACTTAGATTGCTTATTTTATCATCTGTCAGTGTTGGATCCAGAAAACATTGTACATGCTTAAGTCGATCAGATGCATGTGTCTCTACCAAATGGTAAACGCAACCATCCAAAAAATTAAATGAAAAGCAAAAAGAGCTGTTAACAACACGAGGCTCATTTTTTCTCACAGACAGCTGAAGAATGAAGAGTATTTTTTAAAACTGTGACAGGCACCACTTCATAAAAATATCTCCAACTGACATAATGTACATTAGCAAATACTTTGCTAAACTGCATACTTAGTCCAAAATTGGCAGCCTCTCCCCAGTTCTCACAGAATATTCTATATTTAAGTCTCAATTAAGACTTCATTATTTTTACAGAATACAGTACACTTATAATACATTATGAAGCAGAATTAAAAGTAAACTATGCTTGTCAAACTAAATGAAATTAGTTTTGCAATGAATTATCCTGTTAATCATGTCTGTTTCCTCCTTACTTGCTAATCTTCAAAATTCAATAATTTGCAATGGATCTCTAGATATATCAAGTTATTCTGAGTCTAATGCATTTATAGTACTACGTTTTATTCTCTTAGGTCAAAGCAGGAGTTACTGTATCATGCTGCCAGCAGAAGCTTTCCCATTTGGCTTCCAATGCAGACTCACCAATCTCAAGTGAAAGTTTACTCAGCAAGGAAGATCAGAATTGTGAATCTCATAATGTCTTTATAAAAAGTCAAATCAATGACACTGAAAAGTTTTTGCATTTAGAAAGGCTCCACCGAACTAGAAAAAGGAAAAATGAAGAAAGTCTAGAAAAAGCTGCAGCGGGGGACAAAACCGAAAAGTAATTCAATCTCTGAATATGCATATCATAGGAAGATTTGTAGAAATCTTCCGCTGGAAGTAAAGAGCTGCATATTTTATTTGGGGGTAACTCTGGACTCCAAACTTGCCAGTGATTCCCCCCGCCCAGTATTTTGATGTAGTTTTATTAAAAGAAAAGAGATGCCCTACATTTCTACAATTAAAGTCCTTGCAAGTTGTTACAAAATTTTTGCTAGAAGTTAGACATCTAAAACAAGTGTTATAGGTATAGGTCTGTTAAATGTAATTTGTGATGTATTTAACAACTGTATCTCCTTCAGATGTTGAAAAATCTTAGCCGCAGGACTTCCTCATTTCTCCGCCAGAATGAGCACAACTATTAAAGAAAAGTGACAAATGATGTCTCAGAATGGAATGGTCCCTTCAAACCTTTATGACTCACTAACTGGCACAGGAATAAGAAAGTCTGCTGTTTACATGTACCAGATCCTAAAGAGGTGGTAATTTTTTTTATTTTTTTTTAATATTGTACTAAGTACATATAGATACAATCTGAATTCTAAAATAAATATTGCCTCTTAAAAGATATCAAATGTATCATTTACAGAGATAAGGTGGCAATTTCATAAAGATTTAATTTTTCTTTATCCAGCTGATGATCATTTCTCTTATTTTCCATTTCCACTCACTTTAGAATTACTTGAATCGCCATCCTACTGCTTCTCTCCTCCCTCCCCCTCAAAGAAAGAAAGGATTAAAATTGAGAACACCAAAAAGAATTAATGCATAGCCATTATGGTCATTGTTCATTATTGTTAAAAAGGTATTAATGAATTCAAGGTATCTTCCCATTTTACTTTTATTGCTTTTGTAGCTCATAGTTGAGTCTTTAATTTCTTAAAACCAATTACACATATTTTGGAGACAAAAAAACTTCAAAGCTGTCCAAATGAAGTTTTGAATGTTTTACTATGATAAATCTGCTCTGAGGCAAACAAGAAATTGCAACATTCAGGTATCAGAAAGACTGAGGAGACTGTTTTTCACTTGATTCAAATTTTGTTTCCAGGAGTTAAGAGTGTCATACAATTGTTGCCACTGCTGCTTTCCAAAAGTCCGATGTGTGCTGTTACTATAAAAGTAAAACAAAATTGAAAAAGGGATTAAGACCACAGCATTTTTGCTATGCAATGCTCTTTTAGAATACATGTTTTACTTTTGTACATTTCTAGCTAGAAGTAAGGTAAATCTAATCCTCAAATTCCAAATTGAATATGGAAACATGTATTTTTAGTCTCTATATAAAAGGCTTCACCATACCCACACCATAGCCTTCCCCAAGTATTTAAAGCAGCAAAAGTCATTAGTATTCTTGCCACTGTTAGGTCATTAAATGAAATGTGCTGGAAAATAGGACACTCTTATTAAATAAGCTAATCACATTCAATCTGAGCCTTAATAAAATTATGATAAATAGTAACTATTTAACTACAGGCAACTGATAGGAACAATACCTTGCTTCTAGTTAAAATATTGAACAGATATATTAAATGAAATAATTAGAACACACTAAATTTTCTACAAAATGCTGCACAGAATTAAGTCTTACCTGACAACTACTTTTCTCTGTGTCTGATCAATTTTGCAGTTCACCATCTTTGTCTTTACAGCTGAAAAAAGTAAAACAATTTGAGTGATATTTTCAAGAGATAGCAAGGACATAAAATAGTATAAGCATCTTTAAACTCAAATTCATGTAAATATATACAAGTAACTTGCTGGATGTTACAGCCAACAGCGAAATAACAATCTGGTAGGCAGAAAAGCAAAGTGACGTAACAAGGTCATCCATGAATTCCTATGGTTTGGTGCCAATCTACTAAAGCAATATCCTGTACAGTTTTTATGAACTGTTCTCCCCTACGAACACATCCTGTTCTAATGACAGCAAGCAAAAACAGATGACAAGTTAAACCTGCAAACAATTTATTACTTCTATAAAGGATTATTTGAAATGCAATTCCTGTCACTGAAAAGAACACACTTCTCAAAAGTCAACAGTTGACTAAGTCTTTAAATATGATGTTTACTTCAATTTAGAGATACAAATTGGGGGCAGGGTTTAAAGCACATGTGGCTTGACAGAAAAGTCTACATTAAAACAAGCAGTACCTTTTCATTACTTATTATATTCTATTGAGCTGCATATGGAATTTGGCAAGCTGCATGTAATTTTCTCTTAAAGATAACTAAGCATCTGTATTATAAAAATGGTGTATTTATCCAACTTCTGTGTGTTAAACATCTGCCACTCATGTAAGACCCAAATCACAACTGTTCTAAAAATCCTCAAAACAAGGAATTAGTTTTAGAATAAAAACAAATAGTCCTCATGAAAAAAGTGTGTAAAATATAAGCATGCTAACTCTTCTTACCATCAATGACAAATGCTTCTACATCATCTGCTCCAATCTGAAGTTCCTGTTGCATTGTGTCAAATGAGATTTCTTTGTTTTCCACTGCCATTCCCATAAAAGTAAGTAGTCTCATTTTTGCCATATTCTGCTCATGCAACAAGCCTGCACAACAGAGCATTGATAATTTATGGGTATGAATTATAATCTGATAAACAAGTTGAACTATTTCCCACGTTCTTTCTACTACATATGCCTCAGAATAATTTCAAATTCACTTTACATCATTTGGGTAAATGTTCCCTATCTGGCTTTATCAACATTCCTGCACCTACCTTGTGCTTTACAAAGACACTCAATTTGCTCTTAGAGATTCTTCTGGACCCAGTTGTTGGCACTTAAAGTGCAGAAAAATGCAGAAAAAACAGTGAAATCTTGGGTCTTGATCAACTAGTGAACAGTCAGCTCACCTCTGAGATGTAACAGAATTTAGATTTTCCAAATCAGTTACAGCAGTGTTTCCCAATACAGGGGCAGAATGACAGAGGTTGGGAGGCAGACAAAATTAGTTCAAAGTGCATCACCAGATACAAGAGAAATGCAGTGGAACAGGAAAGCCCAAATGCCCAAGCCCCTCCTCTCATCCCCCATTGCTATAGTATCCTGAACTCACATCCCCTTTGGTCCTCTTCCAGTATTCACATACCCTGTAACTAAGACTAAAACGGAAAGTGGTGCCTTGAAAGCAACTTCTCTCTTGATAATGCTTATTACTAAAGCAGATTTTTTTAATAGAAATATATCCTGTTGAGGTTATACATTAGCCTTAATAGCAGATTCCTCTCAAACTTCAGATAACACCACAGAACACCTAGTGGCAATATATTTCCTGACATGCAGAAATGAAAACACAGTAAAGGAAATGGAAACATACCTATATAGGTACTTATATACCCCTCACTACCATACCTTTACAACACTCCTGTGACGTAGGAAAGTGCTACTGTGCTCATCGTACGGATGGGGGGACAGATGCAGAGATTACATGATTTTCTAAGGTCCTTCACACAGAGCAAGGAACTGAAGCAGTATCTCATGAATCCCAGACCAAGCCTTAGGAACTAAACATCCTTCCTTCCTCAAGCAAGACCTATATATGGCCTTCCCCAATTGTCGCACCTTATCTGGATATTCTTATTCAGCCAATCAAGTTTTTGGGGCTAAATTCTAGAATCTGCATAAAGTTTAATTAAAATTAACTTCAGTCACTGTAATCCAGTATAACACTATAGATATTCACACTGCTCAGTAAATATTTAAGTTTGTAATTTATAACATCTATACGCCAATAAAAGATCAGGGAAGCACATTATTACAGGACATCATGTTGTGTTAATTAGCAATAATTATGATGCAGGCTCCCAATCTGGCACAGATTCAACAAAAATGTGATCATCATAACTCAAATGAATGAGAGCCACCAGCAACTATAGCTAACTGGGTGTAATGGAAATCTACAACCCTCAAAAAAATCAATTAGTGCACATTAACCCTAATTAACAAATGCAAATGAGATGCTGATTAACTTTTTGAAGCAAGAAAGGTTGCTGATAACACCAGATTAGATGTGGACATGTTAGGGCGATTCAGTTGACACAAGATAATGCTACTATTGGCCTAAATTGTCAGCATTAATAAACCAACAAATTGTAACAAACTGAAGCCACCTGTAGGAGCCTTTATTGAATAGCTTTTACAGACTAATTTCATTTTTAATTAGTGCTGAATCAAAAACAAGATTAAAACAGAAGCAAATACTCTATTAGATGTCAAAACTTAACACTTAATTTTACTCTGTTATTCACACTAATATTTATAATTTCAAAACATCATGTCTATCCTAAGAGTAAACAGCTAGTTAAAAAAAATTCAGGAAAATAAGTTCAAAATGAAGCTATTTACAAAACTACAGACAAATGTTTCTGAGGGATTTCTGTATTCTTTTCTATCCCTGGTTTTGATTAAATGTGACCAAAAAATGCTGTTAGCATTGTAATTCAAAACTACTTTGTGTGTGTGTGTAGAATCCCGCCCAAGACACAGAGATTCCTTACATAATTTTCTGACCGTTCAAACACCAGGAAGTGAGAAAGCTATTAAAATTGGAGATAGATTACCTTTTTACCATTTAAACGTAATTTTCAGTAGAAGTGTAAGTTTTAATAATATGTTAAATATACTGACAATCTCTACATTTTCTAATTAAAGTATTTACTGATTAAATCTGTATATAGGAAAGGAAGCAAGAATAGTACTGGTCGTATTGGTGGGTGAGCATAACACACAGTAGATGCAAACATTTACTGTAAATTAATTCCTCTTTAATATTTCAGAAATCAGCAAAACTGCATTTTCAGCAATTATTTCTAGGAACAGATAATCAACTTATTTGTGGAGGTTCAAATATTTTCAAACTGAAAATAGTTTAATGTATTACAGACGGCCTCTTTTGCACTAAGACAGTTCTATAGTCATTTGTATGCTTTTCTGATGTTTCAAATCCTCTCATGCAAACAGTAGCTGTGCTCTACCCTATCTACAATACACAAAGTGTGGCTGTCAAACAGCTGGCTTTCTTTTGTCCATAAAATGGAAGTACATATTAATGTTTCTAGTCATACTTCTTAATACAAAGTACCAGTGTCTTAAAGTTTTCAGTAAAATTATTCTCATACTCCTATTACAATCCATTAAACCAAATGAAGCCCATGTTACATTGCACTAAACTATGTTTTGTTTTACAAAATTAACATTTTTCTCAAATAAAGAGACAATCCTGGTATTCAAGTGTCATATCAAAATCAAAGTTATAAAAAAAATGTTTTATGGAAACATTTATTCATTACCAATATGTCAAAACCTTAATGTAGTAATAAAAAAATCTGCATCATTGAGCAATTTCTGCATTGTCACTGACCCCTGTCCTAAAAAGCTGCAATATAGAAAACGTAATTTTACTGCATGCAATAGCTTATGAACCAGTGCTCCTTTGAAACAGTCAATTACACATCAATGGGGGAGTGTCAAAGTGTTAATTACTACTCCTTTTTTCCACAGTGTGTAAATAAAGAGGGTGCTGACATTAACATTCCATTGCATAGCTTCATGTGATGAAACAAATTAACTGGGACAGAATGTGGTTTGCCAAAGCCTAATGCATCAGCAATGCTCAAACATTTGCATCTCTTTATCTTATTGTACTTCACCCTTGTTATACAGCTATGTGGTAAAGTTAAATCATTTAAGCAATACAAGTTTAGAAGTAAAGGCAGAGGAATCCCCTTTTTTGAGCTATGAATAATGAAGTGTTCATGAAAGCACAGGACCAACAGATTCTTCCAGGTATGGTGTGGGTAGATACAGTATAAGCTTTCTCACACAATTTTGTTAATACTCCCCAATTCTGACCTGCACAACAAACCAGAATCTTATCAGCAGAACAAGGAATTTCACACCAAATTGTGAAAAACTGCTTGGTGAGCTCTGAATCTAGAAAATGGGGACTAAGGGATTGTCTATTCTTAAAAATTAATTTGGAATAAGGTGTTGTGTGAATTCAAAGTTATGGCTATTTCTGAATGTAACTCCTTGTGGGACACTTATTTTGGAATAAGAGTGCGTTGTTCCTGTTAAACTTAATCCACTTTCAAAGTGGGTTAAATAATCAGAAAAGAAAACAAGGAATACTTGTGGCACCTTGGAGACTAAGCTGTTTATTTCAGCATAAGCTTTTGTGGGCTATAGCCCACTTCATTGGATGCAAAGAACGGCATACACAGAAATAAGATGCATTTATATAAGGCACCCTTGTTCTGGCATAAGACTACTAAATTAGTTGCCACTTTGCATTTAAACAAGATGAGAGGCCAACTCTGACTGAAACAGTGACTCCCAATTCACTGTCATTTGAACCCTACATGCGCTCTTAAGGTTTGTTTACACTAGGAAGTTACTATACCAATATAGTTAAAGCAGTACAACTTCCCTTGTGAGGACGCAGCTCTACCATTATAAAGGTACTTTATACTAGCGGATATACTTTATATGCCACTTATTTATAGCTCATATAAGGGCTTGGCTACACTGAGATTTTATTGTGTTCTAACTCGCTGGCTCAGGGGGTGTGAAAAATCACACCCCTGAGTGCAGCAAGCCTGAGCGCTTTAAAGCACTAGTGTGAACAGGCTCCAAGCGCTGGGAGCCAGGCTCTGAGTGCTCGGAGATAATCCCCTCGTGGAGGTGGATTACCAGGAGCACTCGGAGAGCTCTCTTCCAGTGCTCAGGAGTGACCACATTCAAACTTTAAAGCGCTGCCGCGGGAGCATTCCCGCAGCAGTGCTTTGAAATTTCAAGAGTAGCCATGCCCCTAAGACACCTTTTAGGTAACATTTTGTCCTCATTAGGACTTCTACTGATACTATAGCCCGAGGTTTGGGATCCATGCGTGGTCCTGCACTAATGCCGGGGACGCGTTGCCATGGATCCCAATTTAAATTTGGGATCCATGGCAACAACCACACTGTATGGGAACCCAAGCTACAGTGATGGTCCAGTTTAGTTATACAGGCCAAACTTTAGGACAAACCAAAGCCATACTATTATCTGAATCAAAAGTTTTGCAGGGTTTATAAATACAGAACACACAAAAGACCTACTCAGTGATTTAAAAATCTAAACAATTTCAGATGTGTGTATGAAAAAATTCTTTGGTATCAAATTATTTAAAAATTAATACATTTTAAAAAATTCTACACCACAGAGCATTCTTCAGAAGCCAGGATGAAACCTTTGTTTGTAGACTGACCACTGGAGTCAAGGCTCTAAGCCATAACAGCATGATAGTAAGACATCCATAGTTATAAGGAGGAGGTGAGAGGATCTCTTACTGGTCTGAATGCTACCCTAAACGTCACATAGACCAAGCCTTATAAAAAGCTTTGCATTGTTTTATTAGAGAATATACAAAATATGTGCTCAGTGATTTAAAATTTAAATCTAAACAACTTTGGTTCTGCATGTGAAAAATGCTTTTGTATCAAATTTTTTAAAAGTTAATGCACTTTTTGAAATTACGCATCTAAAGCGCTCTTCAGCAGAAGTTGGTGAATTTTCTTATGGTACCCCATGTTCCCAAAATGAAGCACATTCCAGCAGTGTCTTGCCAAGATGAGGCAAATGTGACTAGCACCTCAAATATGAATTTATATTTTTTATCCTAACTGTTCTGGATTTCTGGACAAGTGCACTCTTTTAAAGCTCAGTTTCTGATGCCTGTAAGAGAACTCTCTCATTCAGTCTTATGACATACAACTTATGACACGTTAATTGTCCAACTTCCTCACAATATAAAACCTGTAACATGTCACAGTAACCTTCTCCTGTGGGCCCCCCCCAGTTATTTATTGTAATTATTGTGTAAGTGACAGCCAGGTTATTGGGAGACGTTACACGTGTACTAATGTAATGAAGTAAAAACTGTGGGATTATTTTGCAAATATATAACTATTCAGAAGAGTGTAGAGAGAGAAGAGTTAGCTCTACTTAATTCTTTGTGCTCTTTAACCCATTTTTAAAATGTGTTAACAGAAGCTGTTAGCTCTTTATTACACAAGCACAAGTCACACTGCATTAAAAAATGGAACACAGGAATTACTATATTGAATTAGGTTATTGATGCATCTCATCTGACACCATACCTCCATCACTGACCAGCATGAACTGCTACAGAAGAAGGTGTAAACCTTTTGAAAAAAATCAACAATTATACAATAACGTGCCCAGGAGTAGCTTATTCCTAACCCCAGGTAGCTGTTTTATGTCACACAACATGAGGATTAAATTTCCCTTTGAATGTTTTAATAAAACTATAGATGGTCTTATGGATAAATGTCTAATACATGATGCATTCTTGTGGCAGTGAGTACCACACATTACTTGCGTGGTTAAAAAAAATCTGTTTTTATGATTTTAAAATTTGTTTTATGTATCTGGCCCTATCCATAACCATTTAGAGTCTCAAGACTAATTGGTTTGCTTGAAAACATCTGTTCCTGAGCTGAATATGAAAAAATGACACTGCTTTGAAGCTTCATAGTCATTACTGAGATAACTATCCATTTAAATCATACTAAGACTTTACTTGACTATCACAAAACTAATGTAAGTTTTCCTCCTCTTAAAGCCACCAGGCAATTAGTTGTTTATGCTCAGGAACAAGTCAATTTTCTGACCCATATTTAGGTATTTAATTACTACAGTGATATTTCCTAAATTTTAGTTTGTTTTGATTCAGCTTAGCACTACCATATGTAAGCAAATGTTCAGAGTGGGGAGTCTATTTTTGTGAAGGTCCAAATTTCTTGGTCAAGGTATAGTCAAGATCCAGCCTCCAAAGAAAACAATAATGATAAGAAGTAAATAAAGAGATTTTGGGGTCCATTTAAAGGCACCTGGTGGTCTGAATTTGTGTCACAGGCTGCCTATGGATTAACCCTGGTTTAGAATGTCTCACATTTTAAATTCTTGTACAACATGGAAGTGTTACCAACAGGTTTTTTAATGACTCCATTATATTACAATTAATACCACCTATGAAACATAGTACCTGAATAGTAGATAAAAGAAATCTAGAGGCACTTGTCTTTCTATATACAAAAATATATTAAAGCAAGTACCAGGAAAATGTATTAAGATGTCTGACACAGGAATGCTCAGGATTGCTCATACATGAAGTTGACAAGCACAGTATTTGCTGTTAGGGCAAGTAATATATGAGCTCAAGACAAACTAGTCTTGTACCAAGATGGATGGCTAGTGAAGAGGTCTTAACCTCAATGAATAAAGACCTTGTGGCAAAGGCTGCAAAGTTTAAACTGGGGTGAGGACAGGAGACAGATACTATTAACTCGTTCTAGCTAAGAATAAGCCACAATTAAGTGTACCTCCAAGTCACTGAGAAAGAGTTTCTAAATATTTGTATTTAAAGCCTAGTACCTGTTAGGTTCAGTAGTCATCTGCCTCTTTGTGGACATCATTATACTCTCTATACACATAAACCAGTAAGCTGTAATGTAGGGCACAGGTAGGACACGGAAGTGGAATTATAAGTTGTGGCACACAATAGTTGTCAAAGCGCAGACACTGTGCATAATAGGGGATTCCAGGCAACTTAAAATAAAATTAATATGATTAAGCTTTGAACCAACTGAGCAGGGAAGGCCTTTGAAAGTTCCACATCCAAAGCCATAGAAAGAGTACAAGGCAGTCAGAAATGCAGTAATTTAAAACTTACCAAGTGAGTCAATGAAGTCTTTGTTGTTCTGATAAAACTTGACATAGGATGCTAATTTAGCACTTACAAAAATGGTCAGAAGCTAAAAAGAAGGAGGAAAACCTCAAATATAAAAACAGTTTAACTAAATTTCATTACACTCAAATAAAACAGGTATCTCATGAGCATTTTCACAGAAGGCACATTAAAAGATTAGACGCAGTTTAAGGAATTTCTCTGAATGTACTTATAAAATGCAAATAGCATAAAAAAATGATTAACTTAACCATTTAGGGCAAACATCTGCCTTTAGAAAATGAGCAATCTGTCTTGAGCTTGCTTTCCCAGGACCTACCTTTGACTTCAAAGACAGTTGGTGCCTATGTATCTGATGGCAAAATTTAGATCTTAGTGACAAGATTTCCTTACCCAAAGTGCACTTGCTTTAGTGATTATCTGTGAAGATCATATTCATCATCTTAAATTAGAGTTGTACCTTGTTCTTATAATTAGTCTAAGGAAACAAACTGCAAATACGTTTTTTGATTAATCCCTTGCTCAAGCATCTCTTGCAATCCAGTGATCATTGTTCCTCCATACGAGGCAGCCGAAGTTAGTCAACTTCAAAATAGATTAAACCAACAAAGGAAAAAAAGCTCACTGCAGAAGATGTCATAACTTTTCTGAAAAACAAAGTTACTTACATCATGGATAAGTTCTCCTTCCAAAAATTTCACTGGTTTTAAGGCAAGAAGATGGTCAAAGAGAAAGGTATTTGGGTCCTTCAGTGCTCGGACAATACATCTAGTTAGGGAAGGAAAGTACAGATGGGTTACAATAAATAAATGCACTGCCAGTTAAATTATAATATTTATTGTGCACTTTCACAGTGCTTTCTAGTGAATCTCAAAATGCTTACGAAATTATTTATAACAACTGGCTCGCATCATAATTGTGAATATGGAAGTATTTTTAATCCCCTTTTTAAAGAAGGGGAAAACAGAGTCACAGTGATCTGTCCATCACGAAGAAAACCTACGTCAGAGCATAAAAAAGGAACCAGATAAAATCTTCCTATCCAGTGCTATAACTATCTGCCTGGTTTTTATTCCCTTAAGTAACTTATTATTAAAGATCAGCAAATTATCTTTAATATCACCTATAAGCTTCATAGAACCATGTCATTTTAGGAAGATATTTTAGACTCAGACATGTGACACAAAGCAGAACAAACACCAAGAAGCTTAAACATACCAAGAATCAATGTATGGTAATTTACTCAGCGAGAGCAATGAAGGTGACCAGCAGGTACTACTTAAAAGTATCCCATAACAGTAAGACACTGCACTGAATGAACTCAATAGCAAGGATGACACTTTTCATAATATTTTGAATATAACCTTTATAACCATTCTGTGGCTTTGGATAACACAGAAGGTGTCTTGTACTCCATGTGACCTCCCTGCATAGCCTCTGGGGAGTGGTGAAGGCTCAGAAAAATGGCCTTTTATAAAAAGTAGATAATTTTAAAAAAAGATTATTTCATATAAACTAACCTTTGTAAAACCATGTCATTCCCTCTGCTGCCCACAAGTATTTCCTGACCTCTAACCCTCTAGCAACAAGCCAGCACAATCCTGTGTGGTTTGAGACACACAGAATATGGAAAGGTAGGAAGACTCGCAAAGGAATCAGCTGAACATGCTTTGTGGAAGCTTTGGCATTTAAAAGTAGGTTGTGCAACTGATTGTTCAATGCTCTCATTATTTGGGGCACTCTGAACATAACCACACAATTACTGCATTACAAGTCAACCTTCAAGAAAATACAAGAGTTTCATATTACCTGTGCGCATCGACTCTAGCCTGGGAAGCATTATCCTCTGTGTAACTGCCCAACAGTTCCACCATTACTTTGGCTGCAGAGTCACTGTGGGGGTAGGGGAGAGAAAAAAAAAAGTGTTACATCAGGAATGCTAAAAAATAATTACAAGCTACTCAAATATTTAAATAATTTCATTATGAAGTTATAGTTCACCTGAAATTGTATTTGAAATGATGTAGATCAATTTTTATTGCAGTGAAGAGGACAAATTAGCTAAATGTATTCATTCAATTGTGGTTTTACAAAATGTTTATCTTCACCCTTCATTTCATTCTCTTAAACTGATAAATTACCTGCTAGTTATGGAAAGCTTTCCTAGCTGGGAACCGCTTTACATGATTCACTAGAACACTCTTTTTACACACATCTGGATCTGATCACTGCAGAGTAAGTGGTACTGCACAGTTTACTTCAAAATGCAAGATGGCATATTTAAAGAGCATTTATGACCAGAAAAGTGATATGTAAAAGCAGCACCTTCTTACTTAACAGATCTGTTCTGTGAGCATTCAAAATGACATCCACTGACTTTAGTGTCAAAATTAAGTTTTTACTACTTTTTGCTCCTCTAAACCTAGCAAAGCAAATAAAGCTGAGAGTGAGCCAGATTGTTCTCTCACTTACATTCACACAATTAAGTTCCAATTGCAGAATTTTTATTATTGGTCATGATGTGCAAGTCAGAACTCAGCTTTGGTTCGCCAGGATTACCTTTAGAAAAAGATATTTACATGTAAACTGACTAAAACTTGATATGGAAAGCTGTGGTCTTGTCTACATTGAAGGTTTTGGTGGTTTTTTATCTCTCTTTTTTTTTTTTAAAAAAAAAACCCAACATCCTACCAGCACGATCAAAAATGGCAATGCTAGAGTCCACCAGTTCCTAATTGGATGATGGAGTAATAAACACACCATTGATTGATGCATATGTTAGTGATTTCACCACTGCTAGCTGCTGGAGGTTTCACAAAAGGAAGCACAGACCAATAGAATACCATTTCTATAGTCACCTTTCAGAAGGTATAACTACACTATCAAAATAAGAGACAAGCAGTTTTCCACATGGACAGAAGGTTTGACCTTTTCTTTAAAAGAGGCAAACTTTCTGAATGAGTCACTGAGACCTGGACATTACCAACAACAGAATTTAACCAGTTTTGTGTTTCTCTACCCATGAAATCACTAACACGTCTCTCCTGAAACTATCTTACTACTTGCTCTGAAAGGGCTAATCTACATCTGAAACCAAATCTCAGTCAGGACGACACTAATTCATGCACTTTCCTGAAAAGTGTCTAATAGAATCTCTCTCATGAATATTTCTCCCCTCCTTTCCTCTGCACATAACACCAGGGATCCCTTTACCTGTTAGTAAGAAGCTCAAACTGATTATTCTAACCTTTAGAGTGTCAGAGTACTTTTGTAACATGAGAACCTGAACATTTCCTTTACAGCAATTCCAGGCACAGCGGATTTCCTTCTATGATACATTAAAATACCTGCAAATTTGTTCTTAAATGAAATAAGTAGATTGTTATTAACAGATTGCAAGGTTTAGCAGTATAGTCAGCATTTAACTAGTTACCTTTAACCGTGAACTCTGAACAAGTCAGAAAGGGCAGAAACCAAATCTGAATTGTAACCACCCTGGCAGTGTTGTGATACAGGCACATATGGCTAGCCCATAGGGGGCTTAGGGGAGAGGTGTTTTTGTATTTTTATAGCACTGTTCTTTTCTGCTATGCTATTAATAAGGAAAGTAATATTCAAGACGACACCTTGCAAAGCTGCCACTTATCAGATCCTCTTTAAGAGGAGGCTTCAAGCTCCCACAGAATTCTGGCATGATGGGAAGCAAGAGAGAGGTGATTCAACCTGGAGATGGATGAAATGGGAAAACATCTCTTTTGCTTAAGGTATTGTGTATGCAGCAGAATTTGCCTGAGAACTGCTATTGCTGCAGAATTTTATTCCATGATCAAAGCTTACTTTGAAAAGAATTAAGATTCTAGCCCATTGTCGTTGTGAATACAGTTGGCTCACCTTTGGAAAACCACCCGATGAAATGCTGTCTGCATACAAACTTGCACCAAAATAACAAAAGGTATAAATCAAAAGCTTATACAGGCATTTTCATGCATGTCTGTGTGTGAACACTTATTTTGGAAGACAAGTGGTTTAAGTTGTTACAGCCAACATAGCACCTGTTTGCATGTAGACTAACCCTAAGGCATTGTCCACATTAGAGATTTTTGCACTGGCAAAGGTACACCAACAATGAACCAGCATAAACCCCTAGTGAATACACAATGAACCAATTTAAGATGAGGTTTACTATGTGTAGACAACCTGAAATAATGGCTGAGAGGCATGAACTGCCCCATGCATCTCAGAAAGCTACCTATAAAACCTAGTTATGAAAATTTAGGCCTTGCCTTCACTGCTAAAAAAACATATGTTTTACCAAAGCACCTGAGAGATCCTGAGTTACACACTGAAGACCAGATACTTTAGTTTTACCATCAGGCAAACTTGCTGAGGTCAGCCCTATACATGCATCTATTTTAACCACAAAGACAAGGTCCCAAATGTTAACTATTTCATTGCTGATGATTTTAGTAAATACATCCAGCTAGTGTGCTTAACTTCCCAGCTGCCAAAAGTGGGATGTTTTCCACCCACCTGCCAAGATTTCCTTCTCTGCTGGCAAATTATTTTCAATTCTGCAGCACTTTGAAAGTGAAAAAATTAGAAACTAAACTACAATTAAATCTCACAAAGAATACTGCTCTGGATGTAAGATTTTCATATTTGACAAACCTATTTTCAGCTGATCTGATCTGCTGCAGAATTTAGGACAAGCTTGCTGTGGAGCAAGAGCCTTGCTCTTACCCTTGCTATAGGGCATTTAGGTCATTTTAGAAAAAAAAATATTTGTTGCTCACTTCTTAGAAAACAAAAGATTTTTCCCTTGTACTTCCAGAAAATGTCAAATTAAGAATTTCAAGAACTTAAACTCCTTCCCCTCCAATCTTTTCCATTCCCTTAGTATATCAGACATTTCTGCCTTATTTAATTTAGTTCAATTTTGGACCTTGGATATAAACTTGGATGCTGAATGTGGCAACATACATGTCAACATTTTACAAAAGCTCTCTACGATGCCATATATCTCCTGTGTTATGCACATTTTTAATATTTTTTCTGGCAAGGTGACCCAGGCAAATATTTTCAGCTGCACTGGCCAATCTAGATGTATGATTAGACAAAAAGTCAATGGAAAGGAGGTAGCTGAAACGAGGAATAATAGAGGTAAGAAGGGGAACAGAGTATACAGGGGCGTTTAAACAATATTTGAAAATCTCAAGTCGCTCTACATTTTAAAAAAATCAGTGGGAGGATACAACTAATGATCTTGCAAGATCTGTGCTCAGTGCTCCCTTGGGAGCACCAGCAGACTAGAAGAGAGAAGTCTGCTATGCCTAGCAGTTTCATTCTGCTACAGCTGGGAAAGAGCTATGTGCAGCAGCAGCAAAGGCACAAAACTTGGGGGAGAAAAACATCTTCCCAACAAAATTCAGCTACCAATAAAGATCTCAGAAATAAGGCAACCCTTGCCATCTTCCAATTTTCAACACTTCACTGTGGAAAAATTAGTGCTATTATCTTACTCCAAGGATGCCCAATGATTCTTGAACATCAGAAATAGGAAACTTCTACTAGAAAGTAGCAGAAGAGGTCTCTATAAAGCAAATTCTCACTTATTACTGTGGGACAGAAGTGTGCATACTTAACATTTGTATTTAAAGTAGCTTTCAGAAGTTACTGAAACTGTACACTCTATGGTCATGCACTATGGAACGCACTATTAGCACTCTGTGGCCATGTACACTATGTATGCACAATTAGCGATACATATCAATCCATCTTACAACAGCTGGTGAGAAATCAGAAAGTTAAAAACTTCAGTTCTCCTAAATAATTATTTCCCCATTTCCTTTGCTTACAAACAGACAAAGTAATTGAATTTGACTATCATTTTATTTTTCCATTCCCATTTATCTCCTCATACTGCTAGGTTTAGCAACATTCCTGAATGCTGAGGCTGGAATTCTGCTTTGAGTTTCTCAGAGTACTGCAGATAGTGCCTGCTCATTGATCCACGAGCATGATCTAGGTCAAAGGTCACTCCTTATTTTCCTTCCCCTAAGAAGAGTAAGGGGCTCTGAAAAATAGCCCTATTGATTGCAAACTGCACTGACCCAGATGGTAGTACCATGCATGCAGGAATTTGTGAAAGATATTTTTAATGCTTAACTCTATAGTGCTGATATTCCCCGCCCCCCGCCCCCCCCCCGGTCGCGAAGGGGATGAAATATAATAAAAAAAAAAAAAAAAAAAAGAGAGACAATTTAAAGAAAAATTAATTCATAAACAGATTTGGTAACTAGCTAGAAAATAGTTAATTGTTTAAAAGACAACTGGAGCCAATCTGTTAACTTCCTCTTCAATTCAAAGATCTACAGGTGGAACTGAAAACGATAATAGAAAAGCAAGCTAGTTCAACAGCAAATGGCTTTTCTTTCAGTTAGACGACTTAAATGATCCTTTTTGTCTTGGGTTATTTTTAACAACATTTGTAATGTTCGCAGTCAGCTAATATTTTTGCTTTAGAAAAACATACGGCTCTGTAACTGAACTGGTGGAATAAGTTGTTTTTACAGAGCAGAAATGTATATTAACTCACTACTTTCCAAACATAAAGCAAACACTCTTCATTATATACAAGGTCTTTGGTTAACCTCTGAAAGACTGTATATATATTATTTTGACCGCCAGAGAGCTGCTTTGTAGTCTCATCCTTGCAAAAGTATTCTAGTGAAAATGCCTGAATTAACAAGAAGTTGAATGAAGGTTATGGCTCAGATTCTTGGCTACACTGGAGCCAATTTTACACCACAATTATCATTGTAAATCATCCCTGATACCAGCTTAGCCACTCTTAGGAGCCTTACCCCAATTTAGGGCACGATCCCCCGAGCGAGAGCCAACAGTTTCCCAACATCCATGACGAATGGAACCCATGAGTAGTTGATCCCTGGTTGCCATATGTGAAATCTAGCAGTTTATACAAACTGAAAACCATTCCTCTCAAAGATTCATTTAAATACAATATTTTTTGCTCTCTTCTTGCAGCGAGGCAAGTAGCAAAAACGATCACAACCATGCTGCTCTCCCAAAAAATTGACCAAAACCTCAAAAGTTTAATTACAAGCATTTTAATAACCTCAAGTCCTTTTTAATTAAGTGAGGGGAAGGGATACCAAAAGTGTGTGCATAATAGTCTATGGGGTTGGGAAGATAAGCATAGTAAAATAAGATGCTGCTTATCCACAAAGATAAAGAGGACTGTCCATCTGCATAAAGGAAATGAGTGTTAAAACCATACCAAAAATCCTGAAACTGTTTACATTTACTGATGAGAGGATAAAGAGTTATGCTGATCATGTGCAAACAAGAGCTGCTGTCAATTTATTAATACAAATTAATTTGCAGGTAGACTGTACAGAATTACATAAGATGTCTATTACTTTGGTCAGCCTCGTTCATTAGATCAAAGACTCGTATTATGATCTCCAATGATATTTTAAAACAATTCAGCAGGTATTAACATTAATTTCCATGTACAGTGCAAAGCTTTTGTCTTGAGGGTAAAGTTTATAATAGCAGACTGATTGTGATAACTTTGATTAATAGATCCCACCCCACACACCAACTGAACAACAGCAATGGCACTACACACATTTAAAATATCAAAGCTCAATTAAATAATAAACTTGGCATAATGGAAGGAAAGAAAGCAAAAGTTTTACTTTTGTAAGTTTATAGCTTTCAATCAACCCATTATTAATTTTAGTATCTTCTAAAAGAAAATGGTTTAACAAAATTAAAAGAGCTCTTGAATATTAGTCTAAGATGTAATAAAAGTATGTCCAAATGTATTTGATAAGATTTAAAAGATTTACAGTAAAGAATGAAAAACTATTCCCCCCCCAAATCTCACAGTATATACTAAATTTAAAAACTACTGAAGTTCTCTAGTCAATTATTTAACTCGACATACCTCTTTTTGCAGTCCACCAGTGCATCATACAGCAGTCTCAGAACATTATGTTTTTTCTCTGTGCTGAGATTCCAATCAGAAATCCACTTTCGAACCTATATAGAAAACAATTCAAAAAGAAGTGTGGCTAATTCTCAGGAGTATTCTGACTGTTAACATTACAACTACAAACATTGCCCACTTAAACATGACCCAAGCTCTCCTGAAGAGGAAAAAGAATGACAGAAATGATATTTCCCAGAGATCCCTGTCCAGCTCTTCTGGGTATTCACTCCACAGTCCAAAATCAGGAAAGCGCACCACTGGAGGCCCCAAATCAGTACCTCGCACCCTCTTCCTAAAGAAGGAGAGTGGACTTGCAGATCTCGGCCTCCATCATGAGAGACATCAAACTAGTGTCCCAAAGCTGGTTACAGCACTTTTCCACACCTTGTATATTCAAACAAAGCTCAGACAGATCTGATGTGTTTAACATCAGGGAAAGATGTTTACTTTCTAGTTTGCTGTGAAGAACTCTTTGACTTCGACTGTAGGACAAAAACTTTTAAAAGGCCAAATACCTTACAATTCGATTACATTGCTTTTTATTCCAATTGAGCTTGACAATTTTTAATAGTAAGAGCCACTATGTATTACCTCTGACTTCCCTTTAACACCACACCACATAGAGTTAATATAGAAAATAAGGAGTGGCACCATATCAATTACCTGATCTAGTTCAGTGGGAATGTACTGAATGGCACCACATGCTGAGGCCACTTTAATAAGGCTGCAGTAGACTGTGTATCTCACAGGAGTATTCTTATCCATACCGTGGAAGAGATTGCTCAGCCTAAAGCACAAAGAAATCAGTTAACCCTAGCAAGTTTGGCAATTAATGAGGTGAATGTGCACAGACATCAATGTGTCCACTGATACGTGGACTAGCATATAAAACGTATAGCTGTCTAACCACCATTAGAACCCTGTGTGGATACAAACTGTATACCCAAGGATATAAAGTAGATATCTGCAGAGCTGATGGCCTCTAGCAACAACGAGCGAGACCCACAGGGCCATGGCCAGCGACTGGGTCAGGAACTACAGCAGCAAAACTACAGCAACATGTTGGACCACCAATTGCAGGAGCCAACACCCACCCCTCCAAGCATGGCTTGATGGCCCCCAGCCCCATCCATTAAGCCAGATGCCTGGCTCACCAGCAGCTGTCCCTGGTCGCACTAGTGTGTGCAAGCAGCTTGACGCTACTGGACAGGAGTCCCTTCCACACAGCGGTCCAAGAAAGTGAGAGTCACTTGCGCATACTGGTGTGACCAGAGACAGCTGCCAATGATCTGCTTCTCTCGCTCGTTGTCACTGTTGCCCTGCAGCTCCAAGGATAGCCACAGGTATAAATTCTGTATCTCAGTGCTAGGACATATATGATAATGGCTTACTGTTTTATAGCACCTTCCATTAGAGGATCTCAAAATAGTCTAAAAACATTAATAAATTCAGCCTCAGAATAACCTAATGAGGCAGGTAGGTAAGTATCTCCTTTTTAAAAGGTAAGGGAAAAGGGGCAAAAAGGTGACAAAAATGCAAATGTCACACATTTACAAAGTTTCAATAGAATCCAGTTTTCAATTCCTGGGCCTGTACTTAAAAACAAAACAGATACAGACACACAACAATCCCTCCTCCTGAAAGGAAGAATATTTTACAAAATATTTTAGTCCCCTTGATTCCTAAAGGATACTTACAGCTGCAGCCTCAGAGATGGACGCTCACCTTCCCGAAATTTTACCAACTTCTCACACAGGCTTTCGATCAAAGCTTCTTGTTTGTCAGGTTCCAGGATAAGAAGCAGAGATACTACACTGTTCATTACACTTTCAACATCTACATATAAACAAAACATGCATCAACTTAACACTAAAGGTAACAATTCATCAGTGTTAGAAATGCTCTTGCCCCTAATGCTTATTTTATCTCAGCATGACATACTGGAAAAGTGCAATTCCAGCCTCAATGGCTTTTTACAAAATCAGTTATTAAACTGGACAAATATAATAGGTGTGCCAGCAGCTCAATTTAACCCTGCCAGCGTATCTCAACCCTGTTTATCTTCCACTTTGAAGGTGGAAAGAGAATTTGGTCTCCATGACATCAATCTCAATATTTTATGAGAAGCCAGTGTAAATTTCAAGATTCCATCCCTATCTTCAAAAACTCAATGGCTTGGGTTCGGCACATTTAAAAGATTGCCTAAAATTTCAGAATGAGGACTATGATCAACAACTCTGTACCTCAGGCACAATAGTACTTTATCACAAGGGTAAAACTGATCTGCCAGAGACCAAGCTTTTTCAGGAGTCAGTCCCAGACCGTAGAACGAACTCCCACAGAAACTAAGGAACATCAATAAAGCTAACTTCCTCTGCAAGTGCAAGGTGCACTTTGACTTGTCTGCTCTAACAAACACACAGTGACATGTCCATACATATTTTAAAAATGTACCAAAACGCTACACGGCAGGAACAATACCCTCTCCCCTACCCCCCCAGGGGAGAAGATAAGAGGAAAATTAAGCAACGTAATGAACATTTGTCACGTAGTTAACGCAAAACTGAAAGGCACTCAAATAATACAGTGATAAGGGCTGTACAAGAACTTACAAAGAATATAATTCTCATTGAGACTGCCAACAAGGGTGGCAACTAATATCAGCCATCACAGCACAAACTGCAACCGACACACGCTCATGACAGTACAGACCCAAGAGCACCTTGGTTACTGAGCAGCCAAGAGTTTGCAACAACCTTCCATCACTATCTACCCTGGAGTAGCAAACCCCCTGGTTTGCCCAGTCCTTGCACAAATTATTTTTAGTCTCAAACACACTGACGTCCAATAAAAAAATCATTATAATATTCCAATTCACCAGACTCACTAGAATGCCAAAATGGAGATTAGTGTTCCCAATATTTAACTTCTGGGATTACTGTACACCCTAAAAAGTAATGTAAAAAAAATTATTAGCTTCCCCATGACAAGCACAGCAGACTACTATGAATACAATCTTCTCCAAATAAGGCTACTTCAGTTTAAAAACATAGTCATTCTAGCTATAGAATTAAAGGGCCTGTCCATATATTTTACATGCATTTGTCTGCTGCATGATGCTAAATGATCAATATTCATAAATATTCATCCCAAAATGAATCCTCACCTTTTCAAGTAAGACAGTCACATCAGCTATCGATGTCACAGCTAAAAGATCTAGCCATATATAAGGAATCATTTAGAATATAGGATGCACAGAAGCTCAGTTAAGGTTGCCACAGTACACGTAACATTTACTGCAATTAGTACTGCATCTTGTCAAAAGGTCTCAGAAGACAACGTTAAATTTCTAGGGCAGGATTAACTGATTTAGTTTACCCTCAATATTAACAGTTACTTGCATCAAATTTCCTCATTCTTCTTAAAGTTATGCTGCTACATACTTGAATGGAGTCCCCTGCTCTTAACCAGCAACAAGTCTTATTTCACCACTGATTTTTTTTAAATGGAAATTGGTTTTGTACATGATTAATCATCCATCTCAGACACAGTACAAACTATATTTCTCATTTATTCAAAAGGAACTGCATGCCATCAAGAGAGAGGACTGAATACAGACACATTTTGCCTTGTTTAAAGTACCACACTGAAGGAAAAAACATTTCTTCACCACTGTGGGAAATTATGCCCTTTTGTGGGTTAACAAGAGCCTGTTGTACTGTAATAATGTTGAAACTTCTACTGAATACAGGTCTGTTCATGTATGAGTCTTTATGTAGGGAAGGCCATAGAACAGGTCTCCAAACCTTGCCAACAGTTATCTGAGAGGGTGTCTGTGCAAATGATTTATTTTGTCTTCTTTTGTGTCTGCATTATGCAGATTCAAAGAGAGGAGGGAAAGAATGGCTTAACTCCCACAGACCACTACACCATATGCCGCAGAGACTAAACACTGCCTTACATGGCCTCTAAGTCTATTTGTGAATTTACACCAGCCAAGGACAGGGTGAGTATGGTATAACATCATTTTCATTGTAAGTGAATAACCTCAGTACATAGCAGTTTCAAAGTTCCCAGCTGGGATTCTTCTATTACTGACAAAAATGAATGTTCTTGTATAGGCTGGTCCCTTTAAAAATTTAGGGTGGGATTTTAAAAAACTCCCACCACTGGCCTAGCTCTGCTCCCATTTAATTCAACAGGCATTTTACCACTTATTTCAAATGGGAGCAACGCTGAACACTTTTGAAAATCCTTGTTAATGCATATTGAGCTTCCTATGAGTACTCTCTCTCTTGGTCTTTCTGCCATGCAAGTGCTCTCTGTAACTTTATGATGACTGAGCGTGTGAGTCACCTTAAGTTCCTGAAATACTAATCAAGACTATCGATACCAAGACTCTGAAAGACACAAACCTTTATCATCCTCCTTTAGGCATACATCACAGACTTCAATAATTTGAGCCAAGTCAATGTGAAGTCCACCTTCAGAGTTCTCTTCTGAGATCTCAGCTCCTTTAGATTTCAGATAAGCTCGAAGTTCTGCAGCCTTTTGAAGAAATAAAGAAACTAATACAAATGTATATATTAAAAGAAACACCTTATTGGCTGTCTTTACTTGACTGAAAAGATGTGCTTTTAACTCAAATTAGCTAACTTGAGGTAAAATCTTAAGACTTAAAATCTTGTAAAAAGCAAGACAGTTAACTGGTTCCCTCATAGTCTTGTGTGAAAACTACAAATGCCTTGCCTTCTCTAGGATTTTACCTCAAATTAGCTAACAAGCTGAGAACACACCTCTTCCTTGGTGACAAGGCCTATATCTTAACTTCATAATCCAGCAATTTACTAAAGGACAGTGTATAAACTCTTTGAAGCTATACATTTGTACAGCGACTAGCATCATGGGGCCCTGATCTAATCGAGACCTTTAGGTGCTAGTGCAATACAAAGATAAAAATGTTTTAAGAAGCATTTATGTCAAGGATCAAAATTAAATAAATATGGTATTAATTAAGAAATAACTGAAAAGTACATTTCAATAATATATTGCCCCACTCACCTTGTGTCTAATATCATGGGACCCCACAATATATTAAAGAGATTTTGGATTGAATATTTGAAGAGGTGTTACTAGACAGTAGTGCATGTGAACATTCATGCCAGGCATTTCTACTCTCTGTGGTTTGGGAGTATTTTTAATGTTTATTTCACAGAACTTAAATATTTTTTAAAAGCCTTCAGAAAGTGATCAAGACAGATTGAAGCAATAGCTCAAAGATAATGGCAATTTTAATACCAAGAAGGTTGAAAGAATAAAAAATTAAGTAATGTCAGATATCTGAGTTAACTTTTTCCCCCTCCTCATAGTTGAGCTCTAGGGGAGGAATGAAGAAAGGAGGGAGAAATAAAAGATGCTAGAGGCATTAGATTCGGGAGGGGGGATTAAGAGACAATACTGGATAAAATAATTAAATATTTAAACTAAGACAAAAATTCATTACATTTAAGGTTCTGACTTTGAACAAAAAGTTTATTTTGATGGCCTCATGGCACTCCCAAGCATTTTGATGGAACTTTTGCAGTTTCCTATTCCCACTGTCTACAGAGCTCCAGCAGGCACACGGGTAATATATTCCAATAGTCATTTAAAGAAAATGGTATGTAACATGTTCATCTGTGCTTCACTTATTTGTTTTCTAGTCTCAGAAAATGTTTTGTTTGTCTTGCAAATATTGTTTAATCTTTAACAAAGAACATAACACTCTATAATATTTGCAGATTAAATATCAGCAAAGTTGATATAAAACTGAACTTTCCATTCACACTCACTCTCTCTATATATATGCTGTGTCAAGAGTTTCATATTGCTGAGCACTGTTAAAAAACTGCCTTGTTTCATCTTAAAAGAGATTTTGGTAACAGGTGAAATGATACTGACAAAGTGATGTAGGATGATCTGGGATAAAGAGTTATATATCTTTGGTATATCATTAATTCTGACTTTAGAAAGATTTTGTATTAAAAATCCACCATACCTCATGCTCAGTGCACTGTGGGCCAGTTACACCTCCTAGCTATTAGGGTTAGGGCCATTCTGGGATGAACTGAAACTGACCACATTTGCTGTGGTCCTGTTGGTCCCGGGATATCAGACACAAGGTGGGTGGGGCAGTATCTTTCATTGGACCAACTATAGCTAGCGAGAGCGACACAGGGCTCTTATTCGGGGCTTGTCGTTCTCACCAACAGAAGCGGGTCCAATACGGGATCTCACCTCACCCACCTTCTCTCTCTCGGACCCGCCGACTAAGGGGACACCGGCATGAAGATCAGTTAACGCTTCCCAACCCCACCCCGCGCCGGTGTCAGGCCGCGCGGTTGGGGGCTGGGCTGGTTTTGGCGGCGGGTTGGGGCCTCCCTAGGCCGTTAACGGTCAAGGGGCCCCGGGGTCGCCGCCCCCACCCGACAGCCAGGCAGCTACTAACCCCGCCCCCCCGCCGGGGGCTGGTCCGGGCCCCTCGGCTTGACACTCGCTGGGTGTGAGTCAAGGAGCCCGGCTCCCCGCGCACAGCCCCGACCGGCTGCGGCGCCCCGGGACGTTGGGAAGCAGCCGGCACGTGGAGGCCCCGCGGGGGGGGTGCGGAGGGCTGCGCCGCCGAAATCGCGGGCACCCGGCGCGGCTTCCCTGGCCCCTAACCTGGTCCTCCTCGGTGATATCGATAAAGGCCGGGACGCTCATGGTCGCGACGGCTCCACTGCCTGGCCCGGAGAAAGCAGGCCGCCCGCACCGGAAAGGTGGTGGCGCGTCACTTCCGGGATAGCGCACAATCCGCTTCCGGGGTACTGGCTGCTTTGCCCCGCCCCTTGCGGGCACTGGCGAACCCCCGTGTAGGGCCCGGTACCCGCGGAGACACGCCCTGGCTGTACGTGGTGCGGTAGCGCTCCGGCACTGCTGTTGTGGTGTAAAGCCCCAGCTCCGGGAGTCCCGTGAGAGCCTCGGCTTCCCTTCCCCTTTCTAGCCCGCGGAACAGCGCGGATAAGCGGGGAGACTTGAACCTTAGCGGCCCCAAAGGCAGAAGGAAAATGTAAACAGCCCGAGGGGCGTGGTGGGCATCGCACAGCCTTTGGGGTCCGCCCGCTGCTCTTCGGACACGGGGAGGTGGCAGCGCGACATGCGTGTGTCTCACTCAGAGCCCACCGCCAAACTAACCTTCCCGGGCGCCCAAGACATCCTCTTATCCCGCCCCCCAGTCAGCGTAACCCTCCTCAAAGGCTAACACCTGTGGCGGGTCTCTCTCTACTTGTAAGCACCCTTTGTTCCTCTACGCACTCCCCATCTGTGGCCCCACACAGTCACCAGGCTGCCTCACCTGACCGTAGTCAAGCTGGCAATAGTCAGTGGAGCTGCAGGATGTTCAGTGAGGAGATTCTCAGTGATAGTGGTGCCTTCCTCCATTCCTTGGATCATTCATGCATCTGGGCCTGGACCCTCTGCAGGGCATCCACTGACTCCTTTGCAGAACAGTGGGCACTGTCCCTTTGCAGACACCATCGAGTTCCCTCATTTTGTATTTATGAGGCATGACACCCTGTCCCTATTCTCAGATTTGTAATCCCAAGTAATTAGTTGATTTTTGAGCTCAGTGGCTCCTCTCTCTTATGAGGCGCTTGGCCTTTCATTTTGGTGGACTTCATGTCCACCCTTCTGAGACTTGGAATAGGCTAAAGAGGTGAACTTTTGGTAAAGTATGAAGTGAGAGAGAGAGAGCACTCCTTCAGTCTTGCCAAATTACAGACCCCAAATTTAGGAGATATTTGGTTTTCAAGTAGGTTTATTTAAATTAAAATGTATTTAAAGAATTCACAATCAATAGCATGACAAAGTTTCAGGATCATCTGCAAAATAATTTAAGAGTTCAAGATGCCTGATAATGTACAGATTTCTGAGATGGTCATAATCAGTCACTATAAAATTAAAAGACTGCTGAAATGGAGCGTTACTGCTTTACAAAATCCACTTTTGCTGTTCCTGTTGCACTGACGACTATCACAGCTTTCTCAGTAAATGGGCTTTATGTATTTGCTGTATGAACATTTCACTAATATCCATGCTCTATATGCATCCAATTATAGTAATACAGACATTTGCAATTTTTCTTCTTTTTTCCCAATTTCTTCCCTCTTACCATTTCTAGGTGGGGAGGTTAAAGAGCCTGCCCCCATTCAGACTCTGCCCCCCACCTGCCTAAGACTCTGGGATAGGGTGACCAGATGTCCCATTTTTATAGGGACAGTCCCATTTTTGGGGACTTTTTCTTATATAGGCACCTGTTATCCTCCTGCCTCCTGTTTTTCAAAGCTGCTCTCTGGTCACCTTACTCTAGGAGGGAGTTTGGGTGAGGGAGGAGGTCTCCAAGGCACGGCAGGCTGGGGACCTTCGCACACTGCTGCCCCCAGTCACCACTCCCACAGCTTCCTATTGGCCGCAGGGGCGCTCAGGATGGGGGCAGCATGCAGAGGTATGGCCCCCCTGCTCCGCCTCAGGATGGGAGGCAGCCTCGTGGAGCGAGCGCACAGGAAGACGCTCAGCTCTGCCATACTGCTGGTAGTGGGCGGGGCCCTGGGCCATTTTAAAGTGTCCGGGGGTGGCAGGTGAGGTCAAGGGAGAGACTCGGCCCCAAATTTGCTGGAGCCCCATGGGCCACATTGTTGAGGTTCTCAGGCCGCAGATGGCTCATGGGCCAGGAGTTTGAGACCCCTGCTTTACTGGAAAGACAAGAGACCCAGATCCTCAAAGTTATGTAGGAAATCAGCAGGAGTGAGATATCTAAATATCTTTGAGGATCCGTGCCAAAGTACATACCTATTCCAGTGTCTCTGATTTCCTCCTGCCATCATTCTAATCCGACCTAAGTGCTCTTTATCTGTCTTTCACAAGACTGCTGTTCTACAGAGGCCACAATCTTCTGTTCTTGGCCCTCTGCTCTTTTGAACCTTTGTTCTTTTCTCGCTTGTCTTTTTGCCACCAATATAGTTACCACTTTTGTACTGATCATATTCAAGTATATATATCTTTTGACTCCTTTAGTTTTAGAGTTCATTTTAATGTTTAGTAATCTTTTGTAACTAATAAAACAATGTTCTTCTGCTTATAGGTGCAAAACTAGTCCAGGAGGGATCCTATCTGCAGAGCTGAATGATCTCATGATACTTGTTGTGACAAGCAAGAAATCCAACTGTACAGTAAGCTGCTGAAATTTAATCCTTCCTGGGTCTAAAATTCTGGCTAGTAAGCCAATGACAAAACTCCCATTGTCTTCAGTGGGGTCAGGATTTCATCTCAGCTCTTGATAAGGCTCTTATGCTTTTCTTCTTTGTTACTGTTATCAATTTAGGGTTTTTTTTATTTCATTTGTTGTTAGTCACTACTGAGTAGCTACATGACTAGGCAACATTACATTAACAACAATAAAAAATTCTATCAAAACAAAACACTTCACTGAGCACACAGTTCTCCTACTTGGGAAAGGATAAGAAAACAAATAGTATGTAACCGATGTTAGTCACATTGCTAATTGCACTTCTGGAAGGTGTCCTGATACCACATTGATGAGTGTCATATAAGAACCTATTTTGAATATCTTATATAAAATACTTGCTTACACTCAGAAGAATGTGCATATTTTAATCCTTTGTTGACTCTAAAGTTGAGCTAAAGATGCAAAAGTCAGATCTAGAAATGGATTGAAAACACTCAGAGATCTAAGGTTTACAGGGATTTTGGTACATCCCATTATAAAGATGGGGAATGTTAGCAAAATTCAGATTCTGATCCAGATCTGAGCTCAGACTTTGAACACTTTTTAATAATTGGGGTGATCAGTGTAAAAGTTTTGATTCTATTTATTCATTATATTAAAAGCTAATTCAAAAATTAACTTTTTCTTGCCAGAAGTTAATTGCTGTATTTTTTCCCTGTCAGATGATTCTCATTATATGGTAAGAAAATGACAGAAATGATTAAACTGAATATCCCAGAAGAATAAATAGTGAGGAAGGTGATTAGAACTCATAACTGAAAGTCAGGTGTCTTGAGTTCTAATCCTAGCCTTGCTACTGATTCTCCTGTGTGACCTTTTGCAAGTCATGTGATCTGTTTGTGCATCAGTTTCCCATCTGTAAAATGAAGATATTATTTAACTAACTCTGTAAAGTACTTTGAGCTCTTAAGATGATATATATTATACATATAGATATGCATATATATATTTGCATTTTATGAGTATTAATATTGTATCCATTTTTATGATGTATAAAAAAAGTCTGAATGATTTTTCTTTTTACTTTTTTTCCATAAAAGATTTCTTTTCTTCTATGTTTTACATTACAAATTAAAGGTGTACCTCCTCTATTTTTCTTGGAAAAGTCTATGAAAGCTAGAGAACTAGTAGATTTATGACATCACTGGTACTTTGGAAATAACTTGATTAACTGAGAGGGGAGAGGATTTTTATTTGGAATAATAAAGTTTTAGTTTTAGTTTGTTTTTTGCTCGTATCTTTATCACTCAAATTCCTATTAAGTGCAGGTAAAGCTTTCTTGTTAAATATTCAACATATGTCTTTTTAGCAAAGGGCTAAGAAAATTTCCAATCTGTATCTCTCCATTGTTCAAGGGAGACCTCCAGTATACCAGGGAGACAAGGCTTGATAGTCCTCATATTTGCAAGGTTAAAAAAAAAAAAGCCAAAAATTGGTGGGGGGATGACCAATCAAACCTAGTTTTCCTTTCCTTCTCCTATTACTTTTAATAATCATTTTTATAATTCATATTCACTAGGGGGCGGTGTGTCAAAAACGCCTACATGATTTAAGACCAAAGTCCCTCTGAAAGTCTTGCACTCCTAAATTATTTAGTCTCTTTTGAAAATCCTCCACTAGATTAGCAGCACTATACTGTAAGCCACTTCCTTGCCCTCATTGCACTGGGAATTATAATCAACATTAGAAAAGTTACAGTATGCCTAAAATTCCAGTATGTTCTCTGCCTACATAGTGGGCAAGAATTTAGCAGAGTTAGGCAGGATTGGCCATGAAAGGAAGGGTTGCTGCTTCTGGGGCATATTTTCCCCTCCATTGACCCCCCAGAAGCCCTGAAAGGTGTGAGAGGGCAGGATGGTGGGACAACTGCTCTCTTCCTCATTTCCCCCACCACATCTACATGCTGTGGAACCTTCCAAAACATAAAAGGAAAGGATCTGGAGAAAGCTTCCACAGGAGAGACCTGGGCAGGAGCTATCCTGTCAAGGGGACAGAAGGGAACACAGCACCCAGTATGAAAATATTTCTGGTGCTATGATGAGTAGCTTTCATAGGCAACTATAAGGCCCCAAGACTGTTAACTAGGTTAAAATCTTTCCAGTGTCTTATGTTTAATAGCAAATACCTTTTGTAGGAAGGATGTCCTGGCTTCTTATTGCTTGGGAAGAGTAGCTGTTAGCAAATAGTGAAGAACTTTTTCATACTCTGTAAGTCATAGACTAATTCAAAACAGGCATTTCTGTGAGAAACAAAAAAACAGTAATGAAATTGTGCAGTGCCAGAAAAAGGGAGCTGAAATGATTACTTTCTAATGGGCATTTTGAGGTTGGTACTGCAACTCTGTGTTTTGTATTGTTTACATTTGAAAGTGTGAATCATCTTGCTGATTTAATGTTTCGTAAACTCTTGATTCTGATGTCAATAACATATGGTTTTTAAGTCCAGTTCAGACCATAATGACTGGATTTGCTTCATGCTTCAAAAGTTTAAACAATCTGCAGAATGAAAAAAATATATTGTTTTACTCATCATAGCACCAGGAGTGCCTTCCTGCAGTGATAATGCTGTTTGTTGAGCGAAAAGAACATATGGTGTTCATGAATATCTAGCCTCGATGTTACAAACAAAACTTCAGCCTTAAAGTGGAGAAGAGCACTAATTAAAATAGCATTAAAAGTTAATGGATTCCTGTGCATGATGGATTAATTTTAACAATTAATTTTAAAAAACTTTTAGAAATGATGATTCCTTGAATATTAATTGAATGTTTTTAAGTTTAGAAGAAAAAAATCTTAATCCATGTGTTGATACCTGATGGAGGAGTTAGGAAAAAGTAGTAGTTTACAATGAATGGTAGAGATACATTGACTAAAGAAAGCTGTGCTTTAACAAGGGCAGATGTTATTTTTGTAATTCTGGAAATTCCCTTTTATGAAAATTTCACAATTCCCATTAAAACACAGCTTGGATTCAACTTCGCTTTACAAACCAGGGCTGAAATTTCACCTCTCCTGCAGGAGACCTGATTAATTTATCTTTCCATGGGGAATTCTGTGCGAGCTGAGGGGAGTGCAATCTATAACTCCAGTCTGTGGGGATACTGAGGGCCTGCAGGGCAGAGGTCTGCAATCATTGCTCTTCTAGGCTATGTGCCTGAATACTGGCTGCAACTCCATCATGCCCCTATCACGAGTTTTGGATAATGGGTTCACAGTAACCACAGATACCATGATCTTGCCCTGAATATTGTCTCAACAGACCACTATGTCCCAACCTATAACAATTTTTAGAAACTGAATTATTTTAAAGTACTTTGTTAAATGTGTGCACATACAAGAAAACATAGTTTTCAAGCTCATACCATTAAAACCTTTATACTGTTTCTTGCTATACTATCACTTATTGTTGTATTCCACATATTTTACAGAGAAACTATTTTAGAAATGTTTTAAAGAACATAAACAGTTATTACTAAATCATGAAGATTGTTATCTATAACACAGGAGTCTTTTCTTCCTGGAGATCTCTCAACCACACTGACCAGACTCTCAGCTTGTGAGCTCTTTGGGTTCAGGATTGTGTCTGCTTACACCTTCCTGAGCCCAGTGAAACCCTGACGCAGATCAGGCCCTTTGTGCACTAGCATAATGTAAATAATAAATAATAATCATTAATGTCCCTGGTTTGCTTTGGAGGTCTGCAAGCTTGTGGTACTATCAACTGTGCTTCTGCCTATAGCTCACTGTCACCCAAATCCCAACTTGTTATATTACTGGTTTGAGCAATGCTTTTTGAAACAATCAACCTCAATTCAAATGTACACTTAGATATACTCAGTATATAAAACTACTTTCCAAAACAGCATATTTTAATATTGTCTGATTTATGTTGTCGTTTTTAAAAATTGTATTTTTTATTTAAATAGATTAAGAAGTTCAGTGATTTGGAATGCCTCCATCTTTGGGTGCCCACATTGAGAAACAAAAAGGATTTTAAAGGTTTTTAGAGGATGGATGGTTAGCACTTTGAAAATCTTCGTGCTACTGTTTTCATCCCAAACCACTTCATAAATGTCTTTTATCCAGCACCACTGAAAAAAGCAGCCACCTCTGGAGAGACAGGCTCTGGACAACCAGTGCACTGCATGCTACCCAGGTATGGGTGGGAGAAGGGACATATTGGCTAAAAACCTGATTTGTCATGGGATCTTTAATTTTTGCTCTTTGCTGTGGTGATGAACCCAGATGCAGGCTCACTGTACGTTATTAAATAAATAAAACACTAAAATAACTATTGATCATGAAGGTTTAAGGTCTTCTCTGAAATACTCATACACAGTATATTGTGTTGTACTTACTTTATTTTTCCCAGAAGGATTAAGGTGTTAGGGAACTCTGTTGGCATTTGAATTTGAGATCCCAGGAAGTATTTTTTTTATATATAAAATTTATGTGATTTTTTTTTAAGCTACTGATCTTAGGGAAGTAAAAGAACATGCTTTAGTTATCACTGAAAATGTAACATCCCTATGTATGAGACTCCATTTAATATAACTGAATCTGCAATTTATTAGAGAGACAAGGTGGTGCAGGGGATTATTGGCCAACTTCTGTTGGTGAGAGAGACAAGCTTTTGATCTCACAGAGAGCTCTTCTTCAGGTTTGGGAAAGGTACTAAGGGTATGTCTACACTGGCAGAGTTACAGCACCAGAAGTTACAGTGCCACTCCGAGACTGCTGAAGGGAAACCGCTGTTGTATGTTCACACTATTAGCTGCCTGTGCAATAGTGTATTCACACTTGCGGCACTTGCAGCGGTATTTGGAGCGGTGTACACTGGGTAGTTATCTCACAGAGCATCTCTTCCTTTTCTGCCGCTACGAGTTGTGGGAAGGTGGAGGGGGTCGCAGGGCATCCTAGGTCGTGTCCCAATGCCCTGTTATGCATTGCTTCGCATCCCAGCAATCCCTGTGCTTCCATCTGAATTTGGCGTCGTCTTTCGATGATTTATGTACTGCACACTCTGCCTCTTCGGTCTGCAGGAATGGATCCTGAACTGTTGGCCAGTATGCTGCTCGCTCTGACTAATGTCACAAGTGGCAGTGGAGTTATTCCTTAACTACAAAGGCAAGAGGAGTACGACATTGATCTCGCCACGCGTACTAGGTACGACACGATTGCCTGTGCCATTCATGGAAGTGCTGACCACAGTGGAACACCACTTTTGGGCTCGGGAAAAAAGATAAGAAAGAGGGAGGCTGGGCTCCCAAAGTCATCTCTGTGAAGCCAAAACACACCATTTTTCAGAAGAAGTATTGTTTGCAACACACGGAACTTCCGTAGAGTGACCAGATGTCCCGATTTTATAGGGACAATCCTGATATTTGGGTCTTTTTCTTATATAGGCTCCTATTACCCCCCACCCCCGTCCCGATTTTTCACATTTGCTGGACGGAACACTGATTCAGTGATTTAAAACACAGCCACTATTCACATACCTGTCACTAACTGTCTGACCCCAGGCAAGCACACGTGAGCCACAAGACCCCCGAAATGGTGAGTAGCCACATAGGCAGGGTAAATCAGTGTTCCAGGACCATACTGTACACTGGGCACATGGGAGCCAGCACTGTAGAGGGGAGGGGCTGATAATTGTTCCTGTCCCCACATTTTCCACAGGCTGTGTTCATTATGGAAAATATCTCACTGCTGAGGGTGAGCAGGGAATCAAGGGAGGGTCTTCTCCAAGACTGTGGCTTCTGCCCTGGTCCTTATGCAGCTTGCCTGTGTGCAGCAATAGTTTCCCCCTCCCACGTCAGCCCCCAGTGATGACAAAGTGGTGCGGGAAAGTTACCGTTAATGGGGCAAGAAACAAAGCAGCTCTGGCAAAGAACCAGTGGCAGTGGATTGTTCAGTATCTCCATGAGAGTTTCCTGGAGATCTCTTAGGGCAGATTCCCTTGAAGTGAGGGAGTCAATCAACAGCCTTTTCCATTGCTCAGACTAGGCATGTGGTAGTACACGCATCATATAGACACAAGCCTGCTTTCTTCAACCTTCCTGCTCCCAACAACTCGCTTCAGCGATTCCCAAAATTAAATCCACTTACCAGGGGCCTCCTCTCCTGTTTGCATTTTGCCAAGATCCAACAGCTGTAACTGGTCAGCCTCCACCAGGGTAGAAAAGAGCTCCTGGCTGCAAGCATATCTCACTTACGCGTCGTCCTCCACCTCTGGGTCCCTCTCTCCCTCCCTATCCTCATCCAAAATTTCCTCCTCCTAGCTCAGTCCACTCTCAATTGGCACGTGAATCACCAAAATATCCACAGTACCCTTCGCAGTGGAGGTGGGGTCTCCACCGAATACCTTGTCCAGCTCTTTGTAGAACTGGCAGCTTGTGGGTGCAGCACCAGAGCAGTGGTTTGCTTCCCACACCTTGTGTAGGCGTTCCACAGCTCCTTCACTTTGACCCTGCACTGCAGTGTGTCCCAGTCATGACCTCTTTCTGTCATGCCTCATTAAATCTGTCCATAGGTATCATGATGCCTATGGCTGGAGTGTAGCTGGGACTAAACAGTCTCCTCTCCCCAAATGCTGATGAGGTCCAGCAGCTCAGCATTGCTCCAAGTGGGAGATCGCCTGGTGTACGGAACAGGCCTGGCCACCTGGAAAGATGCGCTGAGACCATTGCATGCATCACTGAACAAACAGAGGTGAGGATGACGATTGGTCACATGAGGAAAGGGCAATAGAGTTCAAACCGAGGACCAGGGAGGTAAGAACAGGTGTTGTGGGATGCCTCTGGACGACCATTCACAACACTGTAATTGACTAGGTTGTCAGCAGTGGCACCAAGGCACTGTACCCCTGGCACAGAAAGCTGTATGCCTCTTGTTGGGGTGTTTTTTTTACAGTGCTGCAAACTGCGCGGTTTCTGTGCACTAAGTGCCTTGGCAGTGTGTACACCTTGGGAGTTACAATGCAGAAAGCTGCTTAACTGCACAGAAACTTGCCAGTTTAGAGAGGGCCTAAGTGTCACAGCTAAATACAAGATCAAACAGATAGTTTAGCATGAATAGTTAGCATATATTCTAAGGGACTAGTCAAGGTGAAGTGGCCAATTAACACTTATGTAGCTGTAAGACAAAAAGGGGGGTTAGTGGGTTACAGATTGTTGTAAGAAGCCATAAATCCAATGTCTGTATTATGACCATGATTTTTAAGGTCTAGCAAAGATCTGAATGTAAGCTTCCAGGCTCGTCTTTTGGAAATGGTGTGCAGGTTTTCTTTGAGGATGAGGACTGATCGCTCAGATATAGAGTGATCACATTGTGAAAAGTGGTTACCCAGAGGTGTTTTTCTCTTTTATCATTTTCTGTGTGAGTTCATTCAAAAGCATAGGGATTGTCTGGTCTGAGCCACATAATAGATATTGGGCATTTTGTGCACTGGATGAGGTATGCCAGATATTTATGATAGGCGTGTGTAGGATCCAGGGATCTCGAAACATGTATTGTGGTGGGTGGTGATCACTGTCTGAAACTTATGGTATTTAAAAAGAATATTTAGTGCATGAACCCCACACAGACTCTGGCATGGATGGGGTTAAAACCTAGTTTTAAGCAGCCAGACATCCCTGCAAAAACAGGGAGGATTGCAGTGGAATGCAGCCACCTGACAAACTGGCTGTCTGCAGTCTACTAATATTAACAAGAGTGAGTGGATTAGAAAGATCTTCATGGTGGAATGTGTGCAGGCCCCATCCGCTGCAAGAAAGAGTATGGACCAGAAGAGAGAAAGAGCACAGAAAAGTCCAGCATGATTTCAGAAGGACCTAGCATATAGATATATCTATAGCAGTGGCCAAATTATTCTTAACCTTTTTAGGGATAGTATGAAGGACAAAGAGAAGAGGGTGTGAGTGATTGACATCCATTGTAAATAGGGTGACCAAATGTCCTGATTTTATTGGGACAGTCCCAATTTTGGGGTCTTTTTCTTAGGCTCCTATTACCCCCGACCTCCATCCCGATTTTTCACATTTGTTGTCTGGTCACCCTAATTGTAAACCAGAGATTATTTTGCTGCAATAGACAGGGCCAGAAAAAAAGAGATGGAGTATAGAGCAGAATGGGTGTTCTATCCTGCATTTTCTGGGCACTATGATGAAGAAAACAACTCCTTAAGCTTTTAGGGACCATATCCTGCAAACTCCCACTCCCATGAGAAGGCTTTATGAAACCAAGTAGTCTTTTTAAGTCAATGGGTTTTCGGGTTGGACTATTGAGGCCTAGATCCTCCTCCCTTGAAGGGGATCCTTCACACACAGAACCCACCTGCTGTGGCGACATTTTTTCCTTCTCCAGCTTGGGAGGACTTTCTAGGTAATCTGATATCGGGATAAAGAGATGAAAATTGATCTGTCTGGGGATGGTTTGGGTGGGAGGGATTACTACAAATAGACCCAGCCTTGTGGAAACTGGTCAGAGAAACTGGCACCCAATCCAGCTCTACAACTATTGTGTCTTTTCTGCTGATTGCTTCCTTGCGATCCTTGACACACTGGTGACTAGGAGGAAACTGTGGTAGTGTGGCTTGGAGCCATGCTGCTATGGAGTGGGGAGAATCCTGGTAGAGGTTTCTTCATTCGAAGACTCCCCTCACTTTTTTTTCCTCAGCAGGAGAAGATCTGGCCATAGTTAGGACAGCATAGGTAGGAAAGCCTTTACTTTAAATGGGAACTATGGATAGTAACTTGTCCAGATAAAGTAAGAACTGACCCAAACCTTCGCCCAAAACTCAGATGAATCCCAAATCAAAATGTATTTGTTGTCCAGAAAAGTATGGACTTTATTATAAAATTTGACTTTATTATAATTTTTTTTAAAACTTTTCTGTGAATCTATATTTCCTGGTTCTAGCTGGGACAGGAAGGGCAAGTGCTAAAATACCTTTTGAGAGCCTGTTCTTATGAGACATATTAAATATCTCACTAGGAAGCCCTTTTTGTGATAATTCCAGGTTTTCTAATCTTAGGAAGTCTGAATCATTTTAGCAAATATGGGAATTTTTGCATGCTTATCTGGTTTTATCTTAAACTGCTCAAATCCATCGTAATCACATAGATTTTTTTCTACCAGTCACTTCTCAGACTAACCTGTCACCTGCATTAAAAAGGTAAAAAATAAAATATGCTCTGAATTTAATAAGTAAAATTCAGTATTACATTATTAATAATAATTGTCTCTGACATGGAGCTTTTTGTCTCCAGAAAAGCTCTTACAAATATATTTTATTTGGACTATGGACACACTTATTTTGGAGCTTGTGTAGCAGGTGTTTTTCTTAACCATTTTTAGGAGAAATCCCAAGTTTAGAGGAAATGAGCAGTCTATTATTTAAATTTCCTGAGATTAGAGGAAGAACACTTTGCCAAACAATGCCTCTTCACTTCAAAACCTCTCCTCATAAATTATGTTAGAAGATCTTATTAAAAGTCTGTAAAAATTTCCTATTAAAAATGGTTGATTGCAGTCCAGACCATCACAGCTTTTGTGCTTTCGTTGAAATACCACAGCTGTCGCGAAGAAATATACTGTGAGACAAAAGGTTTTGTTTCCTTAGTAATAAATTATTTTTGTGATATCTGAAGAAAGATAAAACTTTCACTTACGTTTGAGTGAAGGAAGATTCTAGTGATAACTTGTTCAAAAATCTATAAAAAGAATATAAGAATGTAGATCTAGATAGCAAATTAGAATCAGACTTCCTTTTAGTTTAGTAAAGCAATTACTTCTGAAGTCAGTGAAGATTATAACCATGGATAATGGAATGACTTACTAAAGCACTGTGACTATATCAGTAGAATCTCAAGTTGAAATTTTCAACTCTGACCTTCGGGAGCGATATAACGGAAACTTTTAGCACTGGCAATTTTTAAACCAACCAAACCAAATTTATAAAACCAAACAAATTTTTAAATTATAAGAAACAGTCTGTTTACTAATATATTTACCAATAGAGCTGGGCAAATACTGCAAAATTTTCCAGAGGCTTTTACAGATTTGCTTTGACTAAGTTTGTTTTTCCATTTATCTACAAAATATGATTTTTTGGTTGGGAATTTTTGCAGAAGCTGCAAATTTATAGGGTATAATGGAATATGTTTGCATAAAGCAAATATTGATTTAGTAAACCCAAGCTTTTATACTGAGGACATAATTCTAAGCATTATACTCACCCAATCAGAGAACAGAAATATACCATGTGACCTACATAGCTAGTCAAAACTTAATAGCACGCCTGTATTTTGTGCACAGCCTACAGCCTAAAAATATTTACATAAATTATATGTCAATTAATGTTTTATGAATGATAAAGAAAGTCATAATTTTCTCCTGGACAATTTGTAAAAAAAAGCTCAAATTTATAAATTATTTGCTGTAAATGGAAATTAGTGAATAAGTTATTAGTATATTGAGAAGAAATATTATAGATCCTAGAAAAAAGAGTACAAGAGATATTTTGGGTTCTTGACACAGAAATTAGTTTAATTTTATTATTTATTTTTAAATGTCAATACTATTCTTAAGTAGGCCAATTTCTTTACTGCATGGCTAATAAAAGAGTTGACCGGAATTTTATTATATATAGCACCAATGATGTGCAGGGCAAAAAATTCCTCCCATTCTCGGAGAAGTTTTCTGTGTAATTTGGACAAATACAGTACAAGGCCTTGATCCTGTAATCAGATCCACTTGTATAGGCCCTCATGGAGCCCTATAATTTTTTCCTCAAGGATGATTTTCTTATCAATCAGAATGAAAATCTGTAGCTCTCTTGTACAGCAACATGTGTTGGGCACTGAATGTTTCAAACTATTGCACAAACATAAGAACTAAATATTATTATTATTAACATATTATATATCTTTACCTTAGGGTCTAAATATGGGAAATTCATCTTTGGAAATGATTTTTTCTGGAGGTCAGGGAAGAATACTATACGTCTTTGGTAACACGATCCTGATCCTGCAATAGTTATTGAAGCCAAAAGTTCCATTAATTTGGAGCAGAAAATCACATATACAAATAACTTTACTCAGAGGAGAAGACCCATTGTCACCGTTTGTGGGCTTTGCCAAATTTCTGAGGGCCAAATTCTAATATCCTTACTCACATTGAGTAGTATATTACTCTATAAGTAATCCCATTGATGTCAATGGGATCTTTTGTGAGGTGAGATGTTACTCAACAAGATGAGGCATATCATAATCTAGCCCTACTTTCATGAACTCAACATTAATAAATACTTAAAAGGAGTTCTCTTATTTAAAATGTCTATTTCATAATATTCTGTAAATCAGAATTACTAAATCATTTTGCCAATTGTTGGCCAAGCTGATCAAAGACAGTTTCTCATAAACTGAGAACAATGGTGAGTACTGTCTCTCTTGCTTCAAGATCTGGAGGGTTTAATAAGAACAAACTAACTCTACAATAGTAGGACTCCTCTGCTTCCTAAGATTTATTTTCTAATGACAATCCATAAAGATACATGAATAAAAATGTGGAAAATTTTAAACATTTATTTTATGTATTATATATATATATAATGCCATACACTCAGATGATGCTTTACAAAACACACACATAACCAATGTCTCTGCTCTAAGAAGCTTAGAGTCCATGAGAAATATGAATAATTAAATTATTACAAAACAGATCTACTCTTTATTTTATTGTATGTATCCATTTTACTTATGTACTTCAGCATAGTCTAAAAATTAAACATTCAATATAATTAAGATAGCATCCATCCTAATCCAACTCCCTACTCACATAAGAAAATATCTGCCAAGCAATTAAATACAAAAAGAAGTCCCCAAGAACACACCCACCAGACACCTCAACCCTTCTCATATATCCAGGAGAACAGATGGATCTTCCAGTGCCTGAAGGTCAGCAAACTCCAGGTCTTTTGGGACAATGATGAGAAAGAGAATTCCAAAGTCAGGGGCCCTTCACATTAAACACCCTGCCACCAGACCCCTTCCCTTTAAACTGAAAGGTCTCCAGCTTGAATACCTTCACTGATTGCAACTGCAGCAGTAGTATCACAAGAGAAGAGAAAGAAACTCTTGGATAAGCAAGTCTCATTCCAGTTAAGGCTTTATAGGTTAAACTCCATGTGAAAAGTAACAGGCAGCCAGTGCAGATATAGTAGAGTAGTGGTATAATGTTACTTGGTAAAATTCCCCTTAATAAGCAGGTAGCTACATTCTGCACTAGTTTAAGCTTCCAGATAGTTTTAAGGGATAGCCTTTATAAAGAACATCTTTCAGTAGTCTAAACTTGAGGCATCAAAGACAAGAGTCACACTAGTGAGAATCAGATCGGAAAGAAATGGAATCCCCTAAGCTGCCTCTACTCTTGTCCTTACATGTCGCCATAGCTTACAGATGACCTAGGACAGATGAAGTGAGAGGGAGGATGGCTAGAGCACTAGTGTGGGAAGTCTCATGCTGAAACTAATGGCATTATAAGGATTTTTTTTAAAAAAAATTCCTGTTGTGACTGTAAAAGGCAGAGGTTCTTGGTCTCCATCATTACCTTTGCAAAATCTCAAAGAAGACTGTTTCTGATGGTAAACAGTTGCTTAGTCCAGTTGTCTCTTCTCAGTGGCTGATTGAGATCCCTTCCATTGTGATGAAATCTCTAGTTTTTATATGAAGAAAATACTTGGATTTCCTCTGAGCTCTGAATCTGTGAGGCAGAAAAATATACAAGTCAAAGGGTGTTGAACTGCTCTAATTTACACCAGTTTACATGTTCTTCCTTCTCCTCAGTGTGTTAATGACCACTTTAGAGTCCATTGCACACTGGTAGAGTATAAGTAAAAGGGAGGCCAAGTGAGCATAAGGGAATTAAGGTAGTGTAAGGAGGTTTAGTGTAAAGATGGCTTTGTGGATAGAGCTGTTTGGAAAAATTCCAGCAAAACATTTTTTCATCAGAATTTGCCAATTGATTGAAATGGAAACATTTTGCAGAGATGGTTCAATCTCAACAAAGTTCCTCAGGAAACCAGATAGGTTTCCATCAGATTTCCTGGTTTCCTGCCATCTTGCCTGCCCAGCTCCTCAGTATGCTGGACTTCCAGGGTCTACAGCTTTGGGGTTAGCCTGCCAGGCTGTTTGTTATAAATTACATATTTTCTCAAACCATAAATATTGCTTCTAAAGAGGATACTGAAATAATATGACTCCTAAGAATTAGAGCTTCTGATGTTAGCCATTCTGAGTTTAAACTGTTTAATTTTCAACAGAATTGAACATCTACAAAGTATATTCAACCTCCTGCAGACTGCAGTTGTTAAAAGAAAATAAATCACTTAAACAGGGTCACAAGCAACAAAGGCCAATATGGGTTCAAAGTTTACAGGTCTCCACATTTATCAGGTAGAAATATGCTACATTTCACTATTTCATAAAATATCCTTTTATGAAAAAGCCATCAATCTTTGTATGTCCCACTAAATCTCTGATTTCTCAAATGAAAGAAATGAATGATGACACTGAATCAAGAAATCGTTTATGAGTTTATATTTTTGCAGGACCACCATGACTTTCACATACGTTTTCAATTTCTGTAAGGATGTGATTATCGTATGGATATGTTTTACTCCCACTGCCTGTACTAAGGGATCTGTCAGAATTGTGTACCCTTTTCTTGGGCAGATCAGGATTAATTCAACCTTTTTTTTTTTTTTTACTGTTGTGCTAATAACCATACTAGTGTTTAGTAACTGGTAATCCACTTACTTTTGTAATTTATCAAGAATTTTAATTTTATATATGATATATAACAAATATAGAGAAATTTCTATGTAAATTAAAATATATATCTAATCTAGGAAGATAATTACATCTGCATTTGTTAATAGTTTTTTAGAATTAATTTTATGTAATTTGCAGCTATTCTGCAAAATTTCTTCTTAATTCTTTTGTTTTAGCCTACTTTTGGCTTTGTCTTACATTCTCTCTCTCGCTCTTTAGTAGCCTTACACCTCTTTCATCAGAAGGACAATTTCTATGTAAAACAATTTTACTGCCATAATTATACGCACATTGCAAGAATTGTAATTCCAGAGTCTAGTGTTTTCAGAGCACTAGTAATATATATTCATTTCGAGGGTGGAGAGTGGCAGCCATCTAAACAACTGGCACACAAAACACTGTACAATAAAGAGGGAAGGAAATTTTAGCCAAAGACATGGGAGTAAACTACTACTGTTTTGAAAAGTATCATAGGTTTTCTAATGTCACTGCAGAGCAAAGACAATTTTGGTTTTTTTAAGGTCTTGTCTGAAGGTGGGCAAAATTCACATAATTTTTAATGTATCTATCTCCAAAGAAGGAAAAGGTGAGAATGTGTTGAGAATTGAACTTCAGTTTTCAAAGAGTGACTTGATGCTTGGACTGTAAGCCACCATCTCAGCATGGTCCCAACAGTCTGGGTCATTGGGATGGGATGAACCCTTGGTTTGGAGAGTTTTCTGTGATTTTTTTTATTTGTTTGGCTTATTTGATTTTTGAGTAATCTGACTTTACCTGTGCTTTTTTCCTGCTGCATTATTCCATCAGTTCATGTGGTCCTCCCTTGAATTTCTTATCTGGTCCCTGAGGAGGATTTTACTTTAGTATTTATTACAGAGCTTAATAAAAATAATAATTACTAAAGCAACCTTTGCATCTAACGAGACTTATGTTACATTTGATATAATCAGACATCAGAATAAAACATAAAATACTTATAATTCTTGAATGTTTGAAAGTTGGTAAATGTTTTTCAGGAAATTGATATGTTTTTTGAATTCCCTTAGAAACCACTTTTTGGTAAAGTCTTTAATTTATTTTATGATACTGCACATAAAAATACACATCATACTTCCTTAGGAACTGAAAAGTTAGGCTGACTTACAGTCAAAGCATATACTATCTAAATGTTTCTTCATACCTCTTAGCTCTCTGTTTTCTCTCCCAAGAGAAAAAAGGTTTGAAAAGAAAGAAGTTGTCACTTTTGGGGAAGGAGAGCCAAGTCACGCATGGAACAGCAGTGTTTAATATGGAGCTAGCACTGTAAGAATGCAAGGCTTGCTGCATTGTAACTTGCAGTTTTTATGTAGTTACAAGGACTTGTACAGTAATTTAAGCAGCTCACTCTTACATGAGCATGCTATGAAATATATCTCATGACACCACCAAAGCCTCTGGAAAACCTTACATTGGAGAGGCGATATAAACAACTTTCAATGGGCACTATACATTACAAACTAAACATCTCCCTAAAACAAAATCTGTCTTGCCTGAGAGGACTGAAAGGAGAATAAACTAGCTATTCTGTTGGTTAAGATCTTAAAAAAAAATATTGCTGGTGGTATGGAGCAGAGAACTAAGAAGCTGTGCATTTTAGTTTTTCCAGTGCATTTGAGAAGTATTGTAAACATTTGCAATTTGAAGGAGTTTGCTTCATGTGCCCCTCAAAGCACTCTACAAAATGTTCAGGTAATTCTTTTGGTACACCATCAGGTCTTCCAAATAATCCCACAAAAACCTTTAACAGGATTTCAGCATTTTTTGTCTTTAGCTGTCAGCACTGTAGCGTATGGCAGTTCTTGTTTATGGGTCAAATAAATGGCTGATCTTTATATCAAATAAATCCAAATAAGCCAAAAGAATGTGAGGCCTTTTGTTGGTAAAGTGTATTTATCCCGCAGCATTGTTTGATTGATAAATTGTTCATCATTTAATTTTTTTTCCACATGAAGAGACTCCCAGAGCTTCAGGTGACAAAGGACAGTTTCCATTTTAAACAACTGCACACATTTTAGAAGCATTTTCCCTCCCTGTAGGTTGTTATAAGCCTACCGAAACTTTGTTGATTGCTTGATCTACAGTGATGTTTTTCACACAGGTCAGAATGTTGTATTCCAAGTCATGCCTTTCCAATTTAAAACAATTTAGTAAACAATTACTACATTTGAAAACAAAACTATTAGAGAAAACTATTTATAGTGTTCTACAAGTGGGTACTGATTTGGAAGAGCTGTCAGTGTGATACCATAGAAATATAGGCATTGCCATACCAGATCAGCCCAGAGACTCATCCTGTCTGGTGTTGTGTCTCCATCAGTGGCCATTACCAGATGATTAGGAGGAAGATGCAAGGAACTTCATAACAAACTGTCATGGAATAATTGGCCCATGAGAGAAGTTTCCTCCTAATCCCACACCAATCACTGTTTGTCTTATGCCATGAAGCATGTGCATTTATCTTTCTTTTTAAAAATATTATCCTATCTAATGAAACCAAGAGTGTTCTGATTGTCTGTGTAATTGACTAATCCTCTTTTGAATCCTACTAAAACAGTGAATTCTAAAAGCTGATTATGTGTTTGGGGAAAAAAATCACTTTTACATTTGTCTTTCATTTTTACTGGAAGTTATCATTCTTGTATTATGACAGAGAGAAAAGTGGAGTGCCTGACTTCTCTGTATTGTTCATTATTTTATATACTTCTGCTAAGTGCCTCTTATTCATCTTTTTCTAAATTAAATATTCCTGATCTTTTAAACCTGTTCTCATATAGAAGTCTGACCATACTTCTAATCATCAAGTCTCTGAACTCCTTCTGGATAAAAAGTTTAGCGAATGGTCTTGAAGAATATGATCTTCTTTTGAGGGAAAAAAGTATTTTGTAGCTAAAGCAGAGAACTAGGAATCAGAAGTATATATAATATACTCTAATATAAACTCTGCATACAAAGACTTCTTTTGTAAAATTAGGAAAGCCACATTATTTCTCTCTGCCTCAGTCATCCTATCTGTAAAACGTAAAATCTTAAAATAATATTTCCTTTGGTCACTGAGCAACGGTGAGCTTAATTTCATGTTTGTAAAGTCTTTTAAGATTCTTGCCTAAAAGATAGTTTAGTTTTTGTATTGTTTAGCAAGCTCACAAGACAGTACAGACTTCTATAAAATGATGTAGCTGTCCCATTGGCCTTTTCAAGTTTAGTGAAACTATTCAGTTTCAGAATAATCTATCTTGCTAGGCATTATATTATTATCATTATTATCCTGTGCTGTTTAATTCCAAGAGCACATTGATACGTTACTTTTGTCTTGTTACTCTTCTCAAGGACATATAAATGTGCTGCTGGGTTAGAAATATTTTCTTTAAAAGTACACAAACATTGAAAAAAACATTTCCAGTATGTCTTCAACTTGAGAACGTCTCTAAGCTGGAGTATAGCTGTTCAGAGGATGGTTAAGAAACTGCTTAACTGTCCAAGAGTATTCTTAATTTGTATATTTTAACAACTGAGCTCTTTTTTCTTCTGTTCCTCCAGAGTAACCTCTTGTGGCATATCCCAGTTCATTTTAAGCAGTGTATTGCTTCCATAATCCAAAAGGTCAGATGTTTGCTATTGCTGCTATTTCTTCTTATCTTATTATTGAACATCCCTGATCTTGGTGATATTGCTTAACAAATGTCTTCATGAAGCCACATGTGTGCAATAGTTCAGAAAATCTGTAACATACATTTCCTTTGAAGAGCTAAGATGGTGCAAGGAATCCTTCAGTGTACATCTGCTAAATTCATGCCCATACTTGTTAAATACTTGCTAAAATATTCTTAGCTTTGTAACAAAACCAAAAAGACCAAAAAGAAATATACTTACATATTTTCTTTTTTTCAAAAGCAGTGAAAGGTCAGTGAAAAACCAGGGAAGGTTAGCAAATAAATTTGTTACCATACAAATAATCAAAACACTGTGACCCAATGTAGAGTTGTCTGCTATTTTTCATTAGAATAGAAACAAGCAGGAAACTTTGTATATTAAAGTTTAATGCTGAATCCAGGTTTCTATCTACTGTCATGGTATCTCTAGCAATATCTAAACTCTATTAGAAGAGCAAAGATTATGCATAATTCTTAACCCAAAAAATCTCACATTATGATTCAATAAACCAGCCAATTCATTATCACATTTTAATAAAACAAATAGCTTCTTACTCCCCTTCATCATCCTTTAGTAAATAACATTACATAAACTTTTTTAAATATCCCCTCTCCACACATAGTGGCAATCACCTTTGTTACCTGTCCTATGCCTGTCTACCTTCTATCCAGTAAATCATTACATGTAATGGTCCAAATCTTTCTTTCAGTTACTATACGTAAGTATAATCAGGAGTAATTTCATTAATATCAGTGTAGATACTACAGATTTACAGCAGTGTAACAAGTTGAATCTGGACAGTATTTATACTATTTAAACTCTATAGTAATTTAGTACTTTATTGCCTTATATTACTTCATAGTAATATTACATAGTATTTTAAGTCTTTAAATCCCAAATTAAGAATTCCAAGATAGCTAGTGAAATGTCCCCATGCTTCTCAAAGTAAATTTTAAAAAACCCCATGCTTTCTAGAATCCTCCTAAAGAGCACATGCACAAAAAATAAATACATCATCAGAGACCCTGTTTACAGTAACCACCAATTTAATAAACCTTTCTAAAACCATGATGGTCAAATTTTACAACAGAATCTCAGTGAAATGAAGTATAAACTAGACTACTATAAAACAAAATGTTCTGTGTCAAAACACTTAATGCGGGTATCACCTGCTTAATCATATTAACAAGGAGTAGGCAGCATGTGGCAGGAGGGTAACTTTTCTAGGATGATGGATAGCTGGCATTCTGTGGTATATGACATATCAAGTGATTTAGGGAGAGAAGTAGTGTCCTAATAATTACAGTTACTGTTGCTGGCTAATATGATTCTAAAACAACCACAGCAAACTTCCCTAAAAATCACTTTTCACATTATTATTGCTGAGTTTTATTTTCTTTTGAGTCCAGAAAGACATTGCTGCATCCAGTTTTAAGACTATATATGATAAAAGCACTATAAAGCTGAAACATAGTCAATGCTAATAGGACTGGAACTAGTACAGAACTACTGGGAAAGAGCCATTGAATCTTCTGCTTATAGGGCCCAAATTTTTAAACATGGATCTCTTAGTATGATGTCAAATCCCACATTTGAAATCTGAGCATAGAAATTGGCCCTTACATTAACATATTGGCATCTGTAATGAGTAGTTAGGTGCTGAAATGAGTATCTAAATGTCCAGATGTGGAGTATGAACATCCTTTACATTTTATAAGAATGTGCCTGGATACATGTGTACCAGCGCACTAACAAAACAAACACAACTCTCCACCTTACCGAGTGACTGAAATAATTGTATGCAGTTTTAGCTACTAATCTCTTTAGCAAAGATATATGTACCCTTCTCTTTAATTCATTTGCAATTAACTGTAGTAAGACTAGGTATTTGGAAATATCACTGGATATTTTCAGATTTTGGTCATCTCTCCAATGAAGCCAGTGGAAAAAAGACTCAATATCTTCCTCAAACCCAGCAGTCCTAGGCCAGACGCAGTATTACTAAGAAGAACTGCTCTGTGAAAACATCTCTGTCCAGTGGTTAGAGCACTAGATTGAGGTAGGAGGCCTGGGTTTTCCTTTCTTTTCTGTCACTGTTTTTGAGAAAGTTACTTCAACTCTTTATTAATTTGATTCTTCACAACCTTTGTATATTTTTCTCAATTTAGGTTGTATTCTCTTATGGCAAGGGACACTCTCACTTTGTGTTTGTTCAGTAGGACCCAGTCTCAGCAGGAGCCTCAAGGTGCTTCTGTAATACAAATTATAATAATCTCTGCATTAGAGTGCCAGTGTGCCTTGCCTCTGGCAGGAAAAATCCTCACCATCTTTTTGGATGAATATCAGAGTATCCTTCTGTGTCAGTTCAAATCCTTCCTTCCAATTGCATGGTCTCCTTTTGAATCCAGTGCTCACAGTATTCAGCTAGTATTCTGGAAGATGAACATTTCTGACTGGAAATCAAGTGGTGGGAGGAAGTAATATAAGTTAAAAAGCAGCTTTGAATAGAAAAACAAAATGACTAAATTTACAGGCTACAGAGGGAGACTCAGTAATTAAAATATCTCAGACTTTTAAAGAGAGTTTTAATGGAAGTAGCCATTTTTTATTGTCTTCAGACCTCTGGGCTTATAGCTGGATTTTGCATTGCAGCCCCAATGGTATAGTTGGTGTTTTTATGTTCAGTTCTCCCACATTTCCAAATCACAGAGAAAGCCATCTGATTAAAGAGTAATTAAATGGCTGTGCTGGTTCAGTCATCTGATGGGTTTTGAACAAAAGCAGTCAATTATGTGGCACTCTGTGTTAGTTTTGTAAGTGTCAAGTGAAGGCTGACAGAGATCACATTTCTGTGTTTTGCTGCTCAATTCAGACCTTGGCCTCCAGAGGTAATGGATCTCTGTAGTACCTCACTAGAGCAGATAACGGGGTAGTACAGGATTTCAAAAGCTGACATACTTTTATTGCCACAATATTCATGTCATGGAGATGATGGGTTTTATATTGTGGGTTGATAAATCTGTGCATTTCTGAAACCTAAAATCCAAGTCTTGTTGATAAATAAAGCGGTTCCCCTTCTGAAAAAGAAACTTTGTTGCAGGGGATATCCATTGCAGGTAATGAGAGCCCCACTAGTTTATAAGCCTGGAAGTGTAGAATAGTAGTTTTGACGTTAGAGATGAGTATCCAAATACTGAATTTCTAGGTTTGTGTATTAATTTATTCCGCTCCATTTATTTAGTGCAGACTAATTGTTTTAGGCATGTGCATATGGTGTTACTTGAGTCTGGTTCCAGAAGTTGGAGGTACCTTCTTATTATTTCTCAGCCACTGAAGACTCTCAAGTCTGAGAACCATCCTTTGAAAGATGTCATCAGCTAGATCCAGCCTTGGTTCAGCCATGTAATAAGGTAACAGAGATGAGGGATTTGACTGAGAGAATGACTGGTTGGTCCTGTCATTTACCACAGTGGTGGAAAGGCTTTTTTTCAGGACATAGCCTGAAATTGGCTCCTGTTGAGTTGTGTATTCAGGCTGGAGAGTAATTCTGAAATATGGTTGATAGAATCATGCCATTTTTCATCAACCTGAGGAGTATTTGATAAGTAGCAAATGAGTGGAAGGCTGGTCTAGTAGTTGGGGTGCTAGCCTGGAACTTAGGAGGCCTGGATTTAGTTCCTTGTTCTGCTATGTGACTGATAGGACTTGGGGCAAGTTATTTAGTCTCTTTGGGTATGTCCTCACTGTAGCTTGGTGCAAGTCTCCTAGCCCAGATGGACAGACTCGTGCCAGTGGGGCTCAAACTAGCATGCTAAAAATAGCAGTGTGGACATTGCAGCTTCAGCTGGAGCTTGGGTTCTCAAGCGCACCTGACCCCATAGGCTTGAGAACACAAGATCCTGCCTGAGCTGCAACATCCACTCTGCTATTTTTAACGTGCTAGCTGGAGCCCTGCAAGTATACACCTGTCTGCCCAGTCTGGGACACTCACTCCCAGCTGCAGTGTAAACGTACCCTCTGAGCCTCAGTTCATTTGTAAAATGGCATAATAGCTCTTCCTTACAGCACAGGTGTATTGTGAGGACATATAATTAAAGATTTTGAGGCACTCAGATACTGTGGTAATTGGAAGTCATAGATGTACCAAAGATAATAGTAATATTCTGCACTAGCAGCGTACTCAGTGCTGTCAAAATGCAAAAATAAATACAATGGCTGCCCAGGAAAGCTTAGAAGGAATAATTTAGATGATGGTACAGTGGGACTGATCTGTGTTGCCACAAACTGGAGTATAGGACTTTCTCTCTATACTTTCTTGTTAGTATAAACATTTGCCGCTGAGGAAGAAACCTTGCTGATACGACTATTTTTTTTATTTCGTATTGAGTCATTGCATCAATTTATTGGGGCAGAGTGTTGTGCCTCTCTGGTTGTTGTGATTGGAACATTGGGCTCCATAAAGTGAAGCTGTTGCATAATTACCTGTTAAGGAAAAGATATTCCTTATAATGTTTCTCTTCAGTGGCCAGGGTTATTATGGGTGGGGAACTCTGCTGTGATCCACCTTTGGTTCCTTCTATAAATCCCTTACATGAAAGTATATACCAAACTCAATTTTACAATTACATTGTGTGTGGCCCATATTTTTAAAATGGCCACACCCTGGCCTTTGATTTTGCATCTGCAATTTTGCACGCACAATTGATTTCAGACACAGAATTGACTGCACTTGCATATCTATTTACCTCATTTATGAGTGCAGTCATGTATTTATTAATTATTATGTATTTATGTATATATTTATGCCTTCTGCCAGTTGTCCCTACAATGGATTGCAGGTGCAAAATTTTGAGTGCTTTTTAAGACCTTGAGGAGTCTCTGAGTTTTTTGGACAGATTGTATTATTTATTTAATGCATAGATAATAATCGATTTATTTTTCCATGGGTACTGTTTTCTTTTCCATTTTTTTTTCTTTCTACACTCTAGAAAATAAGATATAGAGAGGCCTTTAAAAGCTGTTGTTTGCCTTTGCTTCACCTTCATTAATCTTATTTAGTTTCTGTAAGGAGTCATTCTATGAGTGCCGCCGATGGGTAATGTTTTCTTTTCCAAAGTTCATGATTCTTCTATTCAAATCACTAATTTTCACTGTTACACTCCAGTGGTTTAGTGCTTCCCAGGCCTCCAGGAATGAGTTCAATTAGCAATGCTGAATAAATTCTCAAACTTGATTCATCTTTCTTGTCATCAGGATTTAGCACTGAGATAACAGCCTATTTTGTATTAATCAGTAAAAGAGTCAGATCTGAATTTAGAAGAAAGCATTTCACCTGTCTAGCTGCTTTAAATCTAGCTAAGAGATGTAGGACTCAGTTCTGTTCCACTGAAGTCAGTGGTGGATCAGTTCTGTTCCACTGAATCAATGATATTCTGGCTTCAGTGTATCAAGCTATATGCAGTACTTGGATGTACATTCCAAATTAAAAATAATTCATTTGGGGAATTTGTAAATTAATTAGTTGATCTTGTAAATTCAAAACAAATTAAAGCAATATAATTTGGCTAAGACTTGGTGTAATGACTTTTGATGTAATGACTTTGTGAAGTAATGATGATGTAATGATATTATGGTATTTTGAAAAAACAAAATGCAAACCAGTCAAGAGCAAAAGCTTTTGAAAAGTGTCATCCAACAGCAAGTCTTCTGGCTGGTTAAAGATGAGCTCTGACTGGCTCCAAATGGTATCTTGTTCATTCCGCTGAACCAAAAGATTGGGATCTGTCATATGGGACTTCTGAGTGGGGTATCATAAATGGAAACATGGGAAAGACAGGTATTCGCAATCTGTTGGGAAGAACTTCCTAGGAAATTAATTACAATAATATTAAGAGCCTGGCTTAAAATTGTAAAGAAGGGAGAATGGAGGGAAGCCAGGAAATTCAGAATTAAATCTAGGGGTTTGTCTATTTGGAGATTTAGTGCACAGCAAGCTGGGGTGGAGTGGGCCGGAAGTTCCTCTCAGAGGCAACATATGGGGTGGTCATGTGTCCCCCGCCCTTTACTTTGTATCCTCCCAGTATAAGCAGTCACGAGTAGTGTCTATTTCTTTATTTCTATGATTAGGCACAGGTAGTTTAGTTTACACAATAACAATAATATTTTTTTGCACTTCTGTTGACCCTTCCATCCAAAATCTCAAAGCGTTTTGCAGACATCCATGAATTAAGGCTCCTGACAGCTCTGTGATGTAGGAAACATTGTCCCCCTTTTACAAATGGGGAAACAAATGACAGAGACGGATAGTAACTTGGCAAAAGTCATGCAGAACATCTGGGTCCAAGCCAGGACTAAAACCCAACCTCCTGACTTCTAATCCCATGCTTAACTCTGAAATCATGCTTCCTCTCCTCTAATATACATGGTACTATGTACAAAATTATTGGCTATCCTGCACCTGTCCTATCATTGCCTACAAACTTCAGCCACAAATGAATTCAGGACATTTTGTGTGATCTTAACTCTTAGTTTCCTGCCTTTTGCCAGATTAAGACAGATCTCAAATGTTATTTTAATGTAACCTTAACAAACCTTGAAATTAATTTTGTATTTATTATAGTTGTACTGACCCTAATGAGTTTACTAGAATGAATCCAACAGATGTAACAAATATTTCCAATGCAATGTAACATTCCTAAATATAACTTGTTTTTCTTTTCTTTTAAAAAAACTTTTTTGAAGTGAAGCTAGGGCTGGTGAAAGATGCTGTTCTGACAGCCCTGGAAATGAAAGAGTTTTACACATCCACAGAATAGGTACAGCAGTAGTACAAACTTCCCCACCAGTATTACTTAAATCTAACCTAAAGGAACTACCTCCCTTTGAAGGAACTCCCTTTAACCTATTAAATTCTTATTCTTTCTGCTAAGGCTGCCAACAACAGGTTAAGTAAACACAGAAAAGACAGTTTGCTCATTGTTCAGGTCCCTGGAGCAGAGACGATGTTTGCTTTAGAGTTTGCACAGCACCTAGCACTAGGTGACTGGGATCTTACATAAGAACATAAGAAAGGCCATAGTGGGTCAGACCAAAGGTCCATCTAGTCCAGTATCCTATCTACCGACAGTGGCCAATGCCAGGTGCCCCGGAGTGAGTGAACCTAACAGGTAATGATCAAGTGATCTCTCTCCTGCCATCCATCACCCACCTCTGACAAACAGAGGCTAGGGACACCATTCCTTACCCATCATGGCTAATAGCCATTAATGGACTTAACCTCCATGAATTTATCCAGTTCTCTTTTAAACCCTGTTATAGTCCTAGCCTTCACAGCCTCCTCAGGCAGGGAGTTCCACAGGTTGACTGTGCGCTGTGTGAAGAAGAACTTCCTTTTATTTGTTTTAAACCTGCTGCCCACTAATTTCATTGGATGGCCCCTAGTTCTTCTATTATGGGAACAAGTAAATAACTTTTCCATATTCACTTTCTCCACACCACTCATAATTTTATATACCTCTATCACATCTCCCCTTAGTCTCCTCTTTTCCAAGCTAAAAAGTCCTAACCTCTTTAATCTCTCCTCATATGGGACCCATTCCAAACCCCTAATCATTTTAGTTGCCCTTCTCTGAAACTTTTCTAATGCCAGTATATCCTTTTTGAGAGGAGGAGACCACATTTGTACACAGTATTCAAGATGTGGGCACACCATGGATTTGTATAAGGGCAATAAGATATTCTCCATCTTATTCTCTGTCCCTTTTTTTAATGATTCCTAACATCCTGTTTGCTTTTTTGACTGCCGCTGCACACTGCGTGGACGTCTTCAGAGAACTATCCAGGATGACTCCAAGATCTTTTTCCTGAGTAGTTGTAGCTAAATTAGCCCTCATCATATTGTATGTATAGTTGGGGTTATTTTTTCCAATGTGCATTACTTTGCATTTATCCACATTAAATTTCATTTTCCATTTTGTTGCCCAATCATTTAGTTTCATGAGATCTTTTTGAAGTTCTTCACAGTCTGCTTGGGTCTTAACTATTTTGAGCAGTTTAGTATCATCTGCAAACTTTGCCACCTCACTGTTTACCCCTTCCTCCAAATCATTTATGAATAAGTTGAATAGGATTGGAATCTTGATTGGAAGCAATACAAATTATAATTCTTCATGTCATAAAATTCATTAAAAAATAATAATTCATGTTATAGGCAATATAAAATTATTGATTTGATGATGGATTCTGATTGATTCATGTCCTTTAAAAACTTTAGAAAACAGTTCAGGTTTTTCCTAGCTGTGACATAAATAAAGCAAATGTTTTCAAAGGTTACGGGTGCCCTGGGATACGATTAGTCCTCTCTTAACCTGTTAATTTATTACTGTTACAAGTTCATAAGCTGTGAAATGTGTTGGTCTCAAAGCTGATGGTTATAACATGTGAATATGAATGAGAGCTCTTTAGTTGCTATTTACCTTTGTTTTACAAGGTCAGCTTTTTATCTTTGCATCATTTAACCTCAAAAATATGGCTGAGTTAGGCATAAAATGATTTCTCTGGAAGCATACATTTTTCAGATGCTACCTTTATGTTAACTTTTCAGTGAAGGAAAATATTGGGCTCTCTCCACTCATGATAGTATTATTGTATAGGAGTCAAAATCAAATTAATGTAGCCATTCAAAATAATAAAAATAAACAATAGTTTTCCTGTGTAAGGAGAACCTGGGTCCTGGGACTCAGAAATTCTAGGTTCTATTCCTGGCTCTTCTGTGACTTGGGTGAAATTCATCCCTGTGCAGTGGGCATATGCATCACTTGAATCCCACTTAAACCCTGTGTTGAGGACTTAAGTAGAACACAGGTCTTATGCTGGACTTCAGTATAGAGGTGAGTTTCACTAGACATGACCTTCTCCCTGTGTTTCTCAGCTTCTACATCTTGAAAATGACGGGGGTATTGTGAGGCTTAATTAATTAGATGTTTGTAAATTCGCTTGAGCTCCCTGATTGAAAGGCACTACACAAAGTGTCAGTAAGTGTCTTTATAGTTCACCAAAAATGAGAAGCCATTATGGATAATGATTTAATATTAACAGTGGTGCTGAAGTTAAAGAGATTGTAAAGATCAATGTCACTTTTTATGGGCTTAGTTTCTGGAAGTTCTGGGCTTGCCGCAAGAATCACTTGATGAAATATATAACTTCCATCTGCCTGGTCATGGTTTTGTTTACTTTTCACTGTTCTTGTGAGTTTTCAGGTCAAGCCAAAGGTTAGGAATACCTTTCTGGAGTTTAGATGTTGAAAAGATGTTGATAAATTATGAGAGAATAACTTTCCAAATATTTTCAAGCTTTCTGGCATTAAGAGCTCTAGAAAGAGTCTATCATTAAAGAGAATGGTTTTCAGTTTTGGATTTGTTCTTTCCAAGCAAAGTGTATACTTTATGCTGCATGCAGATGTCTGTTTAACCTGAAGAAGAGCTCTGTGCAACTCAAAAGCTCCTCTCTCTCACCAACAAAAGTTGGTCCAATAAAAGATATTACCTCACCAGCCATATTTCTCTAGTATCCTAAAGGTGGCAACCCTAGTTCCAGTGGGAAGCAACATGGACTCCCTATTGGAAGTTCGAGTGCCCTTCCTTGGGCTACTTCCTACCAATGGATGGTCTGACATGACTAAAACACTTACTTATACTTAACCTGTGGAAGCTAGAAGTGGTAAAATGTCCAGAGAGGGAGAAATTTACTTCTGTGCAGAGAACCAGTACAAGATCTGTGCACCACTGCAGTCCCCTATTTTCAGGATTTAACTGAAACATAAATGGTACACATGCTTTGTGAAAGCAGCTGTAAACACACAAGACCTTACACAACACAAGTTTTCACTAAAATATGTTATGTTTAGCCCCATTATCTTGTACTTATGTACATTACATCTCTTTAGGAAATTAAAGATAATGTAATTTTAAATAACTGCACTATGCCTAGTTTGCTCTCTCATTTTCTCGTCTATTTACTGGATTATAGAAGTGCTGCTCACAGTTCCATTTGCAAGGTTGCACTGCATTCTGCAGTTAAAGCAGAGATTCAGACACTATTACATGTGAAGAATACAGTTTATCTTTCCCAGAATAATCACATTTACTCTTGGAGTAAAGTTCTCTGATAGTTAAAACTTACTAAAATCTTGTGCATATGCTACATTTGAAGACAAGTTTTTGGATTAATGGTTATTTTTTGCCATCATTCTTCGTAACAGAAAGTTTATCTGTGAGCTGACAAATAATATTCTACTTCGAAGAATTCCACATAGAACTGTTACCTTCCATAATGGCTGTCATCTCCCATTGTTCTTAATGGGACTGAGGTCAGAACTTGCCCATGGCTAGGTAGCCACTTTGAGAAGGACATCTATCTCCGATTGTTTTCAATTAGAGTGAAACCATAAGCTACCCTTATGGATGTTTATTTCACTGTCACTGAAAACAATGGAAGATATTGACCATTTTGAAAGAGGACACCTTAACTGAGCACCTCTGTGACTTCAGATCCAATGAGAATAATAGGAAAATGCAGCTATTTTGAAAGAGGCAATTCTTCAGGAGTTTCTCTATAAAAGAAGATTTTTATATGCTAGCCTCTGCCATCAAGTAAACTTCCAGTTATGAAAAATGACAAAATATTACTATTACTCCTAAACATTTATTTTTAAAAGCAATTCATTACTTTAGATCTACTCAACAGAGAGGATAAGAGGAAACTGAGTATAAGGATGGTAATGGACAAGAGAGAAGGGAAAATGATGTGTGCTGGGGAACGTGGGATGCAGGATGGAGGGGAAAACTTCAGCAAGTGCATGCAGAGGCATGTGGAGGACAGAAGGAAGTGGAAGTTGCAGGGATTGTTCATGGTCATATAAGAATGTGCAATAATTTGGTGGGAAACTGAGGTATACATTCCAGCTGATTTGTGCTTTTCAGTGCTGTAAAGCCAGTTATCTATTAATGATATAATGAAGAAGGGAATTAAAAGAGAAAAAAATAATGTATCCTAAAAAAAATCAATTTAATTTATTCTGGGACCATAAATACTAAAATACCTTAATTATAATCATGTGGGGGTAAAGTTAAGGTTGTTCGAGTGCTCTAACTGTATTTCCATAACCTGAAAGTGTTTGGATTTCTTTTAAGTTTAACCTTATTTCTGAATTTCCTGGGTTGTGATAACACTTGGTTTAGAGGTAGTTGCAACACCTCTGCAATGTCTTTTACCTAAATTACTGATGCTGTGAACCTTAACTCTATTTTAACACCTTGGAATACTTAGATATTCTGCGAGAAACCTGTATTCTAGGCTTGACCTTTTCTTAATACTGAGACTGGGTATATATATAAAATTTATTCTGTAACTTCATTATCTATTGGCAGCGATCTGTATAACTTTTCTTCAGAGATTACAAATGTGCTTTCATTTTTTTAAACATAACTTGTATGAAACCTTGCTATTTTCTTTGGCTCCCAATGAGTACTTTGCAGAACTGAGCTCCAATAAATAAACTGTTTTCAACTATTGAATTCTCCATCTTCCAGATGTGAATACTTTTGTTGTCTTTGTTGGTGCTAGGCAGGATTCACAAGTTTATGTTCATTGTCAGAGCATCCTTTTCCCATCTAAAATACATTTCTTTCCTCTGGCATTATCCTGACAAATACAGATACATCCCTTTATTTATGCTTTTGTTTCACTAGGGGGTTGATTATTATATTGCATTAATAGTTTGCCTTCCATAGAAAGTATTGCAGGATATCCATAAATTTGTATGCTCTCTTTCTTATCTTTGAAATATCAATACGTCTTTCCAAATCTTCAGCCTTTCCACCAACCAGTGTCAAGAGTGTAGCCAAAAGGAAGGGAGAGAGACTGATCTAAGCATCTGTAAGAAATATTAAAATGTTTACATATTGCCATAAATTTTCTACTAAATGGCAGGAAAGAGTGCATCCAAAGATGTAAATTTTTGACATTGAGGATAATTAACCATTGGATTGGTGGATTCTCCATTACTGACAATTTTTAAATCAAGATTGGATGTTTTTCTAAAAGATATGCTCTAGGAATTATTTTGGGGAAGTTCTATGCCCTGTGTATTACAGGAGGTCAGAGTGGATGATCACAGTGGTCCCTTCTGACCTTGGAATCTATGAATTTCTGACAAAGATTCAGATTCTGTCTACTGGAAACTGGGTTCTATTTGTAAAAATGAATGCTGGTCCTTTGACTGGTTTGGCAGTATGCTTCAGGTTCTGCAGGCTAGATGACAAGCCTGCATAATTGCGAAGGTATGTAGAATAGGCTTTTTAAGATTAGCCTGTGTCGCTAACGTGTGGCACCCATGAAATAGTAAATAGGGAAGGTCTGATTGGGAACTATATCAATCTTCTCATGTATGTTCAGGTGATATGTGTTTCTGACTTGGTATTTCATTGGTTTGTCATTTACTCCATATCAGGCAGGTCAGTTAAGTCTCCAGGAAATTCAGGGGATTTTCTTCTAATTTGCATCTAGACTCTGAGACATATTTTACCTTCTGATGGAAAAAATAATCAGAGGGACACAGATAGCCTAGGAAACTGCACAGGGTATATATTGCAGTTTCCTTCTAGTGCTTTCCTCAGTAAGAGTGGTTTGCAGAGACAGAGACTGGGGAGGAGGCCTTCCAAACCTAGGGAGCATAGGAAACCACAAAGTAAATTCTTCTCTGGACCCTGGAGTCTCTTCAGAGAGGGGCTTGCCCTCTGTGGTATCAAACTAGATTCCCCTCTCCCCTTTCACATGACTCTGTCAAGAGTTACATTCCCCGTTACAGCTACACAAAAGAAGCCAGAGAGGGGTCTTGTTCTTAGCATCTGGCTTCACCCCTCTGAAAACAAATAGAGCCAATGTAGGAGGAGGGGCTTCTATTAGTTTGCAGCCCAACTCCACCCTCTGCTCATGATACTCGGAAACTGCTTATTTCCTACTTATTCACTCAGCACTGGATCCAAAATGGGTGTGCAAAAGTAGCTCACCATCTCATTGAACCTCCCCCATCCAAAAAATCCATGCTTGCTGTAGTTATTTATACAACTGCAAAATGAGTGAAAAAGACTACCATGCTGATTTGGTAGCATTTTGTGCATACTTTGTTCTTTTGTAAATGGCTACATGAGGTGCAAAGGAGCAGAGAATCAAACCCCATCGACTTTGTGAAATGTCCGAAGTTATTCAGACTTGTTTTAACCAATGGCAGGAAAAGCTCAGTCTGTTTGATTGTCTGGGCTTAGATTTTGAGTTGATATTCTGCTCTGAGTCTGTGCTAGGGACATAAATGGGAGTCATGCATGTAGATTTAGGGCAGAAGATGTCCCTTAGACTGCAAAAGGCAGCACTACGAGCACTAATTCCCTCAGTCAGTCTCCATTACAGGAAAATATAAAATATATGGACTTTACTTTGTGATTTAATATGACTTTTGATTTGAACTTCAGTTTCAGATTCTTTCTAAATCAAATCCAAACTACAGGTGCAAATTTCTCACAGTTAGGAATGAGCAAACAGAAATGTCCCAGTGAAAACATAATCATGATGTTACACTGTGTATCTCACTATTTTGCATAGTAGCTTGGTAAATATCTAAGAATTTTGACTACAGTTTATAAATAACAGCTGTAAAATAACAGCTGGCAGCTGAGCAGCTCAGATGATGAGAGTGCTTCTGAGAGCCTAGACTAATCCTAGCATGCCTGTATTTAAAATTTGTTACCTGGGAGTTGAGAAATGAGTTTGAAAGAGACAGAAAATTGCTTCATGGGGTAACTGAAATCTAAATAACCAGAAAGAGGTTATAGTCAACTGGAGTTTTGCCTGGCTGTACTATGGAGTCTTAAATTGGCAGTGATGCTGGCTAAATTCAGCAGCAACAGGGTCTGCAGTTCATCAGTTCTGACATCCAGTAGGTGTCATTGCAGTCAACTGAGATTATCAGTCAAGGAACAGAGGGGTGATTTGTCAGGGTGTGGGGTAGAAGGGAAGAAACCCAAGTTGAAATACACTATTTTAAAGCTGTAAATCTGTGAGCACTTTAGGAAAAGGATGCCTCTACTTATATGCAGATTCTCCAAATATCAGAACTGCAATTTCTCATCAGCCGTCTCATCTTTTAGAAGGCATCTGTGTCTACTTTACAGTACCAGGAAAAATAGTAGAATGAGTGAATTTTAAAGCCCTCTCTACAATATTGATTAGAGCAAACAGGAACATGCTCTGTACATAAAGGAAAGATGCTCAGCTGAAATAAGCCAGAGTTTTGATAAATTATTGCCAAAAGATTATTTTAATTTGTAGTAGTTGGCCTTTGATTTGCTGTACTGGCTGTTTTACAAGTTGCTGTTGTTGTCTGTTAGTGAGAATACTTTGTAATGGGCCAACAAGTTAGGATGATGGGGGTAAGGGAACAGCCAACTGATAGTAGTAGTTTATCAGCTAAAGACCTTCTCCTACAAGCCTTTCTCATGTGAGTAGTTGCCTTGAAGATGGAGGGCTTACTCACAAGAGTAAGGATAAATTAAATGAGAGGGAGATGCAGGTTTGGACCTTAACATTGTAAATTATGCTAAAGACAATGATATTTCACATAAGTCCATGAACATTTAAAGGAAAATGTTTCAATTCCCTGGATCATGAAGTCACTCAATACAGAACGAGATTTCTCTGTATACATTCTTTTCCCTGGGGAGCCACAACTCTGTTCTTAATTAAATGATTGTGATTTTGTTAGATGAGTCAGGGTAACAGTCATGACATTGTGGGCAAGGTTTCCAGTTCATGAGAGTAGCATATGCTGTGATAAAATTCTCATGCAGTCTGAGTAGGTGACACCTCATTAAAAACGAGCACTTTATTGATACAGAAGAACTCAGAGGTCTTGTCCTGCAACCTATACTCATGTGAGTAATCCTTATCCTTGCAAGAAGCTCCACTGATTACTTGTGTCCAACTTCAAAGGCACTGTTCACATAAGAACACAAATAAGGATTTCATAATTGGGCCCTAAGTTAGGTATTTGGGAATGCAGTATAGAAAAACTCATATTCCGCATGTCTCCAGCATACCCATTTAGAACTAAGTGCTTGATTTTTCTATAGACACCATGTGAGTGCTTTATTCCTTAGCCCTCACACAGTGGCTTAGATAACCTCTCATGCAATGTATCAAAAAGCTATTTGCAAATAACCGTGAATAAAGTAAAAGGGAACAAAAAAATATCAGTGAAACAGTTGCTCATCTTAACATTCATTAAATAATACAAGCTAAGACAAAAAGATATGTGAGCTATGTACAGTATTTCCAGCTGAGGAACACAAACAGAGGGCACAGCAGATAACAGCTCCTTTCAGCCACCCCAACAAATCCTGGGATATTTATTATAAGCATATTGCCTTCTGCAGATATTACAATATGACCAGGAATGAAAGAAGTTCCTTAAAAGAAAATTCCTGATGAAAGAAAAAGGACAACAAAATGTTTAAAAAGTATCTAAGAAATGTTGGACTAGAACCATTGGCTTACACGTAAACAGAGCACTTAAAAAAAAGCTGCATAGTTTACTTCAATGGAGAGATTTTGAAATAGGTGTAAATAAGCAAATACAGTCAAATCATTGTTTTTCACATGAAATCCCATCTATGTAATGCTCTGGTGATAAAACCAACCAATCAAGAACTACTGTATTCATATGAGCTGTGAACAGGTTGGGCTGAAAAATTCAGTATTTAACTTTTTATCTTATTACATTTTCTCTTAATTTGCACCTTCTCTAATTGTTTGTTGCCATTATTGTTATTTCTATTACGAGCAAACATATATTTTCAGTCAGAATGACCTTTATTTTAGATTAGAACAACAAAGCAAGTAAGGTTTCTACGAATGAGCACAGTGTGTATATCTCACTTCTGTGGCAGTCTGCACTCTACTGAAGGCATAAGAGCTACCTGGAAACAGCAGAGTTCTTAGCAATTTAAAGGTGCAGTACACAGGAACAAAGGAATAACAGTTTCATAGCCAAATAATATGAATTATTAATTGTGTGAAGGTACCGGATTTGCTCAGTTCATTCTGGTGCTAATGGTAGTGTTATCCAGTACAGAATAGCTGCAAAAAGAAGCTAAAGGAGTTATGTAAAAGGTTTCCTCTCTTGGAGGATTCAGTAGCAGACCTGGTCAATTATACCTTTAAACTTTCAAGCCAGACCTGCTAACCTTAGTCCATTTTTGCCCTCAGTTCTCAATTGCAAAAGAGCAGAAATACTAATCGAGTCAAAATCAATAATGGTTGGAAAGATTGTTACTCTGTTTTCTATTGCTTTTTTGAATCTGTAATTCTTTGTGAAATCTTCCAGCTCCTATGTTTCTCTACACCAGGTATAGTGATAAGATAATGGAAATATGAGAGGTGATGTGTATTATAAAGACTGGATAGGTGAGAGGTGGTTAGTTAAACACACAATGGGTGTCGTTGTTGTGAAGAATGCAGTTTGCTTCTGATAATTCTTGGACCTGATTCACCACTGTGTTACTGCAGTTTTATGCAGTGTAACTCCATTGATGCAATGGTGAATCAGGCCTCTTTTCTTGATTTTGAACATCAGAAAATCTATTATATGTTCAACCACTTTGGGAAATCTGCCACTGGATTGGAATCCAATGAAGATCTACATATTTTATTATATAATTTCTAATTACACATAAAAGTTAATAACATGCTAGGAAAAAGCTAACGGTAAAGTCATTTAGTAACTGGAATCGACAGAACCCTTCCAAAATTTCCAGACAGATAACTATAAAACAAACAACAACAAAACCCTATGTAACTTCAAAATGAACACTGATTTCTATACAAAACAGAATTATACATATTTAATTAATGAATTTGTGAGATTTATCCCTATAAAATTCTTTCAGATTGCATTAATGGGCAAACACTATTAGCTCTTTACTACTGTAATATTGATTTTGTGTTATTTTTTTAAACTTCCCTTTCCTAGATTAAAATAGTTTATTTCAAATAATGTGTTTTCTAATATTGTAAAATGCAAACCACAATGAACATGGTCATTCACAGGACATGTAGAGTAAATGATATATATCCTATTTAAACCATCGACATTTTGGTAGATTACACATAACTTTTATATTATTCCTTTCTAACAGATAATGTGAATTTGAATTCAAGAAAACCAATTAACTAAAATAACAGACACTTTAATTTATTATGGGTTCAGCTGGAAATCTTCTTTTATGTGCTGCTTACCCAGGACAGCTTTCTGCCTGTAATGATCAATAGTCCATCTCCTAAAACTAAAAATACTGGTCTGATAACTGTAATCCTGCCTTTTAACTAAAATAACTGTTCTAAGCTCAAGAGATAAGGATGCTCGAAAATCTCCTTGTACATTGCAAAGATTATTTGCAAGATTAAGTTGACCCCATAACCTCTTCTTACACCTTCGGCTTAAAACATTTAGTTTTCTCCTATACAAGTTGAGAGGAGCTGGAAGTAGAGCTGCCCTAACAAATGTTTGTTGAATGACAGATTGTAGAAGATATAGCTAAAGTCAATAAGACACTGTTATAGCACCCAGGAAGTATCTTTATAACAAGTTTAATTTAATTTTTAAAGAGCTATTTCAAATTTTTAGCCAGTGATGATACTTTTTCTGAAAAATAGGTACATGCTATCTCCTTTAACAACAACTGGCCACATACTAAACATATTTATCATGTTGGAACTGGTTTAGAGAAACTGAGATTACAGAATGAAGTAGTCCCAGATGTTGAAATACTGGTTTTCTGATGATGCCTCATTGACTCTCTCTGGAGTGTTCTCTTGTCGGTGTATGCTCATATATTAAGTCATTATGGGCCAAAGCCTTGCCTGGTGTAAATCAGCATACTTCCATTGAAGTCACTATATTTTAGACATCATGAGATTAATGATCACAGATCAACTGTTTTATATCTCAGCCAAAAGATGGCACAGTTAGCACCACGGTGTGCTCTGGTGTCAGGCTAGAACATTGGTTTAGCACCAATTCAATCAGAAGAGTATAACTTACTAAATAAGAATATAAGGATGGCCATACTGGGTCAGACCAAGATCCATCTAGCTCAGTATCCTGACTTCTGACAGTGGCCAGTTCCAGGTCCCCCAGTGGGAATGAACAGAACAGGTCATCATCAAGCGATCCATCCCCTGTCGCCCATTGCCAGCTTCCAGCGAACAGAGGTTAGGGACACCATCCCTGCCCATCCTGGCTAACAGCCATTGATAGACCTATCCTCCATGAATTTATCTAGTTCTTTTTTGAATTGTGTTATAGTCTTGGCCTTCACAAAATCCTCTGGCAGGAAGTTCTACAGCTTGACTATGCCTTGTGTGAAAAAATACTTCCTTTTGTTTGTTTTAAATGTGCTGCCTATTAATTTCATTTGGTGTTCCCCAGTTCTTGTGTTATGAAAAGGGGTAAATAACACTTCCTTATTTACTTTCTCCACACACGTCGTGATTTTATAGACCTATATCATATTCCCTTTTAGTCGTCTCTTTTCCAAGCTGAAAAATCCCAGTTTTATTAATCTCTCCTCATATGGCAGCCGTTCCATACCCCTAATAATGTTTGTTGCCCTTTTCTGAACCTTTTCTAATTTCAATATATCTCTTTTGAGGTGGAGCGACCACACCTGCACGCAGTATTCAAGATGTGGGCGTATCATGGATTTATATAGAGGCAATATGATATTTTCTGTTTTATTATTATCTATCCCTCTCTTTTTGTTCACTTTTATGACTGCCACTGCACATTGAGTGGATGTTTTCAGAGAACTATTAACAATGATTCCAAGATCTCTAACAGCTAATTTAGACCCCATCATTTTATATGTATTATTGGGATTATGTTTTGCAGTGTGCATTACTTTGCATTTATCAGCACTGAATTTCATCTGCCAATTTGTTGCCCAGTCACCCAGAATTTGAGAGATTCTTTTATAGCTCTACACAGTCTGCCTGGGACTTAACTATCCTGAGTTGTTTTGTATCATCTGCAAAATTTGTCACCTCACTGTTTACCTCTTTTACTAGATCATTTATGCATATGTTAAATAGGACTGGTCCCTATACAGACCCTTGGGGGACGCCACTGTTTACCTCTCTCCATTCTGAAAACTGACCATTTATTCGTACCCTTTGTTTCCTATCTTTAGCCAGTTACCAATCCATGAGAGAACCTTCCCTCTTATCCCACGACTGCTTACTTTGCTTAAGAACCTTTGGTGAGGGACCTTGTCAAAGTATACTATATCCACTGGATCCCCTTGTCTATATGCTTGTTGACCCCCTCAAAGAATTCTAGTAGATTGGTGAGGCATGATTTCCCTTTACAAAAACCATGTTGACTACTTCCCAACAAATTATGTTCATCTATGTGTCTGACAATTCTGTTCTTTGCTATAGTTTCAACCAGTTTGCCTGGTACTGACGTCATGCTTACCGGCCGGTAATTGCCAGGGTCACCTTTGGAGCCCTTTTTAAAAATTAGTGTCACATTAGCTATCCTCCAATCACCAACAGTTTCTTGCAGCACTTTATATTCTCCTTACAGGCTTTCTGTCCAAGTGCTGACCCAGCCCAATCCATTTTAGTTTGTAAAAATCTGATTTGCTGTGGCACCATGCCACTGGTTTAAGCAAAAGGTACTTTTAATACTTCTAATACTGTTACTTCTACTAATAATAATTAAGGCTATATTTTAGTCATGGTATTTTTAATAAAAATCATGGACAAGTCACTGGCAGTAAACAAAAATTCACAGAGCCCTCTGGCCCCTCCGCTGCCTAGGAGTAGCAGAGCCATGTCAGTGGGCGCCAGGGAACTCCCCACCCTGAGGTAAGCACTCTCCCACACATACACCCTCCAACCCTCTTCCCCTAGCCCTGAGTCCCCTCCCACACACCCAGACTGCTGCTGCTAGCCTAGGGGCCACCCAGTTTGGGCAGCCTCTGAGCCAGCACCAGCTGCTGCAGAAGTCACGGAAAGTCACTGAATCCATGACCTCCGTGACAGACTTGCAGCCTTACTAATAATAAAAGGAGAAAAAAAGGGAAAACTCCCATTGGTATCATAATCTCTGTGTATATATGTGTGTGTGTGTCTGCATATTATATATGGAATAGATTCTTACAATTGGTTTGTTCACATAACAGTTCCTGCACACTGCCATGTTATTCCATTAGCCAGGATTTTGTATATTAAGTATACTTATTATTTGTGTAGTATTTTCAGTAGCACCTCAGACATAACTGCGTCTTCTTTCAACTCTACTTTTTAAATTAAAGTAAAGCACAACCAAAATATTCATTCTTTGCAGCATTAGCAATTTTAAAAATAAGTGTTGAATATCAGAAGCAGCACCCCATAACTATGGACAAAGTGTTAGTAAATACTGGCAATTGCTCTGATACTGGAGCGGGATGGGGAGAGTCAAGAGAAAGATGAGTCCTTCGAGGAATCATACCTTTTGTTGCTTTCCATGTAACAACTAAAGATTTTCCCTTCCTACTTCCTCTCTCTCCTCTTTCTTTCTTCTTTCTTTCTTCACAGCTCATTTGGCCTCACAGTCTGGAATAAGAAGAGGAAGTCATGAAAACCTAAAAGATTAACAACAAACAACCAAAGCAAAATTAATAAACCCCTTAAAGATTTTTTTAAATCCATAATTCTTTTCTTCTTGCATCCGTGATACTTGTGTGGAATAGTATTTGATCTGCTGACATAATTCCAAAAGGAAATTATACAGAGAGCATTCGAAGAATTGTACCCACTGTTGTGTCCATTTGTTGGAGTAAACCTAGGTACGTCACCTTGTACCTGAGAGTGTAACAGGGTGAACGAGCTGTCCTGTCACATTGTTAACAAGTTTTTAACCCTTTAGAAGGCCAGTGAAGTTCTGCAGACTGGCTCATGAACTTCATGCTATATATGAGAAGGTAAGTGTGGGCCTCTAAGATAAGAGAACTGTAGAGCTAGGAGATGAACACCAGGAACAGCCAAGTTTAGACTGAGATTTATATTGTGTCATTGTTTCTAAGTTGCCGATAAAGAAGGGGTATTTTGAGCACTACCTTGGCGTTTGTGTGCTCTGTGGAGTGGATGTAGGGACTCTGCACTCAGATACCCTTGTGCTGGGTACTAATACAAAACCGTAAAATAAATAGATTAGACCTCACCCCCAGAGTGACTTGTTTCATTACAAAGCAATCAAAACATTTATCCTGTTTGTTTCAAAAGACGTCTCCCCTTTTGGAAGTCAAGAAGGGGAAGGGATGAACCTCTGTAGGTTTTAGACATGGGCTTGGTTAGCCTAGCCACCTAAAAGTCCATATATGGAAAAATTTGAATGTTTAACTGCATCTTTTAGAGCCTCACATCTCTCGAACCATATGACCCTTCCTTCCTCACACAGACCCAATGACTCTCACCCATCCCTATAGTTTTGGGCTTGAATTGTCATATGGTGGAGGGTGCAGGGGAATGGTGGTATTCTCTTCCACCCCATTCTCTCCCTCTCTCTATTTGTGGGAGGCCTGCAGCACACTCTCCCTCCAAATTCTTTCTCTTGGCATCTTCAGGGAGCAGGCAAGTCTGCCCACTCTTTTCTTCTTCTCTGTGACCCTGTGCCAGGGTGGCAAACCTGTGACTCCAGAGTCACATGTGGCTCTTCAGAAGTTAATATGCAGCTCCTTGTATAGGCACCAACTCTGGGGCTGGAGCTACAGGTGCCAACTTTCCAGTGTGCCAAGGGGTGCTCACTGCTCAACCCCTGGCTCTGCCACAGACCCTGCCCCCACTCCACCCCTTCTCACCCTCTCCTCTGAACCTGTCATGCCCTTTCTCCCCCCCACCCACGGCCCTCCTGCGCGCCACGAAACAGCTGATAGGGAGATGCAGGGAGGGTGAGGAAAGCGCTCATTATCAGGGCTGCTGGTGGGCGAGAGCTGCTGGGAGCAGGGGGAAGATGATGAGGAGCTACTGACGTATTACTGTGACTCTTTGGCAATGTACATTGGTAAATTCTGGCTTCTTCTCCAGCTCAGATTGGCTACGTTTGCCCTATGCATTCCCCTGGATCCAGCTGAGCTGCATCTGGCCCTTCAATACGCTCCAGGGCAGAGAGGCCCAAGAGTTCACTGTAGAATGCTGGAGTGTGGGGATACCAATACGCCACTACTTCACACATGTAGCTTAATTAATTAGTTATTACAGGGTGCTTTGAAATCTTGCAGTGAAAGGCACAGTGATAGGACATTGTTTTTATTACTATTTATTATGGTAGCTATTGTTAATTTGTCTTCGTAGTTCCCACCTGAGTAACACACAAATCACCTGAGTAAGACACCTGGTTTGATATTGTTGTTTCAATCTTTCTGACTATAGACTTAGCAAGACAACAGTGTATCCATTTAGACATTTTCAAGGTTATCTTCATAACAAAGAGGCTTGAAACATCAGATTGTTAAATGAAAACTGTGACAGTATGGCTATCTTCTCAGTTCTTTGAAAATCAGGCCACTAGCGGGTACAAAAAAATCAACATCCTCATTCTGCTGCTCCATCCCTGGACCAGGTTCATCAAGCATGGTCAAAATAATAATAAACATCACAGGAATCAATCTCATAGGGCAGTAACACTGGCCTTTAACCAGCAGCAGCAACAACAATAGCGTAGAAAGTTGGGAAGATGGAGATGTTGATGGAGTTAAATTAACTTTTCATGTGTCTAAAAACTGAAGTGCAGTAGAAATTTCCTTTGATTAATCTGACAGTGTTTTTTGTTGCTTTGTGCACCCATCAATAAGCCAATACTATTAAAAGATGCCTTTTATGGATGATAAATGAGCAATAGATATTCCAAAACAATGCCATTAAATCAGCTTTCTGAATAGAGAAGTGTGCTAATTTGCTTTTAAAATCCTCTGCTAAATAATTGTAAAAATATGAAGAATTCACACTCTAGAAATATTTGTGTTGATCGTACACAATGCTGTGTCTTTGCCTCTCAAGTTCTGATTTGTAGACCAAACACTTCTGTTCAGAGCACCAGCACAATAAGTTTTCAGCAGGTGCTGGTCAAAAAACAGAAAAAAAAATCAGTGTGAAAAGCTATATATTTTCCCAGCCAATTGTTTTCTGACCTTGATTTTGCCAGCTATTAGTTCTAGAGGCAAAATATTTCATTCTCAGACTTTCGTCCATCACCTTGGAGATTATAGTCATTAGGACTAATGAGTTCCCTTTTCATATAAACATAGAATCGTAGGACTGGAAGAGACCTCGAGAGATCATCTAGTCCAGTCCCCTGCACTCATGGCAGGACTAAGTTTTATCTAGACCATCCCTGAAAGATGTTTGTCTAACAGCTCTTGAAAATCTACCGTGATGGAGATTTCACAACCTCCTTAGGCAATTTATTCTAGTGCTTAACCACCCTGACAGGAACTTTTTCCTAATGTTCAACCTAAACCACCCTTGCTGTGATTTAAGCCCATTGCTTCTTGTCCTATCATCAAAGGTTAAGGAGAACAATTTTTCTCCCTCCTCCTCATAACAATCATTTATGTACTTGATAACTGTTATCATGTCACCTCTCAGACTTCTCTTTTTCAGACTAAACAAACCTAATTTTTTCAGTCTTCCCTCACAGGTCATTTTTTTCTAGATCTTTAATCATTTTTGTTGCTCTTCTCTGGACTTTCTCCAGTTTATCCACATCTTTCCTGGAATGTGGCCCCAGATTTTTACATAATACTTAAATTGTTAACTCTTTTGAACAAAGTATAATTTTTGCGTTATTCCCTTGGCCCAAGGTTCCCATCATACATATTGGGATCAGGATGCTAACTCCTTGTCTAACTGAACAATTGGTCTGTCATCTATGGGCTACATCTTTGTGCTGCTCAATCTATAAAGCAAGATTTTGAGAGCTTGATATTGATTTAAGGGTCCAGTACCGGTGCCATGTATCACAGCTTCACTAACTGATAAAGGAATATTTAATCAGTACACTTTCCCCAACTAGGTTGCTTTGGAAATGCTACCTGAACTGTAAATTATTTGGATTTTTAAATTTTTGTAGCAAAATCTGTTGCATGACTGCCCGAATTAAAAGAGTTAAACTTAAATGCATAAAGACCTTAAACAAACCATCTGTCTGAAGCAAAGAAATTCATTTATCCTCGCAGTGAGGCTATCGTGCAAATCACACACGCACACACAAATGCGAGAAAAGAAAAAGTAGAAAAGTAAATTAATTTTATAAAATGGAAATGTCTGGGGAAATCAAAACATGCTCCAGAGTAGAGAATGTGATACACATGTTCAGGCTTTTGTAATAGTCATGCAACTGTGTGTATGAAAATTTTGCATTCACCTGTAAATCATCTCTACTTTTTATTAGGGTCCTACAGTGTGCTCAGAGCACTGCTGTGTACCTACCACTCTCACTATGGAAACCTCTTGCTTGAGTCCCTGCATTAGGATCCTGTGACAAAATGCACTTAATCACATGCATATCTTTAAGCATGTAACTCGTCCCATTGAAGCCAGTGCTTAGTGTTTTGCTGGATTGGGGCCTAGCTCCTGATTTACTTCGATATCATATTCAAACACTTCATCCACATTTTCAAGGCTCTGTTCAGATCTACCTTTATCTTGTGTCACTTCTAATACTTTTCCCTTCTCCCAACCTATGTTCATTAGCCATAGGCACCAATTTCCCCCAGCGCCAGTGAGTGCTTGTGCTCCCCCGCCCCTGCCCAAACTCGACCCCTTTCCTGCCTCCATTCCAACTCCTTCCCCAAAGTCTCCCCCTCCCTGCCCCTATTGGACCCCTTCCCCAAATCTCCGCCCCAGCCCCGCCTCCTTCGCGGAGCATGCTTCCTTCCCCCTCTTCCCCTCTCCCTCCCATCTGCACGAAACAGCTGTTTTGTGGCACAAACACTGTGAGGGAGGGGAGGAAAGTGGGCAGGCAGTGCACTCAGGGGAGGAGGTGGAGGCAGCGCGGAGGCTGAGGCGAGCTGGGCGGGAGGATGGGGAGCTGCTGGTGGGTGCTCTGCAACTTTTCATCCTGGGTGCTCCAGCCCTGGAGCACCCACAGCGTCTACACTTATGTTATCAGCACATCTTTCCTTGACACTATGCTTATTTCCTTCTCCTGGCAGCAGCTGTGTGCCCCGGCCCATGATTCCCCTTGTGCTTGAAATATCTCCTATGATCATGTGGACCACGGCACCACACTGTTATCCTTCAGATCCCTCCTCCAGACTCCTTTTTGTCAGCAGCATTTTACATTGTTGACTCCCCCACTTTCCCCACACACACTCACCTCAGCTTTCATGCTGAAGAGCTTCCATAAACCCTAATATGTTAAACTTTTGGATTTTGTTTTTTAATCTAAGAGAACCTAACAAGGTGTGTACATAATATTAGCCACATCTCATGAGTGATCCCTGTTGTAATGCTCTTCCTCCTATACTACCTTACCAAACCCTTTTGTTATTGTCACTTCCTTTGCTGGGCAAATTCTAACTGAGATTATAAGATCCTTTAGGGGAACTTCATTATATTTACTGTAAAGTGCCATGCATACCACAGAAGTGTATATATAATAAAAATAAATAATCTAATAACCCAGTTCCTGTTTCTGTACACTGTTGGTCAGATTCTGATCTTAGCTGCACTGCTTTAAACAGTATGACAGAAAGGAAATAAAATATAAAACATGCATGCCCCAGCACTCACATAGCCAAACTATATATATGAACACACGCTCAGCACCAGCTTCTTCATAGCTATAAAACTTGCAATGGGAGTAGGGTGACCAGGCAACAAATGTGAAAAATTGGGACAGGGAGTGTGTGTGCGGGAGTGGGGGTGGGTGGGAATAAAAAGACCCAAAAATCAGGATTGTCCCTATAAAATCAGGTCATCTGGTCACCCTAAAGGGGAGAACCTCCAAAGGTTCAGCTTTTGAATGCTTATCTGAATTAATGGGGCCTACAGAGAACTCCATCAAGCCAGGCAACTTTCTGTCCCCAAACAAATTTACTCCACTTAGTACACCTTGTGGCAGGCTCTGCCCTACAGCCCCTATACCTGGTGTTTTCTTTTTGTGGGGAAGAAGTTGTGGGGACCCTTCTAGGGCAGTTTTGGATTATGGACTATTCTCCCTTTCATGGTCTTCAGGGGGTAGTTATTCAAAGCTACTCTTCCCCACCTCAGATCCTGGATGGTCTTCTTGGATGATGATTAACAAAGAACTGCACCAGCTGCACAGATAGTTTGTTTTATTTTTCAGACTGCACACGAAAATACACTGAGAAAATGAATTAAAACAGCATCTGCTAATTGTCAACAGCACATGAAGTAGTATCCATCAATCAGTGCACTGGAGCAGAAAAAATACCATGTGCATTACACAACCAACCTCAATCACCTCAAAAAAAGCTCAAAACTAAAGAAAAAAAATTAAAATTTGCTGCAAATTTTTCAACTCATCCTCTGATCTGTCACATTTTTACATGAAATTTCCATGCAGAGTTTAGAGCTTTTATACAATCATTTCAATTTTGTAAATCTTGTACATGTTCAAAACCAGACAAATAACAACAAAAGACTTCTATATAAAAATGTTGCCTAGACCTAGGATTGGACCACATTGTGCAGTCCTTTCTACAGTTATTTACTGAAGTCAATGCGAGATTTGCCAAAGTAGGGGCTATTGGATTTGGCCCAGAGCAGCTATCAGTGAAGATAAGGGCAGCTTAATCAAGGGCAGCTTTTATCCCTTTTACAATTCATAAATAGGCATGATATAATTTGTAGTTATTTTAGGATAGGATTTTTATAAGTATTCAACATTGGCTTAACTTTGATCCCATTGAAGTAACTGGAGTAGGGAGCTCTGTCCCCCAAGCCCCAGCTGAGGCCTAGTGTGCTGCTCTAGGTGTGTTAAGTGACAAGAAATCCCTGTACCTGATAGGGGGACAGCAGGAACTGTATAAAGCTACCCTGGGTAATTCTATGGATGACCATGTGCAAGCTGCAGCATAAGGAGCATGCTGGGAGTGGAAGGACAGACTTAGGGCTGTCTAGGTTACTCCAGAGACCGCCCTGGACCCCAAAGCGGACCAGACTCCGGTAGTATAAAGGTGGGTTAAAACCTCTCTAGTTTCCCTTCCAACAGTCAAAGCACAGAATGTCACTCTGGGTGTTTTACTACCGATTTCAACAGGAGCAGACTTAGGCCAACACTGAGCACTTTAGAAAATCTCACCTTTAGGGTTTGTCTGCACATGGAGTTATTCTGGAGCAAGAGTGTCCACACACAGTATTATACAAGACTAGCTACCCTACATGTATCCAAATTAACTTCCAAGTGTAAATAAACTCCTAGTGTTGTGATTCCTGAGTCTGCAAACCCTGACAGGAGGAGGCATTAGTTATGTGAGTAGCCTCATTGAAGTACATGGAACTATTTAAATGAGTTTCACTGCTCTTTAGATCAGTTTGTCATCTAAAGGCCAGCATTCTCTGGAATGTGTGTGAGAATTTGCAGGATCCAGGTATATATTTAGATTAAACAATGTTGTTATTCTTATTTTTAATAGGTTGTCTCCTAACATCTCATGCTGGGTATAATAAAAGGGACACTAAGAAAGCAACGATGACATAGAATAGTTAGAGCCAATTCCTTGCAGGTTTTGTCTTTCAAATGTTTGTATCGTTTTTGGCAAAAATAATAATAATAATAATGTGGGAGCAACAGTGAGTGAGAGCTTCACAGGCTGGACTAAAGTTTCATTTTTGCCAACAGTAAAGAAATTATAAAAACAAATTCTTGTCTGAAAACTTAAAAGGATAGGTTTGGAATGTTATCTTAAAGCACATTACAATCTCAGAGCTTCTAGTCATACCCCAGATAAAGCACTTTGTTTATATATTATCCTTCTCCACATAAAATGGCTTCTATAATTGAAGAGCTTTAACTATTAATACTGGTTTTGTGGCTCACACGTTAGACATTTGATTTTTTGTCATATAATATAGTATTTTTTTAATTAACTATTTCTCATATGTATGTATACACTTTTTTTTTGCAACTAGCAGTGCTAATCAAACAATACTAGTTTCACATAGTAAATACAGGTCTAATTTTCTTAGTGTAAATTCAGAGTAACCCCACTGAACTCAGTAGAGTTACTCAGGCTTTACCCCAGTGTCACTTAGAGCAGCATCAGGCACCCAGTATTTAGTAAAACCTTTGACACTTATACTTTAGAGTTTGGTTTCAGATCTTATCTTTGCATTTTGTTTTAAAGAAAATCAGACGCATAGATCTATCAGAATTAAACAAATGTGTCACAATTTGTTATCTAAAGTGCAGCATTCTCTGAAATATGCTTATATTTATAACCAAAAAAAAGATTAGAACTTGACAAGTATTCACTAGTATTTAGCATTGACCGTGTCAGCAAAGAAAACTTGGTGTCTTGCAGCAGGTACTAAGCCCCTCAGAGAATATAAGAACATAAGAATGGCCATTCTGGGTCAGACCAAAGGTCCATCCAGCCCATTATCCTTTCTACCAACAGTGGCCAATGACAACACGTAATGATCAAGTGATCTCTTTCCTGCCATCCATCACCACCCTCTGACAAATAAGAGGCTAAGGACACAATTCTTTACCCATCCTGGCTAATAGCCATTAATGCACTTAACCTCCATGAATTTATCCAGTTCTCTTTTAAACCCTGTTATAGTCCTAGCCTTCACAACCTCCTCAGGCAAGGATTTCCATAGGTTGACTGTGTGCTGTGTGAAGAAGAACTTCCTTTTATTTGTTTTAAACCTGCTGCCCATTAATTTCATTTGGGGGCCCCTAGTTCTTATGGGAACAAGTAAATAACTTTTCCGTATTCACTTTCTCCACACCGCTCATGATTTTATATACCTCTATCATATCCCCCTTAGTCTCCTCTTTTCCAAGCTGAAAAGTCCTAACCTCTTTCATCTTGCCTCAAATGGGAACTGTTCCAAATCCCTAATCATTTTAGTTGCCCTTCTCTGAGCCTTTTTTAATGCCAGTATATCTTTTTTGAGATGAGGAGACCACATCTGTACGCAGAATTCAAGATGTGGGTGCACCATGGATTTATATAAGGGCAATAAGATATTGTCTGTCTTATTCTCTATCCCTTTTTAAATTATTCCTAACATCCTATTTACTTTTTTGACTGCCGCTACACACTGCGTGGACGTCTTCAGAGAACTATCCATGATGACTCCAAGATGTTTTTCCTGATTAGTTGTAGCTAAATTATCCCCCGTCATATTGTATGTATAGCTGCGGTTATTTTTTCCAATGTGCATTCTTTCGCATTTATCCACATTAAATTTCATTTTCCATTTTGTTGCCCAATCACTTAGTTTCGTGAAATCTTTTTCAAGTTCTTCACAATCTGCTTTGATCTTAACTATCTTTAGCAATTTAGTATTATCTGCAGACTTTGCCACCTCACTGTTCACTCCTTTGTCCAGCTCATTTATACCAGGTTCCAGTGCTGCATGTGAAACTAACCATATAAAATACACATCTGAATTCTGTTTATTATTGAAAACAGATCACCAAGGGCCAACTCCTGGTCCCAATGACTTCACTGGGAGTGGCAGTTAAAGATAGATATTAAAGATGAAATCCTGCTCATTGGCATCAATCACTAAACTCCTTTTGACTTTAATAGGTACAGAATTTTGCTGTGTATCTTCAAATATTGGGAGAATTTAGGAAAATCTGAAAACCAGATTTGGATAATCATTTGCAAAAGAGATAATTAGTTTTTATTGCCTGAATAAATGGTATTTGTGCCCCTCTTAATTCTGCTTAGTAGTTTGCTGTTGCTTGTAACAAATGGTATTTATTAAGCCTAAAGTATTTGTGTTGTCAAATGAGAGGCAACAGACCTTGTAGAAGGTGTGGTTTAATTTATATGAATTTACACTATTTCTTGTGTCATGGTGGAACTCCATTTGACTCTTCACATTTTAACTCTGGCAGTAAAAATGACTTGTGCTGACAGTAATTGCTGCACACAGGATAAAACTGAATTTAATGTTGTTTTCTCACTTCAGTTCTAAAATACAAGTGGATTCTTGCACATCTAAGCTGAAATGCACAGATAAATTCCTGTTCTATTCAATAAAAATGGTTTATATGTTTTTCTGGTGCTAAAACATGCAGAAGACACAAGTGACTACTACTGAGAGGTATAAAAAAAAGAATAGGGCAGTTTGGGGGGCAATAAATTTTATTTTATATCCTATTCTCTTTCATGTTGCTTGTTATTTTTGAAACTCTCCAAAAGCCTGGTCTAACTCCCCGTGAAGTGAACAGGAGTCTTCCCAACTTCATTGGGAGCTGAATCCAACTCCTGGAACTTTGCAGGCTTTAAGAAAGGTGAAAGTCTTTTCTCCAAGAAGTTCAGTCAGTTGTAGGGCTCTGCTTTAAACTAAACATTCCTGTTTAAAGAGAGCAAAGAGCCACCATCCACTTTTGCAGCAAAGAGGCAATTGGTCCTAATGTTTGTAAATGGAACTTATAGGAAGTGATGCCACATACATCATTGGACCCATCTGCTTATACAGCTAAATAGTGTTGGAAAATTTGGCTACTTCCTGAAGCTGATCATAATGCAGGAAGGATGGGAGTGCTAGTGGACAACCTAATGGGTTTGGGATTTTCATAATAACCATTTTCTTAAAATAAATATGTAAAAATTGAATGGGAGATCACATAACTAAGCTTACAATTTTGTCATGGTTATTTTTAGTAAAAGTCACAGACAGGTCACAGGCAATAAACAGAAATTCATGCAAGCCATAACCTGTCTGTGACTTTTGCTGCTGCAGCTCAATGGTTTCCCTTACCATCTGGGGCAGCTGAGATCTACAGGGTGATCATATTTCCCAAAGAGAAAACAGGACACCGTCAACTGCTTGCCCAAGGCATCCCCCACCCCTTGGGCGAGGCTGTCGCCTGTCGCTGGAACCCTGAAGAGGGTCCCCTCAGGAGTCTGTCACCTCTCAGTTGGAACTTTGCAGGGGGCCCCCTGTCGCTTGTTGATGCTGGAACCCTGCCAGGGCACCACTGGCTATTAGCTCCAGAGTCCTGCAGCCCCTGGGGCTGAAGAAGAGAATGTCAGGGAGGTCTCTGGACCTCACAGATTCTGTGACTTTCCATGACATAAACATAGCCTTACACATACTGCATCTGATGGGCAGAAATTGCTGGCATGTGGCTCCCTCATCCCAATGAGCTTTGTCATATATCTATTGTTATAAGCTCTTTATTAGTAGGGCTCTTTTTCTTTTATTTTTTTTTTCACTGCCAGTCCAAAAATTAATGGGAGGACCTATCTTGGATGCAATAGATTTGGGAAACATCAAGATATGGGTTAGCAACATGCTCTCTGGCAATAAGCAGGAAAGCAAAGAATCTTCTGCACCAGGGGACCTTCTAATGGTAATTAGGTCCACATTAGTCAAAACTGGGAAGAAACTTAGGGTGAATTTTTCAAAGCACTGTACTGGTTTAACTCTGCTGACATTGGCTTCAGTGGAAGCAGAGTTCGGCCATAAATATTTTTGAAAATCCCAACCATAACAGCTCTTTGATTTCTAGAAAAGACATAATATAAGGATTCAAGAAACTGTGATCTACATAATAAAGACCAGTGGCTATACAGAAGAAGTGGAAGAAAAGTTAGGTGGTCTAGTGAATCAGTATAAAGAAAAGCAAGACTTGAATACCATTTATACTTGTTCATTAGCCCGTTCATTTATAAGCCAGCCCCCGAAGATGGATAGGTAAAAATGACCAAAACTGTATGACCCTTTCATAAGCTGACCCTATATTTCAGTGGTTGGCAAACTTTGGCTACCAGCCCGTCAGGGTAAGCCGCTGGCAGGCCTGGACGTTTACCTGACAAAACATCCTGGCCGGCCAGCAGCTTATCCTGACAGGCCAGGAGCCATAGTTTGGCGACCCCTGTTGTAGATCGCTGATGATGGAATGTTAGTTCTGGATTTGCTTCTTTAAAAATTCACTAAAATTTTATTTTTACTTAAAATTGTATATTTATTATGTTACAATTGAGTTAAAAGAAGTATTAATATAAATAAAACATGGATATTGATTATATAATTTTTCTCAGTTTATGTCCATGTAGACAAAGCACTTAAAAACACGTGCATCCCTAAAGTTCAATTTTCCTAGTATAGGCTGTTTGGTTTTCCTAATATTGTTCTACTACAGGACTATATTATAATTATTTTTATAGCATGTACTTATATTAATAGTAAAATATTTATCGATGTCAATACTGCAGCCATTTAAATTTGCAAAGGCTTTGTTTAGTGGACTAAATTGGCTTGAAATGAATGCAAAAAGAACAGTGCTGCAGATCTGCATGACATTTGACCCATGCATTTCACAAAATGCTATACCTTACAAGCCAATCAGAAAAATACAATGAACGATAGTAGTATGGTACTAGTGTCATTCTGCTACTTTATAATTTGATCTCTTCATGCATTTCTACTAATGGATCTTGTAAGTCTTGAGCCAATCTGAAAATATAATGCACAGCACTGATAGAATATGTAATAAAATTTAAATAGCCTGTTCCCACAGCTCCTACTGCCTGGAAACAGTGAACTGTGCCCAGTGTGAGATGCAGGGCTTTGTGTCTGAGAATGCTCCAGGTAAACAAAATGTCCCAGCCCACTAGCGGCTTACCCTGACGGGCCGGGAGCAAAAATTTGCCAATCCCTGATCTACAATGACAATGTAATAGATATTCAATTCAATAATTCAATAGAGCTTAAAATCATCAACTTTTGGTGTAGGCCCGTTGATAAGCCGACTCCTGCTCTTTGATGCTTCACTTTTTTAGTAAAAAAATTTGGCTTATGAAGAAGTATATGCGGTAAATACAGCTGCATAATAACATTTCCATCATCTATCTTCTCGTGACAACAGAATGATACTAAAGCCTGTAATACCTGACTTCCATGGAACCTGAAAATGTCCTGAAAAGGAAACAAGCTACAAACTGATTCACTATATACAGTAAAAGCTATGTTATGCTGCACTTTACCACCCAGAAAGCTCTATAAACTGGCATTTCTGATCTTCATTGTAAGTCCAGTTTATTGTCTGGTTGGTGTGGGGCTCGCAGGCTCCCTACCTGACTCCACGTGACTCCCTGGAAGCTGCAACATATACCTGCTGCTCCTAGGCAGAGGAATGGCCATGAGGGGTTTGGAATGCAAGAGGGGGCATGGGGCATGGGCTCGGGGAGGGATTTGAGTGTGAGAGGAGTCTTGCAACGGGGTTGGGACACAAAAAGAAGAGCAGGGTGGGAGATCCGGGGGCATCACCTCAGGCATCTCCCCACAATGGCGACATGTCCCTTCTGCTCCTAGGCAAAGGCACAGTCAGGCATCTCTGTGCACTGCCCCGGCCCCATCCTGCTCTGAGTACTGGCTCCACAACTCCCATTGGCTGAGAACCATGCTGCCCGGATCCAGCATCCTGCACCCTCTCCTACGCTCCAATCCCCTGCCCAGAGCCCCATCCTGCACCCAAACACTCACCCAGACCTCACACCCCAACCCCCAGCTCTGAGCCCCCTCCCACACTCAAACTCCTGCCCTCTTAGTTAACCAGAATTTTTTACTTACTGGCACCCCCCCATTCCCTCAACATGCCGGATAACAAAACGTATACTGTACTGAGGTTTGCCCCAAAAGACTGAGACTGCTCATCCCAGTACTGCTGTGTCTGTTATTTTCTAGCCCAAAGTTGCTGAATGTGGCCAGGAAACTCAGCTATTTTCGATATTTTTTCACAGAACTTAAATTAACCAGCTTTTAAGCTGGTGAGACAACACCTAGCTGATCACAGGGTGTACTACTCATAGCAGTATCCAACAAAGTTTAGGATTGCCCTAAATGGAAAATCTACTTCCTTGCAGCTTGTTTGAATGCACAGCTGCATTTGTAGCAAAACTTGCCCATCCCAAATCTTCTACAATATTTTTTTGTGTGTGTGTGGCCTTGAATTTGTTGGCTGGCCTTTTTTACATTATATTTGAAGAACTGGCCTAATTTTGTATTGCGTTCTTTTGGACTGCTAGGTTGGAAAGATACCCACAAGTTTATTGTTCTTTCTTTAACCATAGTTAAGTTACTGAGCTAGGCTAAATCCATATTTGTAGTCTTGATTTTTCATTCTACACCACAGAATATTTGTATAGATGTGTGTACCTCGGTCGTATTGGGTCCCGGTCCAGCAAAGCACTTGATCACGGGCTTAACTTTAAGCATATGATGAGTCTCATTGAAATCAATAGAACTATTCACGTTCTCAAAGTTAAACACAAGTTTAAGTGCTTTGCTGGATTGGGGTCCGGGTGAGAGTCCTTTTCCCATTTTTGGCCACCTTTGTTTTGTTTTTATTTATGTGGCTCTAAAGGACAGGACAACAGACAAACTTCATTGCCTTAGAATTTAGTCTATCTTTTGTAGCACTCATCACTGCAGTATGTAAGTGCAGTAGTAGCTGAATAATTTAGTGGTTGCAAATATTATTAATCCTATTAAAAGAACTTTTTAGATAACATATATTCAAGAATCCCAATTCACAGCTGTTGAGTATGAAAACCTTTGCAAAGGAAAGGTTGGGCAAAAACGTATCTGGGCTATTGATATGGATAGATTTTCTGTAAGCACTCAGACTGTAAGGTAGAGAATTTCACTGGGAGTTGTGTGAGTAGATGAAGAGCACATTCTTATCTAACTTTTATTGTCTTTAATCAAGAAAAATGCACATTGAACTCAATGGAATTTGGCCCTGTATCTGCTATTGGTTATTGTTATTTTTTCACATTGATTCATAAAGCTAGGACTAGAGTACATTCTCTTCAGCTCTGGGTAAATACACATTTTCCCTTTTGAGGAGATAACAATGTTAATTATGTCTAAGTTAAGAGAAGAACTGCAAATGGAGAAAGATATGTAATGTAGTATATACAGTGCATCGCACTGCCAGCCACGGAACTTCAGTGTTAAGTTATACTGTGTAAGTTGCACTGGAACATACATTTATCTAAAGCAGGGTGATTTTATAGATCCATAAAACCTACATTTTCTCTCATGTTCTTTTTTTCTTCCGTTCTTTTAGATAGACACTCAAAGAAAACCGAAAACTGTAAAATAAACCTTTAAATGCTGCAGAAGGTTGGGTGCAGCTTTTATTACATGTCTCTGCAATTAGAACTAATTTACTGCCTTGTGAGATGGGGGGAAATGTGCAAGGTTCTTCTTGGATAAATATACGTCTGTAAGAAAAGCATAGTTGCTCTGTAAAAGTTATCTCCCTGTATTCAGCAAGTATCAGGGTCATTCTTCCTGCTACATACCGCAGAACATTAATTAATGGGCCTGCAACTGGTGGTACCACTTTGGCTGCTGCAGCCCAGCCTCTTATTCCATATTTCTCAGGTTTGTATGACTAATGTTGGATCACATCCCATCATTTTTTTCCCCCAAAGTACAAAAAGTACTTAAGTCTGCTGGAAGAATGCCAGCCTGTCATAGAAAGAACAGAAGTGTTGTTTCTTTGCTATTTTTATCTTTTTTTCAAAAAAGAGTCACCAGATTCTATTGGCAGTTGTATATTTCTAATCATCTTTCATATTATACATTTCCGGCCAAATCCTGTGTTTTCTATACTAGTCACAGGGAGTCCATGGTACAGCTGAACCAGTATGGGTCCACTGCACAGGCATGGAGGCACTGTTCCCTCTGCTGTGTGCGTGTGTGTGCACACAGATCCTAAATCCTGCCATACAGCAAAACAGTGCATGCACAAAAATTTGCACAGAAGCACAAAAATTTGCACAGAAGACATTTTTTGCACACACAGACTGTCACAAATTAGAGGGAACGTTACATGCAGAGCAGGATTTGGAGATGTCATACAAATAGTTCCCCTCTGACGCTGCAGGAGCACTCAGGGTTTCTCACACACTAGCATGCAGAAGAGGTTGAAAGAGGGCAGAATGGGTGTGGAGCTTGTGAATCCATGGCTATGTAGAGCCACAGGTCATTACCCTCAGTTGCAGGGCCTTCAGCTGCCTCAGAATGTAATCCTGACCCCACTGAGGCCAATGGCAAATTCCTATTGACTTCAATGGAAGTAAGATTTCACCCTCAGCCTAGGAAAAGTTTGTGAACAATTATTAATCTGTTTAGAATGAATCTATTTTGTTTAGATAACAAATTATAGGAGCAGTTCTGCTATTCTATGATCTGGAGATAAGACTTCTCTCACCTATGCTGTTCCAAGCTACTTCACCTTAGGAGTCTGGCTCTGGATTCGTCCTTCAGCATACCTTATAAGTCAAACAAAAAGAAATGAAAACGGGCATTGTTGCTTTAATTGACTTAAGCCATTGCATGTTCTTACACTTAACACTGAGGTCTTTGGAAGAAAAACAGCATTACAAGAAAAGCCAGGAAACTCAAAGGTGAAAACTCTACCTTTAATTCACAATTGTTGGAAAAAAGAAAGACTTGCACCAAAATGTAACTACTTTGCTGATACTCCATGTACCAGGACAACTGGCCAAAAGCCAGATCCACCACTAGCATCAGAGATGTTGGACAAAAATCTACCCTTTGTACCAGATATGTCTCTTTGAAGTGCCATCATTCATAGAGATGCCCCATTGTTCCACAAGTACAGTGACTGCAGGGAGGACCATAAGCAAAAGGGTTTAATGGCCATTGTAACTCCTTGGTACCGACAACATCTGGAATTCAAGTCCTTAGCAAGAGTACAGTAAGAAGCCACAAAGCTCTAGCAAATATGCTGGCGGGAATGCTACTGCACTGGCAATTTCCAGTTGTTCTCAATGAGAGAAGCCAGAGGCTTTCCCCAGGAAAGGTGATGGATCTTTCTTTCAAAATGGCCACTGCCTCCATTGTTTCCAATGGTATTAAAGGCAAATTGCCCTCAGGGAAAATAGTGGCTCCTTGTGCTGTTGAGGGCTACTGTCTTCTTTGTAATTATATCATGAGTAAAAAATGAAAAGATATTTTTGTCTTTAAAAATCAATTTAATCTTCTCTGGAACTATAAAGGCTATTACGCACTAACCATAATCGAATGATTATTTCAGGGCATCACTCTAAGGCAGAATTAAGGTTGTTAAGGTTCCACACCTTAACGTTTGGATTGGTTTTAAGTTTAACCTTAATTCTGAATTTCCTAGGTTTGTAATGTTTGTTTTTAGGAGAATTGCAACATTCCTATAATGTGTTCTATGCTAATTTTACAGATATGTGTCCTCAACTTAATTCCCTCTTAATATATTTTTATCTGGGAATAACAGGAGTCCAGTTTAGCTTTTCCAGAAGAAAGTGAGTTAAAAGTGTTTGCTAGATCACAAACTGCTGCTGAAAGAGCAACCAACTTTTTGCACAATAAAAAGTGAGGGCTGTTTAAAATTGTAGCTTTTTTCTCATTCTGCCCACTTCACCTGTTTCCTTTCTCATGTTTCTCCTCCTCTTTCTTCTTTTAAACTTTATGGTTTAAAAAAGCTGAATTGGGAGGCTTACACCAACTCCCAGTTCATATATCTAACCTAAATTTTAGCTATATGTTTGCCCAATCACCTGTTGAAGGATGTGACTGTGCTGGGAGAGAAAGCAGTGGTTTCTAGAGAATGTCAGAATCTTTTTTCCCCGTGGAAAATGTCAAGTGTTTGGCACAGATAATTGAAAATAAAAATATTTTGGCCAAAGTCTGAAATATTTCAGTTCTGAAATTACACTACATTACCTCATGGTTCCAGTCCCTTCTGTCAGTTGGGTTCTGTGGATGGACTACATCCCCCAACATGCCCCACAGCCTCCTTTTTTTAGTGAGGGGAGGTGATGCATTATGGGAGATGAAGCCTGGTTGGGAAGCTTAGCCCCAGTCAGTTTTCTGATGAAAAATCAAACATTTTTCGTGAGAAAGAGATGCTTTTTGTAAAAAAAAGCCTTTAGTCAAAACCCCAATTTTCTGTAGAAAAACAGTTCTGACAGAGAATTTTCAACCAGCCATGGTGGTTTCCTAGTGGTTAGAGTGCCAAGTGCAGGAGGAGAGCTGGCATCCAACTATAGCCACATCACTGTAGGGGTGTGGAATCGCTCTGATCACTACAAGATGGGTTAGCTGATAGTTCTTCCTTTTAACTAGATAGTTTCAAAATTGTTTTATTTTCCTCCATTAATTTCTAAACCTAGGCATAGGGCTTTCAGTTTGCACTTCAGTATAAATCTGAGTATCAGCTACATATTGTCATGTTAGAGTTGGGTTTTATTGGCATTTTGGGGTCAGGGGTTGTTTGTCCTCCAAATTAAACATATTTCATTTGAATTAAAGTTAGTGGCTTTATATGCCTTGTTTTGGGCTTCCTAGTTTTCAATACCTGAAAAGCACCTGATTTTCACAAAGTGGATGATCATCACTCTCTGAAAATCAGGCCCTTTTAAAGTGTGTCAGGCTGGGCACCCATAATCACTAGTCACTTCTGTAAATCTTGGTCTAAAGATTTGACTAGAAGCATTCTGCTTGGAAGCAGATCCTCCAATTCTTATCCATCTGAATATACAGAGCACGCACGTTATCAGGAATGTTATTAATCCACTTTGTACTCCTTTTAACTATCTGTTAACACATAGATTGGTACTCTCACATGGGAATCTTCTTGTCTTCCCTGCAGATTGGATGATCCTGAGTCTAAAATAGTCTGCTTCCTCATTTCACTTTCTTATTCATGATTACTGAAAGAAACAGCACTTTAGGGAACTTGCAGGGCTGGATCTTTAAATAAGCAATAATTTATGGCTTTTGACTAAAGCCATTATTTGGCAGATAATGATGACCATTTTGAGGAATTAAGGTCTTAGACCAAGTCAAGGGCTCTTAACATTTGTAACTAATTATTAACTTGCTAATGACCACCAGCAAAATCCATTATTCCTTTTCCTATCTGTTTAAAAGTATTTTACATTTGTTTTCCTCTTGGAGACCTGCTGCCGCCATCAGAGACTCTTTGATTTGGATCTAGGGATAATCAGTCCCATTTTCTTTGATAAGCCTATTTTGGTTCCACTCTTTGGTTGATGTTCTTCTGAAAAGCTGCACATTTACTTTCACTCTGCTTTTACATAACCACATCAAGGAGAGCTGGGAGGACAGGTCTTTGGAGCAGGGGAAGAAGGTATTTCCTAGTGGCAGTGGCAGCACACACATTGCTTTGTTTTTATTTTGCTTAGGGCTGTTGTGATGAATTTGCACCCAGACTGATATCATTGGTTCATCTACACCTGTGCTTTACAGATAAGTAGGGTTTTTGGAAGTGGGTTTAATAAGCTTTCAAATGTTGTTGAACCTGAAAGTGAGGGCAACTCTTAAATAAAATGTATTTACTAATCTGAACCTGCTTTTTTTTAAAGGTAAGATATTCCCAGCAGCCCCTAGGTCAGTGAGTGACAAGAGTATTTGCTGTGCTGGTTTGTTAAGTAAGGAACTCCCTCCCCTGGACATTCAGCTCAAACCATCTCTGTCCACTTGCTAAACTTTCAGAAAATACTTCTCTGGGGTGTTTTCTGTTTAAATGTGTCCATTAAAGGTAACCCCATCCTCTTAATAATGCTGCTTTATTTTGTTTCTTAGGATTTCATTTGGCTTATACAATGTTTTATTACCTTTACGCTATTGTTTATTATAATGTTAATTGTGCAGCAAACTGGACTCCTCAGTGGTGGTGGTGGTGGTGGTGGGTGGATTTGTGGAACTCTATAAATAACATGACTTATGGTAAGGAGCGAGTCACAGCTCATAAAGAGGGAATAAAATAATTATATGGAGCGAAACTAATGCGTAGAGTCAGTGATAATACTAAGGGGCTCATGTACTCTGTGTTGATGCCACAGCATGGAGTTTGCTGCAAAATTCCATCCTCCCCGCCTGCTCTTTGCTGCAGAATTATGCTTTAGAATCTAAGCTTTTGTTGTTTCAAAAAGTATGTCTCTGTGGCAGATAAATGTGAAGAAAATTTTTGAAACCTGAAGCAAGTGTAAACTTACATAAGTAGCTTGATACAACAATAATAGTTAACTCTTCTACACTGTTTTACAGTCGTAGATTTTCAAGAACTTTACAAAGGAAAGTGTAAAGTGGACATATGTCCCAGTTTTTATTGGGACAGTCTTGTTTTTTCATATGGTTTTCTATTGTCCCAGGAACTTCTTTCAAGACACATGATATGTTCTTTATTTTAATTCCTTCTATTAAACATTTTTATTGACAAAAAATATTCAAGATATATTGCAGTAGCGAGCAAAATAAGCTCTAATCAATTATTATTATTTATTAATTAATGGTGTGTATTCCAGTAGCTCTTGGGATCCCAAGTCACAGCCCAAGACCCCATTGTGCTAGGCACTATACAAACACTGAACAAAAAAGATGGTCCTCCCCCCAAGAGTTTAGGAACAATTTGGTGGAAGGAGCATTCAGTGTTTTGGAATGTAGAGAAAAACTGGTATGTAACGCTGCTCTTTTGCTTAAAGTGAAAGTTAAAGACACTTGTTCAATGTTTTGTGATAAATACATTAAACACAAAGTTACTGCGGGGGGTTTGGGGTGGAGAGAGAAACACTCCGTTCTGAGAAACATGTATGCATCAGTGTGGAGTCAGAAGCTGGAAGTAGCAGCACTTTTTAAAACATGGCTTTTTTAGTCTGACTATTTCACAGCTGTAAAAATGTTGACCTAAAAGTATCCCAGATTTTAACTTTTAAGGTGATCGGACTTTAAGCAGGTCTTCTCATCCCCATTTTACAAATGGGGACGGGGAAACTGAGGCCCAGAGAGTGAAGTGACTTGCCCAAGGTCACATAACTAATTAGTTGTATAGCTAAGACTAGAACCCAGGGTTCCTGAACCCCATCCAGACATTTCTGCCCTGACCACAAAGAGGGGTGAAAGATGAAATGCATTCCTGTCTCATTGCCAAAAGTTTCAACTGACCCATGAGTGCTCCAAACCTCAGTTGTCTCCAAAACCTTTCTCAGGAGTCCAAAGCCTCCACTGTCCTCTGTCCAGCTGATAAATCCTAAGAGGTCCCTCCACTGGCAAATTTTCCAGTGCACTTATGTGTGTTTAATGCATTTGGTAGCACAATGAAAATTGCGGGGGGGGGACAGAATAAAAAAATTAAGTTTTTCATACTAAAAAAAAATGAGAACTTCTCTTCATCTTCAAATTCAATAAAAAGCATAAATCCTAAAAAAAAAAAAAATTACCACAGAGTTTCAAGTGAGCCTGGGACCAGTGTATAAATTAGGTCCGGCTTGCTGTGGACTGCTTTGGGTCCTTGTAACACTGAGTGTTTATACAGCAATTTTCATCTTCAAAATACTTAAGTCTCACAATTCTCCATTATATGGATGGAGACACTGAAGCAGAGTGGGCAAGTGACTTCTCTGAGCCTACACAGGGACTTGAGCCCAGCTCCTTAAACTGAAATGAAGGGGAATTAGGCATCTAAATACCTCTGAGGATCTCAGCCCCAGTGTAAGAGGCAGAATTATACTGGGAGTTTCTGGCTCCAAGTGTTATGCTTAGATTTCATCTCTCTAGGGAAGGAAGGAAACTTTCTGGTTGTAGAAGCTTCAGAATTAAAACTCAGCACAAATTTTGTATGTCCTAAGTGATCTCAGAGTTAAAGTAAACACAGGCCTTTTTAATGGAAATCCTTGGTATTGCTAACGTGGTAAGCTTCCAAATTCACCTGGACTAACTCTTTAACTGCATTCCTTCCTTTCTTTTTAATTGCATGCAATACTAGATCCTGATGAAATAGAAAATAATTGTTAGTGAAGTGGACATCTGTATAGTTATAACCTTTGCTTCCCAGACAGAAGATGGTTTGGATTAAACAGATGTTCTTGTATTCTGTGACTGTTGGATCCATTTCTATTTTGAAAGTGTGGGAAGTCAAAGGCATTTTTCCAAGACCATGATATAAACATGAATTATTCACTGGCTGTGGAATTTGATTAACAATTTTAGAGCCCTTGGCTATAGAGTAGAAAGTCGAAGGAAGGAAAAAGATGTTCTATGGGCCAGACCAGCAGAAAATAGTGGTTGCCTTTGTGGTTTTGCAAACCCTAGAAGAACACAGGTACTAGCTCTGCAGGGCTAATCTGTCCAGGGGAAGAACCAGCATGCTGAGGAGGAGCAAAACTCTCTCACTCAGGGAGCCTCAACTCAGTAAGCATCCATAGATCCTCAAATTTAGTTTATTTCTATACACCCCAGACCTGTATTTTTAACCCTTTTTGCTTGCTGCAGCACTAATGGGAGAATCTCATAGGGTGACCAGATGTCCTGATTTTTATAGGAACGGTCCCAATTCTGGGGGCTTTTTCCTATATAGTTTCCTACTACCCCCACCCCTGTCCTGATTTTTTTAGACTTGCTATCTGGTCACCCTAGTATCTCAGTGATACTGCAGCCCTTTCTTGTCACAGAGCTAGTTCTCTTTAGGTCCTCACCTTCCCTTTCTTTCCTCCCCCGTCTCTTTGCTTCTCACTGTTAATGCTAGCCATTGTAACACTCCTTTGCTGTACACAGCTGGCACAAAGCTGCAGCTTCTTCCAAGGCCACGACATGTAGATGTCTGTGCTAATAGCATACCAGTGAGCTAGCTACTCCTCACAGCTGCTCACCCAGCTCCTCTAGCTGCTGCTTTCCCACCCTTGTACTTTGCTGTCTCCCCCAAATACTGCAATCAATGTCATTGCACTGTGCACTTAATCAGCCTCTCCACTAATATGCCTGCATGCTCAAACCCTGCTGCTTCTCCTCTCTCACAAAGGCACCATAGCGATGTGAAGTTCTTTGAGACAAGGATGACTAAACCCACAGTCCATCAATTCCATTCCTTTAGTAGTTGGCCAGTCTCTAAAGTGAAATTGTAAGTGCTCCTTCCCTCAAATGATGAGCTTGCTGTTTCCTCAGTAATCTCAACCTCTGCCAATCTAGCAAGTAAAGGATATTGTTTGGAGGAGTTGAACTGCTTAATTTAAACAAAAATATATGGAATAGAAAAAGGCTTTAGAAAGTTCTTTACCATTTCCTAAAGGAGTTATTAGGATTAGGTACTAACAATTTTAAGTAAAACAGCAAACTCTGATACTTTAAACGCTGAAACCAAATAATGTTGTCTTTATCTATTGCTTTTGTCCTCCACGGAAAGTGTTGCTGTATTGACTCCCTACTCTTCTGGGAACATTACTGAGGTTGTTTAATGATACCAGTACCGTTTTAATGACACAACATGTACAGCTCTCAAAAATGAATCTTGCAGTGGTACATAGCTACAGTGAAATGGAGTGACTTTCACAAGTATTACCACATGGAAAGAATTCCTTGTTAGTGATGGTACTGAATTTTTTTAATCTCTTAGTACTGTGAAATATGACAGGCCATTAGTAATCTAGAGTACACTGTGTACAAGACCCAATAGTTATTTTCTTATGATCTAATTAATTTTAGGCAGGGCAGGGAAACGATACATAGCTGACAAATATGTCAGTCTGGAGTGGTTTCTGTCAACTGGGCCTTTATTCTCTCCTTTTCATGTGTGTGTCACAGGACAGCTTTTTATTAGGGCTATTTATAGGAAATGAGAGAGAATCATTTTACATCCTGCCCAGAAAAAATGGCATCAAACAACTTCTTCAAAGTTCACACAAGATTTTCTGAGAACAAGTAAATGCCTACACAGTTAAATCAATCCCAGCTAATTCAGCATTTAGTAAACTCTGTCCTTAGTCACACATTCTACTATTCCCAGGCAGAATAAAGAATTGTTTTATAGGGGACAATGCTGCAGATGAAAAGAAACAGAAAATAAAACCCTTTGGAAGGATGCAAGTGCAGCTCTGGAGATGTAAGAATTTACTGCAGAGTAATATTTTATTGCAGTCGCTTCCTGGATTAGTGTGGAGAACACACATACTTTTTTCTTGCAATTCAGAGATTTAGCTCAGATAGTTTCTGAGAATGGGCCAAAGCTTAAATTTTATCCAAATCTCTTCCTTGTACAAGCTTCAGGAGTTTGGAAGGCAGATCTGAGACACAAACAAACAAGGATTTGCAAAACAAACTCTAAATCCAGACTTCTTAGATCATCTCTAGTAAAGACTGAAAAGTTTAAGTGTATCCAAGCTCTGAACATCCCTGATGACACTGCCCACCTTCCTAGACACACATGCTGATGACAGTGGAAACAGCCTGATCTTCCATCTGCCTCCCCACCCCCACCATCTCACTTAAGAATTTATACATATTATAGTAGGTAAAAATGGGGAAAACTCATGCTAATATGGGAATTTTGTACATGACTGATGATTTTTAAGGCCAAAAGGTACCATGTTGATCATCTAACATGCTCTCCTACATAACACAGGTCCTAAAATTTCACCAAGTGACTCCTGCATCAAGTCCATAACTTCTGTAATTTTAGTGTTTCCTTAGACCCTTTGAGGAGAACTCATGTAGTTGGTAAAATATGGAGTGTGGTTTGCCAGGACAACTCATTCTTAGCTGAGGGGAGGATGTAAGCAGGGTCTGAATAAGCTCTCCCCTGACAGCTAGCTGTGGAGTGGAAGAGCTCATTCAGACCTGCTTACATTAGAAAGACATCCAGTCTTGACGTTAAAGACTGCAAGTGATAGAGAAGTCATCACATCTCTAAGTAAGTCGTTCCAATTTCTAACTACTCTCACTGTTAAAATGTATATTTTATTCTTGGACTGAATTTGTCCACTTTAAGCTTCTAGTCATTGAATCTTGTAATGAATGCCTTGTCTACTAAATTAAAAAACCCTCTATGTGAAGATTTCTGATTGTATAAATTGTGATCTAGTTATCGCTTAACCTATTATTGGATAAACTAAATAGCTTCAGCTTCTTTAATCTTTTGCTGTAATGCAGGTTTTCCAGACTTTGAGTCATTCTTGCAGCATTCTTTTTAACTTTTAATTTTGTCAATATTCTTTCTGAAGTGTGGAGTCAAGAACTGGACACAGTATTCCAGTAATGCCCTTATTAACTCTGTATAGAAAATGAATACCACCTCCCTACATCTATTCAACATTCCCCTGCTTATACACTCAAAGATCTTAGTGCTTTTGCACCTGTGCTTCCTAAACAAAAATAATGGGGTTTATTTCTTGTGCAGATTTAACAAGCAAATCATATTGTAGCTGATCCCACCACCCCCTTTTGTATTGGTCTTATGAGGCTTCTTTCCCCTTGAGCTGAGTTACTTTCCATATTCCAGATATCCCATATTTAGTTTTTTCTGCAGGAGGACTACACTGGTCCTGCTAAGGCAGTCTCATGGAGGTGGAGGCAAAATAACCAGAAGAAGATCAAAATATCACAGCAGTGCAGCAACTGCATTGCTGTGATATTTTGGTGTTAATCCTGCATACTATCTCTGAGGAAGATTTTCATCAATAAACTACAGTAGACTCTTGATTATCCAGGATTGGTTAACCAGGATGTGGATTAATCAGGATGTCAAAAAAAATACGCGTAACTCACAAGGCCGGCTCTGGCTTTGTTGCCGCTCCAAGCACCAAAAACAAAAAAACAAAAAAAACCCACCAGGGTGCAGAGCAGCCAGTGAACCAATACCTCCTCCCCCAGACGCAGGGTGGCTGGTGAACCAACCGCCCCTCCCTCCCATATTTCCTATGGATGGTGATTATCCAGGATTTTATTAACCAGGATTAATTTTTTCCCTATCATCCTGGATAATTGAGAGTCTACTGTACTAAAGACTTGAAAAGAAGTGGTTTTTAAGGAAAGTAGTAGAATGAGATCTTCCTGATTTGTGTCTTCTTTCATAAGAAAATCTCTAGCTATTTCATATCTGAGGTCAGAAACACTCCACTCTTCATGCTTCTCTGCTGATGTATAGACATTTGCTATAACCTAGTTAGATGTTGCCATATGTCTTACAATAAATGAACATCTTTCACTTGGTCAGCCAGTCATGTTAACAACAGCCTTCCATTGAGCTGCTTTACATCTTTCCAAGGTAGGGCTTCCCAGAATTTGTTGTCTTGTGTCAAAACATTATTGACACTTTTTTTCACCATTGCAATTTCATGGCAGTTGTCCCAGGCAAATTCAATGCTGTCTCTTATTGCCTTGATAAAAGATATTTTCAGAAGGTCTTAGTACTAGTCAAGACATGTCTTCTGACCTTAGCATAATGCTAGATAATTCAGATTTTAAGCAGTTTTAAGTAATTACAAAATCAAAACTTATAAAGAAATTGCCAAAACATGCCCTTACGTTGCTGATATCAAAAAATAGAGTCTTGTTTGTTTGTTTGTTTTTTTGCTAATGGAAGATAAAGTCTCCAGAATGACTGAGTCTCCTATATATTACAGCAAGAAAGAAGAATATCTAAAATAGAACCAGTGGAACCGCAAAGGAACAACCTTTAATGTATTGTTCCCATTTGATGAATAAACTTGTTTGTAGAGTGTCTAATACAATGGGACTCTGATCCTGACTGGGCTTCTGAGTGACTTTACAATACAAATATTTAATAATCCGTCTCTAATTGCCCTCTCTGTGTGCATACATAACACCCATTGGAATTAATAGGTGTTGCATACATTACAAAGAGAAGGCTAGGTTCTTAAATCTGTACATGTTTCATTGAGAATGTCAAGTTTTTGCTTCACTGTGAAGTTGTTATTCCTTTTCTGACCCATTGTACCATTACAACAAAACAATTGAAATGTACTGCAGCTTCGAAATCTGATTTTATGATGTCGGTATTTGCAGACAAACAAAACACCTTCTGTGACCAGTGGGCTCATTACTATTATACTATTGAAAACACAGGAGTAAAAAATAAGTACTGTAGTTGATGAACACTACCCTCACCTGCTGAAGTTTATAGCAAGAAGAATGATGCAGTTTGTGAAATCAGTGCAGCTAGCATGAAGTGAACAGTAACTCCTAAAAAAGGTTTTGTATAGAACTCCATAGTTCCATGGTGTCTGGTGCCAGAATTTAAATGTTATTTAGACACAACAAGACTAAGATTTTCTACAAGCAAAATTCACATTTTCAAAAAAAATCTGACCACAAATCAACATTACTAAGAATAATAATCAATAATAATGTTTACAGAATGTTATCTATATTATTGGCTGCTTTGTATATCCATTTCATATAGAAAAATCAGTTTATACAGTAAACTATATGCTTTGCAAAATCAGGCTATACAGATGTATTTTTCCAGTTTTTAAAAGGCCAGAAATGGATGTTCACTAATTCTGAGGGAATTCTGGATGTCTTGAAATATGGCAGAGTGAGGGAAGGGAGTACATTGGTGGGATGGGGATATAGTGTCTTCCACTATTACTGTATTGCTGATTCGAATCCAACCCAGGTGGTAGTATCATCTGACTATTATGCAGCTATTGTAAACTGAATTGGTAGTGTAATCCCAGGTCACATAAATCCCTAAACTTGACACTAATGGTCAGCCTTTTTGGCATGGTTATAGAGAATGAACCCCTCTTTTGCCCCTAGAGCCAATGCCTCCAAGCCCAGGGTTGGGCACAATGGCAAGGCAGCTTATATTGCTGCATCCAAAACCGCAACTGTTAGTTCTGAGAGCAAATGGAAAGGTTCGGCCTGCAAAGATGCTAACTCAGTGTCATTCAAAGATCCTACCTTTGTTTATATATGGCAAAGTGATATTTTGGCTTGAAAACTGAAAGGGCCTGTTAGTAAAGATACAAATTTGTCACTGTAATTTCACTGTTAAAAATACCTGACATCATTTTAGTTTAATTCTCAAAAATGTGACAAAGGAGAGACTATGTTAAGTGACCATAGAAAACATGGCTTGAATAAATAATTTCCACGCAGCTCATATGTCCGAAAGCTTTATGGGCAAGAACAGGCTGCCGCTACACTGGGAAAATTTTTAAGCATTTTTCTTCACTGTCTCAGCTCAACCTGGGCTGCCAGTGGCGGGAGTCGTAGTGAGAACATAATTTTACTGGTGTATCCTCTAACCCCATTCAGAGGTTATTTAAAAACACCTGTGCTCAGTCTACACTGCAGCCTCCACCATTGCTACCACTGATGTGGAACTATAGTTTTCATTATTCCTACTATAGACAAGGCCACACTGGCTGGCACCACACAGCTTTTGTTAGCCAGAGAAGCATGCTTGACTGGCAGCAGAGGATGTGTCCACAGGTAGCTATTAGGAAATTTTGCCCAGAGATCACAAATACATTTGTGCTTTTTAGCACCAATGACTCCAGCAGCCAATGGAAGTACACATTCTGTCTATGACATCTCATAAAATGAAAACACATCAGATCTATTTTGAGATCAGTTTTTGAAGTTAGTATCTGACTATAAAGACAATTTCAAAGATAAATTACTTCAAACAGAAGTATTCTACTGGGCATAACTATTCTTCTCTCCCCTCCCCTGCTCCAGAGTTTGCTTTTTCTGCTATGGCATTTATATGAGTATATGTTACTGAACATCTCAACACCTGTGTATCTGGTGTTTTGGCTTCATGTTTTGGCACTATTGACAGTTTGTGTTTGGTTGGTTTTGTTTTGTTTTTTATTAATTTTATTTTATTTTAATTTTGGTCTTCCTGAAATCTTCCATGATATTAATGACCTCTAGCTAGTTTCTGAGGAAATCATACAGGAAATGAAGTCGAAAACAACCTTCCTGATCCAAACTCTCCTCTGTCTGAACATTGGAAAAGTTTAAATTTGGAACCAAATCCAGTCTTTGGAATTGGACCCATGTCTAATAAATGTTACAAGCAGAAACAAAGATATAGTGAGAGAAAATAAAAAGGTAACTCTACCTGAATTCCCTTCAGACAAGAGAACGATATAGATTTTTCTTATGCATTTTTGTTTTCAGAGAAGGGACTCTGAATATTGAGGAAAAATAGCCTTGTACATTTCTAGTTTCACTGAAGACTATCTATTTCCAAGATCCAAACTGTCAGTCTTTTTGATTTGACGTACTTTTAAAACTGGATCCATGTTCATTGTTACTGCTGTTTAGTAATCCAAGAGTCACTTGAAGGGCTTTTATTTGAGAGACCTTTCAAGCAAAGCCAAGACAGCAGTTTTCTTCGTTGTAGACAAAAATACATTAAAACAACCAAGGGAGCTATTACTTTTCCACATAATTATTTTTAATGTCTCACTGGACATGTATGAAATGCCTTTTGGTTCCTGTGGGAGAATTACTTTTTTTGTTTTGTTTTCACATTTTTTAGTGTGGCCTTTGTTAAATTTCTGTTATGTTTTTCCACTGTGCAACCCTCACCTCAAAAGACCTTATAAACAGAAGCAGCGTCTTTAGGAACATGCTTCCAGTGTAGCCCACATGGTACATGTAGTTTTGTTACTAGTCATAAGGCCGTAAGACACTTGCTTAGGTTTACTTGAAAATAAGAGTATTAAAATACAGCAGCCTCATATACCTGGTATGAAAACGCATTTTGGAGATCTCCAAATTCTTCTGATGAAACATCTTTCCAAAGGGTGGTAAGTGTTTGACCAACCCCAAATGTGCTGTGTTTTGTAGCTGTCAGGCTCAGACCTACAACACAGGGGGTACAACTGCTAGGGCTAGCCCTATATCTAGAGATCATAGAGGTGTATGTGAGGTTGGTTGGTTGGTTGGTTTTAAACATGAAGTTAGTGCTGCTTTTATGTGAGTGCCTGCTGCACCTTTGAACACCATGTATTCTACACTGAAATATCTTTCATGATCATTTGTTGTGTTTTCTTTTCCTGGGATAGTTGTGTTATTTTGGGATTCCAGTGACATTTCCTAGCCCTTCTCTTACAAATGAAAGATCCAGACTCTGAGTTGTCTTGCTCAGTGACCTGGTATATTTATTATGACCTAGATCTGTTTCAGTTCTGTCATCTTCCAAAAATGTTATCTTCAGAGTCTGTCTGCAGTGACATATTTCACAAGAGGGATGCATGTCTTGAAGAAAAATAGTTGAGCTTACTAAAAAATATGGTGTGTTTTCTATGCAAGCATATTTCCCAGTCGGATTTGGACCCAACTTCCGATGCATGGTACTGCTAAGTTCTGAAGGACCAAAATAAGATTTTCAGTATTTGCAGTTTAATTAACCTAATTATGTATATTTGAAGTCTGTCAGTTTCTGAGCTTATAAAATTGTAAATTTTGTAGGTGAGATTTAATTGTGTAATAGGGTCTAGTTTGTGGAATGATCTTATTTCACTCATGGAAATGCACCGCACAATTCCAACATTAAAAATTTTCCACTGGCTTTCAGTAGAGATAATATGATGATAGGAGCAAAACAAAGTGTCACTATGTCACAAAGTGTGTTATAGTGTTTAAGCATGAGACTGGTTGACAGGAATTCATGAACTCTAGTCCCAGCTCAAACATTTATCCTTTTGTGAGCACTGGGCAAATAACTCGTATTTGACTCCATTTCCCTATATAGAAAATTGCAATATGTCTTAATGCTGGGATTAGATAATGTTTGTAAAATACTCTGAACGTAACAATCACTATAAATGTTATGTAATTACATTAATTTGTGACAAGCACAATGGAACTAATATAGGTAGGGCATTGTCTGGAGAAAATATTGTCTAAGGGTCCACTAAAAAAATTATCTAGCAATGCCACCCAAAGTTTCATATGCTGATAGGACAATCTTGTGTTCATTTGGACTACCACTCAGTTGCTCAAGATAGTTCTGAGATCTAGATGGCAAAAATACTGGATTTGGGGTTATCCCAAAATGCCATTATACCCAGAATAATTAGTTTGGTTCTGAGCTCTTCCATACCTGAAAATGTTGGTGGGTGGAGCTCGTAGGAGAAAGAGGGGGCTTATGAGAAAAGATTAAAAGAACTAAACATGTATAGCTTGGGAAAGGAATGATTGTGACGGAGGGACAAACCATCCTATAAATATGTGAAGCACATGAACATGAAAAATGGAGAAGAACTAGCTAGGATCTTACAAGTGGGTATAATGAGTAATAGATTAAATGACCAACAAATAAAAAGAGTCTGAATGAGGAAAAGCTTCCTGACAATGAGATCTGTTAGATTATGAAATAGTCTTCCAAGAGAAACCCTGTGATTTGGGAAATGTGATTCTTAACTCTTAGAACCCCTGAATGGATGAGACTTCTCTATTAATGTTGTGTTGCCATTGACAGATATAAACTTGCTCTTTTAAGCTTACCTTTTCAAATGTGCATGTGCAGACTATTTGGGCCTGATCCTGTGCTATTGAAATAAATGGAAGCTTTACCATTTACTTTAATGGACTCTGGATAAGATTGTGCATATAAATCAGATAGACTCAAATGCATATGCATACACACTTACTTGATTTGCATGCACAGTTCAATGTGTAAAGTAGGTGCACAATTCCACGTGCATTTGTATGTGCAGCTTTGAAACTTTGGGCTCTAGTCTTTACCACATCTGTATGGAAACTGCTTATAGGGAATGTTGCAGTAAGTGTCAAGAATATTGAAGTGTGTATAGGTGGCTTAAACAGAAACTGATAAAATGTGGTAAATTATCACAGTGATTCAAGAACTTTCATTCCCTAACAAAGCAAATGTAGGCACCAGAGAATTGGTGATCTTGTTGGTTTCCCCATTGTTCATCAAAACAATGTTTGAACATTTTGCTACTCATAAATAGCATTGTTTCACTGCTAATTCCATGTTTGATTGAAACTGGTTCCAACAGATAATCTGAAAGAATATTACTGGATTAAAAATTCTGCACAAGTTTTAGCTGACATTAAACCTACTTACCATTTGCTGCACTTACTTGGATGGCTGTCCAGGATTTTCTGTAAATAACTGATAAGACTGAGAAACCATTTTGATTTTAAATGATCCCAAACAAGACATTACAAATCACTGAAGACAATAACTGCACGAAGATCAAAAAGAGGTTGTGTTTGCAAAATACTATGTTTGGTGTGGGGAACAAAATTCCTGGAGATAGAAAATGGACTGATAGCCAGATATTTCAATATGTCTTTTCTCAGTGTAGTTTTTTATAAACTATTCAAATATACTATTTGTGTGTAATGTAGGCACACACAACAAATATACATCTGTGCAAGCAGATCATCAAAACAAATAGAATTAATGGCCCCAAGTGTGGATAGAGAGGGCAAAGAATTATGCTGCTTAGCATGAGGCAATGAGATAAATAACTTTTTGAAATGGTACAGAATCCAACATCTGCTCTGTTCCCAAGAGCTAACAGTTTGGAAATGTGGATCCTCTGAATTTGGAAACAAGTTACATAGAAATGTGAGTTTCTTCATGTTAAATTAATCTATGAATAAATCAAAATATCCATTTCTTATAGATACATTCAAGTAAGTAGATAATACAAGAAAAGTAATATTTATTATCTCATGAGGGCATGATTAAATCTATATCAATGGATATATAACTTGGACTTTGTGAGATATATCTAATTTCTACTAAAGGGGAAAAATAAATCACTTAGATCTGGAACAGTGATCACAATGGAAGTTTCTTTACAAAGAATTTATGGAGACATGAAGTCAGTAATACATTTCGAATAAATGCACTATTGACCAGTATCAAATTTCCATTGCCTTTATCTTGTTTTTTCTAAGCAACTGCTCATAAACTTTTTTTATATCTTGATTAGTATGGTGGTACTACTTGCAAATCTATTCATAGAGCTATTAATCATTTGTGTTGTAATCTAAAGAAAGGAGTTGCACTTATTTGGTTGTTCCTTTCTTTGTTTCTCTAAGAAAGCATAAATTACAAAGTGACAGGGTCTCTTTGTCCCTTGCTTTTTCTGTTTCTTTTCCACCAATGTGTTTAATATTTTGAACAGAGATTAGGTAAGGCATCACCAAGGTAGTCTTAGTTCTGATCTGCATGTCATTTAACTCAACAATGAAGCAACGAGAAAAGAAGACAAATAAATAACAGTTCTGATTGGTCTAGATACAGCAGACTTCCAATGTCTCTTTAATTGGACAGTTCTAACGTTTTGCAACTGAACAGTAGAATGTAAGCATTGAGAATTTCTGTTTGTTTGAGGACCAAATTCGTCCTTCGTGTAACCCCATTAGGCTTACACCAGAGATAAATTTGGCCCTTAGACACTTCTTTAACAAGTGATTTTACCTCCCCCTCTCCAACTTCACTTCCAACTCTCCCCAGCCTCAAAGTTTATCTAAACTACAAAAGCAAAACAAACAAACAAACAAACAAAAAAAAACCAGTGGGTGCTGCTGAGCCCAGTTTACCTGCAAGTGTAAGCAAGGAAAACATGGGTGCTGCAGTACTACTGTGGTGGGGGCCATATAAATACCAGAATAGACAGGTAGAAGGACAGACTGCATTCAGCACTATTTCAGAACCCATTGTTAAAACCTGCTCAGAGCACAGACAGTAAACATTTTTGAAGGGGTGTGAGGAAGGAGCTGAAGTTAAGAGGAGTTACAGTTGACTGTTTGATGTTATATGCAACAGTGCATACGTGAAGGAAGAGTTGGTTTTAATGGGGGAGGGAAGGAAGGAAGCATTTTATGTGGGGTTTTTTTGGGAGGTTAGGAGAATGATGCAGAATAAAGGGCTGGGAGAAGTCGATTTTTGAAGTTGCTTTTTATTGCTAATTGCTACCAACAATTTATTTTTCAAGAACCGTACATCAGTGATTAAGGTACTGGCCCTCAGTATAGGTACTTCATTTCCACATATTTGAAAGCAAGTTCTAGGTGGATCCATTTATATAGGGCAGAGAGAGTAGGTGTCTGTGAGCATTATAAACATTTGCCTGTACAGGAAATGTATAGGTTGGTTACTGTGTGTTTAAGATATGGACAAGCTCCTTCCATCCTTCATTTTCAACTTGAATGATGGAATGTTGCCAGCTGCCATGTTGGTATATTTTACGTATTTCAAAACATATTCATATTCCTGCTTGTCAGACACAGAAATGCCTGACAAGAAATGCAATAGAAGAGAGTTTTAGGAGAGAACTGACCCACTGATGCTGCACAAAATACAACAGTATGCAATGTATATAGCACTCTTTATCCCAGCACCTTTGTGAAATAGGTATCATTGTTTCCATTGCACATGTGAGTAAATAGAGGCACATGGAACTAAAACGCCTGGGTCCTATTTATAGTCCCTGCTTTAACCACTGAACACACTGCTACAGCCTTCATATTCTTGGGTTTGGGTGTCATTGTTATGCAGTGGGACAAAGAGGAGAGTGAATTCCCTCCCCTCCTCCCACATGAAACCATGGTCCCCGTTAGGGTTTTAAGCATGTGCTTTAGTTAGGTAGGTACTGAAGTGCATTGCTGAGGTCTAAGGATGAAGTCACTCACTTGACATCACTTCGTCTGTACCCAGGGGTTCAGAACAAGATTTTAGAGAAGTGGACCAGATTCTCAACTGGAATAAATTGGCAGAACTCCAATGGAGTTAGACCAGATTCTTAACTGGTATGAATCAGTATATCATGCCCTATATTACTTTTCCTTATATTACTACAAAGGGGTGCTCAAGAATAAACTGAAATTAGGACTTCTCTTATGTTTGCTAAATGTTAGTTGAGAAATAAAAATGAAACATGAAGTCATACATGGTGGGAAAACACGCTTATGCCTGATCCATTGGATAAATTGTTGTAGAACAATTCACCCTCAGGGCAATACTGCCCTGTTATTCTGCTAAGGTTAGTGAGACCTTGGGTTATCTTTTGTGTCAGTGCCAGTCACAAACAGGCTTCACTTACTCATCAAAGTTGTCATAAGTATTCTGAGCTCTGTTTTAGTGACTTGGCATAATGTGCTTATTTTAGCTGGACCTTTCCCACCTCTTTTGAATGTGTAAATCCTTCCATTGCATTCCAGATGTGTATCTGGATTCACAGACAAAATGCCAGATGGCTCAGAGTTCTCATAAATTTTATAGGGGACAGGGGTGACTTGCTACTTTTTCATCTACAATATTATACTTAAAGATGGATCTGCTTTCAGCTGTATTCTACCAAGCAATAGATCAGATTAATTCTTTGGCTCCCAGTTAAAAGTAGTCATTTCTGATTCATTCGGTAACTTTTAGATCCTTTCTCTATGTAATAAATTATTTACTAATTTAAAATGTCAGAGAGAAAAGGATGAAATCAAACTGCAACATGTTACCTAAAGTAAAAACAAAAAGCATATACTAAAGTGCCAAATACCAATAAAATTTCTATATAATTTTTAGCTACTCTAAGTATATCTCCCTGTACATCTGAGAGTTTTAAAATGTCATATATACCAGATCTGAAAGATGTTACTGATATCTAGTTCTATATGAACTTTTATTCACCAGAATCTTGGCTAAGGCTAGCTGCACGGGGATATTTTATGACCTTATACAGCTTGATGATTTACATTCAGTTTTGTCTTAGCAGCCTGGTAATAAATTTTAACTGAACCCCTGTACTACCTAGTACTTCATTTTAGCCCATTTCCATCCAGGAGGGGTGCAAGGTGAGACTAAATAATAGGAGAAGAGTTACTACAGAAAGTGGAATGATAACTGCCCAGTTATTTATGACACTATTAAAAGGACTAGTTGTTTTTCCTACCAAGAATTCAAGCATAGAGCTAGATCATTGTTGTAGCCTTTATCAGATGCCTCAACAAAGTGAAAGAACACTTACCAAACTATTTATTGGTTAAATCTTTCAGCGATGATACAATTAAAGCCAGTAATCAAGAAAATTAGGAGCGGGGAAATGTAAGACAGTGAAACAAACCCGGCTGGGTGAAAAGCATGTGTAGGAAGTAGAAATATTATCAAACATTGATAAATACTTTTTTTCGAAAGGGGGAGACTTGAACACTGTGTTTCCTACAGGTGCAGAGTCAGTAACTTTTTTCCCCTTCTCCACAAAGTTGAATTTGGGGTCAGAAGTTCTAATTGTAACCTCAGACTGGAATTCCAGATGGTGTCTTCGGGACTAGCAGCAAGTCTCAGTTCATCAATTTCATGTGCTCGAGTATGTGCTCTGGCTGTGGCCCTGACTCCATTCCCAATGTGGCATTAATGCAGAACAAATTGAGACATATCCTCTATATAATTAGTTCCAGAATTTCAAAGATTTACGGTAAAATAATAGAGTAAACTCCCCAAATCTGTCTTATTTTGGCGTCCACAGAGCATGGGAACACTTTGCTGTGGCATATTTACTGTAGCTCTGTACAGCATTGACACTGGAGCAAGTGAGGGAAGAAATAGAGCTACAGCAAACTTGTTGTCTGATGCTTGATACTTGTGAGCGCAACCTTCCATAAACTCCAGCCCGGTCTCTTAGCAGTTCACGAGGGCTCGGTCAGCTCCTTGCTGTGAATCGGCTCCCATGCAAGACTAAGCAGCACAGGAAACAAGAAAGCAGAAGACTCCTGCCACCGAACCGGAGGGGAATTCTAATGCACTAATAGCCAGTGGATTTCTGCGATCGAAAGGAAGGTACTGGACCGGCTGGATCAGTGGGATCTGGCCGAGGCAGGCCGGTCTGTCATGGGGAGAGGAATTCCTTCTATTGGACTGCCCTGCTCAGAACTAGTCAGAGACCTGACACCCATAAGCGCAGGGACTTTGGAGTCCACAGACGAGAGGTGATGTGTGGTTCCCTTACACTGCTCAGGATTCCACAGAGAGAGGAATCGTGTGTGTGTGTGTGTGTGTGTGTGTGTGTGTATAAGTTGCGTGCTTGAGTCACACATTTTAAACACTAGTTAATCCGGAAAGCCCAGCACCCGTCTTCGCAGGAGCCGAGCGCCGGACGTGCACCGGTTTGAGATTTTCGAAGCAGCCCGCGGAGAAGATTTAAGGAAATCCCGTGCAGGCTTCTGAAAATCCCCTTCGCACACCTCCGAAGTGTCCCGAGTGTGTCGCGCCAGGACTGCAGGGTGATGGTCGTTGTACCCCCAGCCGTGCACCGCTCCCCGAGGCGAGCACTGCCCCGGAGCGCGGCACGTGTGTTCATGAAGCGTTATTGGGCGAGTTTCATTTGTCCTTGGCCAGCACCTTGGGATTCCCAAGGCTCCGCAGCCCAATTGCCTGCCTGCTCTGGGATCTAACCACGCATCCTTCGGTCCTGCTTGAAGGCCAAAGGGAGGTCACCGGCGCTATTTATTACTTGGTTACGTTCCTGCACTAAGGAGTACACGACTCTTGACAGATCGCTGGTTCCTTGTCTGTTTTTACAGTTGTACATTGCTTGTAAGGTTACAGGGGAAGCAGGGTAGAGACCGGCTGAAAGTGCTTCGAATTCCCTGGTGCCGATGAGCTAACAGAGTCCAGCCATACTTTCCTTCTCTGTCGATGACAGCATGCCAAAGTTTAAAGAAGGAGTTTGGGGGGAGAGGGAATCCCTCTCCCTCGGCGCACACGCCGTTTGATCTCACAATAATATATACATATCATATGGACTGGAGATTCGTTTTATCAAACATTCCTTTACACAGTTGTTTCCTGCCCTCGCAAAGTCCCTCTCCCCCAACTCTCTCTCCAGCTTCCCTGTGTAACCGCTGCTCGGAGCATGAACCTAAAGCTTCCTCTCTGTTGGATGAGCAGGGAGCTCTCGTCCACTACCCCAGGGTGGCAACGGCCTCGCATTTCGCCTCTCCGGAATCTCCTGGGGATGAAGCTATTCTCGGCACGGCAATGAAAATCCTGCTGTCCTCGGCCCAAGCCAGCGACCCTAACGCGCCCTCCAGTTAGGCTTCGGGCGGTGCCCTAGGTCTGCCTTTGGTGGCGATCAGACAGTTTCCAACACTAGGCTCTCGCCGTCATGGCCGGCAGGGCTGGTGTCCGCGTCCTGAAATCAATCGGCGGCCCGTGGACCCAAAGGGGAGCCTGCGGGGAATGCACTGCCCGTGGGGACAGAACAAGAGCTCGTGTAAGCCGCGCTCTCCATGGAAAGGGACAGTCCGCTCTGGGCCAGGGATTCCGCGAGTGCGGAACGTGTGCTCCGCCGGGGATGGGATGAGGACAAGGAGGGACCGGCTGACCGGAGTCCTAGGCGTCCTGCTGCTCCCTTTAGACCTACTAGATCTATGCAGCTGAGACTAGAGGCTGACGGGGAAGGGGCACGGGTAGGGAACCGACTCTGGTTCCAGTGAAATTGATCCATGAACTACGAGAAAAATAACGATCCGCTCGCGGGGGCTGGGAGCTCTGCGTTTCCTAATGCGCAGCCGAGAGCGAATCGAACATTTGTTTGCACGGGAGGAACGTGTTCCAGAGAAGGCGCCTCTCCTAACGCAGAAACTCACATTTGAAATGTCTCCCCACTCCACGTTTGTCTGAATCCTCCTCTTCGCTCAGTCGGATCCTCTCCCTTGAGGCTGAGGGCCCGATCCTGCATTCCTAGTGCCTCCCACCCTGGGAACCGATTTATATGTAAATAACAAGGGTTACTGTTTTGTTGTAACCCCCGCTGCAGGCGCATTTTAAACACCAAATAAATAAACGTGACTTCGGCGCGACTCTGAGGCTCACGAGGAATGCAGGATCGGGCCCGCTGTGATTAATTCTCTGCCTCTCAGCCTCTTTGCTCCCTGCACCCTGGACTCCTGGAGATGGTTCACAGCTTTGTTTCTGCTACTCTTGGCACTTAAATAATCAAACCCTGATCAGCTCCCTGAGTGAAAGGAGACAGATCCCTCTGTTTGCACTGAACAGCGTGAACAAAGATCGGGATTGTAGGGAATTTATCTCTGTTGAAGTCATTCTCCCCCACCCCCAAGCCATGAGCGGATCATTTATGGTGCTTAGTAAAGCGTAATAAGAATTAACAGCCCATTAGTGGGTGGGATGGAAGGGAGAAAAATAAGAGGGACAAAGGCAGAAAGGGTAGACCCTGCAGCAGTGTGTATAGTTAGTTCCTAAAACCCATTTTGCCGGGGATCTAGAGGGAATCTCTGCACCAGAGTGCTGGAGTAATAAATGCTTCTGGGTATTATTAATTAAACCTGCTTTGGGGGTTAAACCCATTTCTAAGTATGGGACGGCTGGATGGGACCTAAAGTGGGAGTAGAGCACTTAGATTATCCCACTTCTGTCTGCTGGGGCTGTCACACCTTCCTCTGAAGCATCTGCTCATGGCCACTGTCAGAGAGACAGGCGATCTGATCCGCTCTGGTAATTCCCGTGTTCCTATCCTTTGTTTTGAGGCCCAGGGACTAGATTCGGAACCGTTAAATGTTGGGTAACTCTGTGACTTAAGTGGAGTTGCTCCGGATTTACACTGGTGTAAGATTAGAATCGGGCGTCCGTCCAATATTGAAAAAAAAAATCCGGGACAGATGTAGATGCAGCTATATTTGAAGGTTCTTTTGGAAATAGGGAAGGCCCCTGGCTTTGCTCCTTAGATCTGAAAATGAACTTGGGAAGGACTCGTTTCCTTCAACGCACATACCCACGCACTGGAATCGCTTGAACTCTGGAAGAAGAGGGCTCTGAGCTCAGTGGATTTGGACGCTAGTACTAACCCCTTCCTGAGATATGGGACACGCGCCTGACCTTGACATTTAGCTCTTATTTGAAAACAACTTCAACAATAAAGTGCATCTATTGCAGGGGTATTTTTAACCTGGTGCCCTGTTGAATGTGAGGAAATGGCTGCAAAAAGTGGGGATGGGCAATTAGCAGGGGCTCTCTGTGATCTCCCTGCTGACTTTTTCCCTTCATGATTGGCAAGGGAGGACTAGTTAACCGGCCAGTAGAGCCTCACCCAATCTTTCATTGATTTCTTTGCTCGACCCAGGAGTATAGACAAATGTAGAACTCTCCCATTGGACATTTCTTGGTGGCTTTGCCCTGTGGGATCTTCTCGGGTGGCAGTCGCTGGGCATCGCTGTTGGGAAGTACATGCCCATGAATCTGCCTCTTAAAAAAAAACAACAACACCCCGTTAAAAGCGATGGACTGGTCGATTCAGGAACGCATGTGTCCTCGTAGCCTATAGCCAGTCGATGTCTACTTAGCATTCCAGCTAGGGGCAGGTGAAACTCTCATAAAGACTATATGGAACCTGTGCCAGTTACAGCAAGGATCGCACACGGACGCGGAACATTTCAACGCCTCTCTCACCCAACTCTACATTTATCTGTAATAAGACACAGTTTTAACAAATTAAATTGTTTTGGGGAGGGTACAAATTGACTTGTTTCCCTTCCTTCACCCTGTCAGTCCTCATTCTCAACTGGAGCGGGTGGACTGGGTATGGAGATAAAACCTGCTAGAATTTCTTTGCGCCTTGTTTTGGTTTAAAGGTTTGCTGTTTGTTCGATTCTATCCACTTTGTGTTCATCTGAGCAAGGGAAGCTTTGGAAGTGCTTTCCTAAATCTTCCTGACAATCTGAATAATGCAGTCCTCCCTAATGAGGAAATTACCGTTTCTGTTCAGTAAGACTTCTGGTTACTTTAACAAAGCAAACGATTTACTAAAGAATAAGATAGTCCACTTTTAGGAAGACTTTGCCTTTGTCCCAAGAGATCCCTAAAATACTTGGTATAAGCAGTTCAAATACGTTCATTTCCACGTATGTTTTGTAGTTTTCAAGACTGGAGGTTAAATAGATTATAAAGCACTTAGAAATTACTGAAACAAACAAATTCAATAACAACTGTAGCCTGCAGAATATTTACCTTTCAATGGCTCCAAAACGCTACTTGAGCTATAGGAACAAAAACAGATGACTATAGCTTTGTCAGTACTAGGTTAGTTTGTACCACACTAGGAAGTAGGAGAGGGAACAGAAATAAAAAATAAAAATACAAACCAATCGAAGGTTGAATACAAATCAATCGAAGGCTGAATCATCTCGATTCCCTTGGAAGGATGAGTTCTAATTTCATAAGCAATTTTCTGGAAGCAATACCAAACATAGTCCTCTTTAGTTTAATCCTTACTTAACAAGTCCTCAAACCTGGGCGAGCTTTGATTATTGCAACACCAACATTTCTCTGATTGCCTTTGGGTTAATGTTTCCTTTTAGAGTAGGAGCAACTTACATATTCAACCCGTGATTTAGAAGACATTTGCTTAAACGTTATTTCTCAAAATCATGTAGTTTAATCACTTAACTACAACACACTTAGTTTTGTTAATTATTTAAGGGAGAAAACAAATTCAGACCCTGATGCTTAAATACCGTTATTTGCATTGATTCTTTTATTATTTTAAAACACGATACTACTTTGTGATAACTTCTGATGCTGGGGGGAGGGGGAGATTACAATGAAAATTGCTATGTAGACTATGACCAGGTCGGTTTTACAGATAAACGCTAATTGCAGTTCCTTGAGATTGAAAGGAGACCATTTATTTTTCCGTATCCAAAGCAGAAGGTTGCAGGGTGGGATTGGAGTGTAAGTGGCATTTTGTTTAATAGTCTACATGTCCCGTAGGGAATTTTCCGTTATGCGGGTCGAATTATGCCTGCTGGGGAAAAATATAAAGTTCACCGACCGAGGGAGTTGGGATGTTTCGCTTCACGTGGAATATGCAATATCAAAGCGTAAAGATATGTCATATGCCTGTCGGTGTAATATCAATATATACCACCGAGGAGCTCTGAGACCCCTGTTTAGATGAGGCGCTGGAAGCGGCTTTCAGCAGCAGATGATTTACTAGTAACCTTGAAAGAAGGAGGTAACAGAGCAGGAGCCCCAATTTCGTGTTTGGAGAGAGTGTCACTGCTTTAAAAACCCGAACAAACTTCCACCACGTTATTGGCTGAGTGGGACAGAGAAACCAACGAGCTGTGAGAGCTGAAGATGGGTTTCTATCGGTCTCTTTCCCCGCTGTGTCTGTTTGCAGGCAAAATCCAATCCCGTGGGCGAAACTGTCGCTTCTCCTGGGAGCTGGATGTCTAGAGGAAGAGGGTTGGAAGGACATTTCACACGGACCAGGCTTTCTAATGAGCCCCCTCCGCTGTAAGGACCTGATCCAAAGCCCCTTGAAGTCAATGGTGCTGCTCCCCATTGATTGGAGCGGGCTGTGGATCAGGCTCTAATTGCTTATCACCCTGCAGTTTGTTTGGACTCCATTCAGCGCGTTTCATTGCCATGATGAGCATTGCCATGGGCGGGGGGGGGGGGGTGTCGGAGAGGGAGAGCAGGCGGCTGGGGCCACCTGGCCAGGGCAGGTGCTAACCTCAGCCGGCGCCGGACGCCCAGCCAGGCTCTCTGCATGAGCCCGGGGTGTGCACTAAGGTGGCTCACCTCTCTGCGAGCCGTGGGACGTGTCGGCGGGTAACGGTGCCCAGGGAAAGGGCAGATGCGCGGAGTTTTAATGGGGATTTCCAGGGGGCCCCTTGGGCACAGCGAATAGAAGCTGCCCCCAGGCCCTGCTTTGCAGAGGACGCTGGTCTCCCGGGGAAACACGGTCCTACAGCCTGTGGCAGAAGGGCTGGGGAGGCGGTCTGGGAGCGGGGGTGCCAGCCGAATTCTTTGGGAGCAAAGATCCCATCAGTCCCTGTTATTTATTGGGTACGGCTCTGTGTCAGCCTGACTGAGTCCTTCCAGTGGGACCGTGTGTTTCATTTCAATCCTAGTTCGCTGCGGAGAACTGGGGGCATCTGTTTTAAGAGACCGAATCCCGTGGACCTCAGCACATTACAGTATCAGCGGCCAGCCAATTAAAGTCCTGTCCTGGGCGACTCTGTCCTTTGTCTTCCTTGCGATTCTCTTCCACGGGTTTGGTCCTCTCCAGTTTGAGCCTTTGGAGAGATTCCCAGGAGATCTCAGTACTCTGGTACCCTAAGGAGCCCTGTCCCCCGGGCTGCCCCGGGGAGAAGTTCGTGATTCTCCCCCGTGGCCGGACAATTAATTCCGACCCTCGCCCCGCAAAACGGCCACAACAGATCAGGCCAATTAGGCATTACCCTGCCGGGTCATGAATGATCTTATTACTCTGAGCTCTTCATCACACTGACTGGGGTGAATTCCTCCTGCCCGTCCTTACAGCTTCCACTTGCCCGCAGGTGCCCGCACGAGGAGTGGTTAATTCCTCCTGCGGCCGTTAGTAACGAGAGATTTGCAAGGACAAAACCCATTTTCTGCCTCTTTAAAACGGTGCCTTAACGTTCATGCTTCTGGCGAGGACCACCCCCCTTCCCCAGATTGCCTGTAACAGATCCCCCGCCCCTGTCCCGATAGTGCCAATAACTGGTCCCCGTGCACGCAGCTCGTCTCTGAAATCGTTTCGCGTGTACTTACTGCCCACCTGGAGCCAGCTAACAACCTGCCAGCTGCGGACTCTCGCTCAAGGCAAAGGCAAAGGCAAGCCCGAGGGCTGCTAGGGACGGGAGGAACGTGGAGAGGAGGGGGAGAGATTCCCCCAGCGCCCCCGCCAGCCCCCCTCCCGCTAGGGCTTTGGGGCTGGCTTGGCGCAGCGGCGCGGGCTGAGGTGGTGTGAATGGAGCAGCGGAGCCCCTGACTCCTCCTCCCGGGCCAGCCCCGCTATTTGAGCTTTGGGAACCTGAGGGCGCCCAGGCAGCCTCCGAGGTCCGGAGTTCGAGGCGGCCGCCGCGCCCCGCTGCTCTCCCCAGCCCGCCGCGGGCCGCTCTGCCGGGGCTGTCGGAGTCCGGGGGGGAACCTGGAGAACAACCTGGCCCTGGCGCTGCTGCCGGCTCCCGCGGGGCTGGACCCGGGGGCTTGTGTTCCGGAGCAAGCTTCCCCCAAGGGGCTGAGCTCGGCAGCCTGGTGCCTACAGCCGGAGCCGGGCTCTGGCCTGGCGGGCAGGGGGCAGGTCGCCTGGAACAAGTGCGGCCCGGCGGGAGACTGGCTCCCCGGCAGGAGGAAAGTTTGCGACCAGATGGGCTCCGACGTGCGCGATCTCAACGCCCTGCTCCCCTCCGTGTCCTCCCTGCCGGGCAACAGCAGCTGCGCCATGCCGGTGAGCAGCGCCGCGCAGTGGGCGCCAGTCCTGGACTTCCCCCCGGGGGCGTCCTACGGCTCGCTGGCCCCGCACTCCTTCATCAAGCAGGAGCCCAGCTGGAGCGGCTCGGACCCGCACGAGGAGCAGTGCCTGAGCGCCTTCACCGTCCACTTCTCCGGCCAGTTCACCGGCACGGCCGGCGCCTGCCGCTACGCCCCCTTCGGGGCCCCCCCGCCCAGCCAGGCGCCCTCCAGCCAGGCTCGGATGTTCCCCAACGGCCCCTATCTGCCCAACTGCCTGGAGAGCCAGCAAGCCATCCGCAACCAGGGTAAGGGCCGCTCGGGGCATCCCGGGGTCTGGGGCTCCCCCGCCAGGGCTACAGAGCCGGGCCTTGACTGGCCGCCGCCAGGCAGCGACTGGGTAATGTAACCCCCGGGCCCTTTCGCCGGGCAACTCCGCAGACAGGCCCCTTCTGAAACCGCCCAGGGACTTGTTGGGCCAACAGCTCTAGAGCCGGTTCTGGCAGCCAGATCTCGGTAGGGACTTCCAGTGTTAAACTGGGCTGGCCACTAACTCAGGCTTTCTTTAAAATAACCTGCGAATCGGCATTGCGATTCTATCCGCTCTCAAACAGAGTCCTCGCCCAGCCTCTGTAGTGAAGGCGGGTGGTTCACTCTTGTTGTTTGGCGAGACCAGGAAACTTCCTCCTTGCAGAGTTTTGTTTCAAGGCGGGGCTGGCTTCAAGACAGTCCAATTTCGGTGGGGTTCCCTTCAAGCTGATCTAGAGATTCAACTTCTAGCGTGTCTGGTATAAAGTGGGGAATTGTCTTAAACTGTTAATGCGTCGTCGCATATAAATCACTTCCGTTAGAATATATTTTGTATCTGAAGTCCTGTATTTGTTTAACGTTTAGAAGCTGTGAAATAACACGCCCATTTCTCCCTCTCCACTAAACAAATAATTGGGACATCTCCCGTTGGAAGATATTTAAAAAACAAAACCCGAACTCACCAAACACTGGCATGACATTTAGATCATCTCAATGTGGCGTTAAAATGTAATCTCCCAGGAAGGGAATAACAGAGACACCACTATTTTCAGTAGCCATTACATTTATACCCGTTAAATTACCAGGGAAATCTATTAGGTGAAATCCAGCAATCCCTAAATGTGAATGCGTAGTTATAATCAAACCATCCTTCCATTTGCTGTAATCTGAACATCTGCAGATGTAACCGGGGAGGGGGGAAAGTACCAAGCAACATATAATGAAGCACAGCGTTTCAGGTTCAGCTTTGACAGACCCCGTTTGACAGAAATATGTGCGTCGTTTTTATTCTAGGTGCAGCACTTTCCTGGGGCATCTGAAACCTTGCAATGACTCCTCGATTAAGGGTTTGCTGTATAGAAATACCTTATGTAATCAACTACTAGTTCATGATCTTAAATGTATTAAGATAGAAGGTTTAAATATCTTAAACCTAAAACTGGAAAAAAATATAATAGATCAATCAAGGGATGTTCTCAATAGAATATGAGATTTTCAGATAAATTAAATGAGGCCTGATCGGATTTTTTTTAATCAAATGGGAAGAGAGCGTCAGGCAGGTTGCATGCTCTTTTGTCAAAGGTGTGTGCTATTCTTTCTAGGGGGGGGGGGGCAACACATCCTTTCTAGGCAGAGGTGTTCTGAGTGCCTTACACCAGATCGGTTGCAATCCGGGCATATATTTTTACACACACACACGTGTCAACCTCAAGAGCAGGGTTTCTGCTGTGGAATAACTGCAATATTCACATAGCTGAATTGCTTACCTTCTGTACGTATTGATAACCCACTATCCCGATAAAGAAACTGGGCTTTTATTAGTGTTTGAATTGCGTCGTGGGTTGTAGAATAGGCATTGGGGAGAAAGAGGTAAGAATATGTAGGAAAAATCAGTTATTTGAGCTTCGTTATTTAACGCTCGGTTACTGGAGCACTTACTTCAGCAATGCAGTCATTGAAACCCATATGCAAAGCTCGTTGATTCTAAGGCAGTAGTAAATGTAAAATCTCTCTGAGCAGCGTTCATTTACTTGGTTCCGAAAGTAGTTCAAAGTCTTGTTGTTAGAAAGCGATCACTATTGGAATTGTGTGTGGAGGGGGAGATGTTCCCGATTTATTTGACACTTGGGCATGTGTGAGCTCGGGAGTGTGTCTTACTGATATTTTGAAATGGTTTTTTATGATTTTAATGCACAGATTATTGGGCAGTGGCATAGTTGGGGATATGAGAGTGTCTTGTTCTCTCCGACATGTTAGGTAAAATAACGCAATGGAAAACTTACATCTTCCATGACTGCAGACTAAAGGGCATTTGCCTTTCCAAATACTTGCTCTGTTTTTTTGCAGTTTGTGTGCGCCTGGGCTGATGTTGGATTTCTAATGTTTAGCCGTTTTTCGAGTAACCGAATGTCTCCACAGAAGTTCTTCTCTATTTGCTTAAAGGTTTTAACATTTATATATTTAGTATTCCTGGGGTCTTCCAGCAAAAATTAAACCACCAGCCACAACAGCTAGGATTAGGAGAAGCAGACCTCTTGTAAGACACAGACCAGGGCAGCATATACAGTCAGTGTTTTAAATATCAGATTGCAGCGACCATCAGACCTGAGCTGCAGTCTACATTTTGCTGAAAATAAGAGTAATTCCGTTTTAATAATTCAGCACCAGATACGGCTGCCTTTAGACTCAGAAAAACATAAATTCAGTAATTCTCGGTTACATTTTCTATCTGTATACGAAAAAGTACTCGTAGATCATCACGGGGAGAACAGTGTCAGGTGGGAAGGAAATCCATGGTTCGAAGGACATTTATTTTAATATTTAAACTTAAGCCCTCGTATGTGGGTGGCGGTGGTGAAATTAATGCAATTGGCTAGATCGATTCCCTCAAATCGATTCTTAGAGAATATTAGCCCCAGTAAACTTATTTTCCTCGCTATTTTCATTAAAACTAGCGTAAGAAATTCTTTAAATAAGAAAGATTGGTTTAACTTTCTCCAGGAACAGTATTCCCCATTCCTTGGGCTGGACCTGGGTATTACTGGAGGCAAACTTGGTAGCTTATCTCTAGGAGGAAATATAGTTCGTTCTGGGAAAAAATTCTCTTTCAATAAAGAGACAGCGAAGTTGTCCAAAACTAGAGGTGAATCCCATCCTATCACCCTAAAGCCATCACTTTGACACATGCAGGTGTGTGATACCTCCAGCATTTCGACCGAGCTTCACACAATCGGTTGTTCGCATGTTTTGATATACACAAACGCATCGCACTTCCCTCACCGGCTTGTCTTCTGAATGGAGACCACAAGACTCAGACGGATCAAGTACTGAAAGAGCTTCCAGAATGGCCATATTAACCTAGGTCGTAAGGGATAGGAGAGGGTGGTATCTACTACCACGATCTACTAATCCTCTGTATGTCTCCTACCTGTTCTCTTTCTCCGTGTTAAAATGGCTACCTATCAGCTTTCTTTAGGCTTTCCGAAGATCTCTAAACGGTTGGAGAGATTCCCCGGTGGGGCGCCCAGGCAATAAATATTTGGTTTCAAGACACACCTGTTAGTGCCATATTTTGATACACATCCCGTCACAGCGCCCAATACAGTGACACTCCTAAAATAGGAACGGGTACCAGCATCTTCTCCGCTAAGCAAAAATATTTTGCAGCACACAACGCTTCCTTTGGGCCGTAAGGAATGTGGTAAGATCGCAAACAGTATTTTAGGGCTGAATAAAATGTTCTTGCTTCGACTCAGTCAAGGTTGCACTTTGCTTTTTCAGACGGTTTTCAGACCGTGGGAAAGACGCTACCTTGGCTCGGCAATCATTTTTTTGCCAAGTGTTGGAGGAAAAATAAGGCTTTGAAACCTCTGCCCATTTTCTCTTCTGGCTCCCCTGTCCTTTCATCCAGCTGGAGTCCTCCAACAATCAGATTCCTTCAGAAGATCGCATGCTCCAACAGATGCACAACTTTCAATTATTTTCAGCACATTTTAATCAGCTCTGCCTCTGATAAGGTCCTAATTAAAGAGACCTTGCTATCAGGAGGCTTGTTCAGAACTCAGCTCTCTTATCACATTCCTGAAGCTTTGGGTCAGGCAACACCGGAAAATGTGGCCAAAACATCATTCTGCTCAGAGCGGAGTTTCGAAGGTCACCAAATGTCTGCATCAGGCCAAAAGTAACTAAGAAGTGGTTAGTGTTTTAGACCGCGAAAAAGAAACTAGAGGGGGCGGGGAGGGAGAGGAAAAAGTCCTTCAGTCTATGAAGGAGATAAGAGGGCGAGAAACAGCTGTAACAGGGAAGTCCAAGGGGTACCCTTGCTGTCAGCACTGCCAAAGGGGCCCATCATCCTCTGGAAGAGAAAGGACCCTTGGAGCCATGGGAGTGGGATAAGAAAGTCTAGATTGGTCGGGTGAAATGCGGCTCGGCGTCTAATCGAAGCCTGGGCCAAAGGGCTGGTTCAGAGCTACTTCGAGGGCAGAATAATCCAGATCTTTGCTGTTTTGTAGCTTCCTCCTTTCGTCCCTATGACGGAACTCCATAGTCCGATGATTTATTATAAAATGGAGGCAGGGGACTAGTGCTACTCCAGCGCTGCAATGTTTTCTGTAATCTCCCCTTTCTGCCTCCCACAGATCTGTCTTCCCGAGCCCTTTATTCAAAAGGCAATATAACCTCATTGGGAACTCTCTGTCATAACAAGTGACCACAGCACTGTCGGGGCAAAGATTGTTTTCTGGTGTAGCTGTACAGCGCCTAGCACAACGGGGTTCCAGTCCGGAGTGAGGCTTTGTGGGATGGGAGGCTAGTGGAATATACATGTAAGAATGGGGATAAAGAGATTCGTAAGGGCCAATGTCCAACTGTGTGTTTGATCAAAACGGTTCCCCAAAGGAGGCCCGAACTAAATAGGGGTTAGAAGAAAATGTGATCTTTATAAAGCAGCTGAGCTCCAGGGCCCAGGAAGATTTAAGGTTTGTGTTTGCTCTCAAAAGAGCTGCGCTGACATTTTTGGGTCTTGGGGTAAATGCTGATGAGCCGAGAAGCCTCAAAGATAATATTACTTTGTAATTACTTTTTTAGCTGAAGTTGTTTAGCTGGCTCCAAGTAATTAATGAAAGTTGGTGTCCGAACGCCTGATTTACGACTGGGTGTCGGCCTCGGGTCAGCAGAGGTGATCCCTTTCCATCTGAATGTACTCGGCAAAAATATAAGGTGTTTATTATTTTGGCCAGCAATTTTCGCTTTAAAGTAGGAGTCTATTTTTCATTTAACATTCCACCTTTTTATTGCAGACTCTTCGGAAAGCGGTTCTTAAAAAAAAAAGATTAAAGGGTAACTTTAAATCTGGAAATGGCAGATGAGAACACACGGCAGATGGGAATCTTCCTCTTTAATATGAGCAACAATTAATGAAAACATCCCTTTTTATGACTGAAACCGATCTGTCCTCTTTAAACAGGAACGAGACTTCCGATTTTCCGTTCTTCCGAGCGCACTGGCTGGCTTTGCTCCTGACCCGGAGCTGCTCTGTGCCAATGGGCATTTCTCCCTCCCCTCCCGGCCACAACACCCTCTTTGGCCCGTTCCCCCCCTTCAGGACCTCTCCGGAGCTGACCTTCTCAGCAAAGGCTTTGCTTTGTTTTTTAAACTCCACTCTCCCGGTCAGATCATGTATTGTTCTGGCCTCAATGCCACTTTCTCCCAGGTGGCTTTGAAATGGCACTTGTGTGGCTGCAATGGGGACAGTGAGTTATAGGGCAAACCCCCGCCATGCCCGATGTTAAATGCAGAGGGGGCTGGACCAGAGTAGAGCCGCAGTCAGAGAAAAGACACAACCAGCCCCAAGGGGGAGGCTTTAACTAGACCCGCAGCCGTAAACAGAGAGCGAACCATGGTGGTGCCCCGCTGTGGGGTTAGCGGAGTTCACTTCGATGCTATCTTGGCCGCAGGGAGCCATTGGGAGCTCAAGCCCTTGGAAGCGCGTAGGCTTCAGTTTTCGTCGCCTGCCTGGAGACACTTGGCAGGAAGCTGCTTCATGAGAAAGGTCAAGGCTAGGAACTAACTCCCGCTTCTCCTGTTGTTCTTTCGGAAGGTTACAGCGCGGTGGCGTTTGACGGGACTCCGAGTTACGGCCACACTCCCTCTCACCACGCCGCGCAGTTCACAAACCACTCCTTCAAACACGAGGACCCCATCGGCCAACAGCCCTCGCTAGGTAACGCCGGAGACCTTCATGGAGCCAACACCTCCCGCGCAGGGATGGCCCCAGCAATTGCAAATGTTGCCCGGGTTCTCCGTCCCCGAGGCTAGGGCTCCCAGTGCTAACATATGACAGTATTTTACTCTTGGCTGCTGCACAGCCTACCGATTTAATTGCAGGGGCTGTCTGAGCCCGCGGGCTCCACATAGGTGGGGGAGACTTAAAACGTAATGCACTCCAATGCCACTTGGTTAGTGGTGCTAAAGATGTTACACGGCTGGCGGGGATCTCACTCTAAATCCAGAGTGACTCCTAGTGGAGTCACGCCCGATTTACGCAGGTGGCAAAGGCGAGCAAAATCTGGCCGGTGCACACGAGTAAACTTGCTTTATACAGGCCCAAGCCCCGTGTGTTTGAATTCTGACTCCATTGACAGCTGCTTAATCCTGAAGCCAACCAGCCAACCTATGTTGTATTGGAACTTTTCCTAACTTTCGAAGCAGCGCTCCCCCTTTCCCATCCAGATTTCTACTAAAGGGGCTGAGCCTGGCCGTGGTTAATTCTCTCTCTGGTTTGTCCACAGGCGATCAGCAGTACTCGGTACCTCCACCAGTGTACGGCTGTCACACCCCCACAGACAGCTGCACAGGCAGCCAGGCCCTGCTCCTGAGGACCCCCTATAACAGGTACCTCCACGCGGAAGCCTTTACTGTTCGCTTCCTCTCTGATTGCATTTAACCTGGCTTGCTGCGCTGACAAGTTTTTTGGCTGGTGTGTTTGCTCCTTGGCAGACAGCTCCTTGTGTAGCAGAAATCGATTTTCTTTTCGTCTTTCTTACCTCGTGCTTTTATGCATTTTTCTGTTTTTGTCCTGATCACTGATTTTTTATTATTATTTTAACGAGGTATTTCCTGTTGTCCGGCGCACATGTTTTCCTCTGTATATGAAGGTCCTATGATGTAGATAACATGCCTGTCCCAGCTACCTGCTTTACTTGGATTGCTTCCCACTAGAGCGGGGACAATAACGAAGCCCTGCTAGTGTTTTGAGCCTGGCTCTGCTTCCTGATCTATACTACTATATTTTATGGACTATATCGCCTTACAAAGAGACACTGTCAGAAAGCTACCGTATAGCGATAGATCCTGACAAGGAATTTTCTAGTCCGGTGTCTGTACCATAGGAGCCAAGCTAAGGGCTTTCTTCTTTTAAATGAAGGGCCCGATACTCTTCCCCCCCAGTGACTCGATGGCAGTTTTAACTGAGGGCCAGATTCTGTTCCCAGTTAAATCCAGAGAGAGAGATTTGCCATTGAATTATGTGGGAATAGTATTAGGCCCAGAAAAAGGATTGATCAGATTGAAGTGATTATGAGGAACAGGAGTGACAGGACACAATATGAATGCTTGAAAACGGGGCGGGGGTGGGGGGAAGAGTGTGGTGTATAACATATGAAAATCCTGGAATTCTCTGACACACACATTATAAGAAGGCTGCCAAATGGATTTATATAAATGTGCTGCTTATGGTAGATTCTTACCAGCTGTGCGAAGCTGGTAAGAACTAAGACATGCCAAATTCATGTTGATACTTCTTCCCTAAAGCTGCGTTTCTTGGGGTTTGGTTCTTTTTCATACACCACTATCAATTCCATTTCCACTTTCACCCGAGTTGACCATTACAGGTCCCGGCCCCGCAACCGATCGTCTCATTTGACACCTGGAGTAGTCCGCCTGCCCTCGATCTACTGCAGGTGGGACGCTCCAAAGCCCATGCAAATTAACGGGAGGCTTTCAATTATTTAATTTCAGTGGTGTATGGAGCAGTCCCTCCGTGCTGTGTTCCGGCCTGTTCTTAAAAGGGGTATGTGTCCGGGTGTGAGGGGAGACTAGCAGGTCATTTAGGAATGACAGCAACGTACAATGCATTCGAAAATAAATATCTGTAATTCAGAAACCAGTTCATTTTAACGTTTTTCCCCCACGATGTGGCTTTGTACTCTTCTTGTGACTCCCAATGTGATGTAACAAGGGGTTAAATATACACTAAAAAGCAGAATCAGAAAGTTAGTACCTGCTTTGCTTGCCGCCAAAATATGGATCTCGTTTTCTGTTTGTGTTAAATGGCTCACGTCTATCATGGGCTCTTTCCAACAGCTATTTCCCATTTTCTTCGTTTGGCATGGGGGCCAGTTGTGTCTCCTTCAATTTTACAATGTGTTTAGGAGGGAGAAACGAAGTTACCCAAAATTTATTCTTCAACTTTTTGTGAACTTGGAGCCAGTCCCATATCTCTGAGTTGCTAAGTAACTCGAGCACACAAAACAATATGCCTTTGCAGAGGAAGTTGCAACTGACTCCTCTCATAGGCTGCTTATATCGTCTTTGATTAATCAACACTGGCCATGGGACAACAAAATTCTGTCACTTCCAGAAGCCACTTCTCCAAATAACGTGAGTTGACGTCAAGGGAAGGAGGGAATGAGGTAATGAAGGAAGGAAAGCAGCCTATCCACATAGATTAGTTAGTTGTAGCATAATTGGCGGGGAGAATGCCTTCGCTGAAACTGACAAAGATTGTTCATCTCTCAGGAAAATCTATAAATATGATTTGTAGAGAGGCCTCAAAAGGAAAAAAAAAACAAAACCCGTGTGGCTCTGTATAATTCGAGTGCAGCTCAAAGCACAGATCAAGTGTTTTCTTTCTTAGCAGTTTAGTCATGTTTCAGTGCCTTATAAGATCCCCTTGCATTTTGCACTTGGATTTCAGACAGCTCAGTGAAATCATCTCGCGCTCTGTTCCAGTTGAACTAATAGCTATAATGTGAAATGCTCAAATGGACTGACTTTAACGGAAACGTAATTTGGTTGATGGACCGCAGGGCAGGATCCTGGTCGCTGAATCGAGAGAACTCCATAAAACTTTATCCCGCCAGAACCCCAATAGCTAGACCAGTTCTTTAGAAACGAGCAGTTTCTGTAGAAACGGTGTGTCTGTCTCCTCAGCCATTGTAACCCTGGCAGTTCTGTTCTTTGGAGACTCGCTCTAAATTATTCTAGATTTGAACACAGACACTAACCCCTAAAGCTACTTCACTGAATGAGAAACCTTCTTCACTCTTGGAACAGCAGCAACAAAGCTTCTGTTTAAGCCCCGCTTGCCCTTGGCTGCCGAGTAGTACGGCTTCAGCATTCCTTCTCGCGATGGGATGTGAGCAAGCACAATCTAAATGATACTACTTATTCCACGGCGGATGCACTCCGTTTTACAAGTGCACTAATTATGCTTAATGAAGCAAGTCTAGCACTTTGATATATGCATTCCAGTAGGAAAGGGAAGAACTGTTGCTTGTTCTAAAACTGCAACCGAAGGTCTCTACCTTCCACCTTCCCAACGCCGTCTGGATAATAGTCATTTTTCATTAGCTTCTGTGACATTTTCCTTAATGAATAGAATAGGGCACAAACACTCCATCGCCAGTAACTTAAAATCTCGTGCTGTGAGTTTTGGAATTAGACCCTTACATTCATGGCTAGCTGAAACTCGATCCTTAACTCACCCTATTCCCGCTCGGCATTGTAGCATGCAGTCTTTTCTCCCCGATTTGCGGCTTGATCCGGCTCCCAGTGAAGCCAATGAAAGTTGTAACACTGACTGCAGTGGGATAAGGATTAATCCCTTAAACTCTTTTGGAGCTAGCAGCAAATGTAGGCATAGCTCTCCCAGGACGTTTACACACGTCAGCAAAAAAACGTTAGTACTCCAGTTTCTCAACAGTTTGTAATGGTTACACTGGCAGATCTTTAAAATGTGGGCTCTCCAGCATTTCATTAGAATAGGGAGTCTCTCCTAAAATAGAGGATGGGGTGCTATGCTAGTCTTCTTTCGGTACCTTCAGCCCTTGGAATCACGAATAAAACCTCCTAAGGAGACCACAGTTTGACTTAATCCAAATGGATATAGTTCTTGTCCTTAGCAGCTGTCTGCTGTACATAGGCATATATAGAGACTGTACACTTGGGCACCAGTTGTAAACGACACTTGGAAACAAGTTGTTTGTTGAAGCCTGGTAGAAAGTTGAGCTACAATTTTGGCTTTAATGCACATTCCAGAACATCAGTTGTGTGAACAATTACAAGACAGTGGTGATCAGAATAAATCCAAAGTTCACTTACTGATGTGGTTTTAAGTATCCTCTTGGATCACCAGGTTCATCCCAGTGAGTGTGTCAGATCCATATGATCTCTATTTCTCTGAGTACTAGAAGCAGGAAAACTGGTGCCCTGTTTGGAGGCAGAGCCAGTTGGCCTCTAGGCAGTACAGAGGGTAGGAAGCATGGACTGGAATTTATGAAGAACATACCTCATTTTTCATGTTAGTTCCTTAATTCCTCCACAGAAGATGATAGAGGAGTGGCTAGGGAGAACACAGATAGTAAAGATTAGTACAGATGCAAGGAACATATTAAACTAACTCTTGGCCCAAGTGTTCTCCAACTTGGCTTTCTGTGGATCGCTCTTGGAGAGATCCTCTCCTGTGGATCACCAGGACCTGCTCTGCAAAATATGTAATTCTTCACATCTCCAGGAAGGGCTTCTTGGACTTTTGGTGGCCCATTGACCACAGTGTGATAGTCATTGTCTCCATTCCTGTTTGGAGAGCCTATCCTTTTTCTTCTTTCTTCTCACTCCACCCCATGCACAACTAAACCAAGATCGATAAAATCTAAAGGTATCCAACTTGGTGTAATTTAGGACGACTTCTGGCCTTATCCATTTGTATGTTACACCAACTTGGACTGCTTAGATTGACTTAGCCTGCTGTCAGTAATATGGTCCCTTCCTTACATACACAACCTCTGGATTTGACCACTGGAGAAATCTAAAGCTCCACCAGCTTCCATAGACTTCAACATCATCCCCTCAGAAAATCAGTCCAGGAATTTAGGTTTGATAGTATGGATTTAATTACCTAAATTTAGGCACACTCATCTTGGTGAAAATGCCTAAATTGATCTCTCTCTCTAGATGTTTTTAGATGTTCATGTGCATCCTCACACACTGCTGTAGTTCATGGAGGAAAAGCTTTGTTATATACACAGGCGAGCTAGAGTGGCAAAAGGGTACCAAAATCCTGAGAGAGAGAGGCTTTGTAGGAAATGTTCTCTTCTGAGTGTTTATGAAATCTCTATAAAAGCTGGCTAAACTGGAAAATTAAATTGTGTTAGAACAAGTATTAACACAGTATTAATCACCATGCGATACTTAATTTAGACCAGGACTGTGATTAACATCTGGTTTTGGGTAGCCCTATACTGAACTAGGATTAATCCCAGCTGGTTGATGCCAGGCAGTATTTGTGTAGCTGTTTCATAGAGGTGTTGTTGATATTTGTTAACACACAAGTAATTTTTCAAGCCATTGTTTTGCATTAGGAGAGGGCCCACAGAGTGTTCCCACAGGTGAGCACTACAGTAATGCTCCACCTTTATTAGCAGGCCAACCCTATTAATTCTCTTCTTTTCTGCAGTCTGTTTAGCAGTTACTTAACACACGTTTCACTGTGTGTATATACATATTAGTATTTTGTTTTGTTTCTTTAGAAGTGGAGGAAGGAGGGGGAATTGAGCGCAACAGCCGATTGGTGGCACTAGAGTCATGGGAGTTGTCTGTTATACTGGGTGCATCTAGTTCAGAATCCTGTCTCAGATAGTAGCCAGTCCTAAATGCTTCATAGGAAGACATAAGAAACCATGTAAAGGACGTTTATGCAATAAGTTACCCATAAGGAAAGGCTTCCTTCTGGTCTCTATAAGTTTAGAGGTGGCTTTATGCTTTCAGAAAAGGGGTTTATAGTCCTATCTATTTTTGTATCTTGTTTAATGTAACTCTTTACTGTTCTCCCTATCATACAAATGTCAAATCCTTTCAGAACCCTACAACTGTATCCTTGTGGCAATGAGTTCCACAGGATAATTATAAATTTTGTGTTTGTAAAAAGAAAGCCGGGCTTTAAACTGTTTTGATCTCTGAAAGCAGAGAGGCATCAACTCTCATTTCACAGTCACCAGCAGTACTCAGACTTCCTATTGGTCTGGTCAGTGTCTGAATCCTATAAAAAATCTGATGTAAAATTCATAACGATGCCTTTAACAGGTTAACAAACAGTACATTTACAAAACTCCAGAGTTCTCCATATGGTGATTCACCAAATACTGCTCTTGACAAGATTTCCAAGTCTAGTTAGCTAGTAGCAACCAATTTGTCCATAATAAAGAAGGAAGTAAGGAGAAAATATGCAAGCAAGACCTTTCCATTGTTTTGCCCTGGTAAAAGAGACAGTAAGAAAGGTGATAACTTGAAATAAATATTCAAGAGCCCATAATTCTTATAATGGAAGTAACAGTATCTCTGAAATCTCCAGTTTTGGCAATTACTTGTTCTCTCTTATAACACAAGCACCGCATCTGCCAAGAGATATTGTGTCTGCTGTTGAGGGCTAGTTATTGATGGCAAAGCGATGCAGATTGCAGGCGTGCACTGAAACGCCAGCATTTGTGATTTCATTAAAATGGTGATGTGAACTTTTCTACCTCATGCTGTTTAATGTAGTAAACATGTTTAATGTTGAAAATTTACTGTGAGTCACACTTGCAAAGACTTTAAGACTGGAGGAGTTTCAGTTCAGATTATAGCTCTTTCTGTGCAGAGGTCAAGAACTCAGTAATACTGCCGCGCAGGCCAAAACAAACTCTATATGATCTACTACTGGTTTCCTTTAAAGTTCCTCTTTCGCTCAGTGTTGACTTCCTTTTATTTCACTCCAACTTACATTAATCCTCATTGTAGAAAAGTCTCCCCTCCTGTTTCATTTTAAAAACATCTCCGCAATGAAAATAAGTTATTTTTAGTGTCCTATTTGTGGTCATTTGGGGGAACTAGTGAATCGATGGGAATCAATGCAGGCAAATCCCCAGAGACTCCAGTTTTCCTTCTTATCATTCAAATCGTATTTAAAGCTAAGATTTGAACATAACTATAGACTCTGAGACCATCCTGTAGAAGGGGCAGTAATCTATTTTAGATGTCACTGGATGTATGGATACCTTGTTATATTAGATACACCATACTTAACTCTCTTTGTAGAAGTCCGATGGTGCACTTGGCAAATTCGGCCAAGCAGGCCATTTCCTGCCTCCCGCTGGCTTCCAGCCTGGGGTGATCAGCCGGGGCTCCCCGAGTTCGCAGTACTTCATTCCAGCTCGCTGTGGCTGGGCATTTGGAGTCTCTCCCCAGCAACAGCAACAACTTTCACCATCACCTCTGGGTTCTATTTGCAGCATGGAAGGGGAGGCTGTTTCCAGTGGAGCTGAGAAGCTCAAAAACTTCCAGCCAGGATATGATGTGATCTGTAGCTTTAGGGCGGCTGCATCATTGCTATTATCCCATGGAAGTAGCGGAGAGAACTCCGCGGACTGCCATGGGAGCAGGACTAGGCTCGTGATACCCACCGACCCTGAATTATTCGCGGGTCTACAGCCCTAACTGATCTTAGATGGGGATGGTGAACGCTACCCCCCCTCCCCCCCTTCCTCCACGCACCTGGAGCAAAATGGAGTTTGCTTGTCAAGGCAATGGAACCACGCTTACCTGAGAGCAATCGAGGATGCTCGGTAAAACAAGGAGACAATTCAATCCAATCCCCCACCACCCCAGATACCTCGTCACTCCTTAAAACCTTCCAGCCCAGATCGGTGTATTCAAGCACAGAATTGGTTCCTGCCATAGGCGCTTTATGTTCCTCCTCCTAGTTAACGAGTGTGGCTCTGGTCAGGCCGATGGGGGATTTCCCAGCCTGAGTGTAAACAAATAAACTAACCCGACGCTGGCCCTTCCCCGCGGTTATCTTCAGGAGGGGCTGAAGTCAGTAAGCGGCCGAAGCGGGCTCCCAAGTGTTTAGGAACGGAGGGGTCTAACCCCTTCTTTTCCCGGTGTGATTAAATCCTGGTGACTTAACCAGGGGGTGATTTTAGATCGGGAGCCATCTGTGCACATGGCTTCTCTTGTGTATGCGAATGACCCCCGGCTGCGGGGCTAGACCCCGGCAAGGGGTTTTCAGCCGAGTTAACAGGCGTTGATCGTCCTCGAGGGCGAAGCGGGCCGGGGTCCCTGCTGCGGGAGAAATGGGAGCCGAGTCCCAGCTCTGGGGGCACCCGCGAGACTCCGAATAGCGCGGAAAGGGGCCGCTCGCCCAGCTGGGCTCCGGAGCAGCGGGTGACAGGCCAGGTCCTGGCTTTGTAGCTTAAACTAACCCCCCGCAGCCCCGCTGGCCTGGTGGGAGGAAGCGAGTGGAGAAGGCCCGGCCGGGAGCGCGTTACCCCGGGCTCCGGTCACAGGAGTGGGGAGCGGGGGGGAGGGAGTGGTCAGGGGGCTGGGCTGCCTGGTTCTGGGTTAGTCCCTTTCGCGCCCCCGGGGGGGGGGGGGGAGGAAGGGATGCTTGGGCCTGTCCCTGTGTTCTCCGAGGGCCAGGTGAGCACAGCGCCCCCCCCTCCATCCCGCCCGCCCGCGCCCCCTGGGAAGTAAACTGCAGGGTCGGCTGCAATTTCTGGTGGGAGCTTAGCGCGTTAACCTTCACAAATCGCTCCCCCGCCCGCAGCTCCTGGCTCCCCTGGTACCTTGATTGCCCGTGGGTGGCCTCTCGGGTGGCACCGTGTTCCTATGGTCTCCTCTTTCTCCGCAAATATATAACAAGTGACTGGTGGGGCCAATTTCTCTGGGCCGCATTCTGCCCTTGGACACCGGGTGCGCGATAACTTCCCTGGGAGCCGGGGGGGGAGTTTCGATGAGGATGTTGCAAGGGGCAAACCACCTTTGAGTTTATTTGATGCCAAGTGTGAACTCCCGACCCCTTGAGCGGAGAATTGCCCCGATCGCACCGGCGAGGCTGTTTTTGTGGCCTGGACACCCCGTTGTAAACCTCCTGTTGAATGGAGCGCATGAGCCAGCCATGCTTCCAACGGTACCGAAACGGAGCCCAGGGCCCCCTTCAGGGTGTCTCTGAACATTGTCCTGGTTCCTAAGCGATGTGTTTTGTGCCCTGTCACCAAACCCAGTCTGGGATACAGTGGCTGCTGGTTAGTGACAAGATGAATGTGTACTGCTTGATGAAAAAGCAAAGGAGGGAGGGGGGAATATTGTGGAGGAGGCTCTTATAAATGAACTGTCAAGGGAAAGAAAGTTAAAGGGAAATCTCCTGCTGTAAATGCATCGGGCGGGCACTTCTAATAAAAATCAGGGCCCTGGAGGAATTAATTACAGCAGCATTACAGGAAGAATTCGTGGAATTGCAAAACGTAGTGGCACAGACCAGCACGAACTGCTGTTGCAAATGGGGAAACTGCAGGAGAGTCTAACAATTTCTGAGCTGATATGCAGGACATTGTAGTAGCATAATAGCAGTTCAGACATGCTAATGAATAATAGTGTCCCGCGATACTGACAAATGATATTACACATACTTGAAGACTGAAGTAATTTAACTTGTTTTTATATGCAAAAGCTTCCCACTGGAATCGGACTTTTCTAGCTCACTTCTACCTGCCATGAAAAAAACTCTGGCAACAAAATGATATATAATCACTGCACAAGTCTAGTGAGGTTAGCTGTTATTAATCAACCAGGAGTCTTATGTTGATTGTGAATTGCTATTTCACTGGCACCCACATCAATCAGAAAATCGATTCGAAAGGTCTAGAGACTCTAGAGAATCTGGTTTCAGCGAGATTCTCTGCGGCAGATCGGAGAAATGTTGTGGAGCAACGAGAACCTGGATTTCCAGGAGAAACAAGATTCAGAAAGAACACACGGCGGTTTTCTATGGTGAAGTGTTTTGCAAGCATGCTGTGTAGATAGAAACCAGCTTGCTCAGCCCTGTCTGTATAGCTCTCCTCTTACGGCTAACTTACCGAGAGAACCCTAGGCAAACGGGTTGCTTTTGGTGTTACAATTCTCTAGCAGCTTTTCTTCCCCTCCAAGCACATACCTGATCACTTTTATTGATAAATTATAATAATGCTCAACACTTACACAAATATCAGACCTGTAATCTCCGTTTCTTTTGGTTGCAGTTGATCTCAAATAAAGAAAACCACGGAAGTGTTTTCTTAAAAAATAGAAAGTAAGCAACTGACAACCAGTTTCTGAGAATATTGTTGTCTGCTTAGTTCATTGTTCTAAGATTTATAAAATTTTACAAAAAACATAAAACCAAAAAAGACTAGTATTCCAGTTGTGAGTTTAATTTATGGTTCAACCACTCCATTTTTTCTTCTCCAGTCACTATATATATAACATTGGTCACCATTCCTGATAGCTTTCAGTCCATTAACCACACAATCCTCTACACTCTTTATTAAAAGTTAATTCACTTGCTTTCTTTTTTACAAAATAAGAAATCTGCTTTATTGCTAACCCACAAATCTGTATATATTGGTTCAATTAATTTAATTGCAGTATATTTTTTCTTTAAGAGCTTTAGTGTGTATAATTTCCATTTAACATTTACAAGTTAGATCACAATGAACACCTTGTCTTTTACTACATAATCATTCTTTCTTTTTCTTTTAAAAGTAATGTCACAATCAGATAAAAGATTGAAATAAAATAAATTCATTTGGTATTGCTATATGTATTCTGAAAACACTTTTTAAAAAAGAAAAATGAAAATTATTGCTTCTTTTTTTTAAGTATTACTTGAATTTGGTCAAGTAATTTTAGTTCTAATTCTAGATATTTTCATAACAGTGACAATTTATACCAAATGACCTCACAGCTTGAATGCATGACATGGAATCAAATGAACTTGGGATCTACATTAAAGGGGTAAGGTGTTTTATTATTTTGTAATCTTCTTCTGCATTAGCGTAGTTAACATCATTTTATTTTTTATTTTATGAATGGAATAAGGTTACTGGCACATAAAATGCTAACCTGTCCAAAAATGGGTCTTTATTTGTCTGTAATTTAATATGTTGAGTTTAAAAAAATAACCCTATTGAACTATTAAAAGTTTTATTCTATTAGTTTACAGTTAATAAAAAATTTATGGTCAAGTTTTCTCTTAGACTTTTTAGTCTAAGATTAGTCAACGGGGAAAGAACTAGCAATATTTTCTTAAATTGTTGTTGGGTTGTGTGGTTGTTGGTTTTTTTGGTCTTTTGACTTAAACCAATATGTCTTGGAGAACAGTATGTTGGTTGTAGATTTTTAACCATTTTACTGTCTAAACAAAGTGTCTTCATTGTAGGTTACACAATTCAGATGCCAAGTAAATACAATAATTTTCAGTTTGTGTGAGCAAGGATTTTTCCAGTAATAAGCTAGTAATATTTGAATATAAGTTGGGATAATATGAATGTAAAAATCTGTATGATTATAATTACATTATTATAAGCAGCCATATTATTCCATATATACTGCACCAATATGTGATAGGATGGACTGCATGATTGGGTATGAAGACAAGGTAGTTCTCTACTCCAAAGCACTAACAAAATAAGCCCAGGAATGAAGGATGGGAAACAGTGGAAAAACCTCTGCAATTGAATGGTGAAGTTGAGTGTGGAGATTGTCAGTTCTGTTAACTTCCATTAATGCAAGTTTTAAAAAAAAGATGCTTTTTTTTTGTTTTGTTTTTTTAAGATTCTGTCCTCTGATTAGCTCAAACCTGCAGGGTAGTGTCTTCTTGACCCCATCATAACAGCTGTTGGGTCAGAGTGCCATTCAGAAATGTGCTTTCTGTAACTTCTGTAACAGTGGCTGCCCAATAGATCTTGTGCTGGATTCAGCCCTGGGCTTGCGCTTGCTTGGCATCTGGAATACCTGCCAGTGGGTTGCTTGGCCTAGCTCAGAGCCAAAGGCAGTGCGTGACCAGTGCAGTGAGTGAAATAACAATGGTGGCTGTTAGAGAGGGCCTGAGGAGTGAGACACAGGCAGGGGTGGCCTGAGCAAGAAAGGAGAAGGGGAAAGAGCCACAAAAAAAAGGGAGAAGAGCGTTCTGTGTGTGAGGAGTGTGCGGGGCCTGATCATCCGCCTGGGTATCAATGCTGGGATGATCAGACCCTGGTCTGCTCTCACCATCCTTGCCATAATCAGCCTCAAAGTGGCCCACCCCAGTGTTCTCCACGCTCCTACAACACAGTGAGAACAAGAACAAATGAAAGAGTTCCAGGCTTACGCTACTGCTGCTACCTCCTGTGTCTCTTTCCCTCCATTCCTTTCTCTCTAGTTCAAACCCCACTCTGCTCTTCATGCCAGCTCTTCTCACCCTCTTTTTTATTATCTTTTCCTTCTCTGGGCCCCACATCCTCTTTCCCCGCCTTTCCTGGACCTTTCCATCTTCTGTGGCTTCCTTCCTCCATACCATTGTCACCCTCCCACCTGCAGGGAATGGACTCTAGCCTGTTTGCCGCTTGGCCAATATGGGTTTCCTGTTACTCTGCAAGCAGGAAGCCCGCCTCCGAGGCGCTGCAGATCAGAGACATTAGTAGGGTAGCAAAGACACAGGGTCTGGTTCCTCCAGGGTCAGGGCTTCTGTCCCTCCCTTCCTGTAGGTAGGACAGTAACTGTATTGAGAGATTCCAAAGATGTCTCCTCAGTTCCCTTGCAGGGTTGTCAGTAAAATGTTACCACTCTTGCCCTTCCAAAATGGGACAGCACCCAGGCACTGTGGAAGAGGACGTGCTAGGAAAAATGAATAGAGCACATCAGGGGGTTTGTCTGGACTAGGGTACGAACAGGATTTATTTTTTAAAATATGTTTTAGTAACACAGTGTAACTAACTCATTCTAAAACTCTAGTGTGGGCAAGGCAAGTTGTACTTTAGCAAGGGCTACCTGGTCCAGTTTAAGGCTTGGGGGGAGCCTTGACTTCAACTCAACAAGCTAGCTTCTGCTAACATACAACTTGCCTGGTTCAGAGTAGAGTTTAATAACATGCCAGTTAACATGTTCTCAAGAACTGTCTTTTGATCCTTGTCCAGATAGAGCCAACATTTGCCTGACTTTGTAAGATAAATTACGAATGCTCTTTACCCTTTTCTGAGTAAATATATATGAATATATTTTTTAAAAGGGAGCTTTCCAAACTAATATGTGGGAAACTGACTTGATCCAGATCTATCAGGTATGGTAATTGTGCAGGCTGCCTTCAGTATTGCACTGTAGTCTGCAGTTTTGCTGATCTGCTTCTAGCCCTCATTTGGGAATGGTACTTGAAGTCTAGAGGCACTAGATAGCAGTGTAGTAAACCATGTTGTCAGAGCAAATAGTGAAATGAGCATGAGTCTGAAGTAGTCATCTTCTGTGGTACACCTGGAATCTGTTAGGCAGTTCCCTTACTGGAGAGAAAGGGGAGCCCCTTCTCTTCCCCCTCAAATCCAACTATTGTGTACAAATCAAGCTGACCAGCTCTGCTGCTGAGATTATTTCCTACTTTTTTCATAACTGTTTGTAATTTCCGCTTTAAACTGCACCCTTTTTTTAAAAAAAAAAAACCCCTTCATTGCAATATTAGACACTGTTTTGTCTCTTCTGAAGAAAATATCCTGCAAAAAGGAGAAACACATCAACCTTGACCGAGGTCCAAGTTATTAAAACAAGGAAGAGGTTATTCTTTGGGGAACTGAGTGGAAAAAAAAGGGACACAATAGAAATATTAAAGGAGTACTGAACAAAATAAATGGTTTTACTTGTCCAAAAGTGCAGACTGTTAGCAGTGTAAAGTTTGTGACCTAGAATTCTTGAAAGGAAAAAAAAAGAAATTAAGATGAATGATCTATGGTAAAACAAAGCTGAAAGTTTTGGTATAGGCCAAGATTGTAGAATCTGTGGAAAATCAGTGCTATACATGGCCTCATCACTGGTAATATGAGCCAAAATAGTTATCAGTCTTCTCTGGCTGAGAGTTACAAAACACATTACCTCCAAATTCAGTTGCCATGAACATAAGGTACTCTTCGTAAGATTTGCATCTTTCAAATATATGAACTGTTCATAAGTGATTCCCAGGAATTTACTGTTCCAGATACAATTTCAAGTTTGAGAAAGGTATTTTATGAATATTGCCACCTTTATGTTGAAACAGAGAGTTTCATTTCTCTCCAAAGATGACAATCCTTATATAGATATTCCCGTCTTCCCCCCACCACTTCCTCATGAATCAGCTGAACTTTCTTTTATGTATTGTATTATAAAGAATAAAGAAATATTATTGCAAGTTTGCAAGACATTGGGAAATCTAAAATTATATGTTAGTGATTAGGGACTAAACCCTATTATTTTACATGAGCTTAATTCAGTAGCCCCTTTCCTGAGTTTATATTCAATTTTAATGTAGTAAAATGAAACCACTACCATGCATTCTAGGCACGATTGGCAGTGACACCTATAGTTACGGTTGCCTGGCACTTTCTGTTAGGTAACCTTACTCAGCCCCCCGCCCCCCGCCTTACCCCTTGTGCATAGGCATTATGATATAGTCTTTGATTATGTGATACATGCTATTTTATCCACAGGACCCCTATCTCATTTAGTGGACAGGATAGACAGGAGTCAAGAAATGGATCTGGATTGCATAGTGAATGAGACTGTTGTCTGTAGAACTGTTCTCCCCACCCCTCCCTGATTTGTTGCAAACAGTGGAAGGTATGGAGTGAATGAAGCAAAGGATTGCAGGAAGAGAAAGAATGGTCTCATGGATAAGGCAGTCAAATGTCACTCAGAAGAACAGGATTCTTGCTTTTCCAACTTTTCACAAGTGTTCACTAGAGGCAGGTCTACACTACGGCAGGGATCGACTCTGTGAGATCAATCTATCGGGGGTTGATTTATCACGTCTAGACTAGACGCGATAAACCAATCCCCGATCGCTCTCCCATCAGCTTCTGTACTCCACTGCTGCAAGAGGCACAGGGGGAGTCAGCGGGAGAGAGGCAGCAGTCGACTCACCGCTGTGAAGACGCCGCAGTAAGTCAATCTAAGTACATTGACTTCAGCTACACTATTTCTGTAGCTGAAGTTGCGTATCTTAGACTGATTCACCCCCCGCCCCCAGTGTAAACCAGGGCTTACTGTGTTCCTCCTTTTCTGGTGTGCAAGTTGAGACAGTTGGGGCCTGATTTGTATTAGTGCTGAGAGCTCACAACTGCAACTGAAGACAGTGGGCACTGTGCTTTGAAAATATAAAGTGCTATAAAGATGCTAATTACTCTGAAAAATCAGGCCTTTTATACATCTGAAGGTGGACACTCAAAATTAGTGGACACTTCTGATAAATTTGGCCTTAATCTCTGAGCCTTTGTTTCACAACTGTAAAATAGGGAAAATAACATGGTGTCATAGGGGGTGATGTGAAGATACTTTCATTCAGGACTATTGCATCCTCCATACTATGGTGATGAGAATCTTGGAAGGCTCATGAGGAAATAAATATTTCTTTATTCAGTACAAGTTTTGGATAGCATATGATAAATAAGTAATATAGCCACATACTGAATAATGAGAATAAGGAGAAATATTGACTAGCTGCCTGTTCAGCTGTCTGATCTAGTCCCTGACAGTCTCAGAAGTGCCACTCAGGTGCGTCCAAGAACTGGGGTCATGATCTGAAAAAAGACTATTGTGCAGCATCCCACTTGTTTTGCACAGACCATTCAACACTGGATAGGAGGCTAAACCCTGCTGTGGTAGCTGAGCCTGTGACTAGCTAAAGAGGCTACCAAACAAAGAGCTCTGTCAAAAAGCAGATAGAAAATTGCAGAAATAAGGGTCATGCTATCTGGAAATTGAAGTTAACGTGTACAGTCCCACTGAGGTCACATATGTAAACTGGCAGAGTTTGGCTCAGTGCATTTTTCCTTTCGCTCTGTAATCAATGGCCTGGGCACACTGATGTATTGCTATTTGCTTGGTCTCATTGGAAAGAACAATGGAGAGATCCTTTGCAAAGCACTATTACAGTTGCATTCTAAAGCAAGACCCTTAAGGTTTAGGCTTTCTATAATAGATTAACAAACGAACCTTCATCATAGCCCTCTAAAACACTATTAGTAAGTTCTGGGATTCTAAGTTGTCCCTAGCTGGGCTCAGACCTGCAGCCAGTGTTAATGGGGGCACGCAGTGATATGTTTTTCATGGTGTTAAATATTTCCCCCTTTTCTCTTACATAAGAATGCCTAATCATGAATTTATCCTATCCTTTGTGAGGAAGTGAAGTACTCTCCCCATTTTACAAGTAGGGAATTGAGGCACGGAGGGTGATATCCTACTTCCCATTGACTTCAGTGAGACAAGGATTTCACTCAGAGAGTGTGAGCTGCCCAAAGAAGTACAAATGCAGAGCTGTGAATTGAGCCCAGGTCTCTGAATACTGATCCAGTGCCTTAATCTCAACACCCAGCTTTTCCTTCTCTGTAATGATTGCACACTGGGCCCTAATCAGTGAAATCATTTCTCTGATGTTCAGTTGCCTTGGAGAATGCAGATGAAGCAGCAACTTTATGCTTCCCTCCTGCTTAATAGCATTATCAACAATAACAGGAGGAAAAATCATCTATATCATTAATCAGACTTCTCTTTATTGCCTCAGTAATGGCATGTATTTCCCATAATATTGGGTAGTAAACATTTTAGCAAAGGAAATGAGCTTTATTTCTTTCTGTACTGTTATCATACACACTGCCCGCACCCTTGTTCTGCCTCATTTTTGGCTCTGTTTCTACATCCAAATATTCCAGTTCCAGCATTGAAACACTAGTAAATTGCATCTTAACGTGGTGGCTGTTTTGTGTAATCTTTCTTTCTGAATATTTTAATTCTTCCATTTGATGAGTCAATGTGCATTCATGTTTCATGCTGATAGTTGCTCATGCTTCTCAATATGCCCTAGAGCTTCCCTTATTTTAATCTTATGAAATAATAATAATAATAAAAATCAAGTTTGACTCTCCAGATTTAAGTTGAGGCTAGTTGTAAACTAATCAGACAGTTCTAGTGTAACAAAGTAAAGTTGGTGTGTGAGAGAAATTGCAGGTTGTGGGGTTTTTTATATATTCAGATTATAAAGTAATCTTTTATGAGATTTTTTTTTATAACATCTTAGACTGGTACAACTCTCTAAAGCTGCTCTGTTTTTCATCACACATTCTCATCTGTAAAACCTTCATTTTTATTAATCTCTGTACAATCTGTACAGTGTTGAGATTAATCATTTTAAAAGAGCTACTCTCCAAGTGTTAAGGATTTTCTGGCCTGATGCTAAAGGCAAATGTGTCTAAATGCTCTATAGTATATAGCGTTTGCTTAGCATTTTATGTTGCGTAAGTATCAATCTTTGTTTTGCAGAAATGTGGAGCTACATTTTATGCATTTTTTCCAGGTCTGCAGCTGGCTGCCTAGAACCAAAGGACAATATATATATGGGGCCATCTCAGCAACCAACTAGATGAACTCTAAATATTTATAGTCCAGTTCTGCCTTTGAATAGATCTGTGCAACTTTCATTGAAATCCAAGGGAATTCTGTATTCCCCAATGAAGGCAGAATTGAGACCCTTAAGGGCCAAGTCCTGCAGTTTTTTCTCAAGAACTCCTGTGGGGTTTTTCTTGCATCACTAAAATAGTACTGTCCTGACAACAGGTTTAACTGCATCTGGCTTTGCTTAGCCTTGACTCTCTTTTCAGCATTTCAACCCTCCCATCAGTCATAAATATGACTTTCAACATTAAACAGAGGAAACTTTTTTTTCTCCCCGAATTCCCACTCTGCAATTAAGACCTTGGCTTCAGTTGCAACTTCTTTATTTTAAAGCATAATCTTTGTTTTTTCTTATTTAGCTCAAATGCAAAGATGCAGAATTATAGAGATTACAATCTATTTGTAGAGTTGCAGGACAGTTGATCCCTTGATAAACAAGCAGGACACATTTATTTATTTTATTTATTTATTATATATTAATATTTTTACTTGCCTTTAATGGTCACAATGTACTAGGCATTTCCTGCTCACCCAGGTAAATATATTTCCTACTCCAAAAAGCTTAAAGTCAAAGAATTTCCCACTCTTTTTTTTTTAAAAAGATCTCCAGCTGAAAGATGTGTATTTGTAATTATTTTAGTGTACTGCATGCGTTAACTCACTGATCACTTCTATTGCTCATAGAGGTTGGACTTTCCTCTGGTTGCTATCTCCTTTGTAAAATAAAACCAGTGGTTGTGAGTCTGTAATTTTTGGAAAGTCTGAAAAGTTGTAGAGGAGCTGCCAGACTTACACTAGTTCTTCCATTGAGTCTTCCACATTCTAGTGTATATGCTAAATAAATTATGGGTGTATCAAAAAATTCACATAGCTTGGCATGCATCATGTTTGCTCTTAGCAAAAGGGAGATAGCGAGAGGGGAGATATGAGAAATCCAGTCTATTTCACAAGCTGTGTGACAGTCACTATCAGTGTAGAGTGAGATTTCAATTCAAAGCAGCAGCTACAGGCCCAATTTGTGAAAGTCTTACATTGCTGTACCAACAGTCCCATTAATTTCTGTAAGTGCCCCCAGTGTTAGACTATTGCAATTGTTTAGGGTCAGATTACTCTATCCTTACTCATTATTGAGTTGTGCCTTTCTACCCAAAAGGTCTTACTCGGCATGAAAAAAGTTAGTATAACAGGGCCATATATGATACGTTCCTGTCAATGCTGGTGGGTTTTAAGAAACAGGAACTATAGTTTCTTCTTACTAAGATGCCTTTTCAGGGGAACTGTTAAATGGGTAGTTTGCTCACTAGTTAATATATGAGTGATCAGGTGGCTTTGAAAACAATTTCTAATGTGATCAAGCCTTTCACTACAGTTCTGCTCACCAAAGCAAAGAGGGCATATGACCAAGAGTAATGGGATGAAATAAAAAAATGTATGAGGAATGTTAGAGAAAACTTCCTGTTAATGAAAATTAAGCTTTGGGAATACAGAACAATTTGGTAGAAGCCCCATCCCTGGAGATATTTTAAAAGTAGACTGGAGAAAATACCATGAGGAGCATTCCAAGGGATCTCGTATAGCTTTCTTCCATTTCTAATTCCTGGGAGAAGTGGGTTCTGCTGGCTACTTTCCATTACAGAACTGAATAGTCTTTCAGAAAATCCTCGGCAACAACAAATTAAAACCTTGCAAGTCTCCTGTATTTCAGACAGTGTAGAGTACAAGTTAGTCTGTGTTTTGTAGCATGATTTCTACTATAATTTGTTGTACCTTTGGAGGTTTCTTTCAGGTTAAAGTTTCCCATATGTTTAGGGTGTCTTCCTACAAACTATCTTGTCTCTTGAACTATCTAGGCCAGGGGTCAGCAACCTTTCAGAAGTGGTGGGCTGAGTCTTCATTTATTCACTCTCTAATTTAAGGGTTCACATGCCAGTAATACATTTTAATGTTTTTAGAAGGTCTCTTTCTATAAGTCTATAATATATAACTAACCTGTTGTTTGTATGTAAAGTAAATAAGGTTTTTAAAATGTTTAAGAAGCTTCATTTAAAATTAAATTAAAATGCAGAGCCTCTCAGACTGGTGGCCAGGACCCGGGCAGTGTGAGTGTCACTGAAAATCAGCTCACGTGTCGCCTTCGGCACTCGTGCCATAGGTTGCCTACCCCTGGTCTAGGCTGCCATCTGGGGTGTGGACCTGATAGGTGAAGGATTATAAAGCTAAACTAGGCTACTCAGACCAGTGACTAATAATGATAAAGTTTACATTTACTCTTGCTTTCCTAGGGCTCTAAAGATCAGCAACTGCTTCTGCTGTGAACTGCACAGATGCCTCTTTCTTGATATAACATGCTAATTCCCTTCCCCTCTGCGATTAAAACAGATGTTGCCAAGTGGTAGATGCTTCTTTCCTTTAATAGGCTTTTACACAGGTAGAAGATTTAATTGCTGCTGTCCTTTGAATCAAGAGGAAAATTCAACATTGATGGGTTGTTTGTGGCTCTCTATTGGTGCATGCTGTAGCAGGTTATTATTTGTTTGTATTCTGACAAAGTGGGTATTCACCCACGAAAGCTTATGCTCCAATACATCTGTTAGTCTATAAGGTGCCACAGGACTCTTTGTCGATGTATCACTGGAATATCTCACAGTTATTAAAGGGAAAAATCCATCAGTGTTCCTATCTTTCTACACACCAAAACATAACAGTTTGCAAGATACATCTTAACTAAGTACACAAAATTGTGAAAAAAACATTTATTTCAAATGTTGCTGTGCTGCTGCCTGGGGAATCTTGATAATTTACACCAACTGAGCATAGGATGATTTTTTACAAAGAATTGAACTACAATGCATCTTGCAAGCTGATATGTGGGTTAAATGGTTAAGACACTGATTTGTAATCTGTACTTATGAGTACACGACTGCTATTCTTATAAATGTCATCACTTTCTCAGTACTATCTGGTAATATCTGAGTCATGAGGTGCTGACAAAATCCACTGTACTTAATGTGAAACTTGAGGCATTTTGCTCATTCCAAAGATATTAGCAATAGCCAGCTCGGCATTTAGCTGATAAATAACTTTCACATATGTTTATGTTTCTTTGTGTCTTTTTTTCTTAACATCTTTGTGGTAATGCATCACACCTTAAACCATAACAATACTCCTTTTTTCTGGACAGTATTTATTGGGCAATAACAAATCTAACTATATTATTGAGTCAATGCATTGTGTTGGAAAAGTTATAATCATGATCTGACCCATGCAGTGAAAGAGGGATCTTTCTCCAGTAATTTTCACTTGAGGATGGATCTCCTGACTATCAAATCAAAGCTTAAACAATTTAGCACCATATTAAGAAACAAATCCTCTTGCTTGGAGCTGTGCACTAAAAAAATATTTAACTCTGTGCATTGTTCCCCTCTTTATTTGCAGCCATGCAACAGGATATGAGAGTGACAACCACACTGGTCCTATGTTATACAGCTGTGGGGCCCAATATAGAATACACACCCATGGAGTTTTTAGAGGAATACAAGTAAGTATATTAGGACATTCTACATAGGGAAAAAGAATAACTGTTTTTATAGGGTTCCAGGTACTTACTGATTATTTGATTGGTATTCATAATTCTGTTGCTAACTTTAGGTCTCCCTGTGTCATTAAGAAACCCTGAGATAAGTTGACTTCCGATTTCACCGAAGAACAAAATAAGATCACCTTTTGACAAGTTGTAGTATGAAAAATCATTTGTTTTTCCTTCTAAAGCATATCTTTGGAGCTGAATTATTCACTAACTTTAGGATGGCCAAAAATTAGTCATCTCATCTAACTTGAAAGTTAGGTATTTAGTAACTTTGACCACATAAGTTTTTCTGTAGTTATAGTAAATTAGACCTGGGATTGTATGTAAGGTTGAGCAAAAATGAGGTGTCAGATGAAGTTTGGAATGTATGGATTTGTGAAATTGTAACAATTTGAACATCATTCCCTGAAGACAGAAGTACACTAAGTGGTCACATGCTAATGGCTAAATCACCAGTTAAACACTTGAAAGGGCCTTAAAATCCAGGAGGGTTGACTCCCATCCATTTCTAACAGGTTATAGAATTAATACTAATGGATCCCATTCTGTATATTACCCTTGAGGTGCCTTGACATAAGGCACAATAAATGCATATGTTTTGTAAATTGAATAGATTGTCCACAAAGCTTTTTAAGAAATTTAAAATGTATTCTGTCTTTTCTGCACTGCTTCAGTGTTGATAATGTATGTCAATAGGACAATCTTTAGATTATATTAATAGTACCTGGTCCTTTTTTATAGTTTAACAATTCATCACTTAGTGAACCAGCTCTTAGAAAAAAATTAACTGATTTAAACTTTACATGCAGTGAACAGAACTGAGTAGTTAACACTCAATTATCTCAGAAGAAAATCCATCTTGATTGGAACACTGGGGCAGTACATTATATAGTCAAGGTTGCAATCTACAGCAGTATCTAACAGTAACATTTTTTCTTACGTTGACTTCCTTGGACCTTGGCTTAATTTCTAGCTCATAAAATTAAGTATAAAAATGTTACAGTGGGTCAGGGTCTGATCTCTGTTACACTGTTGTAATTCCGAAATTAGTCCATTGATGCTAAAGGGGGTTACTCCACATTTATGCTGTTGGTAATTAGTTTGGAACTCGGACCATTTATTCTAAGATATAAATATTAGAGGAAATTTAGCATGAGTTTATCTTTACATATTTGTAATGCGGCACATGGAAAAGGTGAAGGAACCCTGTTATACATTATTAATAGAATACAAAAATGGTCATTTATAGTATGGCAGGTACATCGGAGGATCATGCTCACATTGAAGTTTATTTGAGTGTTTCTGCTGATTACATTGGAAGCAGGCTTGTGTCTGTCTATATGTGCTCACATTAGCTATGCACACTGCTGTTTTTGCCATTGTAGGATGTTCGGCGAGTACCAGGAGTAGCTCCAACTATTGTCCGATCGGCTAGTGAGACGAATGAAAAACGTCCCTTCATGTGTGCATACCCTGGGTGTAACAAACGATACTTTAAGTTGTCCCATTTACAGATGCACAGCAGAAAGCACACCGGTAAGTGAATGCATTATCTAAGCAAGATGCCATATAAAGAGGGTGGTTTTAAAATCAAGATCGGGCAGAAGAGGCAATCCATAGCTCCATGTACAGAGGAGACCTGTATGATGATTGCGTGTTTGTGTTCTCTCCTAGACTATTCATAGGGATATTAAGGTTAGTTTGTTCCTTTAAAGACACCATACTCAGTAACTTGCCACATTAACTGGAGTTAACATTAACTTGAAATCCAGCACAGCAATGGACTAGTTTAGATTACAAGTACAAGATGTTTATTCACAAAAGAAGATAGGATTTTAAGTGAGTTCCAGTATAAAGATAAAGTTAGAATTGGCTAAAAGCAAATAAAAGTGAAATATGCTTTCTAGAGGGTAAGACTTAATACAACAAGCTACAGCCCTTGTCCAAGGTAGTTTCCTTACCCATCTACCTTCCAGCAAGATGGCTGACCCTCTGGTCAGGATTTCCCACAGAGTCCACAGTGTTCAGTTCCTAGGTGAAAGATAACTTGGGGTTCTCTGCCCCTCTCTTATATAGTCCAGTGAACCTTTGAAATGGATTCTTCTGAAGATTTCACCCCAAAGTGAAGTTCATTCAAGTTATGAGGTAGGAGACATGGAGTCTAGTGGTGAAGGAAATTCCATGCTGGTTTCTTCTCCGCCTGATATTTGCTAAAATGCAAATTAATCTGTTTCCTGCAATTTCCTGCCTCGGCTGTGATGCTCGGTAGTTAATACTTGCCCTTGTTGGCTTGATGGGTCTGTTTACTTCCTATGTAGATTGCATTCCCATCGTCTCTTAATGTACTCTGGAAATACCTTCAAGGTGGCAGAACCGCATTCTTTTGTTTAGGATAGGGTAACTTCAGCACTGCCTGGCAGATCGCCTTTGATAACATAATTTCAAATAAGTTTTTAACTTTGAATTTGTCCTCTGTATATACATTACACAATCATATTAATGATCAGTATGTTATTAGCTTCCTACTGACACCTTATATGACACCTTTTAGTTACAGGTTATGACCTTAGTGAGTTGGGGTACACTAGAATGGTCAGGCCATCTGAAACTTATTAAGAGCTATCACTGAGCCCGTTGTTCTCTTGTGTTGGCATGCTCTTAGGATCACAACTGTGCTGAAGATGCACCTTTTCCTGTCATTGCTCTACCACATCAGCAATTGCTGTCATTATCATAGCGATGGAATAGACTGTCAAGAGGTGGTCCATTGTAAATTATCAAATGGTCTATCATACATTATATCTGTTAAAATGTGGCCTACGCTATAAAAGAGAGTTTGCAAACCCAAGGCCTGTAGATTATTGTGAGTACTATGGTAATGTTAATTGCACACAGCAATTGTAAAGATGTTAAGGTTAACCAGTGCAATACATTTTTAATTTAATAACGCACAGGACCACACAACACATAGAATATTCAGCTGGACATCTTCAGTTTTGCTCAGACTACAAATTCAAGATACTTTAGATTGCAACTGAAATTTAGGCTTCATAGCTCAAGCTGAACACAAACATTACTCTGGTCTCCATAAAGAGTTTTAAAATACAATTTTGTAGGCACTGGGTAGCCGCTAACAGCAGCTTATGCCAGTATTTTCTTGAAAATGTCTAAACAGTTTTGAGTTGTCCTCATAATCACTCTCCTTTCCTTTATTGCTATACGTATTTGCTCCAAATCTTGATTTTCCATAATCTGGAAATTGTTAATTATTCAGCTTTTATTTTATTACATGTAGTTGCTTGGTTTACACCATATTATTTCTGGATGCCTCACAAGGTGACTCCTGAATCTTTTTTTTTTTCTCTAACTGCAAGAGATGTACTGCATTATACCACACGTTATTTAGCATCGGCTCTATAACATGTGGAGACAAAGAAGTTCCAGGAAGCTGTAGATGCTGAGACTGTAGCTGGCTATCCTCTCTAGAGGGAATGATCTGACAGTCTTTGGAGGACATAAATACCCTTATTCCTCTAGAATGAGCTGTAGAGGTGCCAGGGAGAGGAGATAAATGCTCACGAATGAGTTTATTGCCTTCCAGGCTTCGTAAACCCTGAGGGGCCTTACCCCCAGGATGATCTCTCTCTTTCAGATGTGGCCCTAGATCTGTACATCGTTGAACTTTGAGATATTTTAAATTCAAATCTAGATATGTTTTTGAATTTTGCAAATGACTCTTAGCTTTATGAAAGGGCAGGTCCATCCCCCCAGATGTGAACACATCCATACTCAGTTGTATCTAATATTCAGATGTGAACTTTGTGTAGGGTCCCATTTCTAGTCTCTTTGTGTCTTTGTCTTTCCCCTGTTTCCCAGCATGGGGGTTGTGCAGCCATTTTGTGGAAAGCTTTGGACACCAATCTTTCTTTTATGGAAGAATTATCCTTTCTGAATCACTGCTGTGGAGTATCTCTCTTCCTGGTATCAGTGCTTATTGAGTGATAAGCTCCTTTCCTTCTACACCCCATTTTTTTTAGGTGCAAGGCATTGTCTTAGAGAAATCTGTAAAGGACCATCATCAGGCCAGTTTCAGCTGGAGTGTCAGCTAGGGACCACCTGGTAAAGTAAAGCCACAAACCTTTTAAACTGTTTCTTAATCTGAGACTAAACAAGCAGCTGAGCAACACCTGAGCATTGTAAATTTAGGATTCAGTGCTAAATATGCCAAGTAGACTGAGTGGAGTCAGACAACTAGATAGGGAATAGCAGTAGAATGTCTAGCATGGTGTTCTGCCTCACAAAAAGAGGGGTATTCCTCCTCTTCTTCCACTAACACATACACCTTTGTGTAGACAGTATTCTGGAAAGCTGGAGAGCTTCCAGGGGTCAGTTCTATAGAGATTACTTTTGGCTGTGTAAGCCACACACCTGCTGGGTGTGGTGCTCAGTCCTATCTAGTGGCACTGAGTCCACTTAAAGAGAGATGAATGAGTCTGCTCTACAGCCTTAGCTAAAGACCACTTGGTTTTTAGCTCATGCAGTAGAGCAGGGATTTTCAAACTGGGGGTCGGGACCCCTCAGGGGGTCACGAGGTTATTACATGGGGGTCATGAGCTGTCAGCCTCCACCCCAAACCCCATTTTGCTTCGGTATTTATAAATATGTTAAATATGTAAAGAAGTGTTTTTAATTTAAAAGGGGGGGGATCGAACTCAGAGGCTTGCTATGTGAAAGGGGTCACGAGTACAAAAGTTTGAGAATCACTGCAATAGAGGCTCATGCACTAAGCTCTACAGGCCCCAGGTTCGATCCTGTCTGCCGGTGACCAGGGTCTGTCAGTGTTACAAGTGCTGGAGAGCTTCCAAGGGTCAGCTACTGTAGACGTTACTTTTGGCTGTACCAGGCCTTTCTTTCTGTAATCAATATACAATTGTATTATTCCTGGTGTAATGTGGTATCAGAATACACATATAAAGTTAGAAGTCCTTCTACCTTTCTTAATAAAGTAATATTAAGAACAGGTTTTGCAATAATGGACACTTGATTTGAAATAAGATGAAATAGTTATATGTAAACTTAAACTAGCTGTTAGTGTTGTTATCAAATAATTTTGGCCCTTGATGGTTTTCTTCCCAAAACCTACTAGATATTTATATATGACTGACTCATTAGTTCCTCTGCTTATGTTCTTTTCTTTCAGATAATGTTACCATCTGCTATATTGCAAAATCAAGCAGAGCTCTGAAACACAAAATTGGAATCTCTAATCAGTTTTTACTAAGGTTTCAACAAAGTTCTTGTAGAAAATACATTTACATTCTGTACCCTCAAAGATTGCTTATCCACTGTTAACAATGCCATTACTGAAATACATATAACCATAAAAGCACATTTGTTATCTTGGAATATTCCACTGTAGTTGACTGGCCTCCTAAAGAAATGCAAAAATAAATATAAATTGTAAACAATAATGCAAATAATGTGGTGAGTAGATTTTAGGGTTTTCTTTGTGAAAACCGATTATACATAAATACATAAGTGTGTATATATAAAATAATAATATATACACACACATCTTCATGAACTGGAAGTATGGCAGAAACATAATTCTTTCCAGATTTTGTCTGGTGCTATTCCAAATCGTGGTAAAGCTATGAATTCACTTTGAGTAGAAACTGGTGATCTTGTACAGAGAATAGCTTTTTGGACATTCTGTCTCGAAAAGCTACCTTTCATTTAAAAAAAGAAGAGAGAGAGAAAGCAGTAATTATCAAGAATTTTGCTTTTTAAGGATTTTGTAATATACAGGGTAAGTGAGTGTGGTGGTGATTCTGTCTAGTAGCTGCCCTCAGTGAACGCTGAGAGTCTGCAATTAATGGAGTTGATCCTTTTAGTTTAAGTGTTAGGGGTTTCAGCTTGTGGTGTTGAAAGTCCCAAGGTTGTGTTTGAAAGTATATAGCCATGGTGTGATGGGTTCCCACCGGGGTGCCACTTGTAACTGGGGTACCACTCAGTCTGCATGACCCACCACCTGGGCTTTCACACTGTGGTGCTGTGATAAGTTACTAAGCTCTCCAAGTTTATTTTTTCACCAGCATACACACAGTATGCGGAAAACCCAGCTGTAGCTTAACACAGATGCTGAAATCAGCTCTGCCTGGGAAGGTTCAGCTAAGGCATCTCCAGGTTTCTAAAGCATGCAACCTCCTCTGGAGTGTAAACCCAAAATTATACTGTCTTGTGCTACACAGAGAACTATACAGTGTAACCTCATAAAATTCACCTCCTCCCTCAATGTGGAGAGAGAGATGCAACAACTTTCTGCCCCAAATTATAATTTCCACTCCCTGGTTTTAGACAAAACAAAAACAAGTTTATTAACTACAAAAGATAGATTTTAAATGATAGCAAACAGATCAAAGCAGATTATCTAAGAAACAAACAAAGCCGCAAACTGAGCTTAACACACTCGATAGGTAGGATATAAATTAGCAAATTCCCATTGTGAGTGATAAACAGGCTGGCATATTCTTAAGGCACAAGTAGCCTTGACTTTCCCAGGTTTTCATACACTGACTAAAAATCCCTCTATCCTGGGACCATCACTTCCCACAGTTTAGTCCTTGTCCCTCAGGCATTTTCAGGTGTGTTGTTGTAGGGAGAGTGATTCCTCATGATGTTACTGTCCCCCTCTTATAGCTTCTTCTGACTTGCTGGAAAACTCTTTTGCTGTGACCTGGGTCAAACAGTTCCCATTGTGTAATGCGATCTATGAGAGGTTTCTATTGTACTCAGTTCCCAGGGTAATCTTGTGCTTGTGTGAATATCCTCAATAAACCATTAAATTGTATGGCCTTTTTACTATTGTACCTAAAAGACTGCTTGTGGGTATTTTCAACCTCACAACATGTTTCAGTAACACATACATAGCCTAACTTCAGATACGATGATAGCAACGTGCAATCCAATGAGATATTACTGTCTAGCAAATCAAGACTTTTAGAATGATACCTCACAAGGCATAATTTTGTACAAAACATATCCTAATTACATGACAGAGGTGAATATTGGGTGCCAGGGTGTCACACGTGAGTTTGTTACACCTTAAATTTTATAGTACTAGATGAGTATAGGTGATGTATTTCACAATCACTCTTCCGTATTGATTATACACTGCCACCAAAACCCATTCAGAGTGGAGTGTGTCTTCTTTATTTAAGTTGCTTCTATGACCTTCCTCACTACAGTATCTAGGCACCTTGCAATCATTAATGGATTTTACCCTCCAAGATCATTGAGAGTAGAGAAATATTATCGCTATTCTATAGATGGGGAACTGAAGGTAGATTAAGTGACTTGTTTAAGGTCACAAGTGAGGTCAGGGGTTGAGCAGCGTATCAAACCCATTTCCGAGTCCCAGGGCAGTGCCCTAGATCATCTTTTCTCTATTAATATTCTTTGAAGACAGACTTTGTAAGATTCATTCTCAGGGAATAATATGCAATGTAGAAGGTTTTTCTTTTGTCACCAACAGTTACAAATCTATCCCTCTGCCCCAATCTGGTTTCTTGTGCAAAGAAAATGCATAAACTTTATCTTTAAAGCTCATCTGCAAAAGAAAAATATGTACAAAAAATTTACTGAAACACGTTATAATGGTATAAACACACTTTTGCACTGATATTGAACTGCATCCACACAAGTGCATCCACACAAGTGCAAGTATAAAAACCTATTTAATTAGATTTGCCTCAGATTCTTCTCTGTAAAACTTGATGTCTCTGAGCAGAAGGCAAAACTTCAACTACTCACTTAAAGTTTAATCTTAGCACTTGCCCTCTTCCCCATTCCAGAATTCCTCCACCAAAAGTACACTTGAATGAAAGTATTATGGCCAATATTGTGCACTTATAGGAAAGTAGGTCCAAATTCTGCTTTCACTTATATTTGGGTAAATCTGGAGTAACTGCACTCGTTTCAAAGAAGTTGCCTTCCATTTACACTGCCGTAATTTGGGTACCATTTTGAATAAGTACACTGACATATATTTAAGACTTCAATGAAAAAAAACAAACAAAGCAAATCAGAACCAAGCTAGTTTAGACTTGTTTTGTGTTTGCTTTGTTTTAAACCTAAAGTGCAATTTGAGTTTTTAATTTTTAAAAGAAAAAATGGTTTCATACTGAACTGTCTTTCCATTCCCCCATGTCTAAAGCTTTATCTTGCATTATGGTCTGGCTTTACGTTCTTGTTAGTACTGAAATGTAAATAATAGTGAAAAACTGAGTAAGGAAAGGGCAAAGGGCAGGTGCAGTTTGGTCTTCAACTCCTTTCTATTTTGTTTTTGTCATATGGGAAATATTGTTTGAGTGTCCTTCACATCTGGAGGCTTTAGCTTTAACTGGGGATGCCCCAATGAGCTCTGGGAAATAAGAAATCCCAAACAAATGTTTTGCTAAGCAGTTTAGTGCAGTGTTTCTCAGACTGGGGTCTGTGGACCCCTGGGAGGTCCATGAGGGCACTCCAGGGGATGTGTGGGCCATGCTGATCAACTTCTTCCTCCTCCTCCCTGCTAGTGCCTCCTATACACCAGGGAACAACTGTTCAACGATGTGCAAGAGGTGCTGGCAGGGCCGGGGAGAAGCAGAGGCAGGAAGAGGTGGGGCCTTCAGGGAAGGGGTAGAGTGGGGGAGGGGCCTGAGGCTGAGTGGGAAGTTTAGAGGGTCTGTGAAAAAATGTAAATCAAAATTGGGGTCCTTGGGTTGGTAAAGTTTGAGAACAGCTAGTTTAGACAATCCACTGAGTGTTTAGTATTGAACACCCAGTGCACTTTTCCTAATCGGATACTTGTTCTGATGTTTACTGAAGTCAATATGTATCTCCATTGACCTTAGTGGGCATTTAATTAGGCTCCTGCTGAAGCCCAAGAAGAATAGAAGAGAGAGAAATTATGGATCCTCTCCAAATCTCAGTCCCCTTCCTTCTACCATCAATTTCAACACACTGTTTTGTGTCAGTTTGCTGGATTGGCTGACCCCATATGTGCATTGGTTGACATTTTCCTTATTCTAATAACAAATATTTGTAATTAGTATTTTTTTAAAATGGCTTTAATCTCTAAACTGGCTTCTAATAGTTAAATTGCATAACAATTCTGTCCAAACAAATCTGAATGCAAGTGAGCAACTCTGGCTCCAGCAGAAGGTTGCTGATAAGGTAGTCTGAAAAAGGCATCAGAGTTCTCAGGCGAGTAGAGCATTTTGTGAAACAAAAATAAAGGTCCTTTTGTTTTCAAATTGGATGCTTTCAAGCCTGTTACAATGCTCTATTCAAATGTCTAATTAAATATCTTCTGCGTTTATATTGCTATTAGGAGACAATCATCCTGTCACTGCATTCTGTTCCACTGACATTCAGTCTCTTAAATCTGTCAAATGGCTGAATCTCTTGAAAGTAAGTGGTTTCCTAGAAGTAGGCATTTCTGCGGAAGTTCTTGTGGTCAAGTATAAGGAACCGTTTTAAACACTTGTGGCAAATGTAATTATTTACATAAATAAATTAAACTGAACAGTTATGGAATAGTTTATGCCTAGGTTTAAGAGTCAGTAAACTTCTTTGGGTACCTGCCATAGGAAGTTATAAAGATTTTTATACAGATCCTAAGTATGGTGAAAATTCTGATCTTTGCTACACCACTGTAAATCTTCATTAATATAAACAAATATCAGCATGGTAGCTGTGTTAGTCTGTACCCACAAAAACAGCGAGGAGTCCAGTGGCACCTTAAAGACTAACAGATTTATTTGGGCATAAGCTTTCGTGCATCTGAAGAAGTAGGTTTTACCCACATAAGCTTATGCCCAAATAAATGTTAGTCTATAAGGTGCCACTGGACTCCTCATTGTTAATATAAATGAAGTTACTCAATGTTTGCAAAAGTTTTGCTGACATCAGAATATGACTCATCCCAGAATGAGTCACATTTTTGTTTTAAACCCAAATCATAATTTTCATAATACAAAAATAATAGAGATGTATTAACTTTGTAATTTTTAAAATGAGTAAGGATAAGCTACAAAGATAAATATTTTCAAGAAGAAATTGCTATGTCCGCTTAAGTCATGGAGCAGTTCTAACTTTCCTAACACTGTAAGTGCAATCAAATATACTCTGTAAAGGGGTCAGGTCACTTTTGTTTTTAAATGCAACATAAACACAATATTTGAGCATATACCTCCTCTGCACCTCACAATGTACAGCACTCATTCTAGATTCAAATGTGGCTAACAGAAACCTATTTCTCTGCTATTATTATAAACTAACATCACATACACTGAGTCTTGACATTCAGGTGTTTGAGAACTATGAAGTTTTAAAAAATCCACCCCACTTCATTTCAAGCTCTTTTTTTCTTTAATGCCTTCATTTTGGGTCTTTGTTGTACACCTCACCCTTCCAAAGCAGAAAAAAATGTTCCATGCAGTTTACTCTCTATAGAACTTTCAACTTTCATATGCAGTATTTAAAAACCAGTGTCCTTCTGCTCTGCATACACATTAAAGGGCTCCATTCTGGCATTGTAAAAGGGCCTTATAGTGTATGTAAATATAATGTATGAATTGTATGCCTTTCTAGCACACCACAGTGATGTAAAAAGGCCTTAGTGTAAATGAGAATCAGGCCTTTAAAATCCTATGTCAGTAAGATTGTTAGCCCTTCTGTGCTGGTCAAAAATTTTACTCACCCCACTATTACACAGTGTGCTGTATTCCAGTTTGTTTCCACTCTCCTCTCCTGAAAATGGCTGCATTTCTATTATGCTTGTACGCTTAGGTGCTTTGTCAAGCTCTTTATGATGAAAGGTGCTGTATGAATGTGACTTTATTTTATTTTTATTTTTATTTTTTTAAAGACCAGCATGTCACCGTTGGTCCCAGGCAGGCTGAATTCTAGGGTTCTGAGTAGAGATGTACAAAACACATAGGACAAATTTACATAATCTTTGTGTGAGGCTCTCAACAATTTCCTAGACTTGGGTGAGGGAGGCGTTTGCAGGTGAAATACTGCTTTTCATGTTGCTTAAGGGAAGTGAAGGAACAGGCATTTTGGGGGAGAAATGTACTTTATTCCAGGATTGAATGTTGCCAATTCTTTTACACACTTACCCCAGATAAAAATTTACCAGTCTTAATGTTTTGGGTTTGATATTTTTCCTTCAAATCCAGTTTACAGCAATTTGTAAATCTTTTACCTATGTAAATTACTTCCTTGTGAAAATTATAGAAGGGGTTGGAATATGGTCTTCAGGGGAAAAGACACATTGCTGTTTTTATTGTCAAATATTAGAATAATGTCAAATGTTGGAATAAATGTTCATGAAACTTGGGTTCAGTTTTTGTAATTTTAATCTATTTTTTTGCCCCTTTTTAGAACAAACTGATTCAAGATTAGATTTAACTACGGTAAATGAATTGTGCTAGATCTTCAGCTGGTGTAAATCTGCATAGCTCCATTTACTTCAAGCTATATCCATTTGAATCAGCTGAGAATCTGGCCCATTAACTCTTAAAAATATGTGAGAAGAAGCCCTAGTCTTTTAGTACAGCACATTTTAGAAATGAAGAGACTTATTAAACATAAAGCTGACATGCTTCCAAATTCAGCAATACCTTTCTAATGAAACCTTTGCCCTCTTAAGGTGAGAAACCGTACCAATGCGACTTTAAGGACTGTGAGCGAAGGTTCTCTCGTTCAGACCAACTCAAACGACACCAAAGACGACACACAGGTTTGTTGGCTATAGCTCTCTCATCTCTAACATAATTCTGAGTAGGAAGACTCCTCCTTAGTTGGATTCCAGGAATGATGATTTTTTATTAGCATTTCGGAATCACAAATTTATGCCTCAATAATTGAGCTTTGGGATTCTGCAAGCTCATATCAAAACTCTCGAAAAGAAACATTCTGCTCTCCTGAGTGACATGCAAGGGGTGGAAAATAGTCTCTCTTTTGAACAAGGAATGATTAAACAAAATAAAACTATCTACTGGTCATCTGATAAAAATAACAAATTTAAAACAATGAATGCAGTGAATTCTGCAGTGATGCTTATGATTTAAATATGTAAAGAAAAAACCTGCACTCGCTCATGTGTGAGGCTCAAAAGGCAATGGAACTACAATGTGTTTGCTGTGCAGAAAGGAGGAGCAGATGATGAAGTGTACACCACATCCACTGCATTCTACAGCGCACTGCTTTGCATCCAGATCCCAGTCCCGCACTTAGGCATGTGCTTAATTGTGAACACGTGATTAAATCCTATTGACTTTAAGCACTGTGGCTACACTAGCCAAAAACTCTGTGCAGGAAGCATGTAGCACTCCTTGGCTACAGGATGGAGAATGCTGTAGCAGTTATGAATGGCTCAGTGGCTTGACTCTGGATTGCGGAATATTACAAGGTTCCTTGTGCAAAGTCTGTTCAGTTTTTATCCTAAGGAAGACAGTTTGGCCCTTACAAGGTAATAGGAGAATTATGATGGATTTCAGCTACGTGAAACATTCCATAATGAAACCTGAAACAATGGGAATCTTTTGGTTTAAACATGAAAACTAGCAGTTCATGTAAACTTTCTTTGGGTCTTGCAAACCTTTAATCAGAATGCTCAGTGGTGGTTCTTTTGGGGTGAGGAGGACATTTTTGAGACTGTTATGTGGCTTCACTTAATTTTTCCCCCTAATATATACATTTTTGACAATCCATGGTAGGTCTTCTGGGTTGAACAAATCCTTAAGAACCCATGTACAATATATATTGTTTAATAAAACTTGTCATGGATTTTTTTTTCATTCTGGTTTTACCAAACTGAATCCAAATTCCCAAAGCTTGAGGTGGAAGGCAGGGGGTACCAGACCACAGGAACCAAAAAATTAATAAGTTTGCAGAGCCTTTTTTATCAAGACTTTTCATAATTTGAATCCTGTGATTAGTGCTTGCTTACACTGTCTGCAGCTGGGACGCTTTGTACCTGAAAGTGTTAACTGGTCTGTAGAAGAACGATAGGGTTATGAAAGGTTAAGTTGTGCAGAAGTCTGATTAATGATCTTTGAGACACGTAGGCGGGCAGCTGGGGAGGAGTAGTTACAGGAACTATTAAAAAAAAAATTCCAGTATTTTGATAATTCAGAAATAATTGATCTTCCTGACCCTTCCTAAAATTTGTTGGAATACAGGAATAGATTTGTTTTATCTGCTTAGGTGTGAAACCCTTCCAGTGTAAAACCTGTCAGAGAAAGTTCTCCAGATCTGATCATCTGAAGACTCATACCAGGACTCATACAGGTAAAACAAGTGCGTAAACTTTTCTTCACATTTATATTTCATTATTTATTTAAAACTAAATAAATTGTACTGTGATTTAAATGTTTAGCTACATCAAGTCTGAAATTACAGTGCCTTGTCTCCTCAGGGATTTTATAGTGAGGTAGCTAAATTGAGTTAGCCATCTGACTCTAAAAAGAACAACTGTTTTGACAGGGAAGACAGCCTGTAATACCTGCTCAGGGGATTAAGGAAGCGTCACCTTGCTTCCTGTATTTCCCCACATGGCTGCTAGTCCTCCTCCTGAGCAGGCAGGCAGGCGTGGGCAGAGCTTTGACCGTCAGTGTGCAGGATAGTACAGCAGATCCAGCATGGAAGAAAAAGTAATCCGCTCCCATTATACAACTAAGCAAGGGGAGAAGCAGATTTGTCTCTGAGGCAGCACAATTACTTGTTACTTTTACTTAGGAATTGTGGCAAAGTTACAATCTAGCCCATAAGGATTAATTCACATCAATGAAGATGATTTGGCCAGTGCTGCTGAGAACTGATGGAGTGACGTTCACTTATATAAGTTTTTGATTTTATTAGTAATTCTGACAAGTTCATCTCTGTACTAAATCCTTTGATACCTTTCTGTACGAATCAGAGCTTGTCAAAGTATTCGCTAAGCTAATTAATCAGACTTCATAACCCTGTTATGTATCTGTTTCACTGCTTTTTGCAAAATAAGGACACAAACAAAATTTCACAACAATCCAAACTTCCCCAAAGTATGAATCTGGAAGTTTTGAAATAATCTGCACAGAAAGTGAGCCAAGAAGGTAGGTAGGGTAGTGGTAGTTAGGAAAGCTCATGCCAACCCCAGAACTGGAGAATGCTGGACCTCTACCCAGCACAGATGACTTCAGGCTTCAGAAACAGACCTGTATGTACTTAGAAAGACAAACAAACAAATAGAAAATCCAAGTTTATACCACTAATGATACAAATCTAGAAGAATAAAATTTTCGATTCTGTTCTGATTTATGCCCTGCTCTGAGCTGCCGAGGACATTCCTCCAGCACCCCTGCACTGTCAGAAATGTCACTTGCTATTGCATTTGCATGCTGTAGTAAACTGAAGAATTGCTAAAAGTACAGAAAGGATATTTTTCTATTTTTTGATTATTGATCTACTTAGGGGAATGCTAGGAAAATATGAAGCATTCTGGGCCTCCAATAATTTCCCATTCTTTCTTCTCAGTTGGACATATGAGGTCTGCTTGATTTGGAGAGCAATGAGGAACTTTTTGAACCAGCTCACCAAGCCTGAGGCTAAGCTCCATAGACCTCTTCTTATCCAGCTCCATAGGTCTTCACTGAGCATTGATGGCTTGAGTGAGCCTATTGAAGTCATTGGAAATGACTGACTTCCATGGGCATTGGATCAGGCTTTAAAGATTATCCACTGGTGTGCCATGCCCACATGCTTCCTTCAGGAATGTGCTGTTGCAAATGTTCAGCTTAATCTTAAAAGGGCACCTTTAAAACATGGGCTGAGTGAGAAATGCCCTCATTTAGGGCTTGGTCTTGCCAATCACTGAGCATTGAAGTGAATGGGAGTTGAGGGCATTCAGTGCCTTATAAACCTGGGCCCAAAATTAGTTTCCTATTGAAAGGAGTTATAAAGAAACAAAATAAATGGTAAATGTTTCCATCCATCTCTATGCCAGTTAAACAATGGGGTGTTTTTGTTAACAGGTGAAAAACCATTCAGCTGTAGATGGCCCAGCTGTCAAAAAAAATTTGCCAGATCCGATGAATTAGTCCGTCATCACAACATGCACCAGAGGAACATGACTAAACTTCAGTTGGCCCTTTAGACAATTCAAACACATGAATAAACCAGATGGAACATTATGAACTACTGCAAACTTTTCCATCACCCTTGACCACCTCTTTAGGAAAGCTACGGCTGTCTTCACTACCCAGTTGAGACAAGTTAACTAAACCGTAGGATTTTGTTCAGTTTTGTCATCCATTTGGACTTATAAAATTCCCATTCAATGTTAAGTGGGTTTTTTTTGATAACATTGTTATGACATTACAAAGACTTTTACAGTTAAAATATTACTATGAATTACAGCTACTTTTGATGTATTTTTCTCTAAAAAGCTTTCAATTTTTATTTCTACTTGAACTTTTCCAGGTGCAAATTCATTGCACCTTATTCAGTCAAACCGTGTGTAGGGTATGTGCATGTCTGCTAAGATAAGCTTTGTGCTTACTGCATATGTGCACATGATTAGGTTTCCAAATTCTAGTCCACCAAAAAAACACCTGAGACATTTCTGGTAAGCTTTGTACTTCTACTGCCTAAGGGCAATTTTTTAGAATGTAAGGTCTGATTTGAATTTCAAAAATCAACTTTAAAAAACCCAGTTTCTAGAGCAGCTGAAGCTAGATGAAGCAATACCACTTTGTGCAGCAAATGAGAATCTTAGAATTAAGTTAACTTGCTTTTAACATTATAGTATTGATCCCACTCAAATTGTATTTTCTCTGTTTAAATCATATTTTTTGTACTGGTTTAAATTTATTCCATCATGAGATGTACAGATCTCCTTCTTCTCCCAAATGGATTCCAGTCATTGTAGACATTTGAGATTTGTTTACAATGTAAACCACACTGGTTATGTGGTTAGCAAGCTGTATAAACTTAAAACTGAACTTAAATGGGGCTGGTCCAGGATCTCCATTAACAGATTACTCTTAAGATAAGTAACTTAAAAAGACTCTTCGTCAAGTATATGTGAAAAGAGACATTAGTGTGAGGAAATGTATTGTTTCAGGGTTTTGGGAGGAGGGGTTTATTATTTCCTATTAATTGCTTGAAATTGTGTGTGTGTGTATGTGTGTGTGTGTATATATATATATACCTATATATATATATCTGATAATGTATTGCTCTTAGAGAACTAAAATTAGAAAGTGTATAAATATTAGATGCATCACTGTTCTGATGTTGTTGCTATTACAAATTATTGATAACACTAAGAATGTAACCTGCATTTTTCACCAAGCTTTCAATTAAAGCCCCTTCAAAGAGAAAAAAATGAGAGTCCAACAGCTGTCTTGTTTCATGGCTGGTATTAGATTTCACATGCCATGTCCAATAGTTTCCATTTTTTGTATATAAAGGTACCACCAGCATAGATGACCACTAGTTAACCTGTTCAGGTCTTGACCACAATTTATCCATCTCACTGGGGAATTGTACTGGCAGCAGAGAACAGTATCAGGTTTCATATTATGTTATAAAACAGTTGCTTCTGTCTTTTTTTTTTCTTACAATAGTTTGTGTTGATCTAACCCACTAAAAGACAACGTGAATGAAAACACTACGGCTTAGTAAAAAATGTTTAAAACAGAAAATATTGATCTTCTATAAAATCACATGTACTAGTCTGCATGAATACCTTTTTAGCTTAGGCTGTCATAGGCTGGATACGAAGTAAGACTTAAATTACAACTGTGGTGCACTAAATCAGTTGAGTAGGTTGAAAAAACACTCATTCTTTTCTAGAAGATAAAGTGTAAAAATGAGGATAAAAATAATGGTTACTTTGTCATCCTGCATGATTTTTATTTTGTAAATAAATGCAACCTGATTTGGTGCCATCAGGCTCAGATTTTGACCTTGCAAAATTATTGTATCCTACTTCCCTTTACATTAACTATTTTTTAATCTTTCCAAGATTTTTTTCTCTCTCTCTAATGCAACACAATGGCACTTTTTCACATGGATATTGCATCATTGTTAATTACTGTTGGGATACTGTGACTCATTTGTATCAGTCAGTTTTTATCTTTTGCTGAAAGAAGACAGCATCTTTCTGGAGAAACCCATAACACGTGTGGCAAACATCAAATATTTGGAGTGAATGGTGGGTGTAAAACTATGCAGTATTAAACAAATAAAACAACCCCGCCTTGTCCTCTGGCAACATTTAACTTTGGAAAGAATGTTCTCTGATTTACCCAGTGGCATTCTCTGACTACAAAACAGGTTGTTTTTTAATCTGCACCCAAAAGAGTGATCTGCTAGATGTTTATACTATAAACAAAACAAAAAAAATCCAACCTCAAGTTATGCCTACATTAGTCAAATATAAATAAAATTATTTCCCTGAAATGTAACCAAAACTACAGGATTTTGGCCCAGCAAATAGGTATGTCCACAGCTTTCCTTCTATAGTGAATTGCAGGGTCACTAATAATAGAGGAATACACAACTGTATAAGCAAAAAATGAAGGCTGAGTTGGTGGGGCTGAATATTTGTTCCTTTGCGTTTTGACTCTAGCCACTTTTTCTATGAAAGCAGGGCTGGCTCTACCCTTTTTGCCACCCCAAGCCAAAAAAAAAAAAAGCCACCTGAACCGTTGGCAAAAAAAAAAGAGCGCGGGGGGAGGGAGGGGAAATTGCCACCCCAAGACTCACTGCCCCTTACAATGTGCCGCCCCAGGCCCATGCTTCCTTGGCTGGTGCCTGGAGCCAGCCCTGTATGAAAGTACCCCCTTGTACAGTAACCTATGACATTCACCATATACAAAACATTCAGACTGCGATGAGAATATGAGAATAGTGTTTAAATTTTTTACTGATTTTTATTTCTAGTCTTCTTACAGTCATTGTCAAAAGAGGATTTTTATGTCCTTTCTTCTTATGTCATTCTTGTTTTAAAGATTATATCAGATGTGTAATCTTTTACTGAGGTGCTTCACTAATTGAATTGTACAAATGTAGTCCACAAACGCTACTACTTAAAGCATGCAGCACTTCCTCTTGAGCCACACAGAAACTGTTCAGTGGGCTCAGTTTCTGTTAATCAGCCAGCCCTCTGTAGGAAAGACGGGCAGCAAGGAGGCTGTAGTCTATATTTTAGACATGTTATATGTGGCCTGAGGTCTCTGGAAAAGTTGTCAGTGCAACAATTAATTGACCAAATCTTGTATGTCTCTGCCTTGTGTTCTTAAACTGAAAATAGTGAGTTGGATTATTTTGACCATTTTCTATATATTTTACTGTGCTTAGTTTAGCATTCCTGCTCTGTAGCTTCAGGAACTCCTGGAAACAAAAGTAGCCAGCCACCATATAGTTGCTTACATAAGGTATGCAGTGTAGTGTAACCATGTTGGTCCCAGAATATTGGAGAGCGAAAAGGTGGGTAAGGTAATATCTCCTTTACATAAAATGGATTCACAATTCACTGCCATTCCATTTATTTGGTTGCATTATTATGCAAAATCTATACAGACAGCAGTGGTAAACAGCCTAATCACTCCTATTTCTTATCTCATTTGCTAAAATCTTTTTTGAAGACAACTGAATACAGCTAAACGTGCCTTTCTTTTTTGACAAGTAACTTAAAATGTCCTGTATTTAATCACACTATCATATTTTACTTTCACTTCTGGATGCTACCGAAGTGCAGCTCTTACCAGTATGGGGCTGCTCTGGCCCCCTGGAAGGGCCAGAGCCTAGAGCAGAAGCATGGAGGTTGGGAGGCCAGTGTCCCCTAGCCAATCTATCTGTGCTCTCTGGCCTGCAGTGCCTGGGGTTCCAGCAGCAATGTAAAGGGCTTGGGGCTCTATATTTATCAATACCCAGGAGATTGACCTTAGTTTTATAAAACTAAGAACTTTTCAAGATAGAAGATGTGAAAGAAGTTAGAACTGGGAATGAGTTTGATAACATGGAATTGGTCACAACAGTGATGAGTAAATAATAAAACTAAGAAAAATCCCAACTAAGACAATTAATAGGAAAACCAGGAATGCAGCCAGAACTATTCCACCCCAAATAATAAATACAAGGATAAGTTGCCAAGTGAGGTCAAAGAAGCAAATGGGAAAGTGAGTTTAAGAGACAGCAAGACACTTTTATGGGGAGAGAGGGGATTGAAGGATACGGTGACAAAACAGGGGGAAGACTTGAGATAAACTCGGAGGACAGGCTTGGTGGGCGAAGTGGTTCTGTAATTCAGAGTGCGCCTGTGAGTTGCAGGAGTTCTGTAAAGTAGCTGAGAAGGCTATCGGACCCCTGGAGGAGCCTCACATACATGTCAACAAATGTGAAGACTGAAGGTAAAATGCCAGAATGATTTGAAGGGAAGATGAGTCTGACAGATAGGAATTTGTATGCTATCAGTGGCCGTGCTCGTTATTGCTGCCTGAAGCCTCCTTAACGCGATGCTTATGACAGACTCACTACAAAACGTTAACACGAAAGCACAGACTTGGTGAAGAATTTGTACCCATGCAAATGAGTCTTTGTTAGCGTCTCAGTCCATGATGTGGGGAGCTGATATGCTAAAATAAAAAAGGGTATTTCTATCAACTTTTCTTAAAAGACTAAGAATGTCTGTAGGACAGGAAAGAGCACTATGAGCTAAAAGATGCCCATTACATATTTCAAAGTATAAGAAAATGTATCTTTATATAAGACTATCATCTCTATAACATCATTCAACCCAAAGGGTCTCATACCACATTGTAAACCTGCTCCCATTAGAAATTAATGCAAAATTCCCATGATATAAGTGGGGGTATGGTTAAGCATGGTGTTAATGGACTGGTCATTAAGGGCAGCAGCAGTCTCACAGACACAGCAACATTCTAAAATGGAGTAGGTCAGGAAATCAGGAGTAGCACATTCAGCTGATATGGGTAAGTACATTTAGTTAGGTTGAATGCAGGATTGGAATTTGACCAAATTTTGGAATTGGAATTTGACCAAAACAGAAATGGTAACTGACTTCTTCAAAATATAATAATAAAAGAATAAAAAGGCCTGGTGATCTCAAATGACCATGAGTACTTAGGACCTCTGTTGACATCTATTTCATTTTGAACTTATTTATTAATTGTAGTACAATTTCACCTACAATTACTATCAGGGCCCCATGCACAAGCTTCACAAGGTAAACACTATACAACAAAACCTAGTAAAAGACAGTCCTTGCCCCTAAGAGCTTACAATCTAAATAAATGAGACAGACAAAGCACAGGAGAATGGAAAGATTATTTTTATTTTTCACAGTGTTTAATGGCCAGACTTTAAAAAATGCTCAAAATCCCACTGGAAAATCTGGCCTTTAATGACTTGCCTAAATTCATACTGGAAGAGTGTCATCCAGAATTGGACCCATATTTCTTGATTTCCAGTACCATGCCATCACCTCAAAGCCATCTTTTCTCTCATCATTTGCAGTTCCAATTTTCACACCGTAGCTATCAATCTGTTGCTACAAAATATCAGCAGTATAGCTATTCTGAGTTTAGCACAGCCAATTTGCTTAAACAGATTGAGAAAATCTTCTAAATGTGTAATATTACAATTTAATAACAAAGGCAAAAATTCAAACATATACTACTACTCTGTATTTTTCAAAGGACTTTATAAAGCAGGGGTAGGCAGCCTATGGCACAGGTGCCAAAGGCGGCACGCGAGCTGATTTTCAGTGGCACTCACACTGCCCGGGTCCTGGCCACTGGTTCGAGGGCTCTGCATTTTAATTTATTTTAAATGAAGCTTCTTAAACATGTTAAAACATTGTTTACTTTACATACAGCAATAGTTTAGTTCTATATTACAGACTTCTAGAAAGAGACCTTCTAAAAATGTTCAAATGTATTACTGGCGTGCGAAACCTTAAATTAGAGTGAATAAATGAAGACTCAGCCCACCACTTCTGAAAGGTTGCTGACCCTTGTTATAAAGGTAGGTATTCTCCCTGATATACCAGTGAGGAAAGTGAAGCATAGAGAGATTAAATGACTAGACTAAGGTCACACAGCAAATTAATGGCTGAGCTGACTCCCCTCTTCCCAGTTCTCTACTCAATCTGCTGGACTTTACTGACTCTCAAGAAAAGGTAAGCTAATATTTCTTTTTAACTGTGGTATGCAAAGGTTGTTTTTTTCTAAGAAACTGAAATACTTGAATTAACACACAGCTTCAAAGAGAGGTTTCTCATTCCTGGTAACAGAATGTCAAATATCTTAATACTGTAACATCATTATTTTTCATCTGAAATGTGGTGTTGACATTTGATTAACTGAAGTTTTGCACAGATGTACCCACTACACTACATAACACCCTGATGCAGTGCTAGACAGACAATACTCACTAATGTCATGGGCTAAACAGAATGTGTTAAGAGAGTAACAGTTTCGAAATAAATCTAACACACATCTGCCTGTCCTTCCCATGGATCATAATAGCCCTGGATGTGGCACTAGAGGATTGAAAAGAAGAACATCCCTATTTCCTAGTGTTACCCGGGGTTCACCAAAATCTCCCTGTACACCAGGAGCTATTATGAGGGTAAATACATTAAATATAGTGAGGTGCTCAGATACTGTTATAATGGATCCAAAGAAGTACCCAAGATTAAAATGGGATAGATAGAACTCTTTTTAAAAAAAATTTCAGGCTATTTCTCATTGATTTGCATTTTTATTTAAAAAAGCATGACACTCAATTCTCTTTCTCCAAAATCTCTGCCTCAACTCTCCCTGGAAGAACTGCATATATCCTTGGGCAACTACTAGTACTATAATAATTGCACAAGTTTTACTGGATTTCTGCCTGTGAAGCTCTCTTTTAAATCACTGATGTCTGTAAATTAAATGATAGGCCTGGCTGCATGCTAAAGGTATATCATGTTAGGCACAAATGGGGGATTTTAATCCATCAAAAGATAAGTAATCTAGCCTAGCAAATAACTAATTTTAGACTAGCAAAAGGTTAAAATGTTTTTACTTACGTATAAAAACTTTTAGCTACTAGATGACATTGTCTTTATGAACCATTACACATTACTGGGAATACAATGTATATACAGGAGAAACAATCAACTCTTAGTACATGGAGAAATTTGCTAACTTGAAACAGAAAGTTACAGCGCTTACAATAGAAGAATCCAAGCTGCATGACACTGTATAACACATTTTGAACTGTGATTCAGCAGCCTGAGCTTGAATGATTATTATTCATTAATAATTAAATATGATAAAAATAGGAATTTACTTGGTAGTTATAAAGACCAAATTTTAAATATGTTGGTTGCTTATTGATATCTGGTGTTGTTGAGAGACCCAAAGCAAGGATCTGGGCAGGCCCCATTGTGTTGGAAGCTGCATACATGTATCACAAAAAATGATCACTTCCCAAAGGATTTTACATTCTAAGTATTATTGCAATCCTTCAGTTATTCTGAGGTGGAAAGAGATGAAGACTAGTGTTTCTTCTGTTAGAAGGAACAATATGGGGTGTTGGCTCATGTGACCATTTCAAAGCACTCAAGAGTGGCTTAGCATCATGATTTGCACTGACTGAAATGGAATTCAACTGTAGTGAGATGGTATGGTTCCCCACCGCTCTGGAGAGAGATGAGTCCCTCCAGACAGAGTGGGCAGAGTCAGGGAGCTCTAAGCCCACCCCCCAGGAGGGTCAGGTGTTGCTCTGGAAGTATAAAGGCCTGACCTCAGGACTCTCTGAGAGAGCAGCTGCCAGGGAGGCCAGATGCCTCCAGCCTAGCTCATGATTGGGAAACCCCAGCAGCCTGTGGTAAACCCAAGGACTGGCCCGACTTGCCCCGTGCCAGCTATTGTGAGAAATCCATGGTGCTGTACCCTCATGAAGACACCACCTCAATGCAGGTATCACAAGAGGGGGAGTTAGGAAGTAGGCTGGGGGCAGCTGACCCTAGTCTGGCTGCAGCACTGCCAGAACCCATGTCAGCGTGTTGTGACCAGGATCCCCACTGACACAGCAGTGAGTCTTCCGCTGCTGCTAGGGCCCCGGGCTGGGACGCAGTGGAATGGGAGGCCCTGCGTTCCCCACTGCCACCCAACTTGCGGGTGGCAGTTTCCCCATCTCCCAGGCCTTTTGGAACCAAGGGCCTGGGCCTACTGTTTATATACTGTTGTTACTCAGCCCCTGACTCACCATTGCCCTCCCCTGCCCTAGGGCCGGGGCCTACTGAGTTATTCCTACCTTCACAAAGGCCACAGAGGACAACTCTTCCAGCTGGACTAATTCCCCGCAAGATCTATTCCCCCATTTAGTGAGGCGGCGTGGTTCCCTGCTGCCCCAGAGAGAGACGAACCCCAGCCAACCTCCCTACATCAACACATTAAATCCCTGTGTACCTCTTTGAAAACATATCTCTCTTCTTTTGTACTGTCCTTGGAATGAATGGAACCTCCTAGTGACGGATTTGGTTTCTCACCCTCTTGTGATTGAGCTGTGGGAGTTCAGCATGAGTGTGATGCAGCTTTCCCACCCCCCTCCATATGAACACAGTCTGGGGAGCATGAACCAAATTTTATGATACTGAGGGTCATCACACTGGACAAACAACCTAACAGTCTAATATTCCTAAGCTGTATAAATTCCTGATGTCTGCTTTAGGCAGAATCCAAACACTTGTGTCAATTCTGTACCATGCCCCAGACTGCCAAAAACATTAATATAAGCATATTTATCTGGGCTGCAGTGTGTTACAAGAATTCATTAGGACAATATGTGATATGGTGCTGAAACAGAAGGCTATGTTTCTCTGGCCAGAGATGAGGAAGTCTAGTCCCTGCTGAACTTTTACAACTGATAAAGACAATGTCTGCTGGCAGTATTCATTTTTTACTGGGCCATCTGCATCTAGTCAAGGATAACATGACTTTCTGAAAAAGCCATTCATCAGAATCAACCCTGTACAACTTTCTCTTGATGAATAAAGCAACACAAAAGAAGGCCAAGATGGTTAATAAACTTCTCTGGGAGCAGAAGGTCAATACTGATGTAAACAAAGCAGTGTCATAGTACTATACAGAAGCATTGAAGTTTCCTGTGTGTTTATATGGCTGATGCCCCGTTTCTTTTTATCAGTATTTATCATTTATTTTGCTCTGCTTTAGCTGACCTATAAATCTTTAGAACAGTGTTCTTTATTTTCTTAATTTTGTCATCTTTCTTATCGGCTTTTATCACCTATTTATGTCCAGTACATTTGCTACTCTCTGCTGCTTGATGTTAACACGTGATTAGAGTTTTGTTAACCTCTTGGTTCTCACTTGAGCCAGAGCTGTCTAATAGTTATGTCTTCTGAAATTTCCAGTTTTCTAAAGCTGGATCATCTACAGGAGGGTTTTCTTCTATGCAATCTAAACACATGGAAAAAGTTTAGATTTAAACTAAGATGAGGAAGACTTTGTAGCGCCTTAGAGAGTAACCAGTTTATTTCAGCATAAGCTTTCGTGGACTATAACCCACTTCATCAAATTAGTGCTCTTGACAGATGTCCGCTTTCAGAGGTGGCACTCTTTATTTATCCGTAGCACAAGTACGAAGCAGATAGTAGCAGTGTAAGTTTCACTGCAGTGCTTTACTGACGTGGCTCAACTCTGTTCTGGAAAGTTCATTTTTAGGGGGTGAGGTAGTAGGCCAGTCTTTGGCCTCTGTGCTTAGCCTGCCAACAAAGTGCAATCTGCAGATGTAGTGGCTGTGTGTGCTGAGCATGTGTCAGCTAGGCGCTGGATTGAAACCCCAATACTTATTGCACATAAATCACTGATCATCCATCAGATGGTACCAGAGTTCTTTTACTATTAGCCTAGGCCAACTCAAACTCAGTGATCCTAATAGTGAAATACTCCATAGTCATAATATAAAGTTTGAAACATTTAGTAGCTTAGTGATGATTATTTTAACTGAAATGTGCCATACTCAGATTCAAAGTTGACTGGGCTGAAAACTTAAAATGATTAACATGAGATGCATCATTTATATTTAATATGGGCCTGTAACCTATAATGACTACACAAGCTCAGATCCTCAAAGGTATTTAGGTGCCTATCTCCCGCTGAAATCAATGGGAGTTAGACAACTACACACTTTGGGGCACATTATTTGTTGGAACTTTGTATTAATGGTAATTGGGAGAATCACTGCAAATCAGTTAATTTTGTGAGTTTCAAACACTAAAAGGAAAGACTATGCATTACAGAATGAACCATGTGAATGTATTTTGAGAACTGTCATTTTAGTCATTTATGATGAGGTATCCAGTGTTAATAAATGTACTGTAGTTTAAATGTAGTACAATTTTAGTAACAGGCCTTGCTAGCTAGCTACATCTGCGTGCTATTAATCCTTTGCTGAGAAGTAGGCAAAGTGCCCCATTTCTCTGCAGCCAAGATTAATGTGAATTTTGTATAAGAACTTGCAGGATTTGACCCAAAGGGTGTGGATTAGTACCAGCTTTAGAGGATGAACCATAAAATAGTTTGTGGATGAGTTACTAGGAATAGGGAAGTGGTTTCACATTGTGTCTACTGACTATGAGTCATTCAGTTTAGAAGGATACGACTCCCTTTGATATATGCTTGAATATATCTCATTAAGTACTTTGGTTGCTACTAAAAATTCAGGCAACAGAAAAAACTGGGAATGATTTTTTCACTGGGAATGATTATGAAAGTTACCACTTTGTTTTAATTGACTGGAACTTTTGTCATTGGTTAACTTGGCCATTTGCTGGAAATAGCTAAGTGCATTCCTGGTTCTTTTTCCTAGAAAACACATCTTCATGAGGCTTGATTATTTTTATGCTTGTTAAATATCATTGCTCTGACACACAATAAACTCAGGAAAATTAATTAGTAATCCAGTAGATTTTTTTCAAAATCATATTTTCTGATATAGGGTTAGCATGATTTCATTTTTTTCACATCCTCTTTTTTTGAAATCAGTGCCCTTAATATTCTGACCTTTTTGAAACCATTAATAATAATAGTGAAAATATTGTTGCATTCTAGTGAAAATAGGGGTTATCTGTACAACATGCAAACTGCTTGGGCTGGTAAGCATGGCATTTAATTTGCAGTTGTAGACAAGGCAAGCAGGAATTTATCATGACCCATTGATGTAGCATTTTAAGTACTTATTACATTAAGCTTCTGGATGGTATTTGAATAGCACTGAGAGGCAATGGCTGGACTAAGGCATTTTCATTCTTATTTGTGGAGAAATCCATAGTGAACTACCTGTGTGTATGATTAGTTATCTCCTACATCCACACCCTCACAATTCTTCCATTTGGACAGAGGGTGACAACATCTATCCTGTGCTATATTGTCTTCTCCTTTTCTATAAAAGAAACACGGGTAGCAGAAGATAAAACAGTAGTTATCTGATGGGGAGGGTCCGAAAAACCAAAACAATTACAAAAGAAGGTTAAAATATAATTATGAGTATGACAAACCAACAAAACCACTGCTATTTGTAGCGGGTATATATGATGTGGCTAAAATCCAGTAAAAGCTACTTGTGTTTGTTCCACTTGATTGGTAGGATAAACAGAATGGTATAAAACCCAATAAAACCTACTTGTGTGTGTCCTATTTGAGACCTGCGAGGAAATATTTTTAACTCAAAGATATTATGTTAAATTCCTCTCATACACACTCAGCATCACCAGCCCCAAGAAGTCCGTAATCATCAGTCAGGCCTCCCAAAAATCATTATTTTGGTTTAAGAATCATGATAATTTGAAATAATAAATGTTAGATTCTTTTACAGCCTGTAGATTTTGAGGCTTTTCAGTTCTTGTGGATCACATTTTCAAGCTTTTCACCATGAGCACAGGGACTATAAATTGTGTTAAAAGTAAATTTCATCTATGATTCTCTTGTAAACGGAAGATTCCAAGAGCTGGTGGCTTGAAGAAAAATACCAGCTGGCATGAGATTTTGCAATAAAATCACCAATGTTGGCAACTAGCTGACTACTACAGCGATAGGGGCCAGATGAGATATATAAATTAAAGAGAGAAAGGTGGAAAAAAAAGACTGGGATTGACCTGTGTTTAATAGTGAGCTGCTAACAACGTTTACAGCAGAGCTCTGTAAGAGATGTAAATAGTTATCTAATAGATACCATTTCTGCAGATGGCACTCAGAAACATGCAGCATAGTTCCTTGATTTTGTTGGACCAATAAAACTTCTTATTGTACACTACAGAAGGCTGCTTTTGCGTCACTCTTTACATATAGCTCCTAACAGTGAGCATAAAAAAGGGGGTGTATTCTAGATCATTTTAGATTTAGGTTGTTGGCTCAAATCCAGCCGAGAACAACAGTAATCAAAAGTTGCTGCCATGAGGTATGTGTGTGAAATATGCTTGGTGCTCTAAGGCTTGTTCTTAGCGGACAAATGTCCACATTACAAAAACCTGAATATTTACATGACTATATAAATATCCAAACCCTTATTCAGATATACCTTCAGTTAAGGCACTATTGTCTTAATGATCGGACTATGAAAGGTTTCCAGAGTCATTTTACAGCAGTGGATATAGTAATACTCCATGCTTTTGGATCTAAAGATCTAATCTCTAATTTCTACACATATATTAAGAAAAATGAACTTTGAGTTTAAATATGAATACATGATAAAAATGGCAAAAAATCTCTTGGTAAGCAAAGCTTTGAGCAGAGATCACTAATTTGAAGAAATGGGTTACCTCCTTTAGCTGTTGCTATTATATAAAAATCACTAAAGTGATGTTTCAATAGCACCTTGTACCCTAACATATTTTTAAACTAGATCTGAGGGGGGTGGAGGGAGTGAGAGAGAGTTCACTGTATAAAACTCATTTTTTTGTGTGTGCAGGAAGTCTTTCGCCCAATATGTACAAGAACTGCATTAAGAAACATAGCTAAATGATGCTGTGGAATCAGGTTTCCCCTTACAGACTAAGAGTTGAACCAAACAATTTCAGTAAATGACATCTCTGCATTATACTCTGGTAATTTATAAAGACTCAAACATTGTTACTTCAAAATATTCTGTTTAAAACAGTCACTGAGCTGCACTAGACTTTAGTGGGATAACGTGCTGTGTCACAATATACCAGATAAAAGATTATGCCCCACTTAAGAATTAATAACACTTTAAACCTCTACATAAACTATTTTTTTCATCAATAAACATTTCTTTGACAGAAGGCCAAATACACTTACAGGTCTTAATTGTTCAATCCAGTGACTAATCCCCACTTGATCAAGATTTTACTGATTTAGCAGCTGTCTGAAGAGTGACAAATTTATGATTCAACAGCAATTTAATTTTTTACTTGAAACTGCATGATAATTTGTGGGAATTAGCTACCAGATAAGATAACGAGGGTGGAAGACATGCACGTAATTCCACATAGCATAATTTGGAGTGTTGCAGAATTCTTTGAGAGGCATTGGAAAGACATGAATGGCCATTAAGGGATTAGCCCATCATTGATCGAGTGGCTACACTGAGTTGAGGTTTACTAAATCACTGGAGTGCTAGGTCATTATCCTTGGATACAAGAGACAGTTGAAGTCTGTGTCCAAACACATGAGCAGTAAATTGGAGTGAACAGAGAGTGTGCCAAAAAAATAAATATATGCTGAAACCTTGTTCTTTAAGTGTTCAAACTTTCAGGTCATACTCCAAGGATTTTTTTCTTTTTTGGCATGAAAAATATATTTTTTTCATTGCTTTAAGAATCAGCATATTTTTGTCTCTGTAATCTATTTCTTCCTAACTGTACTAAATTTTTGCTTAGTTACTTAGAATAAATATTGACATTTAGATAATGTTGGTAAACTGATTAAAAAAGCAGTATGTTAGGAGTTTTCCTCTCCAGTTTTGATGAACTGAGTACAATTAGTACTAAATATTTCTTTAAAATAAATCTTTTTTTTTCATTTTGGGGTTGGGAGTGATAATATTTTGGTAAGCCAGTTTCATATACTTGTTGGTTTCTATATTATTAGGTGTTTGGTTTTGATTGTGAGAGATAAAACAATCAATAACCAATTTTTTAATAGAAAGTCCTTGGATTATTTTTCTGCAAGAAGCAAATATGTCTAAACACCCCGCTAAAGTAATGCACCCCATTTCCTGGAAGATTTATTAATATAGCTGATGAGTGAGCTTAGTCAGAGCATACACAGCTTCTGGGTTTGAAAATAGTACGTCTGAGGGCCATTTGGGAATTCAAAACAATAGTCTGAGTATGCGAAATTTAGGATTTTTTGCAGTGCTGATTTAGAGTCTGTGCTTGGCCTGAATAAGTACTCCAGGATCAAGCACTTTGGGGGTTTTCCTTTATGAGCTGAGCTTAATGGTCTCTCTCCCTGAGATGATGGAGTAGATACAGCTGACATTGTTCAATGTATCTCAATCCAAAGGGATACTACTGCTCTGAGTGACTATTTCCCTGAAACCTGTTGTATTTCATTAGAAACTGGTGAAATAAGGTTTACTGAGAGCAAGTTGGGAAACTCATCTTTTGATTGGAGAAAATTGGCTCATTTCCTCAATATAATGAGCAGTTTTCATTTCCTGCCATCATTATAAAATCTAGAACATCTAGCAGAGAGGAGGGAGCTAGAGGTCAAAGCTGAAGTTTGTGTCAATTGAGCTGAAAATGAATGTTATTCAGATAGGATGCTCTTTCTGAAATTGATGGAGAAAGAAAAGATGATCCAGCCAGTAGCTAGGCTGCTAGCCAATGATACTGGAAAAGAAGGTTCAATTCCCTGCTCTACCCCAGATTTACTGTGATCTTGGGCAAATTGCTTAGGCTGTGTGTTCCCTATCTATAAAATGGGTATAACAGCACTTCCCTGCGTCACATGGGTGTTATGAGCATAAAGATTGTGAAGCACTCAGATACTATGGTAGTAAAGTCCATGTAGGTTCCTAAGGTAGATAAAATGGGCATTGGACTGGGACCAATCTTATTCCTATTGAGTTCAGTGGGCGCAGGAAAAGGGTAAGGAAGTGGGTAGTGCAGGTGCTGGAGAAACACAATCTAAAGAAAATGTTAAATAACAAATATGTTAAAATAGAGGAAATTACTTTTTAATAGATCAGGTTGAAAAATTACACCTAATTTTTTCAGAACTTTTAAAGATTGAAGTGAGCTCAGAAACTTCAAAATGATAACATTTGAACATGTGGACCAGCTCTACTTTGAAATTTTCATGTTTTAGATTAAAACTAAAAAGTGTGTGTGTGTGAGTGAGAGAGAGATCGAGAGATCAGGGAGAACAAGCCTGAAAGGGAGGAAAGTGCAAGAAGAAAATCAATCTGTCAAATCAGATGGAGTGAGGGAACAGGAAGAAAAACAGGAAATAACCCAATAAAGTAGAGGAGAAAATAAATAACTTTCAATGCTCTAACAGTTTCCTCTGATAAAAATACTAGCAGGGTGAAATCAAAGCATAGCCATATCACTGCATGTGTGCGGATGTTCAAAGAAGGCAACCTGCATAGAGACCACGTGCCATTTTTCACCATAAAACAGCCATGACTATCACTCATATGTGGAAGAGGACCCACATGTGAACGTGGGGAGTGAAGATATGGCCCTACAGAGTCACTCCTCCATTTGCAGCGGGCAGTGCCCTTGCAGATTCAAGGAGCGACGAGTCCCTGCCATCAAATCCTGGGTTGTAAAGAGGTGGAGAGGTGGGCTATTTTACTAAGAAGCCCTCTGTGGTTAATGTACAAAACTCTGCTTATAGTCCCACATCCTGACCCTTCCTCAACAAGGGTAGCTAGCTATGTCACAATTAAGTACTTCTATTGCAGAAATTTGGGAGGGGGGTGGGATTCTGGGAACCTTCACTCTCCTCTTCTTGCAGGTGGGCTAGGTTGACAAAGTAGCTAATAATCCTTCTATGGAATCCAAAAACCTCACTCCAATATGTTTATAGTTTTTGAACTATGCATAGTAAGTGTGTTTCAAAAGAGGGTTAGACCTCCCACCAAATTATTACAGTAGAGTAAATATTGCAGCACTAGGTATTTGCCAAAAGCAATAGACTTATAAGTGACTCAAGTTGCTTATTAGTGTGTAATCCACAAAAATGGTTAATTTATTCCTACTTGTTAAAACTGATCATCCATGGAAGCAGAAAATAACTACCATATATACTCATTCATAAGCCAATTTTTTGTAGCAAAAAAGGGAAGCAAAAGAAAAGGGGGTCTGCTTATGAAGGGGCATAGAGAGGGAGAGGTGGACATGGCCCCTCCCCGCAACAGAGGGGGCAGGGAGAGGCAGCACAGCCAGCAGAGCCCGAAGGGAAGAGCAGGCCACACTGCTCTCCCCACAGTCTCCGAAGCAGCTGCACTTCTGGGGCTGGCAGGCTGCAGCCATGCTACCTGGCCCCGCCTGCCAGAGCATGCTACGGCCATGCTGCCCTGTCTGGCCTGTTGGAGCAGGCTGCAGCCGCGCCACCCAGCCTGCTGGAACAGCTCCGGCCAGTCCAGAGGCATCCTCCCCTGGCCCGCTCCAGCTAAGGTGGGAAGGGATGGGATGCCGAGAGTGTGGGGGTCCTGAATTAGGGGTGGAGGTCATGTGGGGGTGGTCAGAGGGGTTACTCTCCTGATCCCCAAGCTTCTCTCCCCCAAAAAGATTTCCCCACCAGTTGCTGTCCCGGCCGGTCAGAGTAAGCAGCTGGTGAGCCAAGACACTTTGTTTACTTTGGTTTACTTCCATGCCTGTGGACAGTTGAGGTAAACAAACTGTCTCAGCCCACCAGTGGCTTATCCTGATGGCCTAGGAGCTAAAGTTTGCCGACCCCTAAATTATAGGGTCGGCTTATGAATGGGTCATAAAAAATTTCCATTTTTACTTATCCATCTTGCGGGAGGGCGGGGGGGCTGGCTTATAAAGGAACCAACTTATGACTGAGTATATATGGTATTTACAGCCCAGTCCTGCTCATCTTAAAGTAAAATTAAAGTAAAAATTTTTAAATACATGAATTGATATTCATTGATTATATTGATGAATACATACAAAAACCAAACTCAGGAAGATGAATTTATATTAATAAATATTTTTTCCATTCCAGCATTACAAAATCAGAGAGAGCTGCGTTTTTTTCGTTTACATCACTTTCAGTTTTAGAATGACAAAAGGCATCAGTGCATACCAGGCGACGAATTCACCCCCTGACACAAATGAAAAGGATTGGACAGACATGATACATCTGGTTTACAACTTTTAATTGCCTTTGTGACCCAGTTCAGACCAAATACTCTCAAAGCAAAAGCCCTTTGTATGCACCATGAGACTAAATTTCTAGTAGAGATACACTGCTATTGTAGGTGGTGGCGTTTTTTTAAGCAACAACTTTTCTTGCTCACATAAATCTTCAGTGATTTGTAGGTGACCTGACAAAGTGAGAAGTTAAGATTTCAGTTGTCTGATGAGTGGGTTTGTTAAACTTCCCAAATAAAAGTAAAAAGCCAGATTCTTTTAGTTATTAATCATTATACTGTTGTTTATTAGAATTAGTTGGCGTTTATTATAGAATGTAAAAATAATAAGCTTTCAAGTTTCATGAATGCAAAGGATAACTGGGTATGCAGCAATTTAATTAGGTTCTCTGATGTACTATATATTTAATTCACACATACAACTACACAAATATAAACACACATTTATAAAATTGATTTATTGCAAACTGGTTTCCATGAAGGCCTTCTAAACTCTGTGACAAGCCTGAATAAAGACCCCCCTGGATTCTGCAGCAGACTGGCAATCCTGCAGCATCTTCATGTAAATTTAACTACAGAAGTTTTTCCTGAATTAAATATGAATGTGAATAATGTAGCCAGTATAATATTCCTTGTGCGAAAAATACACTCGACCCTGGTAAAGCCAGAGCATTTGGGCTCTATACAGGTGCAATGTGGAGAAGTTAGTCCTCAAACCAGACAACGTCTCTACCACTCGAGGATATAACATAGCTCACACTACTAGTCAGATCCCTTATTTGCTCTGTGGGCAAGCCGCTATAATAAAAGTCTAAGGATCACATTCTCACACACACATACATCTGTGGTTCCCCAGAGTTCAAATCCAACCAATCTGTAATGAATCCAAATGCTGTACATTGCAGATACAATTATTAGATAACCCACAAAGCTGTGGATCTGGATTAGATGACTAGTTCTTCAGTTAAAAAACAAAAGCTTGTTAAACTTAAATGAGATCTTTCCTACTGACAAGAACAGTAGATTTCCTGTCCTCTCTGTAGACTGTTTACTAGGCAGTAATCTCTCTCTCTTGCTTTCGCCCTCGGCAATTACACTGTCCTTGGTACTTCTGTGCCAATTATCTGCTGCTGCCCTACCAACTGTTTAGCTGATTGTTGTGCATGGTATTATGACATCTCAAGTAACATAACAAAACATTATAATCTCTATCTGCCCCAGGTGGGCTTCTTCTAAGTTTATCCTTAGTACTGAATTTTCTGATCCAGTAAAGTTTGGAGTTTGATCATTACAATATTTTTGTAAGGTTCCTCAATTATTTTTTACCTTTAAAGTGTGGTTCTACTGTGAAAAGTGATGATGTAAAAGTGATATCATCTTGTTCAACAGGTCTGTTTCTGTATATTCAGAGTCATATTTGCTAATTTCACTTAGAACAATATTTTTTCTGCATTTTTATTCCTGGCAAAGCCAACACAGCTAGGATTGCCTGAACTGGATTCAAATCCTCCTGGTGCATTATCAACAGAAATGTTCCAGCAAGATGCCCTAGTTCAGGAAAGCAACCTAATCAGGAAAGCACTTAAACACATGTTTAATTTGTGCACTGCTTATAGTTAAGGATGTACTTAAGTGCTGTCCTGAATTGGAGCTTGAGAGCATGGAATGAAGGCAGTGTGGTTTCAGAGGTGTAATTGCGAGGGACTAATTCTACCATAATTAATTGCTTGTGATCATGGGCAAAAACCCACCCATGGCTCTCAGCGTCCAAACTGAGAATACTGGCAGTTAGAGAAATCAGGTTGCTACTGGTAAATTGAGCACTTTTATTATGGAAACCGAGAGGCAAGAAACATGAAAAACCACAATGGCATTTTTTTAACCCAAATTTTCCAACGTGATGATTGCTTCCATTTTTGGGTACCCAACTTGAGACATTACAAAGGGGGCTGATTTTCAGCCAATGCTGTGCCTGCCCTCTGAAAATCAGATCCCTTTGAAACTGTTTCAAACAGAGGTTCCCAAAGTCATTAGCTGCTTTTGAAATTTTGGACTGAAATCAGTTTTCACAGCAGAAGCATATTTTAGGTTCATATATGTACTCTTAGTCTTAACTTTAGCGTAACAACATTTTTTTATTAGGGATTTCTTCAGAGACTTAACCCCCTGCTCCTGCCTAAGATGTCTGACATGTATTAGGAAGCTGAACACTTTGTGGAGCTCCTAAATTTCACAGGGTACTGGGACTGGAAAAGCCAGGGAATAGGACACTTTTCAGGGCATTGATAACTATGGAGAGGCTATGAGCTATGAACCCTTTGGATTTTAGGAACTCAGTATAGTCTTTGACTTTCCAGCTTTCACAGAACAGCTCCCTCTACTCACTAAGGCTTCAGACTTCGGCCTGGTCTACACTAGCGGGGAGAGTAGACCTAAGATACGCAACTTCAGCTACGTGAATAGCACAGCTGAAGTCGATGCATCTTAAGTCAACTTACCTGCTGTCCTCATGGAGGCAGCAGTCGACAGCGGGCTCCCCCGTCGACTCTACCTTGCACCTTTTGGCGAGATGGAGTTCCAGCGTCAACTTTGGGATCAATTTATTGCGTCTTGATGTGATGTGATAAATCCATTCCCAATAGATCGATCTCTACCCGCCGACCCAGCTGGTAGTGCAGACATGGTCTTAGATTCATTCTCTGTCTCCCACCTTTGCTTTCCAGTAGGTCTCCTAAAATCCAAAGGATCTGTTACGGATCTTAATAGGTTAGCAGGAACCACAGGCCCAAAGGGGACTTTTCTCTGGTTTACAGCCTCTCCCATAGGTTTTAAAAAGTTTTGAGAGAGGTAAATCTGGGACTGGGAGCAGAATCAAGCTAAACATTGTGCTATATCCCAAAATGGAAAATAAAAAAAAATGTGCAATAAATGTACTGTTAAATATATCCTACTGAATGTATGCTGCAGTGACGACACTGATAGTGGGCATTTTGTGGGAAATGAGTGTCCATTTGGGGTTAATGATCCTTGACTGCAGCTCAGGCCAACATCTCCTCCCACTGGTCAATTCTCTATAAGAATGCCTAGTGCTTAACTTGTGGTTGCTTATTTTGAGTACTGCACCATATCTGTAATATTTTGCCTATATGGTATTCTATAATGGCTCATAATCAGATTAATTTTCTTTACTTTTTTGGTCTCATCTAGGTTTTTAAGATTTTTAGAATAGCTAACAGAGTATTTCAATGTAGAATGCTATGAAAGTTGTCTGTCTTAATAAAATAATAACAAATAACACTGCTCTACAGCCAAAATGCTTCTGAAATAAATGTAGTCAAACTTTACTAATTCTGGGTCACTGAGAACGAGAATGATGCTTAAAATTGTTGATTGGCTCTAGTTTTCAAGATATGCTATTGGGTCAGTATATACGACCCTTGACATGGGAATGGCGGAGCATAAGTGAGTTATAAAGGGAAGGGATCTCAATTTAAACCAGAAATGACTAAAATACATCTTTGACTGGATCTATGAATAAATCTATGACTGGGTTTGGACAGTACTTGCTTTTTAGGCAAAACAATGAATGATGCAATCTGAAGCTGGTATTGCCTCATACATGATATAGATTGCATCATGTTGTTCCTAGAAGTCATGGATGATGCAATCATAACGAAGCTTACATCACTCTGCTGAACAAATTGCCCTATATCAGCTCTAGAAATCATACAGTGTGGTGCTCTCTTATTTGTCAGCATTTGATTTTGCAAAGGGACACATTTCTGTTTAGCCAAAGTGAGCAGAGATGCTTTGTACTTGTCTGAACAGTGCAGATAACTTCTGCTATGTTTGTGGTGAAGTGACTTTTGCATCACAAAAGCGCAGTCTAACCACTATGGTTAAGAAAGTCTATCACCTTTATTTTGGCTGCAAAATTGGAGATCAGGACAAGAGGTGGGCCCCACACATGTGCTGCAACACTTGTGCAACAAATCTTCGCCAGTGGTTGAACAGGAAAAGGAAATCTATGCCTTTTGCAGTGCCAATGATTTGGAGAGAGCCAACAGATCATACCAGCAATTGTTACTTCTGCATGGTGCCTCCAGTTGGGAAAGGTGTGTCAAAGAAGAAGAAGTGGACTGTGCATTATCCAAACATTCCATCAGCTATACGCCCAATACCCCACGGAGAAGGACTGCTGGTTCCTGATGCACCAGAATCATTCTCACTTGAGTCAGATGAGGAAGAGGATGAAACTTCTGGTCCTGAACCATCAATGTCACAGGACCCACATTTTCTCCCATCCTCCTCCTCTGAACCACACCTCATAACACAAGCTGAACTGAATGACCTTGTCAGGGATTTGGAACTACCCAAGAGTAAGGCAGAGCTGTTGGGCTCCAGACTACAGCAGTGGAATCTCCTGGCAGGTGATGTTAGGGTTTCCATGTTCCGTGACGGTTAAAAGGATCTTGTCCCATTCTTCTTCACGGAAGGTGATCTTGTAGCCTGCAACAACATCGATGGTGTGATGGCAGCCCTCAACATCGTTCATGATCCAGATGAGTGGAGACTCTTCATTGATTCATCGAAGACGAGTCTTAAAGCTGTTTTGCTGCATAATGGCAATGTTTTGCCATCAATTCCAGTTGGTTATGCAGTCCATATGAAGGAAACCTATGACAACATGAAACAACTTTTGAGGTGCATAAACTATGACCAACATCAGTGGCAGCTTTGTGGCGATTTGAAGGTTGTTGCTCTCTTGCTTGGTCTGCAGACTGGACACACAAAGTACTGCTGTTTTCTCTGTGAATGGGATAGTCGTGCAAGAGATTCCCACTACATCAAGAAAGATTGGCCACTCCGACAGTCATTGGAGCCTGGGAGGAAAAGTGTTCAGCATCCACCACTTGTTGAATCAAGGAAGATTTTGTTACCACCCTTACACATCAAGCTGGGTCTGATGAAGAACTTTGTCAAGGCCATTGACAAAACACAAGCAGCTTTCGAGTACCTCCGTGGAAAATTTCCAAGGTTAAGTGAAGCTAAGATAAGAGAAGGTGTCTTTGTTGGTCCTCAGATTTGTGAACTTCTTCGAGATGATGCATTTGACCATGCACTGCGTGGCAAGGAAAAGACGGCATGGAAAGCCTTCCAGTCAGTGGCAATACATTTTCTCGGAAACAACAAGGCAGACAACTACAGGTTGTTGGTGGAAAACCTCCTCAAGGCATACAAAAGCCTTCGTTGCAACATGTCACTAAAGATACATTTTTTGCACTCTCATCTAGATTTTTTTTCCACCGAACTGCGGAGCAGTGAGCGACGAGCACGGCGAACGATTTCACCAGGACACTGCAACAATGGAGAAATGCTATCAGGGCAAATGGAGCCCATCAATGCTTGCAGACTATTGCTGGACAGTGACAAGAGATGCTCCATTTAACGAATACAAGAGACAAGCCAAGAAGCGCCGAATAGGACTGAACTATGTACATAATAGTTTTTTGCCTTTTGTTTCATAATACATTTTATTTAGATAACCCTTTTGCTGATTTTTAAAGTGTTACATAAACAGGACAGGTGAAATATTATCATGTAAAGCAGCCATAAACACATGAAAAGACCTAGGTTTACAATTTATGATTAAAACTCTACTATCTACACAATATACATAGACATAAAATGTAAAAACTTAAATATCTTAGAAACAGTAGCCAATCAGTTGTTTTAATTGTCATATTTGAATTCAGCACATCAAAATACATAATAAATATCACATTTTATCTCTAAAGCAGACGACTTCTAAAAAATTGTAGACCAGTGTAATAATGATGTGTCTGTCCTGTGAGGTGCTGAACTCAGTTGAAAGGACTCAACATCTCCCAGGAGGTGATCAGCACCTTGCAAGATAGGCTTCTTTTTTGTGTGAGTGAAGACTATTAAAGTGAGTAAGGGTCTTCAGGATCTGCCATTATATCAGCCTGTAATTGTCCAGTCCACAAAGAGGTTCAGCACCCTTAGTTAATCAGCAATTAATAGGAGTAGGGGTTGTTCACTTCATAGGCGTGGACCCTTTGCGTCTATGTAGGGACTTGTCTTGAAGATCCGTATGCACATGAGCTGTCCTTACTCACATGAATCGTCCGATTCAAAATGGGTCTATTTACATGAATAATGATTTGCTGATTGCAGGCAAGAGTACTGTTAATCTTTGTGCAGGGACACAATTCTGTTCTGTAACATATATAGGCACATAATATAAATAATGACAAATGTTAATGAATTTTCACCACACTCCTGTAAGGTAAATAAGCACCGTGTCACTATTGCCACTTTCGAGATGGGGAAATTTTATAGAAATCTAAAGTCTGAGTTTGTGAAAAGCCAATGGCTTTTCATGTGAATTGTGCAAGTATAACAGTAGTTGGGAACTTGGCAATGATGGAAGAACTATTTGTATACAGGTCACCTTCAGTGTCTTTCCCAGCATGTTGTTATGTGACAAAATGGTTTATATCTTAATTAATGAAATTTATTTTTTACTGTAAAACAAATGATAATGAGTGGCTCTTTAAAATAATGTTTTATTTCCAGTGAGTCAAACTTCTGGCATTAGCTTCATGGAAAAAACATTTAACTTCACAACTGAAATAGAGAGTTGTTGACTGAAAATGACCTCATACAATTAATTTTCCAAACTGTTTAGAGATCTTTCTCATCAAGTTTTCAGCAATTCATATATCTTAGTATTGACTATTAGCAGCTAATAATTTTGTATGTAGCAAGAATTAGTCCCTATTTTTTAAACACACATGTATGGAACCAAGAAGAAAGTCACAGCTTTCCTCTGCTAATGTTTCAAATCATGTTTTAACTAACATGCATTAACTAACATGATTGTAAATCGTAGTATAGATAAGGACCAAACATTTATTCTTAGTTGTATTTAACCTAGGGTTAACTAACACAATTGTAAACTGTAGTGCAGAGAAGGAACAAATGCTTGTTTTCAATTGTGTAGGGTAGACAAGCCCTGACTGCTGCTGTGGAGCTCTTTGAATTATTTTGTTCTTCTCCATCCTGTTGCGAAATATAACAGAAATTGATACAAGCCCCTTTTATAATTCATGTGGTAACAGAGTAGGAATTATTGTTATAATATACTGGACATGCTTTATGTTTAGAGCTGACAGTCTAAGACGAATATGATTTATGGGACCATAGTTCAGCTGGGGAAGGAATGGAGACATCATTAGTGAAGATATTGGTGCAAGTAGGCTATGTGAAGGAAGTGGGTTTTAAGGAAAGATCTGAAGTAGACTTAGCATATTGTAGATGAGAAGTTATTCCTAGTGGAAGAAGGAAACATGGAAGAAGGCATGAAGCTGTGGGTGGGAGAAGGAGAGGAAGGGTTTCTAGTCCTTTTCAGGGATAACTGACTAGACATATGTTCACATCCCTCTTGTGGGAGTACACATCACACAGGCCCTGAAGAGGTTAATGTGGGCCCGAGAGGCCAATTATGGTATCTGTCTGCACTTGAAGGGACAGCCAGGCTTAACTGAACATGAAGCCCAGTTGGGCAGAACCAGGCTGCTTAGTATACAGCGAGGAAGATGAGAGCACAAGGAAGCTGCAGTCATTCTCTGGGAGTAGAGAGGTACAGAGGGGAAAACCGCACCGGGAAAATAAACTCTGGTGTCCTAGCTTTGGAAGGAACCAGTGGGGGATGGGAAAGAGAGCCTGAGAGGGTTGGGTAGGAAGACCAGGGAAAGAGCAACAAAGAGTAGGATTGTGCAGACCTTAACTGCTTGTTACAGGATCCCTGAGCTGGAAACCAGTGTAGAAGGTGGGCCTTGGTTCCCCTATCAGCCACTGGGAAGTAGCACTGGATTGTTTGAGATGCCAGCTGGACAGCTAGTCCAGAGGGGCTTTGTTACCCTGAAAGGGGAGGACTATATAGTGACCTGGCTGGAGGGCTAAGTCATGAAGAAGGAGCACCCAGAGTCATGAAGAGAGAGAGAGGGGTCACAGCATGAGTAACCAGGTGAGAGCTGATCCCCAGATGTAGCCACAAGGTGGTGTCCCTTGCAGTGAGTGAACCCCTTCAGCCCCCATCTATTGACTAATCAACTTCCTTATGAGTTCTGATTGATACACTGGTATTACCTTGTGCAGGTGTAGATAACTAATTAAAAGTGACCCAGCAAAGTGTTAAGTCAACCTAACACTAAGGAAAAGACCTTGAAGTTTTTCCAACAATGTTATTTTTCCTTAATGAACCAAATGTTCAAAATTATTAAAACTTATAAGAGAAATAATTATTTCTATGGCAATAGTGCCTTGAGGCAAGCACACAGTAAGTGAGATTCCTTGCCCTGAAGAGCTTGTAGTCTAAAAGTCAGAGGATTGAAGAAAGGAAATATTGTTATCATCCCCATTTTACATATAGGAAACTGAGCCACAGAGCAATTATATGACTTGCTCAAGGTCATGCAGGAAGTTTCTGGCAGAGCTGGGAATCAACTCAGGAATCTCCAGCATCTTTGTAAAGAGTTTTAATCAGAAGATCATCTTTCTAATGACAAAAGTGAATATCAAATCCTCATTTTGCATAATGCCAGTCAGTAAATGTGCACTATGCTCACCTTGAGGATTTAAAGGTTCAAGATCGCTTTTTCAAGATAAATATATACTTACATGTGGCATGCTCCATTGCCTGGGCATTGAGAAATGTAATGTATTTTCACAAATTTCTCCCCAAGATTTCTTTTTCCACATCACGTTCAAATTTTTTGTCCTTACCTTTAAGGCCCTAAGCAGCTTATCTGCTATTGTTTCCAAGCACTTTGTCTTGCCCTTATGTGTCACCAATGATAATGGCCTTGACAGCCCACTTGTTTGCTTCTTTCACAGCTGTCTTTGCACCTTGCTCTATATGGCTCAGAACTCATAGAATGGTCTTCCTGAACTGTGGCAGAAGGTCAACTCTCTCCTCCTTCTGATCGCTTCTCAAGATCCTCCTCTTTCAGGAATGCTATGAGAAATTGAGAATCAGAGAGGTAGCCATGTTAGTCTGGGTTTGCAGAAGCGACAAAGAGTCCCGTGGCCCCTTAAAGACTAACAAAAGTATGTAATACTTTTGTTAGTCTTTAAGGTGCCACAGGACTCTTTGTTGCTTATGAGAAATTGGTCAATTAATAATAGAAGATTGAAGGGCACTTGAATGTAGTTGACATGTATTTAATTTTTTAAAAAATAGAATGCATATCACTTGTTTTAAAACCATATAAAAATTGTACATATCTGTTTGTATCCCTCCCCGTCAACCTTCTCATGTTGCTCATCATCTGAGACTGTAAACTTAAAGGGGCAGGTGCTGTGTCTGTGTAGACAATCTCTAGCACTTTCTAGATACTACTGGAAAACAAATAATAAACTTTAATCCATTATTTTTTAAAAAAGTCAAATTTGAATTGAAGTCAGCTATAATAGGCTATTTTCTTTTTGTTATCCAAAGTCTGTAGGATCCACATAAGGAACTATACAAAAGAATGACTGAATTCAGTGGTCTTTTAGGAGAAAATAAATGACATAAAAGCATTTAAAGAATGGGAAACCTAATTTTTCCAGATCTCTAATTTCTGTGGCCTGCAAAGATTGGCAGTGGCCAGAGAAACATGAGTACATCCAGGATTTACATCCCAGAAATGTTATGCTTTGTACACAGTAAGCACCATGATCCAATTAGTTTACTCTATAATTCAAAGAACTCAATGAGGAATCTTCCATTCTGGGGTTAGTTTAGCCATAAAAACTATTCTGAGAATGAACTTTAATCCATATCTTATCTTCTGCTTGAAAATGAACATCCTTTCTATTCTTATCATAACGTTTCTGCTTTTTAAACATTTTTGAGCTTTAGCCATATTCCTCTTGGCAATTACACTAAGTTGTTCCGACTCAGCTATTGGCTGCACTTGGTTACCTTTGGAATTCTCTCTCTTTTCATGACTACACTCCAGAGACCCCTTTAATAACCTGCCCAGATTTAATCCTGCCACACAAGGATGTATGCTCTGATACATTCTCTGGTTTCTCTTCAGATCATATAAATCTTTAACTCTGATACAAACTTAGTTTACAGACTACAGTAAAGAAAAATCTGATAATCATGTACACCAGCTCTTATAGCTGGCCTTGTGGTAAGACAAAATCACAGAATTAAAAGCTGTGTTCACTCTTTTAGCTAAATTGGTCTGCAGTCAGCTGATATTGTTTGTTTCTTCCCAGATATTACAAATGATCTCGAGGTTGTCCCAGTTCGTAGCATCATCAGTGATGTCAACACAATTCTGTGTATAGAATTTACTAAGGGCTTGTCTATCTGGAGAGTTAGTGCACAGCACGCTGCGGCGTAAATCTAGAGTTCCTGTATGCTGTGCACAAATTGCATGGATATTGCTGAACACCAAAAGTTTCCAGCTGTGCACTATGGCCCTCTTAGTGCACAGAGGCAAGGTCTGCATGGACGCTTAGAGTATGGCACTGGCGAATGAAGATTTACACCTGAGCTTGCCATGCACTAACTTGCCATTTAGACATGCCTTAGCAGAGAGGTGGGTAAACTTTTTTTTGGCTCGAGGGCCACATCGTGGTTACAAAACTGTATGGAGGGCCAGGTAGGGAAGGCTGTGCCTCCCCAAACAGCCTGGCCCGCCGCCCCCTATCACTTCCTGCCCTCTGACTGCCCTCCCCCCCGAACTTCTGACCCATCCAACTCCCCTGCTCCTTATCTCCTGACCATGCTCTCCTGGTACCCTTGTGCCCCCAACTGCCGCCCCCAGGATCCCACCCCCATCCAATCCCTCTGCTCCCTGTCCCCTGACTGCCCTGAGCCCTATCCACACCCCCATCCCCTGACGGGCCCCCTCAGGATTCCCACGCTTATCAACCCCCACCCCCATTCCCCATCCCCTGACTGCCCCCTCTAGAATCCCCGACCCTGCTCCCTGTCCCCTGACTGCTCCCCAGGACCCTCTGCCCCTTATCCAACCCCCCAGTCCTGGCGCCCTTACCATGCCGCTCAGAACAGCATGTCTGGCAGCTGTGCTGCCCAGCCAGAGCCAGACACACTGCTGTGCAGCCCCGCAGGAGTGCGCAGCTGTGCTGTCCAGAGCGTTGCCCACGTGGCAGCACAACTGCAGGGGTGGGGAAAGCAGGGGCAGGGCCAGGGGTAGCCTACCTGGCCGGGAGCTCAGGGGTCAGGCAGGAGAGTCCCGCGGGCCATTGTTTGCCCACCTCTGCCCTAGCATATTCCTGCTAACTATGTCACAACATAACACAAAACACTGTGCGAAGCTAGGTATTACATGAAAAAAGAGAGATAATTATAATTCTTGGTATTCAACAGAGTGAATATATTTTAGAATAAATGATATGTAGAAAAGAAAGGATACTTCCCTGAGTCTATAACATTTTTCAAATACTGCTAGGTCAAATCTGGGGCCTACACAGGTTGCTAATGTTTCTTCAAATCCATATATTTTAAGATTTGTACACTGACCAAAATGACCAATTGCTATCATTAACTGTCTTTTGGAGATTTCTATTTTTGCATAATGTCTGTTCTTCAATAGTTTCTGTCTTAATAATGAGGCATGCTACACTTTCATCCTTTGATATTTAATTTTTGAAAGAAATTCACCACTACTAGAGGAAGTGACCGTATGAACAAAATCTCAGTGCTTTTTTTGGTCTTGTTGCCAACGTTGAGAGAATTTTGTGGGAAAGTTGTAGTGGAAAGAGGAAAATGACAGAACAGAAGCAAGAGCTGTTGAAAGCTATGAGATGTTGGTATTGTGCTGAAATCTGGTATCACCTGTTGAAAACTGACATGTTGATGTATCTGCCAGAGAATGATTTTGGTGATGTTTCTAAAGGGGCTCAGTAAAGAATCTCCTAAGCAATGATCTTCACTTCTAATATGTTAGCAGAACATCCACTCCTGAAACCTTGTCGTGGATTGAACTGGAAAGATCACTCATTTATTTAGTTTATATTTGTACATAAGTAAAAATGAAGTGTGTTTCACACAATGGTATGAAACTGGAAACATTTTAATAAAATCTGGACTAGATACAAAGGTATGTTTCAGGTGGCTAGATTTTCATAAAATAAAACTAGGGATGCTCTCATGCTGGAGGATGTGACGTGGGTGGAAGGAGGGCAGGGAGGGTTGACAGAGAGCAGGCAGGGAAAGGGGCAACAAGACAAAAACAAAGGCTGGGTATATGGCAGAGATACTGGGCAGCTGCTCTTATATGGGGAAGATGGTGAGTGCCCTAGATACACCATGCCAAAGTGGAGCTTCCATAACCTTGCCTATAAAAGGCAAGGCTGTCAGACATAGTGGCCTTTCATTGAAGACTTTTACTTCCTGGGTGTTGGAAGTGACATTTATTATTTGTAGCACAATAGTGCCTAGCAGCCTTAGCCATGGACCTAAACCCCATTGTACTAGATGTTTTACAAACACAGAGCAAAAGCTCTTGTCTCTAAGAGCTTAAAGTCTAAGGCCCCATCTACATTAGAAACGTTTGCCAGTACGGTAGTGCCAGGTGGAAGTGTGATGTGGGGTGGGGTGGGGGTGGTAACGACTTTAGTGTGGATGCGATTATTCTAGCATAAAAGTGGTTTTGCAGTTGTGCTTTTTTTGCTCACCAAACCGGTTCAACCTCATGGAAAAGCTCCTTCTTGCTGGTAGAAGCTGCATCTGCACTAGGAGAGTTTGCTGACAAAGCTGTACCCCTAGAGCTGTGCTTTCAAACCTAATGTAACCCTTCTGCCAGGCCGGGTTAAAGCAGCAAGGGCCTGGTTCAGTACCTAGGGGTCCCCTCTTAACAACACAAGACAAAACTGGCTTGAGCCCCCACCCAGTGACCTGGGAAAAATCCTAACACCCCCCCTGGGTGCCTCAAAGAGGCAATACTTCCCCTCTCGCAAGCACAGATTGGTGTATCAGAAATTTTTATTAACAGGAGATAAATGACATCATGAAATTGGGAAAAAACACCACAACTAGGGTCATAAACCAACCCCTGAGCAAACCGCCACCCCAGCCGATTGGGCTGTGTCCCCTTCTTTAGGTTCGTGAGTCCAGTAGCCCAAAAAATCACCCAAAGTCCCCAAAATGTCCCACAGCCCAAAAGTCTCTGGAGCCCAGCAATCCAAAAATCACCCAATAGTCCCAAAAGTCCCTCAGCCCAAGAGTCTCTGTTCCTGGTCAGTGCAGAGTTCCAGAGTTAATCTGCAGAGTCTTACCTCCCAGCCTGGGTGGAAATGGAGGGTAGGGCAAGGGGCACCTTACATGGTCCGAAGCCGACTGCACCGCCTCTCCGTGAGGTTCCGCTGCAGCTCTCCCCGCAATCGGCTCTGCTCCACTCCGCTGGCTGTCCCACGAACCGCTCTGCCCGTTGATCCGCTAGCTGCTCTGCTAACCGACACACAGACAGCTGTGCCGTGCCGGTCACTCTGCCCGCAGCACCAATGCCTCCGCTAGTTGACACACAGACAGCTCTGCCGCACCGGTCACTCTGCCTGCAGCACCAACGCCTCCGCTAGTCGACAGACAGCTCTGCTGCACTGGTCACTCTGCCCGCAGCACCAACGGCTCTGCTAGTTGACATACAGACAGCTCTGCCGCACCAGCCACTCCGCAGCACCAACAACTCCACTAGCCGTCCTGCTAGCCGACACGCAGACTGCTCTGCTGCACCAGCCACGCTGCACTTTTTTCCGGCCCCCCTACTTAAGACAGTGCTCAGTGATTTCTTTAGCTCTTAGGTGATTTCAGCTCTTAAGTGATTTCAGCTCACAGTAGGGGAGCCTTAGTGCAGGTGCACCAGTGAGCCCAAAGCAATTTTCAGCTCAGCAGCCTGAAACCAGGCTCCTAATGGAAGCAAAATTCAATTCTGACATTCCACAGTGGAGAGAGGCAGGGTGCAATAGGCCTGGGAGGCCCTCAGACAGAGCCCTCACCAAAAGGCATAGGTGCTTGTCCACCACCTCTCTCAATCTCACAGTGTTCTGAAACGCATGGACATGTACTTGGCCCTTGTTATGATGGAGAGACTCGCCATCATCTAGGTAGCACTCACTGGGCAAGGGCCATGCGTTTCAGAACACTCTGAGATCGAGAGAGGTGGTGGACAAGCACCTCTACCTTTTGGTGAGGGCTCTGTCTGAGGGCCTCCCAGGCCTATTGCAGTGGGTGTGTCTCTGCAAATTGATCAGCCCCAGAATTATTTTCCAAGACTCACTGCAATTCCCATAGTTCGCCACCAGATGTCAGAATATATCTCATTCCTGACACAGCTTACACTAGTGTAGTGTAGACTGAAGTATCTCCCTCTTCCCCCCTCTCAGGCCACCTGGGGGGAGGAGGGGGAGGAGGAAGGGCCGATACCTCCCGCTCCCCTCTCTTCTAACTCCCAAAGGTGGGGGAGTGAAGTGGGGGGCAGCCAGGCGGAGGTGACAGGTCCAGAGCCAGCGGGGTGGGATGACGGGGGGTCGCTGGGCCGCGGAGTCCCTAGGCCGGGTTGGGGAGCGACGGCGGACCCGGCCCGTTCGGCGGCGGCTCCGAGACTTCCGGGCCGGTCCCAAGGCTCCGCCCCGCGGGACCTTTGGCCGGACAGGACAGTGCGGAGCGGCCCCTTCGGCCGGGTAGGGCCGCGGGCGCGAGGGCGCGGCAGGAGCCCGGCTGGGGGAGCGGAAGGGACGCGGCCCGCCACAGGGGGCACCATGGCGAGCCCCGGGAGAAGGAAGGGCCGGGGCCGGGGCGGGGGAGCAGGAGGTCCCGGCTGGTGTCGAACAGGGAGTAACGGGACAGGGCAGAGCCAGAGCGGGCTACGACTGGGCAGTTTAACACACGCGCCACTGAGGGGTTTCCACGGAGATATTTTAGCGTCACTTGACCCGCTTTGTATTTATTGTCGTTAATCCCCAAGTGAACAACCCAGCCGCGGGGACAGCGCGGCCCGCCGGAGCGGCAGAGCGAATTCGCTGCAGCCACCAGATGGGAGCGGTCGGGGTCTCGGCTCACCGCAGGGCTCTGCCGACTGGGGCAGGTCACTGGCAGGAACCGGGGAGGGGGACTTTCGGGGTGACCCCAAAACTAAAACATTTAGATCTTCTCGGCGAACTGAAATGTAAAAATCCCCCGAAAAACAAACCTCAGGGTGAAATAAAATATTTTTGTCCCCCCCATAAAACAGTTTTCTTTTTCATTTTTTTTTAGTGTTGGACATCAAAATTTTTATAATCAAATTGCAGTAAATCTGGAAACAAAAGCTGTTTTGAATCTAAAGGTGAAAATATTTAATTTTGAAAATGTCAACATATTTTGGGTTTTTTTCCCCAGCCAAAGCAGTTTGGTGAAATTGACGCAAATTTAGTCAACCCAAATCTGCTTTTATTGGCAAAAAATAAAATACAAAATAAATGTAAAAAAAGGCAGAAAAGTTTCACCCAGCTCTAATCCGGTAATCCCCGCTTGTCACACCACCATATTAAAAGTGAGCACATCTGCAGTCTGCTTTGTTGCGTGTTTGTTTATATGTTATATCTGTACAGAACTACAGATATTAAAAATTAAATTAGATTCAGTGCTAAGACTTCTGGCAGCATGCCAGTGTGGATTTCAGTTATACAAAGTTTGGGCACTTCTGGCTCAAATGGAGGCCCGTAATGAACGGTTCTAAATGGGGTTAAGTCTGTCTCGCAGTGCAAACGTTCTAACTTTAGCACTTCAGAGTGATCCCTTGCATTTGTTAGATTTCCAAGGTTTCTGGTGGGAGTTCTTTATGAAAGATGTTTTGTTTATGTTGGACATCAAACACAAGGAATAATTGGAAGGAAAAATAGAGTAAATTTCAACAGAAATGTAAGGTTTTAGAGCTGGATAAAGTAGGCTTGGCTGCTTATTGGTGAAAAGTGCATTTCTTGGCAAGCTGGACCCTATCAAGTCTTTGCTCGGAACTTCTAACAGATATTTTGGTTTAAACGCTCTTAAATCTTTCATTCTCTTTATAAGAGCATGCAGCAAATTAAAAAAGAAAAGGGAAAAACATTTGTGGAATTAAATAAGAAAAATCTTTCCAGATGAAAGACATGGTACCACCTGTTGTGGAAAAAATAAGATCTACACTCTTCTATTCAGAACAAAGGCCAGAATTACTTGGACTACCTGTTATGTTTTTGAAATGTCTCCAATAAAAATAACACTTCATGTGGCTGTCTTGATGAAACGTGATTGAGTTACCAGTCCCTCGGTGTAATTTGGACTCTATTGCACTGGAATGATATTTCTGTACTTCCTATAATGATGACCTAATATATATAGTTAGTACCGATAGCTGGTGAAATTTAGAACAATTCTGCTGAAATTAAAAGTTGCTTGTCTGTCAGTGATATAAAAAGTAATATCAGGTCAATGGTTTGATATTATTTATTTATGAAAACCTTGATTGAAAACTGAACTTAAGACTTTCAGGTAGGCTTTTATTTTATATTTTTAAATTATGATGTTTGTAGTCCTTTAAGTGGTGAGGATGACTTTGAAAATGTAAACAGCTGGATTGCTGTCTGTTCTGTAGCCAACAGAACTGTAAATCCAGTAAAAGTCCCACTAAATTGAGTGGAATGACTCATCTTGACTTGAGTGGGATTTGGATTGGCCTTTAGGCAGTATGAATTTTCCCTATAAACTAATCCTAATACAGAGCACACAGTAATGAGATGAGCCACTGAATAAATTATTTTATTCACTGAGTATTTTCACTTGCTTCTTTCTGACAGTTGTTAGGCACAAGGACTGAATACATCAGTTGTGTAATTCCTTTGATGAGTTTAGCTCATTGACTAAAGAGTGATTATTGATGAAAGCTCTGGGTTGCAACTGGATCAAGGCTGCTCATTTTCTTGCCTGTCTATCAAACTGCTTCAGACTTATGTCTGCTTGCTGCAGCTTTTTCACCATTTTCCATGCACTGCCTTGGAATTAAATAATATAGCATCTTACTTCCTGTTTCAGTGTTCTGTGTTTTACCTAGTGTGGGGCAGATCCTCAGTGCTTGTAAATTGTAGCTCCCCAATGGATGATAGGATTGTAGGGATGTATTTAAACACTGCAGCAGCTACAATCTTACATGACAAATGAATAAGAAAATAAAGAAAGCTGAGATTTGTGATATACCTTCATTCCAGAGTTAAATAATAGCTTGCTAGATATATAGACAGTGAAGTAAATACTCAGCTACCAACATTTGAATATCAAAATTTGGACAAACAGCAACCAAGCTTTGGTTGTAGTTTAGATTTTCTTTGTTATTTAGTACATGATTCTGCAGGTGTGCCAGTTTGAAATGAAAATATGCATATGCGTGAGAAAAGTATGGGATTTTTTTAGAAGGTCAGGCTCTTATAGTTTATTTCGTGCTTTTTTGAGAGGGTGGGAGAGGATTTCTGGAGGCAAATAATCTATGCAATAAACCAGGGCTTAATTTAACCAAATTAGATGTGGTAAACCTACATGTTAAGCCTTTAATAGCTAATTGCAGTGCAGCACCATTGTTAACATTGCCCAACTGCTCCCCCTTGTGCTAGATAGTGAAGGTTTTTAATGCATGGTAACTGTGTGTAAGTCTGGCACCATATTTATTTACATTTGTTACAATTATATTTTATTCAGTATTGATCCATGTAGTTGGTTTATTATTAGTGTTAATCACCTCCGAAAATGTTAACTTTAAGGAGATTGTCAAATAGTTGATCCCTAAAATTTTATCTAATTAAAAATTAGGTTAAATAGAATTAAAAATTAAATGTAGTGATGTATGTGCTCCAAATTTTAAATGATGTGATTTTTAATAGAAAAATAATCTACATATCTATTATGGGAAAACTTTTAAAAAGTCACTGTTTTTGGAAGAATAAGCAACCACTCCTGAAAACATACATACCATCCTTTGACATCTGGCTTTTCAGCATAAGCAGTTAAATAACAAGCTGTATTCCTAGGTATTATTAATTATTCTGGTGCAGAAAATATCTTCTTATGATGCTACTGAAGTTGTTTTAATAAAACAGCCAACTTAATTTTAACTCCCTTTAAAATATGGGAGGAAAATTGTCTAACAAATAAAAAGTCTCCGTGCTGAGGGTTATTTTATGTTTAAAATATGCAATATGTGGCCTTTAATTTAGTGTGTGAACTTTCTAATTTGTGCAAATGATAGCATGCACAGAATTTATGTGCAAGTTATTCTGCTCACAAAATTGTGCATGCTCAGTTGGAAGATGGGTTGAATCCTCTGAAAACTTGACCCTTACACTCTGTGAGAGGTAGTAGTAGTATTTAATGTTTTGATGTGCTAGTTGTAACACAAACATGTAGTAAATGACTTCCTAGTGGAAAGCTAAACATACCGATCTTGTTGGTATCCTTTAGATTAAAGCTAGCATTACATTTTCTAGTAATAAAACATGATACTTCTGTAGCAATTTTTACCTAAAGATAAGAATGTTTTACAAGCTTTAATTAGCAAATAATCAAATCTCTGTGATGTAGGTAAGTATTAAACCCATTTTATAGATGGGGAAACAGTTACAGATGTAACTTTCCCAAGGTCATAGACCAAATCAGTGGTAGATGCCATGAATCCTGATTTGTACTCCTTTGCTCTAAAGGTTATATATATATATATACATCTCCCTCCCTAAAGATGCCTCTTCTAGTCCATGTTTTCCAGTACAGCAGTAACTATTTTAGAGATTTGGCCGCCACTTTGTGTAAAATATGTGGTGTTGTTTTTTTGCTACAGGTCAGTACTATGAATGAGCTTTTTACAAGTGTCCATATCACTGTAGTGTCTGGAATAAAAAGTGATATCATGCTTAGAGTCCTCTACTAGTTAGTTTCTGTCTGACAAGGTTTTGTCAGGATTAATCTTTTCTGTTTATTAATATATTAAACCATTTTAGTGCATTTTTAGATTGCATTTGAGCTGGTTTTAATTAATGTATTTTATCATTTTTAAGAGGACTCACATTTTACATGAACAAGCTCAGGGTTGCATGTGTCATGTCTATTTAAATTTTTACAGTTAATTGGATACATATGTACTGTATTAAAACCAATATGCTCAGATCCTAAGTGGTTTTATGAAAATGAACAGATTTTTATTTAAAACAGCTTATTTTCATCCACTTTTAACACAAACCATTTTTCAATACAAATAGGTTTGGATGTGTGTGTATGGTTATGTTTTCCCATTTCTCTTCCAAACTTAGATTTATTTTACTAATTTAATAGATATTCACGGAATCAGTGCTTTTTAATTGAAGCTAATAAAATTTAATGCCAGTTTCTCTGAAGCAATGCCAATTAACTTTAAAAAACCCACATTTCTGAAATGGATGTGTTCATAGAGTGGCTGTCAAGTACCTGACAGAAAATGGAGATAAGAAAAGATGTAGAGGGAGAGGACTAAAATCAGGGACACTACATCATAAAAAGAATAAGGTTTCAGAAACATACAAAGAGTTTTTAAAGAATACGTATTGTCAAATATTTTCTTAGCTAATAATTACATGAGCCAAAACCAAGTATGCATGCTTTTAATAAAGCCAGTGTAATTTTATTCTTAAAATGCAGTTTAATTCAAACCAATTAGTTAATAAGATCTGTGGCTAGAGACAAGGTTTAGCAATTTTAACTACTCACATTTATTGAAATAAAGCATTTTAGAAAAGTGGCAAAATTAAATGGAAAATAGTGTAAACACAGTACAGGTGTATTGAAACTAATATACAGTAGTCTTACTCAGACCAAAATAGATTTCCATTCATATAAACATGTTTGCCAGCCGATGGTGTGCTCTTAGAACATTTGGCAAAGGGTCACTCCCAGATAAGGTCATATAATAAATGACAAGTAGAATTTTTAAATGCTTTCAGTGGATTAATGCAATGGATTTTTTAAGATTAAGGGGGTTATTACATCCATTTGGTGCCTTTACTGCTGGAAAAATAACTGAGAGCAGAAGTTTTTTGTGTTACCTTGGAAAAAGATCTCCTAGAAGTCAAACACTATTAACTTTAACGAAGTAGCTTTGATGGCAGGGAAAAGACAGCTGATACTACACTTCCCTAACAATAAACCACATTGACAGATAAAAACAAACATGTGCAAGATAACATATAGCATTTCAGAACAGGGCCAGTAACTAATGTAGACTGATGTGAACTTTGCTTTTCTTTAAAGACTGTTATTTCTTCTGTTGTGGTAACTTCTAAAAGCAGAAAAATTTAATTCTATTTTTATGGCAAAGTTTGAACATGTTATTACTGGAGTAGCTAACTATGACTGTTTTGGCAAGTCTAATACCTGTGACTGTAACTTTTGGAGAATCTTGAAGATGATTGCTTTACTTACCAATTTTGTATACTACCATTTAACTTAATTGGAAGAGATAGTAAGTTCTTTAGTTGTAATAACTTGCTCCACCTATTTGCCACCCCCAACCTCTTTAACTTCCTTTAATTTTGTTTTCTACTCTGGAGGCCTGGTACTGATCTGGTCATTGTTACTAAAATAGCTGCAGAGCCTTATTACCTTTCAAGCATTACTAACCTTGAGGCAAAATGGATGCAATGCACTTGGCTTAAGTAAACAGTAATGGGGTGTATGGTTAATTTTTTGTCACTAATGCTTGTTTGAGACAGAATAACTGTGTGTGTGCTTTGACTGCCTTATTTTATCTTATCGTTAATCATAAAATCTAGTATAACTGATTTCAGTGATAAAGCATAACCCAAATATGTCTCCTAAATATTTTTCCTAATAATGCTTAACTCACTACTTTAAAACAATATTTTCATTCCATTAAGAAAAATAGAAAACACTCAGAAAAATAGTCCATTGTTCTGGGGCAGTACTTGGGAATTACTTATATAATTACTCAGACCAGTGATCATGAAGGCTCATACAATAGATATGAATCTCATTGTTGTTTTCATTTAGCCCCTCACTCACTGGGACATAGCACACTGGGATGTCTCCTATGGTGGGAACAAGTAGTCCTAGCTGGGGACCTAAAATTGGGGAGGAACTCATGGGAGACATACATTTAAAAAAGCTTGAGTGCTGTTGAATTATTCCTTCCTCTTACCTTTGCTACTTTCTCAGCACACTCTCATGGGGCGTATTTAACAGTGGATTTCCTTTTGTTTGATCCTTATCGATACTTGAAACTAATGTAATTAATGTTTTTTCTTCAGCTGTTATTCTGTGTAGAATAAAGTTTTCTTCTAGTGTTTTTTTCTATTCTCAAAGAGGCTCATGTGAAACCAGGATCTCTGAAAGTTCACTTGCTCCTACATGTCTCAGAGAGCTGCTGTATCCATAATTTGTTTGCTTGTGGCACCTTAAAAATTCGATGCTAGTCAGTGAAGAATAAACAAATAGCGGATTATCAGTGGAAGTGGTGAATAAGCAGCTGAAGCAGGTAAAACTAAAAATCTTGCTTTTTTTCACTGAGTAAGAAAAGCATTAGGTTAGAGAAATACAGAAAATGATATATAAGCAGAAAATGTGAGGTGAATATTAAAGGTGATTTCACATATAGAAAATTCCACTAAAGTTCTTGGGAAACTTGTATATTCAAGGTGTCTAGTATCAGAGGGGTAGCCGTGTTAGTCTGGATCTGCAAAAGCGACAAAGAGTCTTGTAAGGTGCTACTGGACTCTTTGTCCCTTTTGTATATGCAAGGGAGCAGTGTGAAGTGACCCTAGAATTACTCTGAAGGAGGATAGCAGAAGACACATAGGTTTGAAGAGTATGCATTCTAGGATGGGGAAAGGGTGTGAAGGAGGTCAGAAAGGTTGGGGCTGTAGTGAGAACATGATGTACTCCACCTACTCCCAGCCCTCAGAATGATTTCTAGGGGCTTGTTCCAGCTGATGTAAGTTGATGGAGCCTGTTGGCTGCTCAGATTTGGGTAGGGGGCCAGTTCAGCCTCCGGGCCAGTGCAGAATTGTGGGGAGGCATAGAGCATGTGTTGCCTCTCCTTCCAGTTGCACTGTGTAGTTTGAAGATTGAGCCATAGGCCTTTAACAAAAGGCGCTAACCATATCATCTGCTTTTTCCTCATATTGTACATGTTAAACTATTGAAATTCTTATAACAAAACAGACAAATCCCTTATATTCTCGCCAGACTTCTCTCAGTTCAGATTTTTTTAATATGAGCAACATGCCTTCTAAATGGAAGGTTTTCAAAGATTTTCAGGAGACATTAGCATCTGTGTGTGAGTAGGCGATAACACACACACACATATATACACACACACACAGTGGTGATGATGGAGTTGGAGTGATGATTATACATTCAGTTATAGCTCTTTGTGCTTTGAAAATATTAAATAATCAGGTAGATAAATATTATTCCCATTCTCAGAAATGGAAAGTAATGCAAAGTTTGTGACTTACCTCTTGGCACTATGTGATTTATGGGGAAAATTCACAGATGTTATGCCAAGAGTGGCTAGGCATTCCTAAGTACTGGCTGTTTCTGGCTGCTGTGGTAGCTCAGAGGTAGTTCAGTCCTGTGCTGAATTGGCCTGTGGCAGTCCCATGATGAGGGTGGAATGTTGCTCCTCACTGTTAGTCCCTGTGTTGTGCTCAGCAGTGTCACAGGGATGAAATTGTCTTCCATGGGAAACTCCTTCACTAAAGTCCTTTTAAAGCTAGACAAGATAAAGCACTAAAAAGGCCAGGTAGTAACAAAGGATGATCTAGATCAGTGGCTCTGAACCTTTCCAGACTACTCTATCTTTTTCAGGAGTCTGATTTGTCTAGCGTATCCCTGAGTTTCACCTTACTTAAAAACTACTTGCTTACAAATCGGACATAAAAATACAAAAGTGTCACAGCACAGTCTTACTGAAAAGTTGCTTACTTTCTCATTTTTACTGTATAATTGTAAAATAAATCAATTGGAATATAAATAATGTACTTACATTTCAATGTATAGTATATAGACCAGTATAAACAAGCCATTGTCTGTATGAAATTTTAGTTTGTACTCACTTCACTGGTGATTTTTATGTAGCTTGTTGTAAAACTAAGCAAATATCTAGATGAGCTTATATAACCCCTGGAAGACCTCTGCGTACTCATACCCTTGGTTGAGAGCACTTGACTAGGTGACCTATTACTTCTTTTCCTGGAGGTAGCCTCCACTGCCTCTCTGATTCTACTCCAGGGGTCTTCAAACTTCTCCCCCTTGCGGCCCCTTTCCGTGGAGGGAAAAGTCTGGCGGTCCCCAGGGGGTATGTCCGCTGAAATGCCGCCGCAGAAAGCGGAAGCTTACACTCTCCGTGGCGGCAATTTGGTGAGACTAAAATACCCTGTCCGGGAGTTCGGAGGTTTCCCGGGTGGGCTAGGTGGCGGCACCAGAGTCTCGCGCATCCCCTGGGGTGGGCTCGCGCACCCCCAGGGGTGTGCACAACCCAGTTTGAAGACCGCTGTTCTACTCCATGGCTATCAATGCCTTGTGGATCCATTTAGCAGCAGATCATCTGGCGCTGTATCTACTCTTTCCTCTCTCTAAGCCTTGCGTTGTAGAGAGCCCTTGTGGCTTCCCCAACTCCTGTGCTCCATATACAACAAACATGCACACTGATTACCTGTTTGTGGTCCTGAGGAAGAAGGCAGAATTTGATCCTAATGACCTTTCACTGTGAATGAATAATAATACTGCGACTAGAATTATTGCTGGTGTTTCCTGGTTTAGCCAACTGGAGAGCTTTTTGTTCTCCATGAGCCTATAAAAATATTCAATTTCTGCTTCCTAGAAAAAGCAGTATTTTAAATATTATTCCCAAATACCTAGATTAATTCATTACAGGTTCCTTTCTAAAGCAGAGAATTTACAGTCTGAAATTCGTGCCACCTCCTATATTAGCTTACACATCTCCTGGGCTCATCATCCAAGCCTTCACTATTTAAATTACATCAGTGTAGACTGTCTTAGGCTTTGTCTTCACTGGGAAAAAAATGTGGTAACTAATGTGTGGTAAAAGCCTAGTGAAGAAGAGGCAATTCTTTGTTTACCTCAACCTGAGAAAGTGTGAAAAGTACAGACTGCCTTGTCTTTGCTAGGATTTTACCCTGTGTTAGTTACCATGGGTTATCTATCATGTGGTAAGAAAATGTCTTTCTTCGTAGAGTGGATGCACTCTTACACTCAGTTCCTCAGAAATAGATGGTGTGTAAGTGATGCAAGTGATAACATCGTAGCTAAGGGGTGTGAGTCTAACTCACTGAGTTGTAGCAGCCTGTGCACAGAGAGAGCCAGAAGTCAGTGTAAGTCATACCAAGTCAGTGTGTATGAGTATGTAGATCACTGTACTCAAAGCCAAATCCTGCTCTTTCATTGACATCCATAGAGATCCATCAGACAGTGGAACCAGTGCAATATAGGGGGTTGAGTAAGCAATGTACAGCATAGTGCAGTACATTGTGGCATTTGGCTTCACTCTAACATCCTGTGTGGCACAGCACAGAAGTTCTTGATTTGGTCCTCGGTGCTTGCTTCTTTTAAGGAAAATGAATGCACTCCACAGATTCAGTATACAGTTTTTAATTGCTTCTCATTCCTCAGTAAAATCCACATTCATCACTGAAGACTACATACATTGCAAGACTGAAGTTTTAAAATCCACTGTTGAGTTACCCGAGAGCATAAAACAGCACATCCAGATGGAGCATTTTAATCACTATTGGATAGCACAGAAATGACTAGATTGTCAAACTTTAGTTTTTTAAAGAATCTTTATACAAAGAACAAATTCAGTCCCGATCATTTTTTTAAAGTAGCTGAAATAACAGAAAGTGGTCTGGAAAATGGAAAAAGGAAAATATAATGGATGTGGGTCTCCTTATTTTTGCATTAGCTGCAAGATCATTTATCCTTCACACTCTGTCCTTCCTTTTCAGTATAGTATTATATCTGATCTCTTTAGAAGTTAATAATTCCCTGTTGCTGTCTGATTTCATGGAGCAAAGTGTGTTTTGATGGTAGCTTCACATACTGCTCATCTTTCCCACCCCTTAGGCCCAAATTTACTTCTGTCACACAGAAACCCTATATTGTTTCACATTTTGATATTTTAAATTATATACAGTGTATCAGAATTATTGACTCATGATCCTGATGCTATTAGAAGCAATTTATTTTAAGATTTTTTGATTTACTTTTTTATCTCTCTCTTTTACTTTGGCGTAGTTGCATCGTGCAGTTGGATCTTTGGCAGGTGGAGTGGTAATCTTAAATTTTAGAAATGTATATTCATTGAATACAAATGCCATCAGCTTAGTTCAGGATTGCAGAGAGCTGTGCCCTCTTGTGTTCATTTGTAAAGAAATAATAATGAAAGAAATAGAAAACAACCTGGATTCTAGGACAAAACGTACTGTAGTGAACTCAGGTGGTACTTTGAAACATATTAGTTGTGATTTATGAGTAATGAATGATTCTTGAACTGTTTAAGTAAAATATAGTATGGGCTGTTTCCCCCTGAGGACATGTATAAGATTTTAAATCAAAATACTAAAAGGAAGGGAACAACAGAGTGTAGAACCCAGATATTATTAATAAGTTGATGAATGAAAAGGATAGCAATCACCAAAATCATAATCATGTCAGATGTTTTTCCCAAAGAAAACCAGGATAAAACTTAATTTATTATAAACAAGCTTCCTAACAGAGCGTCTCTAATTTTTAGACTATTTCATGTGTCTTATATTTGGCCAAATACAATTAATTTATTGTAGATACTAGGGCTTTTGATTAATTGCAGTTAACTCACGTGATTAACTCAAAAATTAACTGTGATTAAAAAATTAATCACGATTAATTGCACTGTTAACAATAGAATACCAATTGAAATTTATTAAATATTTTTGGATGTTTTTCTACATTTTCAAATATATATTGATTTCTATTACAATACAATACAAAGTGTACAGTGCTCCCTTTATATTATTTTTGATGACAAATGTTTCCACTGTAAAAATGATAACCAAAGGAAATAGTATTTTTCAATTCACCTCATACAAGTACTGTAGTTCAGTCTCTTACTTACAAATGCAGATTTTTTTTAGTTACATAACTGCACTCAAAAAACAAAACTGTGTAAAATTTTAGAGCCTACCTATCCACTCAATTCTACTTCTTGTTCAGCCAGTTGCTAAGACAAACAAGTTTGTTTACATTTATGGGAGATACCACTGCCTGCTTCTTATTTACAAGTGAGAACAGGCATTCGCATGGCACTGTTGCAGCCAGCGTTGCAATATATTTACGTGCCACATATGCTAAACATTCATATGCCCCTTTATGCTTTGGCCACTATTCCAGAGGACATGCTTCCATGCTGATGATGCTCATTTAAAAAAAGAAAAAGCATTAATTGAATTTGTGACTGAACTCCTTGGGGGAGAATTGTATGTCTCCTGATCTGTTTTACCCACATTCTGACATATATTTAATATTATAACACTCTCTGATCGGATGATGTCCCAGCACGTGTTCATTTTAAGAACACTTTCACAGCAGATTTGACAAAACACAAAGAAAGTACCTGTGATGTTCCCCTCTGGTGTTATTCTAACCGGTGATCTGCTAGGTCACTAAAATCCTTGACTCTAGGAGCCATCCTTACCCTGCTCTTCTGTGAGAACTCCCACTCCTGGGCTGTTCATGCACAGCCTCTGGCATGTAAGCTGCTCCTTGAATTTTGCAACCGAATGACATTAGCCAATATCTCTGGTCCCAGACACAACCCTAGGAATCTCTCTCTTGCAGTGTCCAGTTATGTCCGCTGGCAAGCTTATATGAGTTAGTCAATTTAACAAAGAAATTGATATGTACCAGGCTTGTTATTCCAAGGGGAGCCTCTGACATGCTTTGAACCAAATACACTGCTTCAGGTAGAATAAATAAACAAATTTATTAACTACAAAGATAGATTTTAAATGATACTAAGTGATAGGCAAAAAATTAGACTGGTTACCAAAATAAAATAAAATATAATCACACAGTCTAAACTCTCAACCATAATAGTCTGGGCAACATCTAGATTAAGCAGTTTTCCTCACCCCACTGGCTATTTTAGGCTTATTATACAGGTTTGTTCCTTAAACCTGGGCCAATCTCCTCTTTTGGAGTTTTGGCTTCTTCTCAGTGTCTTAGTTGCTTGCGGCAAACGTGGGGCCAGGAGAAGGGCCCAGTATGTGTCCACTCTGTTTTTACCCTCAGCCTATGTGCGTGGGGAGCACAAGTCCAGGCATGTCTTGGGGGGCATTGTGAGCAATTCCCTGGTGTGGCCTAATGCCGGTGAGTCATTGCATTTTAACTCCATTGCTGGACAATGGCTGTTGATGAGTTGTTTGACACCCTGCCTGGGGGTTGGTTACTTTCCTTGCTGTTACCTCTGGGGAGATGATATCTGGCTGCTTCCCCAACTTACAGCATGTTTTAGTGACCACTGTACAACACAATTCTCATACCTTCATATGTATTAATGATACACAATTTTGGACAGAGAAATGACTTTCAGCAGATCATAACCTTTCACTGATACCTTACACGTTGTGCTTTATATGCAAGATCATGATTATATGAAAATAGTAGTAAATAAGTAATAAAGGGAATATGGGGCTACAATATGCTCCCCCAAGGTATAGAATGTCACAGTACCAATGTGAGACTTCTAAGGATAGATACAGCACTCAACCTAACGTGCCTTACAAAATCTGAGAGGGACAAGGTGTGGAGAATGCTTTCAGAAGTCTTAAAAGACCAACACTCCATTGTGGAAACTACAGAACCCGAACCACCTGAAAGGAAAATCAACCTTCTGCTAGTGACATTTGACTCAGATGTTGAACTTGAACATGCATCAGTCTGCTCTACTGTGGATCATTATTGAGCAGAACCCGTCATCAGCAAGGACACATATATTCTGGAATGGTGTTTGGCGCATGAAGGGACATATGAATCTTTAGTGCATCTGGCATGCAAGTATCTTGGGATGCCGGCTGCCCTGTGAACACCTGTTCTCACTTTCAGGTGACATAGTAAACAAGATGTGGGCAGCATTATCTCCTGCAAATTGTAACCAAACTTGTTTGTCTGAGCGATTGACTGAAGTAAGACTGAGTGGACTTGTTGGTTCTAAAGTTTTACCTTGTTTTATTTTTGAATGCAATTATTTTTTGTAATTCTACATTTGTAAGTTCAACTTTCATTATAAAGAGATTGCATTGCAGCACTTGTATTAGGTGAATTGAAATATATATTTCTTTTTTTACAGTGCAAATATTTATAATAAAAATAAATATAAAGTGAGCACTGTACACTTTGTATTCTCTGTTGTAACTGAAATCAGTATATATGAAAATGTAGAAAACATCAAAAAATATTTATATAAATGGTATTCTATTATAATGGTGATTAATTTTTTAATCGCTTGATAGCCCTAGCTGATACTCATATTTTTGTTAATAAAAATGCATGAGCCTTCCTTAGTGTATTATTCCTTCGTGCAGTATTTTGAATATGTGTCTTTAAAAGTTAGATTATGGTTGTAGTAGAAAGCAACTTCGTGCTTGTTGGTGAGAGCATGGATAGTATATTTTACATTATTTGAAAAATTAGTATTATGTTATGAAACATCAAGAAAGATGGAGATAAAAATGAAATGTACTGAATATTGTCTTGGGGCTCAATCTGTACTGGCAAGGGAATGGACTGGGTCATATAGTCATCTAATTTCTCGGATTCCATATGGCTAAAATTAACAACATGATTTAGCATATTCAGTAGTTTGTATAGTCAGATTTCAATTGTTTTATGTACATATATCAGGATTTACTGAAATCACAATTTAGTTTAGTTTGGTGTTGTGGAATGTACTAAAATATGGATTGTCCCCCCCCACTTAAAGTTTTAATTCTAACCTTAAGTTGACTTTTGCCTACTGTGTGACCTCTATAATTTTTAGGCTTATTTCCTGTGTGAGATCTGAAGTACACATAAATCACGCCTTAGGCTGACCTGTTCCTTAGCATGGATAATATTTTGATCACATAATATAACACAATTTTTACAACAATGCTGATTTCTTTTTTTTGTCAACCTGGAGTTCCTTTGATTTGGGATTTTAAAAAAAGTATAAATCTACTTTAGTTTGCAAAGAGACAGTGGTTTAATGCAAGAGCTCTTCATCTCTTGAGACCTCAGTGAAAATCTAGATGGGATCACATGTAAAATGACTAATGTCTAACAATCCTCAGTTAGACATCCATTCAGATCAGAACATTGCCTCATGGCTTGGCATAAGTCCATATGTTTAGTTGTCTCTGCTCAAGGCAGAACCAGGCTAGGAACAAACCAGGGTTTTGCAAGTCTGGACTAAGATCTGTGAGAGTACAGTGGTATGAATTTGGATTTGTATTTCATTATAAATCAGACACTTTATCCCAGGTTTACGTAAAGGTTTGTGAACTTTTCAGCAAATGTGCAGTGAGTTTCTTGTGAATCTGAGAGGTTTTCCATCACAAAAAGATTTGTGCTCTATATGTTCCTTATAGGAATTAAGAACCAGATAGAAAATTTGGACATGAAAAACAATAATCTTTTGACCTGTATGAACACTATTTAGAAAACCAGATAGGCAATATAGATAAAAAATTAGGGAGACTGATATGTAAAATATATGAAGAAAAAAGAGCCAATCTTGAATTCTCTGTTCAGCAAATTCCCATATATTTTAGAATTTAGAATTTGGCCAAAGATGTGGGAAATGTGTGTGTGAACAAGTAACTAATATTTTCAAATAGTATTGTAAATAATAAGAACGAGGATTATATTAAGTAAAATAGAAATGTTGGAAAATTGAATTCAGACAATAAGTAATGATTTTGGAGCGTTCCTAATGGAAAGAAGGTAGAGCATTTATTTTTTTGCAAGAATGGCTTTCTGATATAATAAACCAGGATATAACTGATAGCTCAGTATGAGAGGCCACACCTAAATACCAGGGTGGAAACTGAAACTCTGGATAATCCAATAATTTGTAGAGTCTAGAATGCCTGAGTTAAGGAGAGTACTTGCAGCAAGGAGGTAAAGAAGATTTTAATACATGGTGGTCTTTGAAGTGTCTAGTGGAGTGCCTTGAGACTCCCATGCTGAGGGAACTGCTGTGTTTTGTAGGACATTGTCAAGGCAATATTCCTGCAGGTGACATTCATGTATAACTCATGATTTGGCAAACTGCTATGAGGCTGAAGGAAGAAGTGAATTTTAAATGAGGAAACTCTGCTTATGGACTAGATAAACTGGAAAACCCAGTTTGGTTACCCATGTTGTTTGTGGTTTCACTCTGGGGGATGCGGATAAATGACTTGTGGTGTTTTGTCGTAGCAGACAGCTACAGAAATATTTGTTTCCTGTTAGACTCATAATATCCACAAGCACAGTACAGAGATACCTTATTGTTGCCAGTGATTCTAGGTTATTAGACCTCCATCAAATGTACATTTTTCTCTTACACTTTTGAAGATAACCAGTGGGCTTACATGGAGTAACAAAGTAAGGTGTTATCTGTGGCATTACTTTGCAGAATCTTTCTGTAGGGTAGTACTGCAAGAATTAATGGTGATCGTGTCATCATTAATTTCAATGGTTTCCTGTCTGATGCTGTCAGACTTCCTTAAAGTGAAGGTAGGAGCTAGGCAAAGGCATTGAAATATTATCTGCAAGGCTCCAGAAGGAGGTGGGGTATGGAGTAGCATGTCATACGTTTAGGGGACTGGATGGCCTGCTCTGTAGGTAGACAAAGTTGTCTAGTATCCTGCACATCTGCTCCTGATGTTCTTTTTGCTGGGAGGACTTGATATGGCCTTAGCTTTGGAATATCTTAGTTTTCATCTTCACGTATTCCACAGACCATCCCATTCTGCCTATATGCATACACTTGACCTCTACCTATTCATCTGTATTGTTATCATCTGAGATCTGACAAGCTAAATTGGGTTGGGTCAGGTCAGTAGTTGGGTAGGCAGTTTCCAAGGTGCACCTAGATGGTGCTGGATGTGATGTTTGTAAGGCTGAAGGTAGCACTCTTCCTTCCTACTCACTATTAAATCTAGTACCCCAGCATGATATTAAAGGTTATTGTCATGAGGCTGGAACAAATAGAAAAGAAAATGACCATTACTGAAAAGTGCCTTCACCCTTGTTTAAGGGTTGTAAAGGGCTAATGAATTTGAGTTTATATTAATAGTTTTTAAAGTAGCACTAAAAGAGAGATTTTTTTGTTCTAAAATGTAATCACACTTTCATAGAAGTTAGAGATGGCAGAGTACTCAATTCATCTTGTCCAGTCTCATTAGCCAAGGATTGAATGTATATATTCTTCAAACAGTTTTATCAATCAGTAATTTTAGGGTGAGATCCTCAGATAATATAAATTGGCACAGTTTTATTGATTTCAGTGGAGCTATACCATTTTATAGCATCTGTGGATCTGGCACTTAAACTTTATGCTCTAGAATATATTCAGTGTTTTGAAATTAAAGGGATGTTTGTTTTTATTTTGTAAGAGGAAAATTATGTGCTTCAACATGTCTTTTAAGCATTTCTCAAATATTTCAGTGCATTCTCTATCTGTGCAGAGTTGGTCTGTCTAAAAAGTAAATTTAACAAGCAGAAGGAGTTATAATTACATATATCTGTGATTTCTGGATTGGTTTTAATTGTGAATAGCAGATGTTTCATTAATGAGACTGATATAATGATTTGTAACAGGTCGAATATAAGACATACCTAAAGGAAGTCTCTTGGAAACACAATCTTACCTCCTTCACAGGCAAAGTGTTAAGGGTTTTCGTCTATGTTTTTCCTATAGGTCTATAAGAAATCGAATCACCCACAGTGGTGTTAGCAGTTTGCTTTCTGCCTGTAGACATAAGCTTGTTTTATAATCTCAGGATGGTCAGCATCTGACTCTCATTATCTAGATAAATGAAATTCAAAAGATCTTGATTGAATTTGCACTTTAAGAATGCACCTTACCAGAAGCAGATGGAAAAAATAGTGTCTTGGTGAACAGCCATTTTCCTATTCTTGAGGGGAGGAGGAGAGGAGTTCAGCCAGATTAATCTATGTCAAACACTAAATGTTATGATGATTAATTCTGATATAAGTACATTAGTTCAATGTTTTAGCTGAATTTTAAATAGTTTAAAGAATTAAGTAGCCATTGTGAATCCATACTAAAACTGGATCATAATAGTTTAAGATGGAAGGTCTAAAGTTGTGAAATCAATCAGTCCTTTTTTTGCTAGGTAAGGCTAGCCTAGTCTCCCCTCCTCTTCCCAATAGATGTTTTTCATTATTAATATCTGGAATATTTTACACTCATCAGCAATATAAAATAGAACTCAGATAAATCTTATTGTAATAAAAACACCTTCACTGCTTTGTTTAAAGTCAATATTTGGCTTTTCATTCACAGATCTCAAAGTGCTTTACAAATGAAGTAGTATTATTTCCATTTTGCACATGCAGAAACTGAGGCACAGAGATGGGAAGTGAGTTGCCAAGGGCACACATCTAGTCATTGGCAAGGCTGTGAATAAAACTCAGGTCGTTTGACTCAAGTCTAGTGCTTTATATACTGGACCACTTGGCCAGTATATTTTACTAACATTCACAATGCTAGGAAAGTTGGAAACTGATATTACAAAGTTGTTGCCTAACCAGTTTATTAAATCAATCTAACTCGTAAGCAAGAAAAACACATTAGTTAATTATGTGAACATATTATACTGCCAAACAAATAATGGAAAGCCTTTTGGAACTTTGAATACAAGATATTCAAAATAAACTCCTGTATATGGAAAGTATATAGCCTTTTATTGATAATAAGCAAGGCTTCTTAAAAAGGCAGCATATTTTGGTGCATAGCTAGTTAAACTGCTGCTGCACTGCATTGCACTATTTGGACTTTTCAGCCCTCCCGGTCACCAGTCACTGCTCTTCTGGAATGTGCTTGGAGTCAACCTTCAGGGAAAGCTTCATTGAGGTTTCAGATTGATGATGTAAAGCAACAGACCTTAGCATTTCCTTAGTCCATCACAATGGCGCCTGCAACACCTCAGTTCACCACTGTGCTGGCAGATGCATAAAACATGCAACAGACAAAGCTGAATTAATTTACTGACCATGAATTCTGATTCTGTATATTGGAGAAAGTTGATCTCTGGTCCTTCATTTCAGATGTTTTATGGTTAGTTGAACATATAGGAAGAGCAATTTTAACTGCACAAAATGTAGCATTTCACTATGCTCAGCAAAAACAATACTGAAAGTCTTAGTTATCTCTGTACGGCTAAAACATAATTGGTTTGTTGCAAGTTTGAAATGGTGCAAATAATATTTTAAAATGTGAAACAAGTGTTTTTGTTTTTGGAAAGTTTGTTTGTCAAATCATAAAAAATAGTCTACCAGTAACTTTTTATATGAGTAAAATGCCTTATATTTCTACAGTTTTTGTTTTGTTACCATAAATAAAAGGCTAAGTAATAAAAGTAGTACTGTTTCTTAAAAAAAGTAGTAAGCCATATGTAATAATACAGAGACAAATAGTGTGTGTGAAAGTGACAGCCTGTGAAAAGAACATACCAGTATCCTATTACGCATTTGCATCAATTATACAAGACAAAACAGTGTGTCACTGAGAGAACATTTTGTGGTGCCCACCTGTGTTTTCCTAGGTGAAAGGGTAATTATTCGGCTGTTATTTCTTAATTTATTAATAGCTAGCACCGAATGTTAAAGTAAAAGATTATTCAAAACGAAGTGACAGATCAACTATGTGGAAGATGTAATGATCTAGCTGCTGATAAGAAAAGCAATTAGTGTAAAGATAAAGGTCAGTATAGGATCTGAACTCTTGATTGGTATTTTAAAAAAGACGAACACTACAAACTGAACTCTGCTGGTGTAAATTGGCACAGCTCCTTGAAGGTCAATGGAGCTGCAATCATTTACACCAGCAGAGTATTTGGCCCCGTTTATGGCCACAATTTAAGAGAGATTCTGAAGGGAAGAAGAGGTGAGGTGATCTATGAGACAACTGCATAACATCCCTGCGGTAGCTATGGCAATTGCTTACCTGGAAAAGTAGTAGTTAACATATTCTCTTCTTCTTTTGATGCAGTTCAACGGCAGGGAACAAGAAGTCAGTATTATGTGCAGGTCCACAGTCCACACCTTGATTACTACTAGAATAAGTGATTTAAGACAGTAAACACAAGTCAGATTTGGGTAAATGGGAATACTGAAATGAAAGGGTTTAGACTTAGAAAAAAACAACATGGTTTATTGTTTATAATTAGGTTATGAATGTGAATGCAGTTCAGTAGGTTTACAAGAGCAGTAATGCCTTCCACACAGCTATCACTGTGATTAACAGTGTGTTTTGTTATTGCACCCAAGGCCATTATTAACATTTACCTTCTTTGCTGTTGATAGCATATTTTCTCAGGGAAGGTTACTTAGATCAGGTTAACTCAGAAGAATCCAGTTAGAGATTTTCGTTTACTGGCGTAAGTAAACTGCACATGGTCAGTAGTTACTTTTATTTGACTAAAACCAAATGCCAACAGCCATAGTCATTTAAAAAAAATCTCATTCCCACTTGAGGATTTCTGTTCTAAATGTAACTAAAATCTATAATTTCTTTGAATTTCATTGTTTGATTGTAGTGTTAATTTACAAACAGGAACTGTATGATAACTAGAAAAATATACCTAGCATGTAAGCAGAAGTGATAGAGATGAGCAAGTGGAGTAGGATAAACTTTTATGCACAGTACAGAATCATTACTCTGATCACTCAGCCTGACATTTTTGCTCTTCACAAAGTATTTTGAGAGCATCAATGGGCATAAATAAGCTACACTTTCATTGGCATTCCAGTGGTTGACCCAGTGAAATACAACTGTGTAATGCCTTATTGTTAACCCTTTCAGTGTGAGGATCTAAAGTTGCTCATTGTATTGTTGAAATAGTTTGTTTGAGGTAGATGAAAATAGGTTCTCTATCAGAGAAAAATAGGTTTTTTATTTTAATTTTTCCAAGTCAGGGAAAACATGTATGATTATACTAATTGACTGCTGGATGCTCCTTTATTTAAGAAAAATTAAAGTAAAAGGGAACTGTTTAAGTTGTGAATGAAGAACTCGGTTTTTAACTAAGATGCAATAATAGATTCATGGACTTTAAGGATAGAAGGGACCATTATGAAAACCTAGTCTGTTCCTCTGTGTAATACAGGCCAAACAACCTCACCTAGTAATGTTTTTCTTCAAACCCGTATCTTCTGCTTCAGCTAGAGCAGCATATATTTTAGAAAAATATCCAGTCTTGATTTAAAGACTTCAAATGATGGAGAATCTACTACATCACTTAGTAAGTTGTCCAAATGCTTAATAACCCTTACTGTTAAAAATGTATGCCATATTTCTAGTCCAAATTTGTCTAGCTTCATCTTCCAACCATTGGATCTCATTATGCATTTTTCTGCTAGATGAAAGAGCTGTCAACAACCAGAAATTTCTTTCCCCATGTAGGTATGTATAGATTCCAGTTAAGACACCTCAGAACCTTCTCTTGGATAAACGAAATAGGTTAAGATTCTTAAGTCTCTTACTATAAGGCATGTTTTCCCGATCGCAAATCATTCTTGTAGTGCTTCACTGTATGCTTTCCAGTTTGTCAACATCCTTTTCGAAATGATGAAACCAGAACTGGATGCAGTATTCCAATAAGGTTAGACTGTTCTCAGTGGTAGCAGATGACAGAACAAGGAATAATGGTCTGAAGTTGCAAAGGGGGAGTGTAGTGACACGATGACTTTCCCCTGCTGTGCCTCCTGCTGGCTCTCTGGGAATTAGCACTTCCAGCTTGGAGCACCCACTGCAGGCCGGTGTCTCGCTGTCCGCTGGCGCCCATGTCCCTCCCGGACCCTGGTGCCCCATTTCCAGGGGTGCTGCCCTCTGGCAATATCCCTCCACTCTCTGTGGGTCTCCTCGCCTGGGGAATCCCCAACCCACTATCCCCACCTTGCCTCAGTCTGCGGCTACTGCCAGTCAGCAACGAGCCTCCGCTCCTTGGGGAAGACTGCAGTGTAAGAGCCAGTCATCATAGACAAGGGGGGTTTGGACCTGCGGCCTTTCCCTACAGCCCAGTACCCTTTTAGGCCTTCCTAGCAGGCCACAGACTGGGAGGTCGCCAGGCCTGAGCTCCCCAGCTCAGCCTGCCCCTTCCCCAGCACTCTCCACCCCCAGTACCCTCAGCTCTCAGGCAGCTAGGTCCTTCCCCCTCAGAAGCTAGAGAGAATAAGTATTAAGCTCCTGGCTCACTGACCTTTTATAGGGCCAGCTGTGGCCTGAATGGGGTGTGGTCCCAGCTGTGGCTGCCTTCCCCATCAGCCTAGCCTCTTCTTGCAGCCCCAGCCCTCTCCCAGGATGGGCTTTAACCCTTTCAGGGCTGGAGTGAGTGACCACCCTGCTACAGGGAGGTTTAGGTTGGATATTAGGAAAAAAAATTTCACTGGGAGTTTGGGAAGCACTGGTAGGTGGTGAAATCTCCTTCTGTAGAGGTGTTTAAGGTCAGGCTTGACAAAGCCCTGGCTGGGATGATTTAGTTGGGGATTGTTCCTACTTTGAGCAGGGGGTTGGACTAGAGGACCTCCTGAGGTCCCTTCCAACCATGATATTCTATGATTCTAAGGCTGTATAATGAGGTAACACTACTAATCTGTTCCTTCTTGATATTCCCCTGCTTATACATCCAAGGATGGTATTCATCTTCTTAGTTACATCATTGCACTGGGAGCTCATGTTCTCTTGCTTACTTACCATTGCCCCTAACTTCCCTAAGTTCTTTTCAGTGTCACTACTTTCCAGGATACAGTCCCCCATCCTATAAGTATGACCTACCTCCTTTATTCCTAGATGTGACCTTGCATTTGACTGTATTAAAACATATATTTTGAGCCCATCTCATCAGCGATCCAGGTTGGTTTGTATAACTGACTTGTTCCCATTACTATTTATTATTCCACCAATTTTGTTCATGTGCAAATTTTGCCATTAATGATTCTATATTTTCCTATTTTCTTCCAGATCATTGATAAAGATATTGAATAGCTTTGGCATAAAAGCACATCACTGCAAGACCTGACCAAAAACATCACTAGTGAGTGACGATTCCCTATTTAACATTACTTATTGTGGCTTATCAGTTAACCAGTTTTGAATCTATTTAATATGTGCTAAGTTGATTTTTGTGTAGTGATTTTTTTAAAATCAGAATGTTATGCAGGTCTAATTCTGCCTTGCAGAAATTGAGCTAGATTATCCCTGTCATTGAAGATTGTTAAGAACTGGTTACAGGAGCACATGTCAGGAATGGTGCCTCAGTACAGGGAGACTGTACTGACTAGATCAGGGGTCTTCAAACTTTTCCCCCTGTGCCCCCTTTCCACGGAGGGAAAAGTCTGGCGGCCCCCAGGGGGTATGTCCACTGAAATGCTGCTGCAGAAAGCGGAAGTTTCTGCAGCGGCATTTCGGTGAAACCGAAATAGCCCGCCCAGGAGTTCAGCGGTCTCCCGGGCGGGCGAGGTGGCGGTGGCAGGGTCTCGCGCACCCCCTGGGAGGGGCTCACGCACCCCTGGGGTTACGTACACCCCAGGTTGAAGACCACTGGACTAGATGACTTTTTGAGGGCCTTTCCAGCCCTTCATTTTGTGATTCTATGATTGTATCAACACAGTTACATTTTTTTCAACCAAATTAAATTGTTTGTTTGGCAAGACCTATTTTCAGTAAAACCAAGTTGATTGCCATCCTTTAATCCTTTATTAATTGCATCATATGAGCCTTTCCATGACTTTGCCCAGCTAACTGGCTAGAGCTACCCAGGTCATCCTATTTATCCTTTTTAAAATATTGACTCCACATGGTCATTTTTCTATTCTTTTGAAACTTCCCCAGTATTCAAAGATTTGTTAAAAATCAACGTTAATGGTTCTGAGGGCTCATTGGCCAAGTCTTTTAAAACTCTTGAGTGCAAGTTATCTGGTCCTGCAGGTTTGAAAAGATTTAACTTCAATAGCTGCTATTTAACATGCTTCCTAGCTACTGAAGGAATAGAAAGTATTTCCTTATCACTTTATGATATGAATATATCATTCTGCTTCTTTCCAAATGCAGAACAGAAATATTATTGAACTCTTCTACCTTATCTGCATTACAACTAATAATTTTACTATCTTTATTGAGAATCTGACCTATGACAGCGTAGGCTATTTAAATAGTTCCTCTTTAATGGCAACAGTACAGCTAATTTGAAACATGTTTACTCTGAAAGACAGTTTTTGTGTTCTTAAAGTTCTGGGCATTTGTTGAGCTTTCAAGGTTCATGTTTTTTAAGTTTTTCTCAGCAAGCACCAGGACTGTCAATTTCAAATGAAAGCTGAGAATGTCTTATAATCACAAGACTCTAGGAGCTGGGGTTTTAAGAAAAATGCCAAATATTGTGAGACTTGTGATAAAATCACAAGAGTTGGCACCGCCAAGCTAGACTAACTTTATATTATTCAGGCTGGACAGTACAGCATGGATTATCCAAAACTATGTTATCTAAAAGAGGGTCAAGTTTCTGTTAACCCAACTGAATCCTACATTGATTATTTGAACATAATTAATGCCCCCCATTGCATTTGGATAAAATAATGGTCATGTCTACATCAGACTACTGCAGGATGTTTTTCACAGAAGGAAAGATAAGTCACTTTATGAAGAAGGCCATTTGTCTATGGATATGTCTACACTATATTATTTACAATGGCATGGCTGCAGTGCTGTAGTGCTTCTGATGAAGGCACTCTAAGCTGACAGGAGAGAGAGCTCTCCTTTTGGCTTAATAACTCCTACTTCTGTGAGAGGCAGTTGCTATGTCGGCAGGAGAAGCTCTCCTGCCAGCATAGTGCTGTCCACACTGGTGCTTAGTTCAGTGTAAGTTACATTGCTTAGGGATGTGGATTATTCTGTAAATTACACTGAAGTAATTTGCAGTGTAGACATAGCCTATGCCTCCTACTGTAGGTGAGGAACACATAATTGTAAAACATGCCAGACTGGACGTTAGGGCCTAGGCCTCACTTTAGTTAAACATAGACAGCTGTTATGTTCAGTGCAGTTATTCCAGATTTATATGTTATGAGAAAAGAATTTGGCTCTGAGTATCTGGAGGGCGAGTTCTTGAAAATCCCTTTTACTTGGTCAAAAGAACTATGGCATGTTTTATAGCCCTCACTCCTTCATACCAAAACCACTCTTTTGATGGAAGTTGAGGTACATTATTAATACTATGTAAGTCAGTTATTTTTTATTTATGACAGTTATGGTTTCATTAAAAATGGCATTACCTGCTGGGCAGCACAGCTATGCTTTTAATGGTTTTTATCGGGTTGTTAAAACTACACAGATAATGAATATTTTAATAGTCAGAAAGAGCAAACCATTTAACACACCACATTTGTTCTAGAATCTGATGCCACACAGAATGATAATGCCTGTTAATTCTTAATAAATAACCAAGATTGCCTTTTTAAAAAGAGGATTAAATGATGCCCATGGCATTTCCAGTGAGCCAGAAGGGTGATTTCTGTGAAAACAGATCATTGTCCACAGATCCTTTTAGTTCATGTCAAGTATAGCAAAAGGAGCATTTTGAAAACACCCAAATACAATCAGAAGGAATTTTACTGTATTCTATTGTTATTTTTATCACTATTTTTTTTTCCAAATCAGTGGCTGTATTCTATCATGCAAAGATGATGGGCAGTGGTTTGTCCATTGGAATCAGTCAAAGTTAAGAGTGCATTTGTTGCCTTTAATTTATATCATTTGAATTGCTAGCATATAAGATACAGTGGCTTCTTAGTGTAGTTTTAAGAATTTCCACTTGGTGGAGCTTTATGATTGAATTTTTAATAAATTATCAAATTTTAAATATTTGCAGTTCAGACTTTTCATATTATAGTGAAAAGGTTACTGAAACAAAATATGTTTAAGAACATTTAGTGAAGAGTGGTTTTGAGTTATTTAACTCACTTTATTCTTGGATCAAACCATTTCATCCTGCTTATAAAAAATAAATCCAGTATTTGAAAATACTTTGGTATGATTAACTCTGATCTTTTAAAAACTGCATAGCATACATTGGGTAATGATTATATGTAGCTGTCTCTTAGGTGAATATTCTCTTAACTTGAAAAATCACTTGCTAAATATTTAACATTTTAATACTTTTAAAAAGCTGGGAGTATCAAACATCTACTGGTATCTTACATTTACTGTATGTATTTTCTTAAATTCTGAAGGATCCCAAAGAGCTTTAGCAATTACTTATTTGCTTTATAGAGCCTAAAAATGTATGAGGGGCTTCCTGGAGACATAGGATGGCATAGTTTATGCCCCAAAGAAATTGCAATCTACGTTTTAGATGTGAGTTGATGAATGGGGCTAACTATGTGGAGGGGATGGCATGAGAGAGAATGAGGTTTATGCTAATATCATCACAGTTTAGGCTTATGCATATCTTGGTGTTTCTATTAGTTTGTGTTTAGACAAAGATTGAAAAAAAGCAATAGAATATTTTGACTGAATATTTTTCGCTTCTGTAGAGAGTGTGAAAAAACTGAGAATTCAGGAGGCATTTAAATAAGGTTACTGCTGTATGAATGTAACAGATATACAATCAGTTATAGGATTACTTAATGCATCACAGAAATATATCTGAGATAAAATGTAGGAATTATTGACTAATATACATCAGCACAGATGACGGAAGACTATCCTACACAATTTTGTAGCATGTGTGAGAATTGCCTTTTGAGGCATATGTAGAGTTTTTTGCAACTCAAAAAATATATATTATCCACATCAACTTTTCCCCTCCAAACGTATCCACCCCATATCCTGCTGTCCCTTGTGTCCTTCCATCACTTGTACTCCATTTACTTTTTGTTTTCTTCCCCTTGCCCTGCTTCAGCATCCTCTCTACTACTTCTAGTCAGCCATTTCTCTGCATATACTCATTCCTTCTGAGTCTCCTCTGACCAACCTGAGAAGGGCTTGATGAGGGTTACCTTACTGTCAGAAACCACAGAGATTTTCCTGCCCTCTCTGAGGAAAAGGAAACAGGGAATCACCAGGGGCTTGTTAGGATCTTGCACTGATCAGCCTCAGGTGGGTTATTAAGTTATACTGATGTGCAAAATCTTAATACAGAGTTAAGATTGTAGATGCTCAGCACTGCCCTGTGCTCCTTGGGCCCTTCCAGAACATGGAAATTTATTTCCCCAAACTTAGACCTCTGGGGAAAAAACAGGAAATGTGGTGTTAGGACCCTTTAAGTGCTCCTTGCCAGAAAATTAATGTTATAATAAAAAAAATCTAAACATAAATGTTAGAGAAACAAAAAAATGCAGCATTAAGGAGACACATCCTACACCACACAGCTAACTCCTCTCTCTGATCTCTTCGTGAAAATGCTCTTCAAAGAGATCACACTATCTAACTTCCTGCCTTAGCTTTTGCCAGCCAACAGGTTGTCCTTAAATCAGCGATGCTGTGCATATTAGTGATCTGTGTTGGACCAAATTAAAAGGATTGCTTAACTGGAGCTTAGGCACAGAGAAAATGGCAGATTTAGATATGGAGGGTTAAGAAGGAAGGAATTTTACTGTATTCTGTAGGGAGGGTTAAGATACAGTAATAATTCTTTTTGCCATCTCCATGGTGGCAAAGTTTAGGCTTTGTTGTGTGGGACATGTCATCTAAATTCTGCATTTCCCGGTTTTCTGATTTTTGATTTTTGGGAATTAAAATATCATGTTATGGAGGGGAGCGAGGCGTTCAGGGCTCTGCTGAACCCCTACAACTGCAATTTACCTTAATTTTTTTAAGTTAGATTTTCATCCTGGGGATCAAAGGTCAGCACCTATCTCCAGTTGAGTCTGTGGGCAAATCATTCACTTTTTTTTTTTCTTGAGGAATCTGAATTTCTCATGCATAAGTAATGTAGAGAAGAGTCATCTTTCAGTTTATGCATGTGCAGTTCATGTCTGAACCAAAAAAAATAGCTAATTTTTTTTATTAATGTGTTTTTGGGGATAAAGCAGGCTGTTGTGGACTAACAGAGTACAGGAATGTATGTCTGCTAACAGAGTACTGGAATGTATGAAATTTGTTCTCCATTTTCTCTGAATTGGTGGACAAAATAGGTTATAAGAACAATGAGCTTTTTAAAAGCAAGTCATTTTTGGAGGACGGCGGGAGGGCAGGAAAATAGGTTGTGTTTGAATACGAGGAACTCCTCGATCAAATGACTCCAAACTTTCATCATATATTCTTCCTCTGCTGCTGATATGTCATGGCAGTTTTCAAGCCAGTCTGGTTGGCACTGGATTTTAGAGCACTTTAAAAAAAATCAGCTCTTAAACAGAAACTCTGCTGCAGCCTTAACTATGGAGTAAGCTATTTTTATAGCTTTTTTCAAAAGCGCATTATGTTATCTATAGATATTGAGATAACAAATGAAAGAATAGGATTAGCGTTAAGGTTGCTGCATATAGTTTTTTCAAATTTGAGTAAGTGATTTGATTGTGCACAGTGGGTTAAATCCTGGTTCCATTTAAGTCAATGGCAAAGCTCCCACTGATTGCAGTGAGGCCAGAATTTTGCCCACAATCTGTACAGCAAAGCACTTTGGATTCTGTTTTTTAGACTCCTGCACACAAAAATCCTATTCCTTCATGGATTTTTTTTTGTTTTGTTTTTTGCATCTTGGCTGGTACTTAATGCACATGGATTTTGACCTTTGTAGACTGACGTGCGGCACAGTTTACGTGTATACAAAGAGTATGTCTACACTGCAATTAAATACCTGTTGCTGGCCCGTGGCAGCTGACTTAGACTCACAGGGTTGTTTAATTGTGGTGTAGAAATTCTGGCTTGGGGTGGAGCCCAAGTTCTGGGACTTTTTGTGTGGGAGGGTCCCAGAGCCCGGGCTCCAGCCCAAGCCTGAATGTCTACGCTATAGTTTTATACAGTTTTACAGTTTTAGAGTCCCATAGCCTGAGCCCTCTGAGCCCGAGTCAGCTGACAGATTAGGTCAGTTTGGGTCAAGCTCTCATTCACCAAGCTCAAAAGCACCTGCTAATGGAGCTCAGAAACTATTATCTGCTAAAGAGCTTAATCTGAAAAAATCTACTTCTGTCCATACAAAACTGGGTAGTGAAGTATCCCCTCAGCATGAAATTAAGAATTCCAGCTATAGGCGGCCAGGGAGCAGTGTGGGGATGGGCAGGCCCGAGCAGCTGGGAAGCAGTGTGGGAACCAGGCGGCCGCCCAACAGTTCAGGAACGGCTGGGTCTGGGCAGCTGGGGAGCAGTGCGGAAATGGGTAGGCTGCCCAGCAGTGCGGGAACGGGTGGACCCGCGTGGCCACCCAGCAGTGCGGGAACGGGCGGGCCTGGGCGGCTGCCCAGCAGTGCGGGAATGGGCGGGTCTGGGAGGCCGGGGAGCAGTGCAGGAATGGGAAGGCCAGGAAGTAATGCAGGGATGGGTGGGCTCAGGCTGCCGGGGAGCAGTGCGGGGACAGGGCCTGGAAAGTCAGTCAGTTCAAGCGTGGGTCCTGGGCGACCAGGCAGCAGCTCAGTTGTACCTTCAAAGCCTAAGTGCACTCATCTCATCTAAACAATCTCATCTAAAAATCTAGTCTCCAGACCAAGTAATGCACAAACGAATGGAACGAGACCTCCTTCAGGGCTTAGACCAGTTTTCATCCACAAGGTCTTCCAAGGTCTTGTCTTCCACCTATAAGTTATAAAAGGCAAATAGAAGATGATGATGAATATGATTCTGAAATGGATGATTTCATTGATGATGAAGGACAATCCCAGGAAGAAATATCAAAACATAGTCGAGAAATATTTGGCTGTGATTGGAATAAGTATAAAGATGAAAGTGATTATGCCTTACGTTACATGGAGAGCAGCTGGAAAGAGCAACAGAAAGAGGAAGCTAGGAGCTTAAGACTTGGTGTCCAAGAGGACTTAGAAGAGCTGAGACGTGAAGAGGAGGAATTGAAACGTAAGAGACAGGCAAAGAAGCCGAGGACACGTTAACTGATGTGGGCCAGCTGCGAGTGTTTGTTTAAGTGTAGACATACCCATAAAAAACCTGGCATTTCAAATACAGTCATAGGGCTTCCCTCATGTTTTATAACCAAGCATAGAACATATCAGTGGATATCCTGTACTCCTGGCTTCAGAATCTGAAATAATATGTTAGGGGTGCGGGGGGGAGAAGGAGGTTCTACATAGTGAAGAATATATCTGTTTACTTAAATCTCGTGCTTTATAATTTTTATTAAACAGTGAAGAGACCATGCCCAAGGGTATCCAGCTGCCTTGCCTTGTCTCTGAGCTCACAGGAGGAGACAGCAAACCACAATAATTAAGTAGCAGCTCATCCTGGTGAGGCCCACACATTATGGCATCGAGTGCCCGGTTTATCGGAGCAGACTAAAACTCTTAGACTACCATTTTCCCTGGATCATCTAGATTTCTTTCATAGGATGGATTTTAAAAATGTATAAAATGTAACTAATAAATCTTCAATGTCATTACTATTTCTCCCCTTCCTCCACCCCGTTCTAGCAATCAAGGGAAGAGGAAGCTGGAGTGTAGCTGAGGACAGAGATCCTAGGGGAAAAGAACAGAAGAAAAATAATTATCTGAGAAAGCCACTAATATTTATAAATATGCATCGCTAGGAATTTCATATAGGCATCTATAATTAAATGTTTTTTTCATAAGTGGATATGTTAGCTAACATGCTTTTCAAAAATGCTTTTCAGCATTGTAAAATTATGTAAATTGCATTTGAAGACTAGTGAGAGTATGTGATGATATTAAACAATGGAAAATCTTTCTTTGCTACAACCAGTCTAGTGTAGGATGCTTGGGTAAATGGTATAGGACAATTTAAACATATGCAATAATTTTGTAGTGTTTTGAGTAGCATTTGGAAGTGCCACATATGTAGAAGTTGCTGATTTTGGACAGCCACACTGTTAATTTAAGGCACCCATGGTTTTTCTAAATTCTGCATGACTGCTGAAACTTCTGTGTGCTGTTTCTAGAAATAGAAAATACCTTTTTGCGTAACTGGCATGAGTCATGTCATAAGTCTGCTGAGTCATGTAATGTATGTTACCCAGTTATGTTCCATGTAATGGAAAAGTAACACACTAAACATTTATTTAAAGGAAAATATTAACTGTTTATGTTAGTGATCACTATTTCACCTATCTAGTACAATACATTTAACATCAACATGTCTTGGTTCTCCATAGTTTAGGAAGCTGATTGTACTAAGGAATAGCTGATGGACTTTAATTTCGTACATTACAGTATGTATAAGGCACTGTAGCATTATTCTCCAGCCTGGCTTTTGGAGCTTTACTTTAGCAAAATTGCATGAGTATTTAAGTTTTTTTAAAAAATTATACTTAAAATCCTTGATCACGCAAGTCCTTGTGTAGTGTGAAGCAGGTTGCAGGTGTTGTCCAAGTGTGATTGAAGGCTGTGCAGGCCTAAAGTTAATGCTAGGCATATATGCACAAAGGGATAATAGGTCTTAAATACTAAGTGTGCCTGCTTCTTTACTCTCAAACACATGGTGGAGAGGGCACGTTTGAGAGGAATAGTGTTGCCTATCCTAAGAATGAAAATATCATGAGTTAGAATCCAAAAGTCATGAGATTTCTTTTAAAAATCATAAACCATGTCTTTGGTTTCCTCTTGTTTGAATCCTCCACCCTCCCTGTGTCTGAGCCTCTGTTTGAAAATACATTCTTAAACATGTACAGTATACCCACACACAAATGCAGATGCTGGTCCCAGCTGCCCTATGTTTCTGCTCCTTAACTTCCTCTCGCTGCCATTCTAATCCAAAGCCTTCTCTTGCTCCTCTATTTATCTGCTTGTCAACTCCGACCGCCTCCAAGCTCTTCAGTGCACCTACTCCCCACTGATAGGCTTCAGCTGGAGAAGAGAGACACCCTTCCCTTCCCTCCCTGTAGCAGAGGGAGTTTCCCCATTTTCCTGCCTGCATTAACTCTCCCTCACTCCACTGCAATGTGTGGGATGGGAGGAGGGAGAGGCCACTACTGACAAGTTTGGTGATGGAATGGGAGCACCTTCACTATCCTGTGCCTGCTCCAAGGGACTGCCCTGTTCAGTGTGCATAGAGTCTAACTGGTGGGGCAGGCTGCTGCCTTTCATACAGCATCCTCTAGTGACCGAAGTGGGAAACTGCTCAGGCAAAACTCCTCAGTGGACTGTGGTTGCTACCACAAGAATCTACTCCAAATCACAGAACTTGTATTATTGTGAATGTGGGCAACACTGGTGAGGAGTGGGCATATCTGAGGAGACATGGGTTTAGCCATGAGACTCATGTTGAAAACCAATTGCCCTAAAAACAGAGTGTTTTTACACTGTTATCCAGCTACTAACCGGGAGTAACTTGGTAGCCATCCAGCAGACATCTCAGTTCAGTACTGCTCATCCTTTGCCCCTTATTCTTCTCGTCACTCATTACCTAGTGCTTATCTACATAATACTCCTTACAAAATTGGGTGAGTGGGCAACAAAATAGCAGATGAAATTCAGTGTTGATGTAAAGTAATGCACATTGGAAAACATAATCCCAATTGTACATACAAAATGATGGAGTCTAGATTAGCTGTTACCACGCAAGAAGAAGATCTTAGAGTCATTGTGGATAGTTCTCTGAAAACATCTGCTCGATATGCAGAAGCAGTCAAAAAAAGATGATAATGTTAGCAATGGTGTTGGAACTAAAGGTGCTGCTACATTCCCTGTCTTGAATAGTAATAACAAACATCAAATACATGGTTTCCATCTTTAGCACCCCCATTATAAAAATTATCCCAGCACCCTCAAAGTGAGGAACCATTAAGAAAGGAATAGATAACAAAGAAAGAAAATATCATAATGCCACTATACAAATCTTTGGTACACCCACACTTTGAGTACTGAGTGAAGTTTTCATCAGCCCTTCTCAAAAGAGATATATTAATATCGGAAAAAGTATAGAGAAGGATGATAATAAGGACTAGAAACATGGAACAGCTTCCATATGATGAGAGATTAAAAATATTGGGACTAATCAGTTTAGAAAAGAGACAAGTACTGTAAGTGGGAATATGAGAGAGGTCTATAAAATTATCAATGGTGTGGTATAAGTGAATAAGGAAGTGTCATTTACCCCTTCTTATAACACAAGAACTAAGGGTCACCCAGTGAATTGATAGGTAGTGGGGTTAAAACAAACAAAAAGGAAGTACTTCTTTATACAAGTACAGTCAACCTATGGAACTTCTTGTCAGGGGATGTTGTGATGGCCAAGAGTATAACTGGTTTCAAAAAAGAATTAGACCAAGTCCATCAATGGTTATTAGCTAAGATAGGGATGCTACCTCAGAATCTGGAAATGGACAACAGGGGATGACTCACTTAATAAATTGCCCTTTCTGTTCATTCACTCTGAAGAATGTGGCGTTGGCCATCTAGGATACTGGGCTAGATGGACCATTGGTGTAACCCATTATGGTCGTTCTTATGGTCATATGTTCTCCACACGTGCAATGTGCACCCTCAAGCTTAAAAGTAATTTATTTCTTCGTGAGGTGCAAAAATAATGAAACAGGCTTTCTTCTTATTATTTGTTTGTAGTGTGGTAATACTTAGGAACTCCAGTCAAGGACCATGACCCCATTGTACAACCAAGTAACAGAGATTCTCTTCCAAGAGATTTCACAATCTAGGTTTTAAGATACATTAGATAAAGAGGGGTGGGAGTGTGATGTAAAAAGAAAAACAAATATAGTATGAAAACAAAAGTTCATTACTTGCCTAAAGGTTGGCAGAAGGAAGAATCTCTCTCATCCTGGCAGAGGTAGGTTTTTAGGAGAGATTTAAGAGGATTAAGGAGGGGCAGGGGATAGAGGTAAGAGCAATTATACTTAGAGAAGTGGAGAAATAGCACCATCTGCTCTTATATGCCCTACCTATTAATTAAAACAATTATCAAATATTTGTGGAGTTGCAGGTGTGCCTTTTGCTTAACATACAGGCAATTGTTCATTTATTATTTTGTTTCATTATAAATGAAGAATTCATGATACAAATTCTATCTTTTGTATTCAGGAGGTTAACATTTGACTGTGATAATTTAGTATATCTTCATCATGGTGATAATAGAGAAATGTTTTCTATAAATAGATACCATTTTAGTTTTAATAAGTTTTCCAGCCCAATTGTTTGTTCTCTCTCTTAATTTGCTGCTTCTCTTTTAATTCATACAATTAAAAGTTTAATTCCACCAGGAAGCTTGATCTACACGCAAGATGTAGGTCAACATAGTTACAGTATCACGGGTGTAAAAAATCCATACCCTGAGTGCCCATAGTGTAGACATGGCCTAAGTCTTCCTGGATTCTATGCAGCTGCCACTTTGCCTATATTTACCATGTGACTCAAATAGTACAATGTTTCCTTAGTGAGGCAATTTGGGAAAAAGATACAGGGTTGCCCCCAGCTGATAATTCCCTGGCGCAGACTCGGGTTGGATACAAAAGATATGTTATGCAAGCCTTTTATTTTATCTTACTGTAATTTTCTCCCTTTTTAACATATCTTGTTTTTCAAGGTGATTACCAGTGTCTGAGACTGTTGTTGGCTCATTTCATGAAGTTTACCCCAAGAGAATGCGATCCCCTCAACCTTTATTGTGAGGTGGTAAAGGGTACAGGGTGACTGGATATTGACTGAAACGGGTATTGACTGAAATGTCCTCTCCGAGGTATGTTGTCTTTGGCTCTAGATAATTGCACAAAAGGGAGAAGCATAATGACTATGTGGAAAATAGAGTTGGCAGGTATGTGGGTGGCAGGGGATGGTAACTTTGGTGTCCCAACCACATGCCAGTTAAGGTAACTATACGCTTTTAGTCAAACTTTTCCATTCTCGCTAGAAGTACTACTGCTTTTCGTGGTTGTGTAATATATTTTTGGCATTAAATGGATTCATTGGTTTAAATTTAGTCTCTGAGATTACGAAATTTATAATTGTGTGTGTGTGTGTATATATATATGTTAATAGTATGATAAATGTATATTAGATTTCACTAGCAATCAGTTGTTTTTCTGCATATGTTTTGTGGAGCAGTTGCTGTATCATATATATAATATAAGGGTGTATGTTGTAACTTGTGAATCTCATTGGGATGAAAGGTATTATTTAAATGTAAGAAAAGACTCATATACCTATGTAAAAAGACTATGGATATACCAATTTCACCTAGTGTCCAATGATAATCCTTTTTGGTCTACTCTGGGTATTTCCAGATAGTTTTCTGATTACTATAATTTGCATTTGCATGGCATTCTCTGCTCATGGGATCATATATCACTTTATAAACACTAAAAAATTAAGCATCATAGCATCCCAGTGAGATAGGGTACAGATAGAAAAACTGAGGCATAGAGAGACTAAGTGACTTGCGCAGGGTCTCCTAGGGAGTCTGTAGCAGAGCTGGGAATAGGCTCTATATCTCCTGGCTCACAGTAACAACACCCCCCTCCTCCCCTTCCTGTTTGTCATTGTGCTTCTGCATTTTCACTCATGCTTCTCTCTCATGTATGCAGAACTTCCCAAGGATATTTTGCACCAGAAATTCTTCTGTCAAATGATTGGATCCTAATATTTAAGTTTCTGTTTAAAATGAAGTCTAGCAAAGGGCAGTTTATCCTTTTAATTGACTCTACAGAAGAAACAGTAAGTGTTTGCTATATAAAAGATGCAGATCTTTTTCTAGCCACAGTAACTGTGCATTAAACAATTGAGCATGTAAAATATCAAACACATAAAGGTAGCATTTTTACCAACACGAGTGAATTAATGCTTATCCAGCAGAAGTGCAAGACATGTGGAAACATAGGAAGACAAGTTAATGATCTAGAAATTGTATAATGTGCTGTCTAAAAATCATGCTAAATGGAATACATTGCATTGGGTCATTTTTGCACTGAGATTAAAAGGAAATGAGTTTATTTTACAAACAAATGGAGCTTGGCTTAGTCTGTTTGGTATTCATTGCTGTAACATTTACTTCTCAGAAAGTATCTGTCAGCTAAATATTAAATACAATTAAGGACTTTTTAAAGCTTTGAAGTATTTAATATAAAGTAATGAAGTATTTTGTTACATAATTTTCCCATTCGTTACTAAGCAACATACATATTATTAATTTTAATATGTTCTTAGTTGGTATGTGATGAGAAGTTATGTGTAAGGAAAAATAAAATAAAGGAGGTGGTGCATTGGTACACAGGAATTTTATTACTAATTTCATGAAATCCATAATTTTGTATTAATTTATCACTACTAATGACATCCAAAGTTGAATTCATTTCTAAATTTCTAAAATTCTAAATTCATTTCTAAATTTCTAAAATTTCCAAGGATATTTTTTTCCCACAGCCAAGTTTCAGGGGATCAGCCTTTATTTCAATATTTTTAAACTTCAGATGTAAACAACAGAAGTACTTTTTCACATCAGTTCTTACTTGCCATCTAATGAAATTAGAATAAAAAATGTTAATAGTATGATAAATGTATATTAGATTTCACTAGCAATCAGTTGTTTTTCTGCATATGTTTTGTGGAGCAGTTGCTGTACCGTATCTTGTCATGCATCTCTAAGCTCAGCTGTCTTCCAATAGCAGGACACAAGTGAGAAAACCAGATTCCTACTGAGCAGTATCTTGATATCACAAATTGTGGAAAAGTATATGCAGTGTAAATATGTATGATTACATGGACTTCTCCGGTATGTTTCAGCCTTTGTGAGCAGTTTGCTAGATTTCAGTGCTTCCATACCTAGGTTGATGAATCTGTTTTTGAAATTCCTCCAGTATCAGTAAACTTATTAGGACCAGAAGTTTCTTGAGACTTGACTATACATTGTGGGAATTTTTTGGTCTTGCTGTGCAGTTTTTTCAATTCCACAGAGCACTAGGATGGATTAATTAGCTAAAAGGTTCATAGAGCCGGGAGTATTACATGATTAAATATTATGGATGCTTAATTAGCTGGTGCTCAGATGAGGGTGCTAGTGGCTTAAAGACACACTGATGTCTCATAGAAAATGGGAAGAAAAATTCTATTTAGCAAGAACTCTGCATATATGTCATATCTTCTGTGTTTATCTGATCTTTTGCCTGCTCTTTATTATGAGGGCAATTTATATAAAAATAGGATCTATGCCATTTATGAGTTTGTGTGCTCCTGCTGCTTATTCTCCACTGGAAGTTCTCCTCCTTTTTGGCATTTCACCTCCAAGCACTTTACAGTAATTGCTAATTGATACAAAAAGATCACTTCATCCACCCTTGACATGTAGCCACCTCTGTGGGAAGCGCAGAAGCAGTTTAATAGTGCACTGTAAAACTGCATGTCTATTTAGGACAAGAAGTGAAGAACAACCTATCCAATTGAAAATGAAGTGGCTATTTACTTATGCAGAAATGAACTACAGTACCCGCACTGGAATTGGGTTAGGTCATTGGGGTTAATATCCTTAGTCTTTAGAAAAGTCATCAGAATCTTAATCTGAGTAAGTGTTCAGAACTGCAGTTGTACATCTCATTTAAAAGCTAGCATCTCTAGGAGCATACACAGCATGCTACGCTATTATGTTAGTGAAGACTCAGGTCCTACTTGAATTGCCAGCTCAATAATCCTTGTGCACCTGTGTGTTCCTTCAAGGCACTGTTGACCTGGTTCTGACCTGCTTACCATGTGATAACTAACATCACAGAGCAAGTGTATACCATAGACAGTTTCTTTACTCAGACTTGAGTTGTGTAAAGATTGCTACTGGGGGAAGAAAGCTAAGACTGAAACTCCTAAAAAGCTGAGGAAGGCAGCACACAGCTTCCTCTCTACATCAGGTAAAGTAACCTGATTTTCACTGTGGAGGAGGTTCTTCAGTCCCAGGGGCATTAGGAACTGGGTTTCCTATTTAGACAAAAATGAGGAGTTCAGTGGCACCTTAAAGATTAACAGATTTATTTGGGCATAAGCTTTCGTGGGTAAAAAACCACTTCTTCAGATGCACTTTTTCATGCTCCATGCCTGTGAAGAAGTGGTTTTTTACCCATGAAAGCTTATGCCCAAATAAATCTGTTATTCTTTAAGATGCCACTGGACTCCATTTTTTTTTTGTGGATACAGACTAATGCAACTACCTCTCTGATACTTATTTAGACAAGTTTCCCAGTGTAAACGCTATAGAAACAGAGTGTGAAGATTCAAGGCTTATAAACTGAGAAGCCCTCAGAGGGGGACTAGGCAAGAGGAAGCTCCATCATTCAGAAGTTCATCGGAGAGTCTCTGAGACGTGGCTTAATACTGAGGCGTGGGCATATGGAGGCACTGAAGTAGGTAGACAACTAAATGTGCCCACTAAATGTTCTCTCTTCTGCCTAGATGGTAGGTTTGGTACCACATTTCACTCAACAGTTGGGTTCGATATCAGTTAAGCCTATATCACATATATACTCCTGAGTGATTTCATTAATTTGCAAGGTAACTAAACAGAATGGCACTTAATTTATTTTATGAAATTTATAAATTGATTAACATTATAAAAGAATGACTGTACAAAGCGCTGAGCACCCTGACAATTAAATACAGTAATCATCTAGGAACATAAATACAAATGAATTAACTCCATGAGCCAACAGTCTTCACTGTTCAAAAGGAGGTAGTGATTTACCTCAGCCCAGCAGAAAATAAAAATAAAAATCTTCAAAAACGCCTCTCGCACCCCCCACCTCCCAAATTACACTGCTCTACAGCCAAAATGCTTCTGAAATAAATGTAGTCAAACTTTACTAATTCTGGGTCACTGAGAACGAAAATGATGCTTACAATTGTTGATTGGCTCTAGTTTTCAAGATATGCTATTGGGTCAGTATATACGACCCTTGACATGGGAATGGCGGACGATAAGTGAGTTATAAAGGGAAGGGATCTCAATTTAAACCAGAAATGACTAAAATACATCTTTGACTGGATCTATGAATAAATCTATGACTGGGTTTGGACAGTACTTGCTTTTTAGGCAAAACAATGAATGATGCAATCTGAAGCTGGTATTGCATCATACATGATATGGATTGCATCATGTTGTTCCTAGAAGTCATGGATTATGCAATCATAACGAAGCTTACATCACTCTGCTGAACAAATTGCCCTATATCAGCTCTAGAAATCATACAGTGTCATGCTCTCTTATTTGTCAGTGTTTGATTTTGCAAAGGGACACATTTCTGTTTAGCCAAAGTGAGCAGAGATGCCTCGTACTTGTGTGAACAGTGCAAATAACTTCTGCTGTGTTTGTGGTGAAGTGACTTTTGCATCACAAAAGCGCAGTCTAACCACTATGGTTAAGAAAGCCTATCACCTTTATTTTGGCTGCAAAATTGGAGATCAGGACAAGAGGTGGGCTCCACACATATGCTGCAACACTTGTGCAAGAAATCTTCGCCAGTGGTTGAACAGGAAAAGGAAATCTGTGCCTTTTGCAGTGCCAATGATTTGGAGAGAGCCAACAGATCATACCAGCAATTGTTACTTCCGCATGGTGCCTCCAGTTGGGAAAGGTGTGTCAAAGAAGAAAAAGTGGACTGTGCATTATCCAAACATTCCATCAGCTATACGCCCAATACCCCACGGAGAAGGACTGCTGGTTCCTGATGCACCAGAATCATTCTCACTTGAGCCAGACAAGGAAGAGGAAGAGGATGAAACTTCTGGTCCTGAACCATCAATGTCACAGGACCCACATTTTCTTCCATCCTCCTCCTCTGAACCACACCTCATAACACAAGCTGAACTGAATGACCTTGTCAGGGATTTGGAACTACCCAAGAGTAAGGCAGAGCTGTTGGGCTCCAGACTACAGCAGTGGAATCTCCTGGCAGGTGATGTTAGGGTTTCCATGTTCCGTGACCGTCAAAAGGATCTTGTCCCATTCTTCTTCACGGAAGGTGATCTTGTAGCCTGCAACAACATCGATGGTGTGATGGCAGCCCTCAACATCGTTCACGATCCAGATGAGTGGAGACTCTTCATTGATTCATCGAAGACGAGTCTTAAAGCTGTTTTGCTGCATAATGGCAATGTTTTGCCATCAATTCAGGTTGGTCATGCAGTCCATATGAAGGAAACCTATGACAACTTGAAACAACTTTTGAGGTGCATAAACTATGACCAGCATCAGTGGCAGCTTTGTGGCGATTTGAAGGTTGTTGCTCTCTTGCTTGGTCTGCAGACTGGATACACAAGGTACTGCTGTTTTCTCTGCGAATGGGATAGTCGTGCAAGAGATTCCCACTACATCAAGAAAGATTAGCCATTCTGACAGTCATTGGAGCCTGGGAGGAAAAGTGTTCAGCATCCACCACTTGTTGAATCAAGGAAGATTTTGTTACTACCCTTACACATCAAGCTGGGTCCAATGAAGAACTTTGTCAAGGTCATTGACAAAACACAAGCAGTTTTCAAGCACCTCCGTGGAAAATTTCCAAGGTTAAGTGAAGCGAAAATAAAGGAAGGTGTCTTTGTTGGTCCTCAGATTCGTGAACTTCTTCGAGATGATGCATTTGACCATGCACTGCGTGGCAAGGAAAAGACAGCATGGAAAGCCTTCCAGTTAGTGGCAATACATTTTCTCGGAGACAACGAGGCAGACAACTACAGGTTGTTGGTGGAAAACCTCCTCAAGGCATACAAAAGCCTTGGTTGCAACATGTCACTAAAGATACATTTTTTGCACTCTCATCTAGATTTTTTTCCACCGAACTGCGGAGCAGTGAGCGACGAGCACGGCGAACGATTTCACCAGGACATTGCAAAAATGGAGAAACGCTATCAGGGCAAATGGAGCCCATCAATGCTTGCAGACTATTGCTGGACAGTGACAAGAGATGCTCCATTTAATGAATACAAGAGACAAGCCAAGAACCGCCGAGTAGACACTGAATAGGACTAAACTATGTACATAACAGTTTTTTGCCTTTTGTTTCATAATACATTTTATTTATATAACCCTTTTGCTGATTTTTAAAGTGTTACATAAACAGGACAGGTGAAATATTATCATGTAAAGCAGCCATAAACACATGAAAAGACCTAGGTTTACAATTTATGATTAAAACTCTACTATCTACACAGTATACATAGACATAAAATGTAAAAACTTAAATATCTTAGAAACAGTAGCCAATCAATTGTTTTAATTGTCATATTTGAATTCAGCACATCAAAATACATAATAAATATCACATTTTATCTCTGAAGCAGACGACTTCTAAAAAATTGTAGACCAGTGTTATACCAAGGAATATACTTCCCTGAAAATCATTCAAGCAAATGGCTTTTGCAGTGTGTCTAGATTAGAAGGATTAGTAAATCTGGGCTATTTCAGACAAAGCAGGGTGGTGAGCAAGCTTCACTTGCAGTCCCAGGGTTCTCATTGAGAATGCCTGCTGGCAGCCCCCTACTCTTATAGAGACGGTGATCCAGCTTCATTACCTCCACTTTGCCAGAGGGAGAGACCAAACCCCGTTAGGCATGTACCAGGCCATTTAAGGATTTATAGATGTCCATAATCAACATCTTAAACGGAAACCAGTAGGCAGCCAGTGCAGATCCCACAGCTCCCAACCCTGACAAATAGAAACTCAGACACAAGTTAAACAACATCTTGTGAGCTACTTCCCAATGTGAGACATTTCCTCTCATGCCAGGATTCATAGACAGAAGGAAGCTAAGACTGCTAGGAAAACTTTGATGCAAAGTAATTACATTTTCTCCTGTTTTCTGAAGAAGTTAAGGAAGAGAAACCTCTTTCTCCTTTTGCAAAAAATTACAAATTCAGTGAAAGAAAGTGGACCTGTTCTTAATAGTAAACAACTAAATAACTTTCTTTTAACAAACTTTTTGGGTGTAATATAGATATAGATGAGGTGTAGGAGAGCTTACTTCCAGAGAGGATACCACCGCAACACAATGCAGCAAAAGCCTGCTGCTTAAATCACGGTAGCCAAGTCCTCAAAAGAAAACTTCAGGCCCACTTTACCTCAAGTGTTTTTTCCAATAGGAACAGAATTTCCAGGACTGATCGTCACCTATTCGGATTCTTCACATGGTTCTTATCTTCATTCTATTTTCTTGGTTCAGACTACACATCAGACTGAGGACATCTCTCAAGTAGCAAGAAAAAAACACTCTGACAGAAGTAATCTGGGGTACAGTGGTCACAGACTCCAGCTTACTTAGCAAAGGATTGGATCTGGCCTCTCACTCAACAAAGAGGTTCAGATCTACATTAGAGGTCAGAAGGCACATTCCTAGGTTGAAATTAGAGGTCAATGTGTGGTTTCTTCCATGACTGTTTAGATCTTATTTAGTGATCCTAGGCAACAAAGCTGTATGTAGGGAGAACTGGTAGGTCTTTAAGGTCAGACTGCTCAAATATTGGCTCAGGGGCAATGAACTCATAAAGAGCAGCAGGAGGATCAGGGAAGTGCAGGGATGAGCCTTAAACTAGTTTTGCACCAGGATCTCTGATCTGGAGTCTGTACAGATTATTTGTACCCCCAAAGTCAGTCTCATGGTTGTCATCCATCATTCAGAAGATGTTTTGTTTACTTAAAATATTTTACTTTGGGAAGATCTAATATTCACCCGCCAAAGATACTTTAAAATAAGTGTTTTATACTGGAATACTCCAATTTCAGCATATGATCGTTTTGATCCATCCTAGATTTGAATAAAATCCCATTGATCTGACAGTGGGGTTTATGCAAATATTGTAGTTCTCAGCATGAAAAGCTTAGAAAAGGTACTCAGCGTAAAAGATGTTTGATTTAGGTATTTAGTTTATCTTGGTGTTACATTATCTGGAAGTAACACGGGGTTTATATTATTTGTGAGGACAAAGGTTTTTTTAGTTTGTTTAAACAGTATGCAAGTTGACAGATCCAGCTACAAGTCATTGACTGGCTAAAATTTTCCCTGGAACACTTGCAGTGATCCAACCTTTATAACATCTTAAAATGAAAAACTGACTGTCCCTTAAATAAATGGAAACCCCCACTGGAAAGGGAGGGAGTGACTAATGAGGCTAGTGATGGGCCTATTACCTTAAGGTCACAAATTTATTCCAGTTTACAATTTATTGGCTGTTTGTAGGGCTACGTGAAATAAGTTAGTGGCCCTACTTCGTGTCCTAGTGGACAGGTGTCCACACCATGTAAACTACCACCATACTTGGCATTAATTGGAAGTAATTGGCAGTCTCAGTAGACAGAGTGAGGATTGATATAATTGGCTGTCTCAACAGACGGAACAAGGACTGAATAAGCATAGATTGAACTACTCTTTTTATATTGGGTATTTAGGTTGAGGCACATCACATTAATGGGTCAGTTATACAAGACAAATATTATACTGACGGGCAACTTAGAAATTCATAGGTAGAAGCTCCTGCTTCTTCTGTCAATGCAATACTGTACCTAATCTATGCATAAACAATGGTCTGAAATCTGTAGTGCTTTCAGAGTGACACCTTCCATAATTGCTTTAAATTAACTGACAAAATGAGAAAAGAAGTGCCCACTGACTAGACAACAATCAAAACTTCTTTAGACATAATCAACTTTCATTAACTAGATCCAGAAGTTCAAAACTGTCAGCCCTTATGTCCTCTGCGTGAGGACCACGAATGTGGGACCCCTCTGCAACCCCCCCCCAAAACATTATTTTCTCTGCTTTAGTAACCCCCAAACTAGAATGAATCCACCACCCTTTCAGAAGGTTGGCTCATCTGCTAGGACCTTCACTGTGCTATCATAAACTATTACATTTAGAACTCTAATTCTGACTTCTGTGACTGATAAGGCAGTATTATCAACGTGCTATTGCCTTCTGAAGATATGGTCCAAGTGCCAGACTGATGCTGAAGAATGGGCGCCTGGTCAACCGTACTTCGGGGGGGCAAGAGACCCTTTCAGTCTTATATTGTTCATTTAGGCATGATGGTGTTAAGAGGCGGATCTTCCATGAGACTTTAACCATGGACATTTGGATTATTTTTAGTGACTGCTGATCTGCAGTGACTCAATTTAATATTGAAAATATTTTTTAGAAATGCTGTCTGATGTTTGTCAATCCATTGTCATCTCTTTTTATTGTTCCTTAGAGCATACTATAATTTTTGTGCTTTGTTGCTATAGCATAGTTGTCGTGTTAATCCATGAAAGAATCCCCTTTATTTATTTTCCTTGTGTGAAGACGTTAATTTTCTAATTGTAATAATGCCATGATGAGAGGTCACCCTGAAGCATGTTTTGCTCTCTTGAACTCAAATATTTTACTAATGTTTCATCGTAGCTGATTCCTCCCCACCCTGAGGGCAGACAGAACTCCCTGTTTGCTGTAAAGTCTTTCATTAGCTACTCTGTGTGTTTGATTGAACTTTGCTTAGTGGTACTGCCTGAAACATGTGGAATATATCCTCTTCGCCACTTGCTCTATGGTTAACGTGGTTCAAATGAAAATGTGTATTTTAAAAAAACCAGAAACATAAACTACTGGTTCCCGTCTTTCCCCTGCAGTGGTTAGTATGTGTTGGAAAGAGTATTGGAGTGGTTTGGATTGGTCTTGCTTAAGTGATTTGTCCTCACTAAAAAAGAGGAAGAAAGGGACACATAATTATGTGCTTCCTCACCTGAAATTTCCCCTTTACCTCTTTTTCCACCCCCACCGCCTGATCTTTTTGTCCATTTTGTTGAAGACTATGTGAAACGTGCATCTTTTACAATTGCCATTATATGACTCTTGCAGATTCAAAGTAGTAGACTATATTAACGAAATGACATTTTTTGCGTAAGCTTTATTGTATCAGATTTTATTTGTTATACACAATTATATAATACGTGCTAAAAGCTGATGGTATTTCATTACTTGATTGAGATTTATCATCAAACTGAGATGTCATTTAAACAGCAGAATTGAATTGAATTAAAATTAAATCAAAGCCTTATGTTGACAAGAAAATTATAAATTCTCTCTCTCATAAAATCATCAGTAGACTGAGGAAAAAGGATTTTTCTGACTCTTTTGGAGACAGCAGTCTCAATTCACTTTGCAAATCATTTGGAAAGAAATATGGAGAAGTTATGTGTCTGACTGATTTTCACAAATAACTTTTCCCCTGTAAGGTTGCCAAGAGAAACTGAACATCAGAGTATTTTACCCACCCCGAACAAAACATGCCATTATCTCTGTGCACACCACAACTTCTCATCAGGATTCCTATTCATACACTTCCACTCCAACAGAACCTTGGGTGTGACCTGGGTAGCACTGATGAACTGGCATTGATTGCTTGTGGCTTGCATATATCAAGCTGGACCAAAGGACCTGCCTCTCCTCTTTGTTTCCAGTGACACAGTCACAACTAGAGAGGCTAAGAACACTTAAATACCTTTGAGAATCTGGGCCTTAGTAATCAGCCAGGATTCTGTCAGTCAGATTCTTCTTTCTAACTTTATGTATTTCAGAAGTTTAAATGTGTGCAATAAAAATTTCTTCTGCATAGATGGTTAGAAACAAAAAAAAGTTTATATTTTAAGGTGCTGTCTTGTGTTATGATTTTTTAAATCCTTTGTTTAAAATGAAACATTTCATACAATAAGTTCACAATGTGGAATAATTGCTTTGATATTTTAAATGGAAAATACATTCCATTTAAATAAATACATAATTTATCTAGAAACAAAACAAACTGCCTAAAACCCCATAAAATCTGTTAGTATGTGTCTTTTTTTGGTGTTCTAAAAGTTTATTCACATTGCATTAAATTAATCACCAAGTTCCCCACCATAAAGCCTTTATAAATGAGCTCTTCATATCATGAAGTCATGGGTAGGACAGCTCTAAAGCTTCTTAGAGCTGTTGTTTCAGCCTCTATTTCCACTTCTATGAATTTCCAAGGCACTGGCTCTGTGTAGGATTGCATCCACTGCTTGGTTCTGCCGGCAGTGCTTCTGAGTATGCTGATGCAGAGCCCGTCTCCATGGTCTGCAGGGTGTACTGAAATTACTCTGACGAGCTGTTTCACATGCTCTTCTCGCCATGCAAAGCCACTATGGGTTCTGCTACTTGAAAGGCTTTGTACAGGTTTTCTGTCCACGGGTGAATTTAATCCTGGGGCTAGAACATAATCATTCTTTAGACTAGAACAAAGTTTACAATCAATTTATCAGTGGCTTTAAGGCAGTGTCTGTGCTAGTCTTTATTCCCTAAGATTTATTACCATTTGTTACCAGAGAAGGTAGACAGAAGGCTTCTGTGACACTGGTAATTTTTACTACCATGTTTTCTGATTTTTACTCAAATTGGGTTTGGATTTTAGAGTGTTAAAAACACTGGCAGCTGCTGGTATTCTGTCTATTGGAGTTTCCACAACAAGCTGAACTAGTAGTAGCAACAATGAGAAATCCTAGGGGAGAAGGCTAGTGTAGGAAAAGAAAACCAAGCATCATTAGTTCAGTGTATAATATTATTACCATTGATGTAGCTACTCAGCTCAACTTTAAGCAAGTTAAATAGATTTGACTAATATTAATACAAATCAATCTTTTAATATTTTAATGTTTGGTTCCTGAGTTACCTAGTGGGCATTCCTCTTGCTCATCTTTTTTTTTTTACTTCCAGAATTAAAGTGAATTTTTGGAATAAAATTAATGTGAAATACTAATATTCAAGATGAAAATCAAAATGCAAATATTAGATATACTAACAGTAAATAAAATTCACTCTCAACCTACCATGAGCGTTCTATGCTTTCTCTTACTATTGTACTGTCATGGTGTGTTAGTGTTTCTGTAGGGCTTTAACTGTGAAATTCCTTACATGTGGTGTTTTGTGTCATCCTTAATGTTCTTTTAATCTAACTTTTATTGGCTGAATGTATCTTCATTGGTTAGATAAGCACATCCTTAAGCATTAAAATAGAACATGTCCAACATGACTACAAATGCATGTAGCTTATTAGCAAAAACTGTAAGAATATATGTTGGCCAGAAGGGACTTCCTCGTTATGAATTTATTTCTTTTTTTGCAAATAGATAAAATTGTGGGAAGTGTAATTAGATTTTATGCTTTTTTTATTCCAGCTAATTTTGTAACTGATATAAAACAAAATGAATTTTGACTTTTTCAAAATCCTATACTTTCATAAAGTTAAAATAGCCTTCAAGAACACATTAGTGCACTGCAAAAATTAATACGTGCAAAACAATGTAAGCACATGGCACTTTTAATTTTTCAGTAGCCCAAGGGCACTGTTATCTGGTCTTTTCTGGGAAATCACTCATCATGTAGCTATTGGGGAAAGAGAGAGTTTCAGCTCCTTTTCTGGGAGCAATCCAATGCAGTATGGATATTAATTAAATTTATTAAACAAATAACACAGCGACTCAGGGAAGCAGGGGTCCATCTGCCAGCTCCTCAGATTGATCTCTGCGGAGACGCGAGTTGAATGGTAGTTAAAGCTAAGTTGCAGAGCTCAGCAGATGGGCTCTTGTCTCTAGTGGGGGAGATTTGGTGGCGGTCCAACAGCTTTTTCCCCCCTCCAGGTTTTTGTTCCTTGCAACTGTGATTGAAGAAGCACTTCTCCGTCTTTTCTCAGCCTGAGCCCCCTCCCCCTTTTGTTTATCTGAGCAATGTTTAAGTCTGAGTGATTTGTTAGAGAGGCAAGTCCCGGCTGATCTCATTTTGTGTGTGTGATGTAAACCTCAAGCAGAAAATAATTAGGAAAATGTAATCCCATTGACTTTACACCCCACTTGTGTACACTGCTACATCTCAGCCTGGTTCCTTGGGAAAGAAAAAGTCTAGAAGCAGAATTGTGTTTAGTATTGAAAATTACAGCTTGGTATGCATCTATTTTCTCAAAAATCTTTTTGTCAGAGATTTGTACACATAGTACCATTGCTTACTGCCTTTACATTGAGAATCTAGTTTTATTCTTGGATTTCACTTAATTTTCACTTTCTATTTTCTTTCATATTTTTAAAAAAGTATCTATTTTCTGAATTCCAATAACAGTCTTTATATAGCAGATAAATATTGATTTAGTGAATTGTTTGCTGTATATGGGCATACCTAAGACCTGTTGTATTGTCTAATTCTGATTATGAGAAATACAGTGGGTTCAGTACTCTTGCAATTAGGCCCTTTGTTTATTGCATATTTGCAGTTTTGGGGGGTCTCTAAACAAATCACAATTGAGTGAGTAATAGTATGCTGTGAATGACTAGTCATAATGCCACTTAAGGCCTTGGCAAAACTCCCATTGACTATAGGGGGAGCAGGACTTAGCCTTTAATGCAGTAGATGACAGCAGGGAATTCCATTGGTGAGAAGATTTCATAACATCTTGTCAAGGTTTGCCATCTCCTAATGAATCATTGGTGCAACAGAAAAGCCCAAACCATATAAACGTAATTGTTCTGTTACAAGAAATAGCAATCAGTAGAGTTAAGAGGTTATAAGAGGGATCTATTGTTTATCAGGAAAGGGCCACATTCTGCCTTCCTTACTGAAACTTTAACCAGGCAAAACTGCTATTGAAGTCTTTGGGAATTTTGCCCAAAATAAGGCATGCAGGAATTAGCCCCAAAAGCATATTCTTTACAAAGTAAACAGAAGAGTCACTTTTAGGGAGGATAGTTGATGTCTCTGTAATGTTAGTTGTTTCCTTTGCATTGGCTTTTGGCTCAGATAAGCCTTGGTTTACAAATTTAAATGTTTAACTCAAAACATGGATACTGCTAGGCTTCGGAAAAGAAAATAGTTTTGCTTCCGTTGTAGGTTACTGTGTGTTGCTAAGGCTGTGCTTTCAGTTTTAGATCATGCTGACATTAATAATACAAATGCTTCAGTTACTATGGTAAATTGTCAGAATTAGTTGTTTTTTCATTAGTGCCCTGCCAAGGATTATTCTGAACTCTAACTCTGAGACACATCACTGCACCACAGCTCTTGATAGTCTGTTAAACTGGCCCAGCTTAATGCACAGGAGAGGCTTTTGCTGAAAAATGTTTGTTTACCGATGTGTAGTAGGTGAACTACCATTTATCTATCTAATTGGTTGGAACTGAGAAGCCACAAGGGATCCTTAGTCTGCAGTTGAATTCATAAGCTATTTACCACATTCTCTCCACTGTCTTATACCTGGACTAATTTTGCTCTCTGATTTAAACGGCAATCTAGTTGCTCTGGCATCTCAATTTAAGAGGAGATTGGATGTTCTTGAAGTGAAATGCAAATGTTTTATTTTTGCCTTTAAACAAATGTGGTGTTTTTCCTCTTAAATTAAGAGAGGATTTGAAAATTAGATATGGGTCTCAGGATATGTTTTATGATAAGAAAAAATATAACATTAAACCTCTATAAATTAGTACAAACTAGTAAAACTGAAGGGAAAAAAAGTTAGTGGAGATACTTGACCTGCTTGCTGCATGTTGTTCTATGTCCTCAGAATGGGTTTGGCATATTTTAGGAGCAATGAGACTATAGTAGTTAAGCAGTAAATAACTAAATTAATTTTTCTAGGAGTGTCATTTTTGGATTAATACTGTATATAGAAATAGGGTAATTACTTTGGGCAAAATTCTATCAGTTCTACATGGTGAATCTTAACTCCAGTATTCTGTTCTTCTTACGTGTGCAGAGTTTCTGTCAGTATTGCTAAGGACTTATTGAATGTCTAGAGAGCAAAATATCAAATACATAAATTTTGCTCTTAATAGTACCTGTGCAATTTCATTATTTTAAATGGGGGTTACACAGGTCTAAGTGAGAGTAGCAACGAACCTGAGATAATCTGTGTGGATACAAGAGAATTCTGCCTGTGGTTTGCTAGCTGCCTACTAACAAGCCCTAACCAAGCATTGGCTATTTCTAAATTCTCTCAAGTTTTCTTTTACCTATTTTATTTTTTGAAATTTTTCATGCATATTTAGCTTTCACGAAAGGGAATGCCCAGATATTGTCATTGAATGAGCAGGTCTTTCTCACAGAGGCTCTCAATGTTCCTCAGTGCAAATTTGTAACACTATTAATTATTCAGGTCCTTCTACAACTCTTCTGAGCAAAATCTGGCAATTTGTGGCATCTAGACATCACAGCGACATGTGAAATAGAAATGTCTAAAAACACAATCTTCATATATGTCCACTGGGGTCTAGAAAAGTCATTCTCTTTACCTGTTCTTTTTCTGATTTTGAAACTCAGAATAGAAGAATTGGGTGATAGGTGAAAAGCTAATGCATTAATCTATTACATTTCTCCACTTTTTTGTCACATATCTGACATTTAATATATATATTTATAAGCTGGTGTGGATGTGACCCTAAGAACTCATCAGTGCCAACTGGCAAGGGGCCAGGTATTACAAGAGTATATGATCTTTGTATGTATATTCTGGCTCACCAGAGAATATCCTTTGAGGTCTTAAATGAAAGTCAGGTTTATGCTGGCCATTAATATTGTTGTGAAATGTGTTTCCTAAAATCTGTATAAAGGTAGAGTTGACAGGTTTTCTGCCAAGCAAAAGATGCTTATTCACCTATCTCTCTGTCAGCATGTAAATTAAGCATTGTAAGCCAATACAATGGAAGCCTCATTTTCATACAGCATCAATGGATGGGGTTTTGAAGTCAACAGGAAGGCAGCACACTGAAGAAGGTACAGGGTTATCCTGACTGTGGGTACAAACACTGAACTTTGGGGGTATAAGGAGAAAGCAAAGAAGACACCCCCTTTATCCTGTATTTAGAAAGTAATCGGGCAGTACGATTATATTTATGAAAATGGGTTCACAACCTGCCCTGGTTGAAAAGTTTTAAAGGACATTTGGAATGGGATACATTTCTTTAGACAGAAGAAGTTATGTTTAATCTCTAGAAGGTGTGTTATGATTTTGTTTTATATGTAACCCTCTTGTTTCCATTATCCTTTCTTACTGTCTCTTGAATCTTGACCCTCTGATGATAAACTTGTTGTTGTTTCACTGAAAGTATATCTCACGATATACAACATGCTGGGTGGGGCAGGTTGCACCTCAGCCATTGCTGCCTTTCTCTGTCAGTCTGACCCCGAGACAGTGTGTGTGTCCTTCAGCAGGCTGTCCTTTATCCATTTCAAAGTTCCTTTGTCCAAAAGTTCTTACCCAAAGGTCTCCTGAGATTTTGAGCAGCACTCCTGAACTTAACCAAACTGGTTTATGCATTTCTCCAGAAGGAATTGGAGATAATCTTCCAAAAGTGGATTCACTATACTGAGCACTTGAGAACCAGGCTGTTGAATTAGAATTATTGATAGGTTCCTGGAAACCTGGGTAGAGCACCACCCTGGAATTAACCCTTTAGGTTCCATAGAGCTAGCCAGACTACAGTACTTATGAATAGTTGCACACGATATTCATCAAATTCTTACATATAGCATTCTTCACATCCTTTTTTCCATTATGAAGATTATATAGCATTCATATTCATCCACCTTACAAAACATTTTCCTCAATGTGGAGAAATGCTATGTAAAATTCCTAGTCATTTTGAATTTACAGATTTTATTAACCAACTTGAAGAGTTGAAGGAAAGGGTATTCCCTGAGTTCATGTTATTCAAACAGTTCATTATATTTAAAATGATATCTTTTGAACTAATATTTAATTACTTTAAGAACTGCGAACCAGGAGAATACAGCCACAGATCTTCAAGTTTTTTAATTAAAAATATATTATAAAATATTTCATTTGAATTAATAATTTGGCTGATGCTATGGGCAAGACATGGATGCTGCTAGACTCTACAACTCCAGCTGATCAGGCCTTTGGGGATGTCTTTGCTGCTACAGTAGAACCTCAAAGTTATGGCTACCTCGGGAATGATGGTTGTTCGTAACTCTGAAAAGTTCATAACTCTGAAGAAAGCACAGTTTGGCTTACAGATCTGGCAGCTGAGACTCCAGGCCAGGATTCAGCAGCAGCTGAGCAACGTAATTCGGCTCCGGCATGAGTTTGCAAGCTTGTCCCTCTCCTGGGCTGGGGTGAGGATCCAGGGTAAAAACAGTATGTCACCTCCCAGGTGGGGGTGGGATGTGGTGAAAGCTGCACAGACTCCAGCGCTGCTACTGCTTTACTGGCTCAGAACCAGCTATCCTGGGCTGGCAGTCCCTGCATCTTGCTGTAAATGGCTGCCCTGCAAGCGGGAGTGGGGGCAGAGGTGGGAGTGGCGTGGAGACAGGCAGCCCAGATGTGCCTACCTTTAAAATGCAATACAGGCACAGCACAGTACGTGCTTATTAAAAAAAACCAAAAACTGTTGCTGCCTAATTGGTTACTTTCTGTTTCACATGGTGTCTGTTAGACCAATCTGTCCATAACTCTGGTATTCGTATCTTTGAAGTTCTACTGTACTTTGAAAGGGAGCAGTGTGCACTCTGCTTAGTGTGTGTTGCAGCTGTTTGAAGTACTGGACTCAGTATTCCCCTAAACAGCACACCATGGGAATGTGATTGGTGGGAAGGTATGGTAATCAGGCTTCCTTGTATTGCGCTCTCGGAGAACTTCTGCTCTGATCCCTGTGCTTTCTTCCTTAACTACAACTCTCAGGCACCAGCACAACAGAGGGCAGATCTAATCTTTAGGCCCCGTTCAGCAACGTACTTAAGCATGTGTTTGTAAGTTCAAGTGCATGGCTTCAGTAAAACTACTCATAAGTTTAAAGTTAACTTATTAAGTTTAAGCCATATTTACTTAGAGCAATGGTTCTTTCCAGACTACTGTATCCCTTTCAGGAGTCTGATTTGTCTCATGTACCCCAAGTTTCATCTCACTTAAAAACTAGTTGCTTCCAAAGTCAGATATAAAAAACAAAAGTGTCACAGCACCTTATTACTGAAAAATTGCTTACTTTCTCATTTTACCATATAATTATAACATAAATTGATTCAGATATAAATATTGTACTTATATTTCAGTGTATTGTATATAGAGCAGTATAAACAAGTCGTGTGTATGAAAATTTTAGCTTGTACTGACTTTGCTAGTGCTTTTCATGTATCTTATTTAAAATTAGACAAATATCTAGATGAATTGATATACCCCCTGGAAGACCTCTGTGTACCCCCAGAGGTATGTGTACCCCTGGTTGAGAACCGCTGACTTAGGTGATGGTGAATTAAAAGTGTAGGTACTTCGCAGGCTATATTTTAATTGACATAAAGAACAATACAGGTGGGAAACTTCAATACACTGGTTTTGTTCTTTGAGTGGTTGCACTGTGACTGCACAGCTCAGTTAAATAGTGCACAGTTACATCTTCCTTGTCTGTTTATGACAGAAAAATGACTAATTATCACCTGTCAAAAAGATGAACACTTTTTCATTAAATTAGATAAAAGGAAAACACACTTAAAATGTATTATTATATTTCAGCTTATGTATAAATTTACCAAAATAAGCATGTTTTCTTAACTTCATGAAATTTCTGTTTTCTTGCTAACATTGTCTCCAATTTTAAAAATTGACCATAAGCTCAAACTTTCCCAGCAGAGGTAAAAGAGCAAAGCCAGAGATTTCTGTTGTTGTGTACTATTTCTATTTTTGAGAATACCATACAGAAGAGAGCTAATGGAGGAAAAATATGTCCATCAAAGATCAAACTGTGTTAGCATAGAGCATTACAGTGCAACAGCTCCTGCCAAGACCATTTTTAGCTACTTTTTATTAAATAGTTCCCTACCTTTTGATCATGAGGCTGTCAAAACTGCCTACACTTTTCAGATTCATGCAGGTTTTCTTTTTTTAATACTGTGAATATGTTTATATGGGTGGACATTAGCATATATGTAACCACTAAGAACAAATGATGGATGCAAATTGCTTTAAAATGGTTATGAGGAGATGCTAACTTTTAAATATGTCCTTGTTTTAAATCCCACCTGGTGCCTAAGACTTTTATTAGGTCTATTTTAAGTGCAAAGAAATAAAATAAAATAAAAATAATTCTGTCCTCGTATCAGGACAAGGTTGTGTGTTTTGGAGCATTCTCTATTATAAACATCCTTATGAGGAAATCACATATACTGCAGCGATGGAGCTGAAACACATAGTACCATCTGGATTTGAACTTTTTCAAAGTTCGCGGTTATTTAGATCTACAGTTTTGGTTGTGAAAAATTCAACTCAAACCTGAAATAGGCCCCAAATCAGTCTGAGTTTGATTCTGACATCCGCCCATGACCCAATTGATGTTTGACTTGTGTCTTGCAACTTTCATCACAACCAATTTTCATGTGTTGGTCTGTAAGCATGCATGGTACTTTATAATAGGTAAACTTGTGAAACAAAGAAAGGAACGTTGGTCTTCAAGCTCATCAAATCTAAAAAAGCATGAGTGATGGTACAGAGCAATCACTGAACAGTTAGTGGAATGCTTTGTGGAACAAATGGGTTTTAGGGGAATTTTTAAGGAAGAAGAGGAGAAGTGGAGGGAAGACATTTGACTTACATTGTTTGGATGTATGTTCCAAAATTAAAGGGCAGAATGGAAGAAGGCACAAAAAGCTAACAGGAGGTGAAGAAGACTAGGGAGAAAGCAGGAGAGAGAAATGAGCAGACTGTATAAAAGAGTAGGGTTATGAACATCAAGTATATTTGTAGAAACTGAGATTTTTATTTTAAATAAGATGTACTTTAATGCTGAATGAACCATTGACCCTTTTTGTGGTCTGTCTATATACTTCTACAGTAGTATACAAGGTCATGTCCCATGTGGGATGCAGGAAATGAAAGATGATAAAATTAACATTGTCCTACCTCTGTTGAAATGAGAGAGGGACTGAATAACACAATAAAGAAAACAGTGTATAAATGAGTACATGGGGTCAGAGAAAATTGTTGTTGTGGGCAATATAGGTGCAGGAGACATAAAGTTGAGAGCTTCTGGCAATTAGTGTGCTCGTTTTCTGCATGTTCTGACAGCAGTACAGGCTGAATCATGACAAGAGAGTAGTGTTGTTTTTTTAATTAATATGTAGCTCTGTTCTTAAAGCTTTTATATACTTTACATTGAAGCTTAATTGACAACACAGTGTCCTTATTATAACTGAGACCTATAGGCACCCCTTTAATTTATGTAAATCAATAATGAGGTAGTGTATTTTTTGTGTGGGGGGAGGTGCCACCCCATTTGTTGTTTTTTAACTAGGGATTTTCACCCAATTTCTAGATGAAAGAGTCTCCGATTGGTTTATCTAACCAAGCTAAAGTTGTGAACTCTTTGGCTTTCCCCTTGCTATTGTAAGCACAGCTTTTTCTGGCCTCAGAAAACTAACAAACAGCTAAGAAATGAAACTGCAATATATTTGTCCATCAAGCAGAGGCCCTGTTGGTTCCAAAATGTGTTGTTTGGTTTTATAAATATAGTCCCATAGTAACTATTTTCTCTTTTTTTTCCTTTTCTTTTGTTTTTTAAATAGAATTTTTATGGTGTGATTCAAAACAATGAAACGTTTGCAAAGATTTCTGGTGCATGGCAATATCTGTTACATGGATACCTCTTCAGCAAAATCAAGCACTGAGAACCATTACAGACAACATACTATGTATGCTTACTTTTTACCAGTACAGACAAGATGGCAGAACAACAATTAGTATGGGCATGTGAAGAATGCTGTCTACTACAGCTATTTCGAACTATAATCAATCATTTTCTGATCAGGTATGTATGCTGCGCCTCAGGGACAGCCCCCAGACTTCCTTTATATCTTTACTCATCTAGGTGATTTTGAAGTAGTTTTGGGGTTAAGCAGGTAAATAATGTATTTATGCACTTCCACTCTACTCCTATATGCCCCAGTGATCCAGAATGAAGCAAACATTCAAACTGAAACACCGCTGCAGCAAAGACACAAGTATTTAAACGCTTGCCAATATTTAAAGTAAATTTAGTTTTGCACATAATTCACTTAAATGTCTTTTGTGCATTAAAATTGTGTTGAAATCTGTATTTGAAAATAAACTTTAAATATTATATGTAAGCTGAATATATGTAAGTAGTTCTTTGTAACCCAGAGTAGTTTGTATATACTAGTAGCAACATATCTTAGATGATGAACAGGGCTTTTTTTTTGTATTGCTAAGGCACTGGCACATGTCCTTTCTTGTGGATGTTGGCAAGCACTAGCATTTGTCTTCTCATGAAGCACTGTCAAACCCTGTTATATATACATTTATATATGTCCCTAATTTTAAGCACACAAGTATAGGGAGCCTGGGTGGCCTCCCTCTGAGCCAGAGGGGAAAGAAATACTCTCGCAGCTGGAGTGGGCGGGCCCAGACCAAGCTGGCCCCTCCCCCAGGAAGAGGAAGGGCGAGACAGGAAGTATAAAGGGCAGGGCCCCTAGTTCAGTTAGGGCAGCACCAGGGAGGGAGACAGACGCAGACTGCTGGTTGCTCCCTTCCCACCCTGCTGCTGAGCCAGGGGAGGCCCTGGGCTGAGGCAACCCTGATCCAGGGGAAGAACTGCGGTTTCCAGACCTGTCTGCCACTGAATACCCCGAGGGACTCCCGGAGCCCTGCAGTGACCTGTGGCCAACGGAGGCGGACGCTGCGGGGGAACCAGAGCAGCTAGCAGTTGAATACCCCGAGGAACCGCCGGAGCCCAGCTGTGACCCTTGGCTGACAGAGGTGGACACTAAGGGGGAACCGGAGCTGCCCACAGCAGACAACACTGACTCCTGCTGGTGTCCTCTCGCCTGTGAGGTGCACCCCAAACCCTAGCCGGCACTCCCCTGCCTTAGGGGCATGCTACTGACTCTTTGCTGGCGCTCCCCTGCCTGAGGGGTGCGCTATGGACTCTTTGTTGGCGCTCCCCTGTCTGAGGGGCACGCTACTGACTCTTTGCTGGCACTCCCCTGCCTGAGGGGCGCGCTATGGACTCTTTGTTGGTGCTCCCCTGTCTGAGGGGCGCGCTACTGACTCTTTGCTGATGCTCCCCTGCCTGAGGGGCGCGCTACGGACTCATGATGGCCCACATCCCAATCCTAATTCCCCCGTGACTGGGTGGTGCGGCGAAGGCCTCACAGCATGGCAGTAGCTCCTCACCGCCCCCAGTGGCTTGGAGGACCTATTGACCCTTGTACACAAGTGATCCCTCTGAAGTCAGTTAGTTCTGTGATTAAGATTTTGCAGGATTGGGATCTAACTGTATGTAGCTCATTTAGTTTTATGTAACTGCCATATCTAGGGTGAACTGCATGGAGCTCTTGTGGAAATTAGGCAAATGCTAATCTTGCTTTCTGTGCATGGTTTGTGCATCTGAAAACTTCATAGTACTGCCCCTGGGGATGCACACCTCAGAAAAGGGACATAATTGACCAAAAGGAATAATTTAGATGTTAGTTCCTGCTTTCAGAAATGAAACTGCCAACAAAAGGTCAGATGGGGAAGTTAAGCAATTCTGATTTTCATACATTAAATCAACTGTTCTGACTGCTATATAGCAAGAAATAACTAAACATATATGTGGTAATACAGTTACATATTCTGTACGAAGGACTGGACAGCAATTACTGTGGGCTTCATGGTGTGACTCTGGCCTAGGGAAAAGTTCAACCTGAAAAAAATATTTTGTAAAATAAGTGAAAAGTTTCCTTGAATGGTTCAGGATTATTCTAACTTTATTAAATAAAATTATATTAGTAATTGTGAAATGCAGTATAACAAAATCATAAAACAAAGATAATGTAAATTATGTAAGACAAGCTACAAGAAATAAAGATTTGCTCATTTAGCAGACTTAAAATTCAATAACCGGTTTGTTTGTGCATCATCTTTTTATTGGACTGTGATCACCTACCATGAAATACAGAAGAACATGCCCAATTTCTTTGGATATATCTGTGTTCACAAAGCCAAGTATACTGAAGGTCAGTGGGGACTCTGAATAGCACAGCTAACAGACAGTTCAGATGCCTCAATCCTCAGAGACTAATCAGCAGCCCTGATGCTGGTACAAAGGCCAGGAACCAATATGAAAAGATGTGAATGAGCTTGCTCTCTTGAGCAGTAAGTGGATTTTTAATTATTTTTTGTGTATTTATGAAACCTTATACAGTAATTATATCTTACTAATAATTTGTAAAAGTTTAAAATATGTTATGTTAAATATGGAAAGTTAAATTATAATGAACTAATATTGATATGAGTATGTATCTATATTGTGGCTAAAGTGCTTTTTTTAGGCTAGAGAATAACCAGAGGCCTCATTAAGAAAATTGAGGCCATTGTGTTTTTCAATTTACACTTGCCTGAACTTTATTCTTAGCCTTTTCTCTTTCCTTGCAGCCTTAGGAAACAGATGGGAAAATTAAGTTGAGGCAGTAACTGAGGTTATTTCTGCGCCTAGAGTGGACCTAAGTGTTTTTCTAGACCAAGTGGCCAGAATTCAAGTGGACAGGTTTGGTGGATAATGAATGCACCTATTTTGATATAACTTACAATTTTTCTAGTTCTGCCTTTTTATTTAGACAACTACCAGATTGCCTAAACTATTTAGTACAGAGAACATCTAAGGGAGAGTAAGGTAACAGTGACTTTAGGAACTGAAAAGTTTTAAGGGCAGTTGTACATTCTGCACTATCTGCTTCACTTATCTTCTGTAGTTTCACTGGCAAAAGTGGAGCAGTGCATGCCTTGCACTACTTACCAGAGTTATCCTGGTTATGCTTAGGGCAACAAAGGGCATTGTATAGTGTGGTGAGGTAAACCACCCCACCCTGCATTGACCTTACCTGTTTCATTTCTGCAAGAGCGCGCTGAGGCATTGGGTGGTAATGAAAGAAAGACTTTTCAGGCCACACTGAATCACAGGTAGAATCTGGCCTTGATTTTATTATAACACAGGAATATCTGTCAATGGTTGGCTGAGCTGTAGTTCAAATGGGAACCTTGAATAATTTCAAACTTTTAGGTGTAATAGGGCATATAAATTTATATAATGAGATGAAATCACTGGGAATCTGAAAATAAAGAAGTGTAAAGAGAAACATTTCTGGTCAAAATAGATGGAACTGAAGGGGCATTGTCAATTTATTTAGGCCAGAAATTTGATGCCTTTAAAATTGTTGCAATCTGTTTGTGATCATTTCTGGATTCCACAAATCTGTGCTGTTTGGGAGTTTTTGTGAGTGATTTCTAAATCCACCATTCTAGTTGAGTAAACCACAAAGGAAAAATAAACTAATCACATAAACCAATATGAGAGATTGCCTTAACTTCTCTATACCGAAGAAGAGTTAATACTTAACCTGATTTTCATGGACACTTTCTTTTTGGATGAACCGGCCTGGTCCCACTTCCTATAAGCTGGGGCATTGCAAGTTACTACAAGTTTTATCTTCACAGCCAATGCTGGACTTTACAATAAGCTGATATTAATATTCCATCACAATGTGATGATGCCGTGACAAGCTATTATAATTAAATGTCATAGTGCTGTGATGTGATTATTTTGTTCCAGAAAAGAGTTTTAAAGGTTTCAGCCCTAACAATTAGCTATCTGTAAACATTTTTACAGATGCTATTGATGATGCTGATGCCCAGAGAGGGAGAGAAACCAAAAAACAGCTGTTCTGACGCCTGCATCTTTAGAAACACAACAAATAGAAAGTTTGCAAGGACACGATCTGCTAGGGTAAGGAATCTTGTTTTCAAATGAGAAAGGGGTATGAGGTGCCAAAGAGTAAGCAAAATATGAAGCATTGAAAAAAAACAGTTGACAGAGTGCCTTTAAATGCAGGAATTCGAAGTGAATAGGTCTTATTGTAGTTGATTTGGCTGTGTCTGTGAAATATAACTGATTTTATTCAGTCCAGAAATGCAAAATGCGTGGTTAAAAAAATGTAAGGAAATGACTGCAGAAAATTATTCTCTTTATAATTTACTTTGAATTGATCATATTTCAGCCTTCTCAGTTAGGCTTGCAGTTCCAGGGGGATTGTTGTCCTGAGCACCTCAGCAGGGTGAGTTGTTTGTTTGTTTTATTATTTTATTTTATTTTATTTTATTTATTTATTTATTTATTTTAATGGGGACATACAAAAAATGTTTTGCAGGCTTGCCAAAAAAGTTTAGGCAGACTCTGCATCTGTGAAGTGAATAACGAAACAGACTGTGATTTAATTTCATCTAGGTGCCATGTTTGTTGTGTGGTTTAGACATTGAAAGAGTAAGTACAAGGTAGAGTATGCACATAAGGAACACTCTGTGTTTAAAAGTTGAAGTATATCTGACATTATGATGTCAGGACAGCCTTGAGAGTAAATTGTGCTCTTCATGCCTTTGCTTCAAGACCAGTTGTTTTATTTCTCTCCTGCTGAAGCAGAAAATTGAGCAGACTGATTTCTTTCTTGTCTCTTTATAGAGGACAAAATTAAATTTTTAGGAAATGTGGTCTTCTTAGATGTAGTAGAATATATTCTGAGTCCTTTTGGCTAATCTTACGGTCTCACCTTCTCGGATTTGGTTGCTGGAAATATTGTAGGGGGCAATTGGTTATGCAAGTCAGAGTTAATACTGACTGTGTTTATTTATACAGTAACTGGATTTCCATGCTCACAATACACATTCAATGCATATTTCTCAAACTTGTTTTGCCGATTATAATGGTGCTGAGGGCTAGACCTAATGTACTCATCTCTTTTTGTCACCTGAGAAATTCCCAAAAATCAGAGGATTGATTAAAATGATACCTAATTGACTTCAAAAATAAACAAAGGCTTCACCAGATACAAGTGTGAAAATGTGTTTGTATCTAAGGGCTTGGTTACACTGGCACTTTATAGTGCTATAAAGCCCGCACAAGCGCTATAACCTCCTCGCCGTCCACACTGGCAAGGCACGTAGAGCGCTATAACCGCGGAGTTATAGCGCTCCTCATAATCCACCTCCGCATGGGGAATAAAGGCTGTAGTGCAGCTGCTGTAGCGCTACAGCAAGAATGTGGACACCCACTGCACTACAAGTGATCTCTTGAGATGCCTAGAGCCATTTAAGTCAATTGACATCTCTTCCCTTTCTTTTGAACTCGGCTGGAGGAATGCGGAAGTACCTCTTTAGAGTTTCTCTCTTAACTCCGCAGATAAGCAATGCAAATGTTTAAGGAGAGAGCCTGTGTGAAAACAAAGCCCTCTGTGAACGGAGGCTCGCTGACAGGCTTTCAGAACGGAAAAACCACTGTCTCTCTCCCTCCACATACACACAACGCGTCCCCCCTCACCCCCCTCGTTTAAAAAGCACGTTGCACCCAGCTGAATGCTGGGATACCTGCCCTAATGCGCCGCTCTTAATGCCGCATTAAGTGCCCCAAATGTGGCAATGCTATACCGCTGGCGTGTCTGAGTGTGGACATACAATAGCGCTATACATATTACTGTATAAGGGGACCGCTATAACCAATAGCGCTATAATCTTGTAAGTGTAACCATACCCTGAGAAAGGAAGAATGACTAGGAACAGGAGTTTACTGATTTTGGAGGTGTCAGACAAGGGCATAAAAAGAGCATTAGTCAAGCCAGAGCAATTTTTTTTATAGCACCTTGTGTGACTATGCTTAATTCTAGACTCTAAATTCTATAGTATGCCATCATTTTAAATGTGTTTAGAAATTGGCTTCAGATACATATCAATAATGCAGTTCATCAAGTATTCACTTGTTAAAATGGGCGAGAAATTCTTAACCTTTCATGTTGACTTCAGCTTTTTCCTAAAGTGTAAAGAACTATGTGAAGTTCCAGTCATGTTGACGTGTGGAAGGGGTTAAGTAATTCTTGAACAGTTTTATCGCTCATCAATTGTAATTAAATATGTTTATATTAAATTATGTGTTGTAATTAATGTAAAATCTTTTAGCCTGTGCTGTTATTAGAACCAGATGCTGAAGTATCAACAATATTTCAACATGACTGTGCTGCCTTGCCAGCTGTCTAACTGTAATTACTTTAATCTCAGCTTGTTATCTAATTATCACCTTTGTAAAGGGAAAAGTACTCTCTAATGCGTACTGATTGTTTCAGATGATGATGAAGAGCGTGAAACAACTGTCAGATATCTTAGGCCTGCTTATCTAGGTTAGAAAACTTATTGTGAGGCCTAGTTTGCTTCATTGTTCCACTTTCTGTCAGGGAGATTTGGACATGAGACTTTTTACACTTTTTTTTACCCTTAGAATGTGAATCTAGTAAAAAGGTAAATGATCTTTCATTGTCTTGAAACATGGTGGGAGAATAACACATCAGAATTTATGTAGATGAGTGCTGTATAGATTTCAATAAGAATCTGGTAAAACTTAAATTTTTATGATTAAATTCTTGTGTTTAATAACTTCCTGGCATTATTTTTTTCTCAAGTAGCTATATTGTCATGTGCTAAAACACTGTAACCGAGTTCAGGAATTTACTTATTGAATTTTGTAGTAATATCTCATATATCCAATTTTATTCCGGAAAATCCCTAAGTGTGTTAAGAATTTAACAAGTTAAAGTTAGAAATTGCATCATTCACTACTGAAATGCAGTTATCTTCTGAGATGAAATGTGATAATTGTCTGACTGAACACTTCAATATTATACAACAATTTAGCTCTATCCTATCTAAAGGAAAATGCACAAGAAATCTTGGAAGATTGATAGATAAGAATGTAATTAAATGGAATTTGGCTATAACTTCAGGGTTTGCATATCTACTCTTCCCCAGCCCTCCAAAAAAGGGGATGTGGAGAAGTGAGAAGAAAAGTGCCGTAGAATATTTAAAGAACCATAATTGGTCAGGATCTTTCATCTGAAAGACTGAATTTATTATTAAAAATTATTTTACTCAGTGATAAGAAAGTAATGAAACAATTTTGAGAGAACATTGTTATAGTCTTTGTAGCTTTTAAAAATGATTCTGTGATAAGGTTTTTCATGATTGAAATATGTCCTCATTAATGCTGGCGTGGTTTAAATGATGCTGAAGTATTTGTTTCTTCCCTTTCCTTGGTATCCGTGTACACCATATCAGTTTGTCACTTTATTACTGTACCAACAATAAAGAAAAGCTTTATTTTTTTAAAAAATGAGAGGATGGAGGGAAGATATCTCTAATTGGTCTTTTATCTGATAGACGTACTCATCACTTATTACAAAAATGTAATTTTCTGCTACTGGATTAAAATGACTCTATGTCCCTTTGTAGGGACCAGTTGTGCAAGGTGGTGGACATCTTTTTGTGAGGCACTGAGCACCTTCAGTCCTGATTGATGTGCCTATGAGCAGAGGCAAACCATCAAATTCTTCTTAAGATTGGGTTCTCACATAAGAGAGACCATACGTTTCAAGGGCAGCTTTGTTAGCTAAATGTTTTAACAATTATATTTCAACCTGTTCAAGCAATCATTGTTTTAGCCTACATTTTAAATGCAGGACTCCTAAACTCCAATTCAGCAAAGTTTTTAAGTGCATGCTAAAGTTCTTGATTGAATAACAATGGATTGCTGAATCGGGTCTCTTGCTTGTCTTTATTCTCCTGCTGAAGTACCCAATCCTTTGGCCATCACGGAGCTGCACAGTCAGTTGGTTTCAGTGAAACATCTTATGAAAGATTCAGTCTTGCATCCGACAAAGTAGGTATTCACCCACGAAAGCTTATGCTCTAATACATCTGTTAGCCTATAAGGTGCCACAGGACTCTTTGTGGCTTTTGCAGATCCAGACTAACACAGCTACCCCTCTGCTGCTGAATCTTATGAAAGGTGCTGCTTTGTGGAAGAAAAAATCAGAATAGCATCAGAATGTGGCAGCAGACCAGTGGTAACAGGCTGTCTTCCTTTGGCATGAAAAGAGACTCTTGCTGATAGGACTGGAGAGCAGTTACCTTCATTGTACATGCAAAATGCCTGTACATGAGATTGCACAGGCAATTTCGATGGTCGGGGGCAGGAGGGAGCTAGTGGGGCTGAGCAAACACTGAAGTTTATGCTTCCTGAGCCTCCTGGTTGGGGCAAACAATAGGAGTTGGGGGGTTCTGACCCATCAGGTAGAGTAGACTGCAGCCCTTGGTTTGGGGCAGAACAAACGGCCAGTCTCTAGTTAGAACCCCTGGTAGCCATGTCTTGTGGCAACTGCAGCAGGACAGAGGGGTTAGAAGAACCTGGGCCTACCCTACTCCACTGGGTTCTAAGCCAGAGCCCTATGAAGTTGGAAAATTCCCAGTTAAGGGTTCAAGCATCGGCTTCTAATACATTCCTGGGTCACTTCCTACCATAAGACCCATCTTGGCATCTCCTCAGCTGGCAGCAGCTCAGCATCCCAGTCAGTCTCTGCAGTCGGCTGGTTGGCTGCAGCATTGTCCGGGTCCACAGTCCCAACAACCTGGAGAGTCGTAGGTTCCTCTGCAGGAGCCTGTAGCACACGTCCTTCCTCCTCCGCAGATAGCCCATACTGAGCTGGGCTGCCTCCTTTTGTCTGTCTCTTCCACTTGGAGCATGTACAACACGGGCAAGGAGGCATGGTCTCCTGGGCCCACGGCGATAGATCAGGCCCTGTTGGCCAGGTGCGGGGTTGTTACACCCTGTCATAATACCATAGTGAAACATTTCAACCTTGAATTCATGAAGCTCATTCTTATATTTTTCACTTTGATCACCAGGAATATTTTGATAGACCTTTGGAAAACCATCCTGTAAGGCCATCAATAAAAATACATTGTAAACCATTTCTTTACTTTTTAAACTGCTTTTTGATCAGCGCTTTCTTTTCTTCTTTCCAAAAACTAATTTTTGACTTCACTTTGTGTTGTGTCCGAAAGCAGAAAATGACCCTGCATCTTTAGTATGCACCCTCTACTTTTCATATGAGAAATCTCTGTTGGCCCATTAAACTATAATGGCTTCTTCGGTTTATCAGGTCAGTGAACCATGAACTAAAGAGTCTCCTAAATAGGCCTTGACAAGACTGCTACTGCTGCAAAGGACCTATTACCATCTTTCAGGTTAGTGACTTGCTAACAACGAATTCCCAGGGAAAAGGTCTGACGTGATAGAATATAAAAGCAGCAGTGAAGAAAATAAAAACACAAATAATTATTAGTGAATAACATTAAGCCAAGAAATTATGAGTGAAGGTTAAAAATTAAGGTAAGTTCCTTTTAAATTGACAGTTTTTGCCTTTTAAATTTTTTTTTTTTAGAAATGTGGCTTACAAATGGTAATCTCAATCTTTATTTTATCCTTCACTGCTTTTCTTGTGGTTGCAGATCGAAGATGGATCCTTCAGGTAACTGTAATGTAGCAGTTTGCTAGAGTTTTTTAAGCATATATTTTTAAAGCATCTGTGGTAAGAAGGTTAGAGAAAAAACACTCTGCTTCATGAAATCTACCGTTTATATTGACATCTGAACATAAAATTTAAATACTTAAATATCAACATATGTATTTCTCCAACCCCTAACCTTAATTGTTGACATTTCTCTGTTTAAATTATTCTTAATTTTGGTGAAACAGAGAAGGAAAATAGTAAATAACTATGTTTGATAAGTCACATGATGCCATCTGTTGAATATTTGAATTGTTTATATTTGTACCAAAATTAATTATAACGTATGGTTGAAATCCTGGTCTCACTGAAGTCAACTTGAATGTTCTTATCTCTTCACCACAGCTGTTTGTGGTGCTTTGTTACAAAATAGTCAGAAAGCCAACATAACCTGTCATGTATCCCTGGCTGTGTTAAGTAATCCAAATTCTTAAAAACTAAAAAAAACCCAAACAAACCTGAAAAGAAGAAATTGGATAAAGATTTTTTTCCCCTCTTTGTAAAGTTTTTTCGGTGACCTCTAAAATGACTATTCAGATTATAAACTCTGCTATTGGATTTCAGGTTATTTATCAAAGGGAATATATTTTTCAGAGCTTTAGGGATGAACTGCACAAATGTGCATGGTGATTTAGAAACATTAAAGAAGACAAGTTCCCTGATCAGGGGGCTTGCAATTTAAGGGCCAAATCCAGTTTCACATGAGTAGAGTAGGGCCTTTGAAGCCAGTGGAAGTACTTATGTAAAGCAAAGAAGACTTGACTTTAAGGGTGCAATCCAACTCCCATTGAAGTAAATACTCTTTTTTACTTCAGTGGGAACTACATTGGGCCTTGAATTAGAAAGATACAAATACTGTAGGAGATTACATCACTGGCATTTGTGGAGCATAGGAGATTGAGAGAGCAATTTGAGGAATTGAAAGCTAATACGTAAGTAGGAATGAAGCTGTAGAGAACTTTATTTGTTAAAATCAAACAGATATTCTGTACTGCTTGACAGCTACAGTGTACAGTAATTATTACTGAAACCTGTTCCTTTTTTAGCTCATACCTACAGGTATAGCACTGATCCAGTTTGCCAGTGGTATAGAAAATGCATTTATACTACTTCATACGTTTGTTTCTGGGAAACTGTGAAAACAGCAGATTTTTATTGACATATGTATGAAATAATTACAGGATAAGCCATGCTAGTGTTAAATATTAGCGATTGACTTGTGAGGGACTGCCTGAGAATGAGTGTTTAGCTGCTTGCTTCGTGTAGTACATAGTGTTTGAGATTTGGGTGCAGCATTTCTAGTTCATGAATGATGCTCTATATTTTTTTTATAATTCAGTTAAGATATTATAGTTTCCTTTAATAGTGGGATTTCTTCAGGATAAAGGAACCTCGTTTAAGGTTGCTATCTACAGCACATAGATCTGCACAAGTTGTGAAGATGCAGTACAGCAGGGCTTGAAAGTAGGACTGTCAGTTTAATACATTGTGTGAAAATTGGGGCCAAAGGTCACCAGTCTCTTGGTACACAAATCTCCCTCTGAGAATCTCATTTCATTCAGACTATCAGTTAGATTAGAAATACCCTAATTATCCCACTGAAATTAAATTACTTTATGTAAGGGTGATATAATGAACAACCATAAAGAAGCTATACAACCAATCATCCTATTAGTCACAGCAAGACTAGACTACTATACACTAAATGGCTCTGGTTGATTATTGCAGGCTGGTTTATGCCACATAAAATAGAAGGAGGGAAGAAAAACAAAGAAGATTTGTTCTAACTTCTCTTGTTACATTTTTACAATTTAATTTAGTGTGCATATTTTTAGCAAAATAGGTGTTATGTTGATTGTGATGTCAGGGATTGTAGGTTTCCTGAGTTACAAAGAGGTTTTCAGTTCCTAGATATACCTTGACAATAACTCAGTAATGAATCTGAACCTGAAAGAGTTAATTGCTTCCTTGGTTGCGGGGATTTCAGAAGTTTCATTAGTGCACAGGAGCGATTATCTCTCGTGTTCCAATTCAAATCTAGCCCAGGACTCTGTTCTCTTCTGACAGTTGTTCAGTGTGTAACTAGTCAGTCTGCTACTGGTCAGGTATTTCTGTCACAAAAATCTCTACCACAATTAGTATCAATTAGATCTCAGGGCAGAAATTTCCACAGAGATCAAAAATGAAGGTCCCCAGAGACTGAACTGTTCCTTCTCCTTTACTAGTTATCCATCCAGCCTAGAAGAAACGTAGGTATATGAAAGTATCATGGGGGTGGGGGAACGGTGTTTGAGATATCTGACCAGCCTGTTTTTTTCTCAGTCTGTTTTTATGAGAGCTTGTTTTATGATGTGCTGCAGGTGTGTTCTAAACATCCATGGTCTGGTCCTGCATAGATGCTCAGTGGATGTTGAGGGCACTTGGCACATTTCTGGGTCAGATGCCAGTTATATTCATGAAATCTTTATAGTCCAGAACATGACTGCTGCTAAAGAATTTTGGTGGTCTCACTGAAAGCCTTTTAACTTCTGTGATGGTTACCTTGTGCCCTGCTGAACTGCAAGTTCAGTTTTTCATCTCCTCTATCAGGAATCTTATGATAAAAGCATAACATGGGTTATGAGACAAATATGGCAAATTATCGTGTGCAATCCTGCAGCAAGTCATATAACCACTTTTGATGGAGTTCACTCCATATGAAATAATATATTGATGATACTGTGTTATTTAGGCTTTATCTGTGAATAAGCATATAAAAATCATGTCAGGGAAAAGCAGCAAGCATTCAAGTACTGTAAATAACACATTATATTGTATATCTAAGAGAAAAGAACGATGTAGTATTTTTAAAGATGACTGGCTGCCAAATTCCTTAGTTTATCTAAACACACATGAAGTAGAAGTATGTAACATAGCACTGAAGTTGATCAGAGTTGAAAGGGGCATTTATGTTGAGTAAATGTGATTTGATCAGTAATACAGGCTCTATGCTAGATATTGGAAACAGAGATGGAAAAGTACTGTACCAACTAAAATCACTTTTCTTTTATCAGACAATTACCAGGAGATAAATAGCCAAGTCTTGGGAAGGAAAGTAAGAATATTTTGGGTGAGGTGTACAGGAATTATAAAGAAATGACTCCATTACCAAAATGGAAGTAATTCTTGATGCTAAATTAATGGCTCAAGGCAACAATATAAAGGGGGAAAATTTGCTTAGATGTTATGAGACACTAGCAAGGAACTAAACCTGTACAGAAGTCTTAATAGAATATTAAGCCTGGGGTGATTGACTGTATGTGGTCTCTAGTCAAGTCTGAGTATAGTAAGGTACAAAGTCATTTAGAAATTCTTGATGAAATTCCATTACATTGTGGTTTTCAATTTAAGGGAAAATGACTTTAGCTGGAACTAATATGTAGTGATTTAATCATGGAGGCTAGAGGAAACACAGTTCTCCAATTGCTTTAGACAAAAACTCACACTGTTTTCATATATTGCTGCCTGATCATCTATTGCAAATCATTCTGTTGTTGCATTTACTACTACACATCCCCTAAGTTTTGCATGTTATCAGGGAAGGGGGTGGGGAGAGAAATGGATGTAAAATTTATGATGAGCCAGCTGGTGAATGGAAATGTCCTGGAGTTATAATAGCTTGAAAATAAAAAATACGGACAATGGTGAATGGAAATGGCTGTTCTTTCTTCAGAGTAAGGTAGTCAGCAGCCCATTCTATAGCTGCTTAGTTCAAGATTTAGGGAGAGATAATGTAATAATACCAAGCAGGAAAGGTTGTATTAGCCAGTCTGGAAACTAGAGAGCCAGGGAGAATCGCAAGGTCTGTACATGTCCAGCAGATTTAGTAAAGAATTACTATTGTATTCATTATAGCTGAGGCCTGACTTGTTGCTATCACAAAAGATACTATACCGAGTTCTCATGAAGTCTGGATCTCTGATTTTTATTCTCTGCCCTTCGGTTCTGGGACTTCAATCTGTTCTTCATGTTTTTCATATCATTAGCATCACTGTGTCTTTCCCCTGGCTTGAAAAGAGAATCACTCACAATGCCACTTTGTGTGTACAGTGACCTACAAGGGATGCTCTAAAGACTGGCTGGGAGCTGGCAAGGGTGTGTTAGTCTCTAGGCTCTATGAGCCTGAAATTTCCATGCGGCATCTTCTACATGTTAATGCCATGATAGTGAAAGTGGTCACATCTTTTTGAGAGTTGGTCAATTTCAATAAAATACATTTGTTTTTCTTCAATTTTTAAATGTTAATTTTTTAAAAATATTTTAATCCAATTAGTGCTGATGCCCCATGTGATAGTTCTGGAGGAAAAAAAGCACCCGGGGCAATATGTGCGGTGTACCTGTGCAAGTTTCTCGCTGTGCAGCAAAGCTATATGAAGGCGAGGTTGTACAATAATTAAATGGATGACTGACTAAAAACTGATGGATAGATGAGCCCTTTAGATAAACAAAAGTTATTGTACAGCTTAAAAATCTTTCCTGAACACGGACATTTCTGTAACAAGCTATTCTGAAATGAATGAATGAAATCCCATGCTGCAGATACATAAGTAACTTTACTCCTGCAAGTAGTCCTGTTGATCTTGGACTATTCTCATGAGTAAATGTTTGCAGGATTGGGTCCTAAATTGTCCCATAACATAGGTTAAAATTAATTAATACCACCATGAAGGGCATTATTTTCTAGGTAAAATTCCATTAGAAACTAAATGTCATAACATCATTTGCTCAGGAGCATAGTTTGGAAAATGTCTCAGTTATTTAATAATTGAAAGCTTCATCTACTTTAGTTGGAAAGTCAATAGCAAGACTATAAATTGGATTAGAGTAGTTTGGCAGTAGGTAGGTTTAAGTTAAAGTTTAATGTAAAGTTTTAATTTAAAATAAAATTTAGACTGTAAAGGTTTTTTTGGGGCAAGGGCCACTGTTTATTATGCAATTTTACAGCACAGTGGAACTGTGTTTCATGTCTGGGGCCCTTAGATGCTCCCCCAGTACCAATATAATAAAGGGTTGGATAGCCAGCTGGCTAAGTCACTTCCGTTAGTGTCTTATATTATGGATGTCACAACTGTGAAACACAAAAACTATATAATAGTGAAGAGAAAATTAAATAGGAAAATACAGTGCACACACACAGAACAGGCAAACCAAAGAAATAGGGATATTGCATTATCCCTTGTTAAGCAAAAATAGAATTAGCAAAACATTAATCTGTATATTGTTATGGGGTTATGCACCCAGCATCATTTTAAAAAAAAACCCTGATTTTCATTTTGACGTGTCTGTTTCTTTGTGTTTCTGTAGCTCAGAAATGGCTTATTAATACCCCTTCAAACTTTCCACATCGTCCAGTCACCTCACATCCTGTGCACAGACTGTAACTGAAGGGAGTAGATTGTATTTAAACAGAATTATTAACACTTTTAATATCAAATCGTAAATTGTTCTTGTGCATTATGAGCAATTTGCCCTCTGGGTGGTTGCAGTTTAGAGATTTTTATACTGTAGCACTACAGGAGAGATTTCCCCTTAGCTCATGTGGTAGTGGCTTGTGATTTGCACAGCATGAAGAGAGTTACATTTGCTTTATGAATTCTCCCGAATATAGAGCAATTTGGTAATAGAGTAAGAGTGTGTGTGTGTGTGTCTGTCTGTCTGTCTGTGATCTTGCCCTTTAGAGGTTGACCCAAATAGGGTATGGGGATCATCTGCTCTCTCTAGCTCAAAGAATTATTTAGCACAGGAAGTAAAGTGTTTTGTTTCTGAAGCTGGACAATGTTTTTGGCCTCAGCTAGTTCCTCATGTGCATGTTAGGGTTTATATCGCAGTTATCTGTGGTCTGAAGTACCTGGATTTGTTAGTGTAGTTCCATAGTTAATGTTGCAACTTGGGTTCCATTGTTCACTGTATATTCATTCTTCTTATAACTAGGCACAGGAGCGACTGCTCTTAAAGGTATACTAAAAAATGTGGAGGGAGATTCCGTAGGCAATTGATCAATTCATTTTAAAGCTATGGATGCCAAAAAATTACTATATTTTGAGTACATTTCAAAATATGTTTAAATCATCCATAACTTTAAAATAGTTAAAATAGACCAATTACTTAGTCTTTACTAGTTGCCTTTTGAGTTCCTCAAGTTAAAAAAAACACAAAAGAAAAATGATTAATTAGCAACCTTCAAAATGAAAACATTAAATTTAATCTCGAATCTTTTCTCTTTCCTCTTATACCATTAACTGGGGTCAGATTGTCATGCAAGCATCTGCCATTTTCATCCATGCAAGTTGGCACTAAAGTCTACCTGCTTACCATCTTCTTTAGTGCAAACCATGCATTGCTTCCTCAACTTTCCTTAGGGTCTCTTTTGTGCCACCTTCTCCTGCCATGCTATCTTTGCTAGATCCTCTTCATTCATCCTCTGCTTGTACCCAAACAATTAAAGTTGTGAGGCTTGGATTTTGTCAGCCACGTTACAAATGTTGACTTCATCCTAATGCTTTCATTTCAAAATCTCTCTTTGTGTAACTCCTTTTATAGTATGAAGTTAATCTTTAAATTTAATCTTAAATACTGTTTTGAGATCTAGAGGATATGGTAATTAAAATAATTTAAAATCGGCAATGCAAACTTTATAAAGTCAGCATGGCCACAGAGGAGACCTGTACTATCTCTGCAAGGCAATGAGAAACAAAAGAGAAAAGGGAACTCCTGTGGATTGTTTCTAAACTGTGGAAGGCAGGACAATGCAAGGCAGGAAATGCTGGAGATTCATGGAAGCTTAGAGCTACTGAGCTCTGCAGGGAAAGAGGGAGGGGAAACTATGGACCCTATGGAGCTCAAGAGCTCTTCAGGGCAATGCTGTTTGGGGGAGCTAAGCACTCTTTGAAGTTTCTGAAATTCCAAAGATGAAGGAGAGCAGTAGGGAGTAGAGGTTTGTGGATCTTCAAAGTTCTGCATTGCAGGAGAGGTGGAGGAAGAAATGAGGGTCGGTGGACTCTGTGGAATGCCTAAGATTTAAAATGAGCCAGTATTTTTCACAAAGAGATTAATTGAAAAAAGAAATAAATGTTGCTACAATGTTGGAATGCTAAGTAATGTTTCAGCTGAAAAACTAAACATTTTTTGTTAAGTGCTGTAACCTTCATACATGTAGCACTGTTTTGGCAGCTAAAGAATTTATATCAAAAATGTTTTGCACAAAGTGTTTTCTGAAGAACTGCCTTTTCTGAAGGAATTAACTGTAACAGAATCAATATACAGTCAAACTATAGCTCAGTTTGCTGTATTTGTTTGCCCTCTGATATAATTTCCTACAGACCTGGTTTATGTGGGTGATGATGCTAGGCCTTTCAAAGAGATTTTGTGAGTAGGCAGGTGGAGGAAGCCTTATATCTTTGCAATTCTTACATGCAATGGAAATACTTAAAATCTTGCCAGTTGCATTAGATATTTAAGACTTGCAGTTAGCTTAGGTTCTTCCTCAAGTAGATGCAGCCATGTGTTCCACTTCAGTGTCTGAGTTTCCAGTTTGCCAGAGTCAGAGACTTTTGCCTAGCAGTATATGCTTATGCATAGAGGGGCAGTGTTCGCACCTCCTGGCCACATCCCCTACTCTGGCTAAACGAGGTAGTGCCACCCCCTCTCCCTTCAGTTCCTTCTTACCTTGTGTGGCTGGAGTTGGAACTCTGTGATTTTCTTTCACGTGAAAATCCCTCTATTTTTAGTGATTTTTTCTAGTTGAATATAGTTAATTAGCACTCTTAGTAGAGATTCAGAGAGGTAGCCAGAGAGGCATCCAGCGAAGTGGGTATTAGCCCACGAAAGCTTATGCTTCAATATTTTTGTTAGTCTTTAAGGTGCCACAGGACTCTTTGTCACTCTTAGTAGAGTGTTAGTTTAGTTAGCTGTGGTTTAAGTTTTTTCTTGGTGATATCCTTACCAGGTTTACACCAGCTGCTCAATGCCTCGAGAGAGGATTTTTGAGGATTTGTCACCAAAGGCTGATTGGTGGCTCAGACTTCATTGCAGTCCATGCTGGACGTTGCCTATACTTCAGCCAGAGTATTTGAAATTATGATAAGGGATACACTCTCAACTTTGGTGGCAAGAGTTTTCTTGAGTTGGTCCTACTCTCTTCTCTCAGACTGTGCCTATCCTATGCAAACTGAAAAATCTCTGCATGACTCCCATTAGAAGATCTAACTTTTCTTGTCCTTGAGGGTTTTTGGTGGAGCCTAGATTAGAAGAGATGTAGCAAAAGAGAATATCGGAAGCTAGGAAAGTGAGACTCAGATGGCTCCAGCAGCTGGGATCGGATGTTCTGAAAAACTGTTTCTCTTGAGTTCTCCTGATTGAATCCAAAGCTCCAATGATAACTGTCTCATCTCCACTGTTGCTGGTATCACTTTTAGAAAAGCAGAAATGGACACTTTGTAGAAACAAATGTAAGAAAGCATTTTTTAAATCTGAAGTAGGGCAAGAAGAGGAGAAACTAGAACAGTGGGATCTTTCTTCAGATTCAAATGCTTGTTCATTGACCCTATTTTTTGCACTGCTGTATTAGTTTTACTGCAGACACAGGAGATGCTAAAGTAAATTTCTTGGTTTGTGTAGACATTCCTGCACTTTTAGCCTCCAAGGAAACTAGCAGAGACTCTAAAGGACATAGGAACTGATCTCCTTTTTTTATACTGGGTTTTTTAAGTAGATCTGGAGGGTAGAACATGCCCCAGCATTGCAGGAAGCTGTTGCAGGAAAAGTGGAAACTACATAGAGTATATCATGCCTCATCAAATCTGCCAGGTTTAATCTACCATTACAGAGAGAGAGAGAGCTGGTTAAGGTATGGTTAGAATTGACTGACAACACTTAACTAACTACTAAGAATGATTTTTGTCTTTGTAGTACAATACATGTCTTTCCACCACGTCTATATGTATAGTATTTTAGAGCGTGGTTAATGCAAGTGATGAAGACTGATCTTGAGGATGTGTCACTACTGACATTCTGCTAGTAACTATTTCAGGATGGCACCCGATTGCAAGATAGTTAGACAGCCTGTGCTTTTTTGGGTGCAAGCTTCCTCTTTCAGTCCCAAACAAAAGCTGATTTTCTTTCATGACTGCCCTAGAGAGTCTGCCTATGATGGGCTAAACACATTAAATAGAAATTAGTTGTTTTTGTTTGTGAATCACTAAGGTGAGACCCTCATGCCGTCATTTATCATTAGGGTGTAGCTCTACCATTAAGGAAAAATCAAGAGATGAAGAAGCAGCAGGTGTCACAGAAACTTTCTGCTCCTCATTGTGAGACTGTTTTCTTAGATCTGTACTATAATGCTAATTGTATGCTGCAAGTGTGTGCTATGCATATCTCCAAAAGCAGCAGAAACCTCCAGAGAGTGATGGCGGAAAGGTGGAGTATCCCACTAAAAAGAAGAATTTTGTCTCTCTTCCAGGGAAAACTGGCTCCATTTCCCTGCCTATTATACTTTACCCTAGTTGAAATAAGAATTTCCCAGTGCCATTAGCTTCTAACAGCACCCAAGGAAAAATTATGTTTGAATGTAGGTTACTAGACCGAAGCCACCTTGACCTTTTTCAGTAATTATACACTAAATTTGAATTTGATCCAAACTACTAAGCACAAGGTTGCATTCCTAATCAAATTGAGGTTTTTGGATCAAAATGCTGCTCTTGAGTCTGCTGTCACATTCTTAACTGAACTTCACTTTAAAAAGCACAGCCTTGCACCTGTAAGTAAGGTTACTGCAAATTACTGAGAGCGTGAGTCAATTACCATTGAAGTCTATTTCAATAAAACTTGGATTGGGCCTTGTGGGAGCAAAAAAACCACCCAATAACTGGGCTGTAGCTTAGGAGTTCAACACAAAGGGCCATTTTTTTCCTGTTACACAAGTGTAAAAGCAAAACTGCTTCACTAACTTTGATCTGCATTTACGACACTGAGAACAAACTGTAGCCCACTGTCTTAACGTGAAAAGGAATTTCACCTCTAGTTATCATTTCTGAGAGTGTGATGGAGCAAAGTGATCAACACATGAGCACTTGGATAACTCATGAAATGAAAAGCCATTAAAGATTAATTCATATAGTAATAAATCAAAACAAAATGAATGAAAGTTATGGAAGAAATATGAATTAATGCAAGCTGCGAGCTAAATACGGGAACTGTGAAGTAGTGGTAAATTGTTATTCTGGTTTGCAGAGAATTATGGGAAGAACTCAGCTAATGAATAAGAGTCATGCATGACTTCTTACAATGTGCTGAAAATGTTTCCAGTAATATGTTTTGAGACTAAAGGAGGGAATTGCATTAAAAGGGGTACATTTAGGTTGTATGCTTTTTGGTCTAAAATTTAGTTTCCTACATATAGTTCCAATAACTTCAGTGAAACATTTGAATTAGATAACTTTTATACCTGTTAGTGTTATAACCATCAGAAAGAAAGCCTGAGTCTCCATCTTTGTAGTGAACAAAAATGATCATTGTAATTAATGGAGGCATCATGGGAGGAAAAATAATAACTGCACAGCTTGCTAAGCTAGTTCCAAGTGTATGTGTGCGAGCATGCATGCCCGCGCATACTCAGAGCTTTTCAGCTAAGGCACTTCAGAGGTCAAACCCACCAAACTTCACTTACTGCCTCCTGTTCTGAGTCTGCATCCACTTTAAAAGAAAAAGTGATCTTATGTTACAGAGCTACATCACATAATTCCAGGGGAAGCAGAGTTTGAGTTTAGTGGGTGTTCCTGAATTTTCATTCAAAGCCAAAGACATGAGATTTTCCAAGACAATACTAAGTAAACTAGTAGATGAGCCTTAAAAAAAAAAGGACATTTTGATTCAGTCTTGTCCATTCATCAATCCTAGTCCATCCTTCTGTTCCCTTCCCGAATCAGCAATGTCCCATCCCTGCCCACCTGGCACCAGATGTGCTGTCAGCCACCACTGTATGTCCCTAGTCTTCCGAGTGGCAGAATGCAAAATCTCAGGTGACATTCACCTGGAAGCGCTTAGCCCTCAACAGCTGCAGCCCCTTGATTACCTTGCCCGCCTCAGTGGCTTTGTGCTGCTACCATATCAATTGCTTGTCAATTCAGCTTAGCTATGACTTTGACTGATTGGAATGAGTGAAGTGGGAGTGGGGTGCAGGCGAATGGTTAAAATTAATTGCTACATAAGAAAAAATTGAAAGATAATTATTCCTGCTTTCCTGTCAGTGCTCGAGGGTAGATGACCTCATTAACTTGCAGCTTGTACACAATTCAATTACTAGGAGATGGAAAATACATTTTTAATTACCTCAGTGGCTTGTGTTCCATTCATCTCCATTTGCATGGCTTTTTTACTGTTGTGTTCTGAAGAAGCAGCACTATCTTACTAAGGTTACCATAAAAGCTTGCTCCTTGCTACAATTATTGCTGTTTGAGATAGGATATTAAGTGTGTGTGATTAACCCCTTGGTGCCAGGTGAATTGGAAGGTCCCTATGTCAGCGCTAATGCATTTTTAATTAGTTTGGCATGTCAGGAAATTCCCAACTTGTAGTGTCAAAGAATTAAGTAGGATAACTTTGCTCACTTGTGCATTTTGTTATCATGTATTTTCAGAAAACACTGAAACCAGTGCACAAAAAGGACACCACCTGGTTAGACAAATATCAATATTGATGGTACAGCTCTGGAAAGGATTCTTTTGTAATTCTTATAAAGTCTGTTATGGCAATTACTAAATTGACGACGACTTAATTGTTTTAAATATATAGCTAGACAATCATTTCAATGCACAACTTTAGAGGACTGTCAGTAGTGTGTTCAAGTGTATGGTACCAGATGGAAGGAATATGTATTCTTCATTGTCACCTCAATTAAAATTATAGCAGCACTCTGTTAAAAATCCATTATTGGAACTCTGAAACTTGGCATACAAGTTTTCTTGGGAAGAATTTTTCATAAGATTATATTCAAACAAACAATCCTCACTCGCTGCCCCCATCAACTGATACATGTGTAACAGTTGTTCCCAATCCAAAGAAATTGAATTTCTCTTGACTTTTTAAATGCCTGTAACTCAAAGTATGATCAAAATCATACCCACTGGTGCGCAGAATATTGGGGTGGGAGAAGAGTACATGGAACCTCTTACATGTAAACAGCATGCCAGACCTCTCTTACCTTATTACTTAAGGAATGTAAAGAGAGAGCAAGCTCACACGAAATTTCGTGATCCTTGTCCCAAGGGGATGTGATCTGCAGGGGTGCGTCTCTGTGTGTGTCTTGCCTTTAACCTCACCCCCAGCTAGCAAATATGAGCAACAAGCACTAGTCAGTAGCATGTAGGGGGTGCAGTGTGATTGTACTCAGAAAAGCAGTTGTCCAAGTTGATTATCTAGGGTTACTCATGAGAAATCCTAATCTGTCAATATCTCTGTTTTGCCCCATGTTGTACCAGCCAGGCTAGGGATGGACTTATGTTTTTGTTGAATTGGAAAGCTTAGGGTATTGATTATGTGATACTGAATAGTGAATTAAAATTGCTGTCACATGAAGACTGTTTGATTTTAGCCCACTCCCCATGGGACAAGTGTCCAGATTGCAACTAGGAGCAACTGGGAGTAATCTCAGCACAGAGATCAGACTGAATAGGTCATGGACACTGTCCTTTGATCCCTAGAATCGTTCCTCTCCAGGTCAGGACTGTGGTGCATTGATGTGTTAGCCATATGGCAATTTAGTCAGTGACCAAAACAGATTATGTGTTGTAATAGTTTGTACCTTTGAATTGAGAGACCTTACAAAAGAATGTTTCATTTAAAAGGTGATGAAAACATCATCTGCCCCTTTATATGACTGTCATATCATTTCTATTTACTTCTATAGATTTTGTCTAAGGAGTATTAAAACAAGAGCAGTTACTTAAAGGCACACTGTCAAAATTGATAGACTTAAAATTGACTACATCAAGAGCTAAACCAGGGGTCGGCAACCTTTCAGGAGTGGTGTGCTGAGTCTTCATTTATTCACTCTAATTTAAGGTTTTGTGTGCCAGTGATACATTTTAATGTTCTTAGAAGGTCTCTTTCTATAAGTCGATAATATATAACTAAACTATTGTTGTATGTAAAACAAGTAAGGTTTTAGAAATGTTTAAGAAGCTTCATTTAAAATTAAATTAAAATGCACAGCCCCACCAATGGCCAGGACCCGGGCAGTGTGAGTGCCACTGAAAATCAGCTCGCATGCCGCCTTTGGCACACATGCCATAGTTTGCCTACCTCTGAGCTAAACCATATTAGCCTGCAAACCACTTTCAGTTGTGACCTTCTTATCTCACAAGCTAAGCAGGGTTGGGATGGCCAGCATTTGCATGGGAGACTTCCAAGGAAATGCTCGATGCCACAAGGTGCTTGGGACAATGAGGTTTAAGTCAGAGTCCCCTATGACTTGTCGCTTGTGATATGGTACTTTTCAAGAGTCCTGGTCAAATTCCAACTTGAGCAACTACATTTTGCCTAACTGAATCTCTTCTCAATCTTGCAGTTTCAGCTGGATATAGGGGGACCAGCCAGCAAATGTGAAAAATCGGGACAATGGCTGGAGAGTAGTAGGAGCCTACATAAGAAAAAGACCCCAAATTGGGACTGTCCCTATAAAATTGGGACATCTGGTCACTGGATATGAGACTCTTTTTCATAATGTTTGCAGAGCTCTAAAACATTGATTCACATATTTTAACTAGTTGTTGAAATGAAAAGTATTACAGAAATATGTTAATATATTTAACTCAATATAAAGATTTCAAAAGTGCAAGTATTTTAAATTGATCATTGCTGCATTTTATAATAAAGAAAAGAACATAAATAACCAGTTTACTGTAAAATTCCACCCCATCTCACCCCAAATATGTATGTGCAACACTTGGAAATATAACTGTATGTCAGAAGCTAAATGTGGGGTAGGATTTTGTTTCTATATTATGAGACACAGATGTAGTATATAATATATGTTTGGGGTTTGGTTAAATTATAAGTTTATATTTTTTAATAATTTAGTGCTAGATTTGGTAGATCTAATGCTGGCCAAACTCCCAAGGGAGCCAATGTGAGGTTTGCCTTCATGGGACCTACAGTAGGTAAACATTCGTGTCTTAACAGTCTTCCCATTGTCCTTAGAATTGCAAACAAAAATAAAACCTTGACCTACCTTGACATGTTGGCACAATTTCAGCCAAGTCATGTGGTGTTACTTCAAAATGTTTTATGTGTAATTAATGTCATGTAAGCCTGTAAGTACAAAGCCTACAAATAGACATAGATTTGACTTGGGAACATGGTGACAAGTCGTAGCAAGTTAGCCTCTTTTCTTTATTTTGAAAATGAAGACCTGTTTGTATAATCATTTTGGTTAGGTGAAAAAAATCAGGATTATTTGAAAGTTCTATGTGGATGCTAGCTGAGTCCCAGAGAATGGATGTGAGCACAGCGAGAGTTCCCACAATGCTCTGATCTCAGTAATAACACTTCCACCAGGGGGAAAAAGAATAAAAATATTAAAATAATATTTAGGGACAAATTTAAACAATGACTTTGACATTTGGGCCAACTTCAGTGATGCCAAGATATTTACAGATGAGCTGTATCCATTAACTATATGATCTTTGGTGAGATATGATGCATGAGGAAATATATTCAGGATAGAAATGTACTTGTTATCTAAAGAGCCTGTCTTACTTCTGCTGCGCCTCTATATGAGTAAAATTATTTCTCTGGAACCGTGTCTCTTTCTTTACTCTCTTCCCCTACAAATGATTGCCCCCTAGTAATTGTGGAAGGGCAAAATAAAACCCTGACACTGTCCGTGGGGTTGCCTGGCAATCTTTTGCTAGATAGGTTCTTCTATTATAGTAAAAGTCTATAGTAACTCTTGTGGTGGTAAAATACTATTTCAAGGTTGTACTGTAAAATGCAGGAGTATGCATGCATATTCACATCAGTAGACCAGAATTTTAATCTGCATGACTGCGTGCTGCCTTGTATCCAGCTCATCACAAAATATTATTCTCTGTTACCTGGTGTGGAGTTGGGCTAAAAAATGGATGGTTTTTTTTTGAAGTAATACAAACTGGACTTCACTGTCAGCTCACAGAGAGAATTTGCTGGAATGTGTTTAGTTTGAAGTTCTGAACATGGAAGCAGATGCTTGCCTCTGGAGTTATCTCATCCTGATAGTAAAGGTCATGCAGATAAATATTATGTGAGTACGTTTTTCTCATACAAACAAAAAGTCTCAAATGTGAAACACAAAACAAAAGAGCTAGGGACAACTCCAGAGCTGAATTCAGAAGTTGCCAGGAGTCCAGGTACTGCTGCTGGAGTTTTCTTTCATGCCTTGGCTTCTAAGACTACAATGACAGAACATTCCCTACATGTGATTACGCATGGTGACCCCCACTGGTGAAAAACATGGAGAAGAAGTGGAGTGCTTTGATCATTTTATTAAGAAGAGAAAAACGTCTTTCTTTAATCTGAAGATTGAAATGATACCGCAGAGGCAGTGAGGCTTACTTGGTATTTTGTAGAAGCAGAACACTCAAAGGAAAGCATTTTGAGTACAATGATCTATCTCTCTGATCACACTTGTAGTAATTTGTTTTTCTGTGAAATTCCTTATTGGTCTGGTTCCTTGACCAACGTCCAAAAAAGGATTTGCACACACTGAGCTGTGGAGTGGTTAAGGATTCTCTTTAAATATCATTTTGCCTGCTAGTTGGAGTACTGTACATTGTTTTTAAATCAAGAGTGTAGAATTTACTCCCAAAGACTGAGAATGTTTCCAGTATTCATTTTTGGTGTAGACTGTGATCTCATGAAGATGCACACAATGAGGCTCTCGAAAACCTCTGAGCTATTGATGTAAGTAGGTGCAAGTCTGGATTCAACTCTGTTGTCTTGTACAACTGGGGGAAAGTGGTTAATTGTACATTTTCTTTTTGAAAAAAACATTTACATTTGGGGATAGAGTTAATTGTCACATAATCTGTCTAATTAATGTAATAAATTACAATGAATTGTATTCAAATACAGTACAATTAAATTCCATATGGGCCACATAAATTAATGTTTTCTTTTTAGAAAATGGTATGGCTGGGCAAATAAAATATTCAGAGGATTAACAGTGAAGAAGGAATAGCTTTGTGTTGTTATTTTCTCTTGTAATTTAAATTAGACATAATTACATTTCCTAAATATGGAAGTGAAATTAGTGTGATCTATAGAGAACAGACAACACCACGGAGACAAGTCTGTCTTTGTTTCCTGACCCAGTAAGTGACAATTATGGTACTTGTGTTAAACATCTTAGAAGTGCCATGAACTTCCCATAACTCTTCACTTGTTCTGCTTGAAAAGATCATAATTGAAGATTTGATGTTCCGTTTTGTTTCTAAATGGGGTTCAAACCATTTTTTGCACTTCACAGTTTACAAGAGAATTCATAGAAGGATATTCTCAAATCAACTACTAATTCCATCTTCAATTCAATTAAATAAGTGCCAGAAAGCATGTAACCTACAATGGATTTTATTTTCCTTAACAGGTGTAGGATTGAAAGTATTTTTTCTTAAATAGATTTTTAGTTACTTGTAGCATATTGTATTAGCTACCTAAGCTTACCAATATCCCTTACATTATTATTTTTACCATAAAGATCATTACATGAACTCTAATGGTCCACACACATGGATTTTACAAATTCCACTGTGGCCCATTCTATATCAGAAAATGATTTATTTATGCTTTTAAGAAACACATTTTCTCAAGTATTTTTTCCATAAAAACCCCCCACCTCTTCCATATCTTTTTGTTTTCAAGATACTTGCCTGTAAAGAACCTGGCTACCGACATTTTGTTTGCTGTGTTCTAAAAGAGTTGATGAGGTAAACTATAATTGTGTTGATAATTTGTATCTGCTTTAGAATGAGCCATATTAGTAATTAATGAAATTGCTAAATTCTTTTTCCTTATTCATACAAGTCATAAGGCCAGAAGGGACAACTGTGATTGTCTAATTTGATCTCCTGCATAACACAAATCATAGAACTTCCTTGAGATAATTCCTGTTTAACTAGGTTCTGTAGAACTCTGTGATGATCTAAGGGACTAGGTCATCTAGTCCAGTATCATGTGGGATGGGGGTGAGCCTTAGAAACTTTTGTAAAAGGTGCATATTTCCCAGAATGCATCCAATTATGCAATATTGTATTGAGATGGATTTTTTCCTGAACTCAATTCATGCTCCTTGTGGCCTAAAATATGAGACAAAATATCATTTGAATTTGTATCCAGATTAATATATTGCAAATGCAGAAGTTCTCTTTAAGTCAATGACTAAACCTGTTTTAAATATTACTAATATGTTGGTATTAAAATATCTTATGGCAATGAGTTCTACTGCTACATCCCATATATTTTTAAATTTTTATCTGCATTAATCTTATTGCATTTTAATTTCTTCCTGTGCCCTTTTGTTCATGGGTTATGAGAAGGGATAGCAAAAGTATCCAATTGGCCATATGTATCATCTCCTATTACTCTTCACATTTCCATAATCAGTATTCCTAATCTTGTTAACCTCTCTTTCCATGAAAACCCTATGTCCATTCATAAAGTTCTGTAGAATTTCTTTGTCTTTTGAGATGAAAGGCCACGGTGAAAATAAACCAACAATTAATGTAGCGGCATTTTCTTCTTTCCCTAAAACACCCTAACTGTATTGTTAATTTTAATTTGCGATGGTTGCACAGTGGCCAAATGCGTACATTAAAATGATCCATAATGATGCCTAGATTTCTTTCATGAAACATTGCAACTAATTTCAGAACCAATGAGTGTATACTGTACAGATAGTTAAATTGTTCCTTTCAAAGCATCTTGCTGGTCTAGTTAATGTTGACATTTGCCTGCCATCATGTTGCCCTCTTATGTGTCTTTATTAGGTTCTTCTGGAGATCCTCAGAATATTCTTTCTAGTCTTTACTAATACATGTGATTTTGTGATGGCAGCAAATTTTACCACCTAAAAGTTAACACATACACCACTTCCACATCATAAAGAAATACATGACCAATCCCATTTTTAATCTTTGTGCTGAGAACTGGTCCATTATCCCTACTCTTTGCTTCCTCTGTCTTAACCAGGATTTAGTACATGATAGTATTTTAATTCTCACCCTTTGAGGGTGGTGTTGGTTGTTTATTTAATATGTATTGTGTGTTAGTGCCCACATCCCTGAATTAGAAGTCTCAATCCCTGCCATAAAGAATTTATAATCAAATTAATTTCATTAATAGGCTCTGGGGAGTGGAAGAGGGGCTTTATCAAAAGATCTTTGTAAAGTCCACCTAAATTATACCACCAGTTTTCCTTTACCCACAGTTTTGTTTACATTTTCAAACCATTCTGACATGTTAGACAGGATCTATCAGACTCACCCTTTCGCATGCTGTGCTGGTTTGTCTCTCTCATGTTGCATTAGTTTATTGGATTCATATGTCTCTAGTTATTTTCTCAAATATTTTCTCAAAGACTTGCTCAGGGCCAGGTTCTCAATCCCCTCCCCAGTCTGGTTTCTTTGGTCTGCTTCGGCAGCAGAATGCACCTGGAGCTGCCCCAAAGGGGTATCTGTGTATTTCCCTTGTGCAAGGAGAATTGATGGGTGATGCAAAGCTGGTATGGTCAGCACTACACCATATATTCCTGGCATTTCTGGTGAAAGAAGGCTTTTGGGAGCAGGTCAGAGGTGGGAGGGGGCATGGCTTAACACTGCAGCCCCCCCCCAGTTATTTTGACCCACAGAATTTTTTCTTTGGGGCAGTTACTTATGGCATGTCTTAGAGCAGTGGCCCCCAGACTGTGGGGCATGCCCCCCTAAGGGGATGCAGAGAAACATTTGGAGGGCGTGGGCCAGCCGCCACGGAGGGTGAGGAGGGAGCCCCTCTCTGCCCCCATGTCCACTCCAGCTGTAACTTTGTTCCCAGCCAGCTGCAGCTCTGGCCTTGGTCTTTGACTCTGACCGTGGCTCTGTCCAGGCCATGGCTCTGTTCCCAACCAAGGTTCCAATCCTGGCTCCCAGCTCCAGCTCCAGCTGGCATGGACAGATTCTATTATGGGTAATGTGGGAGGTGCAATATAAAAAGTTTTGGGACAACTGACTTAGAGAAACCCCAAGTGTGCTCTAACGTTTGCTAGAGGCTTGATCAGCCTCCAGCCAGCCACAGAATTCAGGAGAGTTAGAGATAATTTAGAGCCAATCTTGTCCCCTTAGATCTACACCAAGGACAGCTCGGGCAGATCTAAGGATCTGGCGCATGATGTATAATTTTTAGGATCACCACTGGCACTTAAAAAAAAAAGATGGGTGCAAGTTTGGCTAGTCTCTGATATTGCAGCAGATTTTAAATACATACTTTTATGTATGGGCCTTTCTTCCCTCCTCTGTTAAAATTCTCAGATGAATTCTAGTCCTGGAGTGCTACTGCAAATTAATTTCTCAAGTTGCTCTAGCACGTCTTATTTTAGATATCTCTATGGGCCTGATCTTGACATTGAGGAAAGCTATGGGTGCTTAACCCCTTTTTGGAGTAGGCTATCTAGCAGCACCCTGCCTCACGTATCTGTGAAAGTTTAACATCAAGATTGATATTTCTCTTTCTGTAATCAATATGAATGGGAAAAAAAACATTTTGCTTCTCTAGGATCTCCTTATCCTCACTCATTGTCCCTTTTACACATGTCTGGTCTAACAGTCAGATCAGCTCTCCTGCAGGCTTTTTACTACTTAGCCACTTTACTGGTTTCTCTAGCTTTGACTGTTCTACAAATTCCTATTACATTCCTTTTGTACATCCTTATCTTCACTTTACATCCTGCCTTCCAAAGCTTAGATTCCCTTCTGATGTCATCACTTTTCTCTTCTTAAATAAATAAGTAAATCTCCTTCCTTGAAATGTAGTTGTGACATTACTTCTTGATATGATCCCCCTGCAAGGATGTCAAACTTAACTATGGTCACTGCTATGAAGTGGCTGAACTGCATTTACATTCTGACTATCTCATGTGTGTTTGTCTGGGCTTAGAAAAGAGCATCCACCAGACTCACTTATTTTTTTTATTTATGATACCAAATGTTATTTCTCTGAAATATGCCCTGATGCGATATTCAACTTGTTTGCCTCTCTAATTTTTTTCAACATTCTGCATTAACCTTGGTGTTCTGATCTGCAGGCTGATATATTTGGTACCTTTCCTCCAGAAATTCTGGGTAGAAAACAGAATTCTTTATGTAGAGAGCAACTCCTACATCTGTGACCTAACTTAACTACATACAAATGGGAATTACATTATGGTATTGCTTATTCACATGCCTTCTTGTTCCAGAGATATCATTTATCTAGATCTTCTTTTAGTGCTCATCATTCTGGCTAAGACCATTTTCCTTTTAAGCTTCTCACTTTTATGTATAAAAATATTTGTAGGTTTCTGGCCTGGTCTCCATTTCTGCATACGCTATTTACAATTATTTGCTACAGTAATTTAGTTCATTTATATATCAAAGTATCTGATTTGTAGGTGCTGTAAAATCCTAAGATGTCCAAGTGCTTTAAATTGTACATAGTTAGAAAACTGCGGGTGTAAAAACAGATGTCTCATTAAGATCAGGTTGAAAATTTGACCCAATTTGTCTGTAATAGGATGCCCACTTTATAGAACTCTTTTTAACCAGTTTTCATTTTTATCTCCCCTTCCCAAAGGCTTCCTCAGTACCAGATAAACATAAACCCTTTTTCTCTATTTCATCTTTTTAGCCACACACTGGAAACTCTTAGGTTTCCTCAATTTGTCTGGCTTTGCATATGGACTGTGGAGAATTCCAGATAAAGTTGTAAAAAGATATCATAAAGGCCCTAAATTTAAGCCTTCTTCCTAATAATCTATGTTGACCTTCTGAGATCCTCAGAAAATTTCTCATATCTTTTGTATCAACACGAACCACAGTCATAAACTTCTGTAGAAACCGATATATGGTGTGTGAGATCCAATAGCGTCACACTTGGTAGGCAAGTTTCTTGCCAGTCACATGCACAATGGCTTTTATTTATGATGGCAGAATTCCCTATCATTATCATTCTATCTTCATAGCTCAACTCGGTCTGTTAAACCTAGAAAGCCCATGCACTATTTGTTTGGCATGTGGCCACCTTGGTTAACCTGCTAACTCATCAGTCTGCATATCACATGTCCTGAATGCAGTAAGAAAAGCAGCAATGGGTTTTATTTCTGTTAATGGGCATTGGGGTGTTTTAGGCCTAGATGGTTTCTCTCTCTGAAACCGTAAAGATACATACCCATACATACCCCCACATAAGAAAACAGACATTCTGCATTCTGACTTGCTTACCTTCTACTTCCATTGGTCTCACCAACTGCATCCAGTTTGTAGCTCAGTGGCTATTAACTTTCCCTCTGCCTCTCTGAGAACTAATGATAGTTATCTATTTTGTAAAGGGTGCATAGTCTATGGAAATATAAGAACTTGATCCAAAGACTATTGAAGTCAATGGAAGTTTTTAATTAACTTCAGTGTGCTTTGGATCAGGCCCTAAATGCTATGTATTCTGGTATTATTATTGACTAAATAATTTTTAACTGTCATCTCTCATTCATTCACCCAGTTTGTCCATTCGGCTGATTTCCTTGTCCTCTTATTAGTATTATTATTTTTAAAACATTACTGATGTGCACAGCATTTTACAGGCAAATTGAGAAGCTTCAAGGCGCTTCTTCTCTCAGTAAGACTGGTGATGCTATGAAAAATAACCTAGAGATACCATACAGAGTGAAGGGAGGGAGGAAGGGAAGACAGCAGAAAACAAGAGGAAAGAGAAACTGCTTTTTGGAGAGGCTTACTACATGCCATGTAACTGTAATATATTATGCAGGAGATTCTGACACTTAGTCCCTCTCTCTCTCACTCAAACCAAACCCTTTGAAATGTCATCTCGCTCTGTTGCTGGCCTTTTGGCTCATGATGTTTTCTATCTTTTCAATATTTCAAAGCTTCGTGGTAAATAATCAATTCAAACCAGTACTGAGTCTCTCTTTCTGTAATTCTAAAAACCCATTAAATTATATTGTTGGGGGAAAACAATAGTTGTGCTAATCATGCTCTGTGCATGTGCATCTTAATTTCCCCAGAGACCTGAATATGAATTTTTACTAACATGTTAATTTTGTGTGTTAATCAGTAGGTGTAGGCTGAATGAATGGATTGACTATGTAAAACTGTTTGATATTGAAACAGCTCCTTTTGACCCCCTCAAATTGGCTTCATTCCCCTAAAGACGGTTAAAGTTAATTAAGCACTCAATAGGTTTATGGTGTTTAAATTAAAATATATTATTCCTCATTGTGTAGTCATCAAGTGGGAAAGGCATTCTACTCCTGGCTGCTTGGCTGGCTAATGGGCTTATCAAAATTCATGATGTAATAAGAAGGATTTGTTGGGGCTGACAAGAGCATACGTGAACCCTGCTGTCAGTCAAGGAAAACACACATGCACTTCAATACTCCACTAGAGGGCATGAGGTAGCCATAAATAGATTCACAGTCCTACTGTAAACAGAGTGCAGCCCTTTCAGTTTTGTTAAAAAGGGTTGTACTCTAGGCAGCTATTGTGACTGATTCTAGGCTTTTTTAAAGCAATTCATTTTTTTTTCAGAGCAAATATATTGCTTTTGAAGGTCAGCTAGCCCATTGTTAGACTTTTCCTCCCCCTAATATATCTGTAACTACCCTATTTATTTCTAGTCGGAGACATGTTTGCAGTCTGTTGGAAAGAAGGTTTATGGTTATAAAATTTCTTCTCCTCCTGCTCTGTTTTCGTTTTTTACATTTAATCCAACTTTTCAATTAAACTTTTATGATGAAATGCCTGAAGCCTGCAGTGTATGTTTACTAAGAAATAATTGACATTGTACATGAAAAATATATAAAATAACACTTAACTCTTCCTTTCAAAAAGATGCATTGAAAGCTATAATAATTCATGTGCTGGCTTTCCCCTCCGGGTCCTTTTAAAGGGATGGTGGTCATAATGGGGGTAGGGAATGCTTCTTTTCAGATGCCATGACAGTTACTTTAAGATCTTGGAAAAAAAATGTGTAATGAAATAGATAGAGTGTGTTATTTTTAAAAAGGAGGTAATGGTAATTCTCAAAGGAATACATGCTTTAAATTAAAAAGCCACAGTGATGCTGATGTGAGCATTATACTAACACTTGTATGACACGACCCTTGAAGCTTTCTTCTTCATATGCTGTGTATTTCACCCTTGAAAGAGAGGAATATTTGGTGTCCTAGCAAGACTGATATGACTAAGATTTAATTCCCGGTCCACTTTAAAAAAAAAATCACTTAAGTTCCTATGGTGTGGGAGATGTGGATAAATGGAGTAATTCATTGTTTTGCTAGTGACATATAAGCTAGATATGTGGAAACATACACTTGCATCTGCATAAGAGCCTGATTTTTCAATAGTTCAAGGCATCCACAGATTTTGACTAAAGTCAGTGAGAGATGTACCTTGGGAAAAATGAGGATGTAATGATGTCCTGTCTGTGGATAATACTTTTCCCTCTGACAAGTGCAATAAATATTGTTAGAGATGGAATTTACATAGGCTTTTCTCAGTTATGCCTGCCCTGACTTATGCATATCTATTGAATTGATTGTAGGCTGCAACAGGAAGTTTATACTCTTGTTCCTGATCCTCCAAGGTACTGAGTGTCTTCTGATTGGTGCACAGTTCCCACAGCTTCCATTGAAATGGGTGGGAGATAAGGACTCAGCACCTCACAAGAGGAACTTGCCCCCAATAACACACTTATTAAGATCATTAAATCCCCCGAAGAGTCAGAGAGCATGGGAAGAAGTGAGGGAACTGAAAGTCTGATCTAGGCTTGCCTTACACATTCATATTTTTTGAGTTTTTATAAAGGCTTCGGGGCACTCTTTTTACAGTGAAATTCTCTTTTTCAGGGAAAGTCATCCATTTCTGTCCTGTAATTTTCCCACTGAACTCAACCAAACGCCAGAAAAAGCCCCTGAAAATACAGAAAAGCTGGTTACTTGAAGGGTTAACAATCACAAGCATGTATTAAAGCTGTAGAATTTTCTATAAAACCTCTGTGGATTTCTGGTTAAAACCAAATATCAACTGAATATGTAAATCTCTGATACATTCCCTGTATGGGAATATATTTTACCCTTTGAGGGAGAAGTGAGGTGGATTCAGTGATCAAATAGCTCTTTCTCATTTCGCATTCCTATATTCCCAAAAATATGTCCCAGTTTGGAGAAGTGTGTTTGATGAATGTTAATATTCAGCACTGTGGCATTTAAATAGTTACAGTTCTCTGGTTATGTTTTTCTTTGCATTTAACCTCACAGGTCTGGTCATTACTTTGTAACCATAAGAGGGCTTGATGTGAGTTTGCTTATGGACGAAAGGAAATAGCTGATGAGAAGTGGACACTTGTACCAACAAACCCATATTGAAATCTAACCCTTCCTTGTCACTATATCTTTCTGTGACCTGCTGTTTTTCAAACTCATTTGTGCTATTGGCTTCAATGGCCTGTTTAAGAAATGATAAAAATTGACTAAAGGAACTGCTGTTCTTGCCGAATTCCTTATTTTTCCTAAATTTTTTTAAATTCTTAATTTTTGCATTACAGAATGTCCTTTTTTTTAATTGATCACCAATCTCTACAGTCCAAATCATGAGTATTACTTTCAGTAGCATTTTTCCTTGGTTATTAGTTCAAGAGGAGCTCATTGGTCTCCAAATTGCATTTAAAATAAAACCTTTTATTGCTGCTACAAATACATCACCTTTTTAGGTTTTGCCAAGTCCAAGGCTTTGTCTACACTGCACTTCATTGGTAAAATTTTTATCGGTAAGAGGTGTGAAAAAAACAAACCCCCGACCAACAAAAGTTTTACTGACAAAAGGTGCTGGTGTGGAGAGCGTTTAGTTGGTGGGAGACACTCTCCTGCCAACAAAGCTATTACCTCTCATTGGAGGTGGATTTATTTTGTCGGTGGGAGAGCTCTCTCCTGCCAATGAAGAGCAACTGCACTGCATGGTGTAGTAAGATGAGGCCCTGAAACATTAACCCTTGTATCAGAGGCGCAGTATGAGGCCTGAGCTAAAGTAATGGTCAAGACTTTGCTAACATAAAGCAAAGTTAAACTGTGAGCCAGCGGCAGGCCCTGCTCACAGAAGCTAGCAAGGAAAGGGCTGATGCTGCAAAAGTACACAAAGCTAAGAGTACCAGAACACTTGTACATTCCATACAGATAACAAGGAACAGGCTGACCCATCCTGAAGACGGGGCAAAAGGGTAATATGATGGATAGAGTTGTTTTGCTCGAACCAATATGTACAAGGTGAGAGGCGGCACCCTACTATGTAGAGGGGATGCACCTCAGTATGTCAGGAGTGATGTGTAACTTGTTTGTACCTGTGTATAAGAATACGACCCTAGGGTGATGTCTTTTTCCAGTGAAAGGGGGCAGTGGGAAGTCCACCACTGATTGAGCTGGTCCATGTTAGGGGGCACAAATTCGTAGTATGTCTTGTAGAGTCTATTCTATGAGAAACTATCACTGTGTTCATTTGACAAGAAACCTGGCAATGGTGCCCTTGTACCTTACTACAGTCTGTGGTCTTTGGGGGTTCTCTCAGGGTCTGTTGTGCCAGCGATCTGCAGAGCCGGGGCAGCAAACAGAGGGAACACGCCCGCAGCCGACTGGTATCATCATCGAACAAGAGCAGAGCACCAAACCGGTAGCTACTGACAACACATACCTTACAGTGGCACAACTGTAGTAGCTCAGCTGTGTGGCTATAAGGTGCGCAATGTAGATATAGGCTAAGTAAAGAGGCCACATCTCTCTCTGTGCACTGCTGTGGTATTTGAGATTATTTAATGTGCTCTCCCTAGAGATCTTCACATTTGAACGAAAGGGAGCTAGCTGGACATTCTTGGAAGTGGGTCCTCGGCTGTGGAATTCCCTTGCCCTGTTCATCTGACACAATCCAAATTTGTTAATCTTCAGGGCACAGTGTAAGTTGATTTATTTGTTCAGGCGTTTGCCTAGTGGGCAAAGTAGGATGGGATGAGATATGTTTAATACCTCCTGAGAAGAGGAGCCTTTTTTGTTTCCTTTTTACTGTACTGAATATTGTATCTTTGGATGTGTTAATGTGCCCAGAGAGAGAGAGTGATGGGTGCATTAAAAATAATTAAAAATCATTCATTAAAATAACTCTCACTCAAAGTATGTGCCTTGATACTGGTCTCCTTTTCCTGGACAATATGCCTGGATGCTTCAGAAGAAGGCAAAGGAACCACACAATACCGAGCCCTATGTGCATTGCCCTACATGGGTCAGATGCTTGTGAGGGAATTCCTTCAGCGAAAGGATGAGAAGATTTTAGAAAAGGCATGTGCTTAAGTCCACAAGGTAGTATGTCACTGTAGAGGAAAGCAGGATGTTAAAATGAAGGTGTGCTAAAGGAGGAAGAAAGCCAGATATCTTCTAAATAAATGCTGAGTGTTCTGTTTAAATCAAGCCTTATTTCTTGCTCTCTCTCTTCCTCTCTCTCCCTTTCCCTCCCCCCAATCAATATTTACGGCAAATTCTGAAGTCTAGCCAGATAACTTTTCATCTTAGTACATGAATCTGTTTTGAACCTGCATATGATACAATCCATCTCATTCATGCTACAATAGTCAGAGGCAAATTAAGTGAGTTAATATTCCAACTGTTTTATGCCTCTTGTATTTTTTGTATACAAAGTTACCTCATGGTGAATGAACTGTGAGTATATTTAATTTTGTGGGCTAACTAAGACAAATTTACTAACATTGAAATTACAGGTAAATCAGCAAGTTTTACTCTAACAAACGCTATAATGCTGTTCTTTGCAGAATCATGTGGAAGAACACTGAACCAAGCAAAATGCATTAGATTAAGAAAGAATTTCACTGGCTTTGCAGTGCTACTACTGGTGGACTGGAATAGTATCCATGTTGGCTTTTTTAACCTGAACCTTATTTCCCTGGAGCTAAACTTAACTTTTTTAAAATATATTTTGTGTGCCTCTCTGTGTGGCCATGCTGTTGGATCCACTGCCAAGCAGATCAACCAGCCATTAATCAAAATGCATCAGAGCATAGCAATATGTATCCATTATGGTTAAGGGAGAGGAGAAGATTCCTTTTTGCCACACAACCCTCCCTGCAATGAATCCAGCTACTTAGGCTGGCTGCTGGTAGGAGAGAAGGATGTTTTGCCCTTAACCTACAATGCCAGTGTTGTCAAAGCTTTTAATTCACATTGGTAACTACCAGCCTTGAACAAAGAATGGCATTTTGTTGTAGTAAATATGACAAAAAAATGCTCATAGGCCATGGTGTTGAGTGTGTGCTTTAAAGATCTGGATAAGATTAGAAAGACAGGCATATACTTAGGAAGAATGTAGCATATTAATAAGGTTAATATTTTTGTAAAGCATCTTGCCATGTGGTATTTTATTTATTTATTTATTTATTTGTAGCACAGATTTGTCTACACTAGAGATTTCAGCCATTGCTAACTGGCCACTGGTTTAGCTCAGGGGTGGGCAAACGTTTTGGCCCGAGGCCCACATCGGGGTTCCCTATCCATATGGCCGGCTGGATAGGGAAGGCTGTGCCTCCCAAAACAGCCTGGCCCTGCCCCTTATCCAGCCCCCTCCCACTTCATGCCCTGACTGCCCCCTCAGAACTCCCGACCCATCCAACCTCCCCTGCTCCTTGTCCCCTGACCGCCCCCTCCAGAGACCCCCCTCACCCTAACTGCCTCCCCAGGATTCCCCCACCCAACTTGCCTTGCTCCCTGTCCCTTGACTGCCCTGACCCCTATCCACCCTCCTGCTCCCTGACAGACCCCCGGGACTCCCATGCCCCATCCAACACCCCTGCTCCTTGGCCACCCTCTCCAGAGACCCACTGCCCCTAACTACCACCCCAGGACTGCACCCCCTATCCAGCACACCCTGCTCCCTGTCTCCTGATTGCGTCCACCCCTTATCCAACACACCAGCCCCGGCACCCTTACCAGGAGGCTCCTAGCAGTGTGTTTGGCTCCGCGCAGAGCCAGACACGCTGCCCCCTGGGAGCACGCAGCCCCATCCACCCCGAGCGCTGCGTGCGTGGCTTTGCGAGAGGGGGGAAGGCAGGGGAGGGGCTGGGGGTAGCCTCCCTGGCCAGGGGGCTGGATGGGATGGTCCCGTGGGCCAAATGTGGCTCACGGTCCGTAGCTTGCCCACCCCTGGTTTAGCTGCACTACTAGAGCAAACTCCTACTGAAGAGAGACAAAACCTTTAATTTGCTCTGGTGCATCTTATTGTTGTTTGAGATCAGGATAGAGTGCACTGGGGTAAATCACACCTTCCAGCCACTTTGCATGTCTGCAGTGCACGACTAGGGTTTTGCACGGAGTAGCTATACCAGTAGCTGGCCACTGATGACTGAAATCCCTTGTGTAGCCATCGCCTGAGTTACAGAAACCGGCAATGTTTTCTCTTCTAATTTACATATCTAATTGACAGCTTATTAACAGTTCATTAGGAGCACTGAAACCTATGTGACAAAAAAAAAAGAAACCTCTGTGGAAGTGAGGCTATAATTGTGAATTACAATAAACACTCAACTAGATGCATATTTCAGGTCAGTCCACCAGACTCTTTAGTAAGATAGGTAAGCAAATTTACACTTTTGGTTAGATTCACATATAAAATGTAAAGCAATCTGGATTTTATTAATGTATTGAGAGAGCAGGTTTGTCACATAAGTGAGTTCTTTAACTCCTTTGGAGAAGCTAGTGATCTAGTTAGAAAACCAAATTGCTTTCAGTGGGAGTACTCATGTGAGTAAGTGCTACTGAATGTAAGTAAGTGTTGCTGAATCAGGCCTTCAGTTTGGGTTTGAGGATGTGAGGTCTGGGTCCAAACAAATGCTCATTCTGTTTTGCATCATTTTGTTCTCTGAGTAGCTTAATTAGATGCTGATCCCCCAATTGGCAGCACATGGGCCAAAGGGTGGCCAAAGTTAATGCAGCTTTTCATGAGTACAGGTCTGCACCTTTTCATTGATTGTCATGCTGTCAGTTGAAGGATTGGAACTCAGTATTGTATGTGGTTTGTAGTTTTCAAGGGGAACATACTCACTGATCTCAAGTTGCTTCATTAATATGTTATCTATTGGGAACCAAAAAAGGCAATTATAAATCCTTCTTAGAACTTTTATGAATAATGATGATTGAAAGGAAAGCTAATCTTAAATATGCATATTTTAATGTCTTTAAAGTCTTATTAAAAACATATTTGAATCTCCATAATTCTTCCACAGAAGAATCCAATAATGTATGGCAGCATCATGTCTGCAGGTTTATGAAGTGTGGAATGTCCAGCCACTGAACAGCTCTGAACAGAATGGATGTTCCTCACTGCTCTATAGTCAATTTGTTTTGCTTTTTGCTCAGCAACCCCTGTCCTCTCTCTTCTTTGTGTGCATCCTCATTAGGAAAACAGGTGAATTTTTACCTTGTGTTAGCTAACTCATTGAAAAATCTTAGTGTGGACAAGGCAGTTATACATATAGTTAGTTAATCATATGTTAACTAACATGTGGAGGGGAAAAAAATTCTTTTGCCTCTTTGAGACAGGTGTAGGTGCAAAGTGCTTTGTCTTTCTCTCCTGTTCAGCTTTCCTGCAAAGGCCTCCGAGCAGCTAAATAACAAAGGGAGTGATCAGCGAGGTAGCTGAGACAAAAATGTCTTTGTGTTTTCCATTGAGGAATAGTAATAGAAAATGCTGCACATCAGAAATTTAGATTTAAGTTAGTGGAAGTTTAATATAGAATGTTGACTTGTGTTTAGGTGCTTGAATAGATTTCTTCAGATATTAGCATCTCTCCGTGAATTAACTGGTTACATGTGAATTCTTGCTCTACTTTTAAAAACTTTTTTTTTTCTGGTTTCTAATTAGAGCAGTTTCAGGATTTTGAATATCTGGGGTTCAATCTGTCTTTTCACACAGTTGTCAAGGGATGCTACTGTATGTGATAAGTCCTGTGTGTTAAAATGTGTTGAGGGAAAATTTTCTTTAGCCAAAGTGTTCTGAGTCCAACGGTCGTCACAACGTTCCTGATGGATTGAAGTTAATTGTCTGTGATGCTTTTGGGGCTAGAACTGGACTCTGCAGCTTCCGATCAAATGCTCTTCCATTTCTTGCTACCAGGAATGTTTTATGTCACTTTCCTTTTCCAAATAGCATAAACAGTCCAAACGGTTTGAGATTTATAAATGTATTTTCCCCACATCTAGATGGATATTTTTAAAAGGTATGTGTAGTGAGGCGGAGTGGCCTCCTAAGGGCCTGGAGTAGGAGGACCCCCTCACTGAGCCCTCGTGGGCGGAAACAGGGTCTAGTTGCCCCTCCCCCAGGAAGTGGGTAGGAGGAGCAAGAAGTATAAAAGGTGGCCCAGAAAGCTTAGTAGGGAGGCAACCACCAGCAATATTAGATGCCTCATGTGGCCTCCCGAGCTGGGAAGTGGTGGAGGTTGCCAAGAGAGCAGAGGACTGGCTTGGGCCACCGGGGTTAATAGTTGATTCAGACCTGGAGGAAGCAGATAACTAGCCAGGACCACCCAGACCATCATAATCCCAGACCTCAGAGGGAGAGGATGACTGGCCCGGACCACTGATGGACCAGATCCCCAAGGACTTGTTTGCGGTCCTGGAAGCCGCCGTCAACCTTGACCACTCCTCACAGCAACAGGTATACAAAGAAGGGGAGTGTGGAAGTGATCCAGGGGTAGCAAATCCCTGTCTGGATGCAATGCTGACAGAGGGTGAGTCAGCATGTTGCGGTGTCGATCCCCGCTTAGCTTAGCTAGCTCAAGCACTTTGTCACTGTCAGGGCCCTGGGCTGGGACGCAGAGGAGAGGGTGGGCCTGCATCCCCCCTGCCACTCCAACCTGGGGCTGACAGTCTGCCTTCCTCATACCAGAATCCTGAGCCTCCGACTCTTTGCTGTCCTGTCTTGATCCAGGGCCTGGGCTAATTGACTGTTGGTTTCTCGCCCAGCCTGAGCACAGGCCCAAGCCCCAGCTGTGAGCAGAAATCGCTTCGTTCCCCACGATGGCTAACCAGTAAGTAACATAGTGAGGTGGGGTGGCCTCCCAAGGACCCGGAGAGGGAGGATCCCCGCACTGAGCCACTACAGTATGTTAAGAGCAGCAGGAGATTCTTAGATAAAGTATATACCCTTGGCCATAGGGACGGAAGCCCTGCAGAACTTGAGTCATTTCATTTTTTGTGACTTATAACGTGTCCATGGGAACTTGTTAGACGACTAGGATTTGAATGTTTTGCTACAGGTTCACAGCTTTCTCCTATCCTTCAGCTTGTTCAGTTTTTCTGATAAAACGTCTTGTAATTCAGAAGAAGATTATGTTAATGAAGATGTTAAATTTCTACTACAGCCTTGTAAACTTCAGATTTAAAGGTCAAATTAATGGAGACATCATTCCTGCTTCTTTTTGATGTAGCACTTTTGGGGTGATCTTAATTGGTGGGTTGAGCAGGGAGGCTGTTGATCATGGTACTTAGCAGTTCGCAGCTGCTGGGAACACAGTGTAATACATTACTGAGTAAATACTTGGTCATAAATTATCTTTTAATACTACTAGATCTTACTTTAAAAAATTATTCATGAAATAAACAGTTCAATTTAGCTTGATGCTATAATCTATTACAGTGTTATCAAACCCATTAGGGCTTAAAGATACTGTTTGACACTAAGAAATTATGGCTTTGAGTGAATTATGGAAGAGAAGCAGAGAAACAGAATACTTCTGCGTTCAGGCAAAATTGCTTTCCATGAACTGAACTAAGGAAGTTTCAAATCTTGTTGTTGTTGTTGTGTTGACCTCGTTTCCAGTGATTGGATTGGGCTGCTGATTTTTACTGTATACTTCTGAAGTACTTGGAAAAGAAAATTCTTTTTGGTTTTTATATTGTGTCTATCCCTGTGATTGTGTCTAAGCCCTTCTCTTCTCTGCTGACTCCATCACTGTATTGCCATCCTGGAGTGGCACTAGGATTGTATTTTTTTTCTTAGAAGTTTGAATTTTGTCTGGTAAGGTCTTAAAGTTAGGTTTTTCAGGTGGCTGACCATCACTTTGAAGCTCTGTGGAATCATGCTTTGGGGGAAATTGCCTTGAAAGGTTGTTTTTACCCTGTTTATTGACTGCCATCTGCTCCAAGGATTATTTCCTTTTTCATCTTACACACAGCAAGCTTGTTCCTTGGGGCACTGGGAGGAAGAGCTTTGAGCAGCAATTGCCATGGGGACTTCCCATGACTCTTGGGCATTCTGGAAAGAGAGAGAAGCAAAATGAAAGCTGACAAAGGACATTCCCAGGCAGAATTGCGCTTAGTGACCTCTCCCCAGTGCAGGTCTGAATATCTGTCAGTTCTGGACTGAACTTCATAGCTGCAGAAGAAACTGGTTCAATGTGTGTAAGGCAGACATGGAACCTTCATGCAGTCCCCACACTCCCCCAAACTCTTTCAACAGCAAGATGTATGATAGGAAGAAACCAGAAGCTAAGTCTCTGGGCCATACTTGAAGGCCTGGCTCCAATAATAGCGTGTTAGGTAATAGATCTGTTCTTCCAGATTCATACCAGAAATACTGACAGCGAGACTTTTTTTTATAAAGCCTTTTACTCTTGACTCTCAAATTTGGCTGATAGTATCAATGTGAAAGCATATAATGCTGGAATTTGCAGGAATTGTAGCCTAGAGTAACTCATCCATTGCTGATTGGTTTGGAGGAATTTACAGAACCTTGTTTTATAGGTAGGAGAAATTTCTGTTTTGCCACAACAAAGAAAGAGGATTCTCACTTCAAAGAAACTCGTGAGCCTGTTCCACTGTTACTTAGAATTTTGATGCTTACTCAAAATCATCAAGCTTAAATTGGCCTTCTTAAATTCCCAAGCAGTTCAAAATGAATAGTATTCTCCATTATTTCCTATCCTAAACCATTGTTTTGTGTTGCTGTGTGCTGTTAAATGGCTGTCACTTTTCCTCCCCACAGATGGCTACATTTTGGGGATGAATCCTCACTTCCTCTTGTCTTTCTGAAGTTCCACCTTGAACTTCTCAAGTGCAATATGTTGTGGTCACATTCTCCTCCCGCTCGATATAATGGTGTCACATCAATCTGTCCTTCTCCAAACCTCATTCAAAACATCCATCGTGGTTTTCAAAGTTCTGTCCTGCCAGAATCTCTAACCCAATTCCCATCTGCTCTGTCATCTGCATAATTCACTCCTCTGAGAGGAAAGAGTAGCCTCTTCTCATTCTGTTGCCACATGTCTCTGGAATTCTTCCCTTTCCGTTCTGCCCCCACCTCCTGCAACAGGATCCACTGCTGTTCTCTCATTTTTTAATTGACATCTTAAAAGCTTATTTTTCTCTTGTTTGTGATTGGCTCTTAGGGCTGGCCTGCACTGAAAACTTACATTGGCATAGCTGCATCTCTCAGGGGTGTGAAAAATTCACACACCCAAGAGATTTAGCTATGCCAATCTAACCCCTGGTGTAGGTGGTGCTAGGCTGATGGAAGAATTCTTCTGTTGACCTAGCTACCACCTCCTAGGGAGGTGGATTAACTATGGCAATGGGAGAACCCTTCCCGTCGCTGTAGTGAATGTCTGCATTGAAGTGCTACAGCTAAGTGCTGACATGCCTTCCCTCTGAAGCATTTTTTGATATTGTGTTTGAAAGACATATATATACAACTAAATTGTACTGCATATCTTACCACAGTTAAACTTGGTATTTGGTGTTCTAAATATGGGACAGGTATTTCAGGAATATGTTTTACCCTGGAAAAGGGAAAGAAGAGCAGATTCAATTTTACTGTTTCCTCAAGGATGAAGGATCACTACTCTTTGTTCTGTGTTTGTACAATGCCTAGCACAATGGGGATCCTGGTCTGTGATTGAGGCTTCTATCATAAATAATATATTATATTCTCTACCACATAAGGCAGCCATATTACAATCATAGCTCAATTACCAGTAGATAAATATTGTTTTATATTTATTGTGAAAGCCCACGCAAGAAAATTCTGATACTTACCTGTCTGACATTATGATTATATTCCAGTTATCTTCTTAATTTACACTGGCAACACATGGAAGTCCAAAAGGGAAGTATCCCAATGATCCTGAATGGCAAATAATGGTCTCATACATGTGGAAGAATGTATAGAATATCAGTACCCCAAGAATTTAAAAATCACAAATATTGCACTTCAGAGAACTAATCAAATGGATTTTAATACATTAATATTATTTATGATAAAAATGTCAAACTTCAGTTTTTTTTTAAAGCAGAGAGAGAATGTGAGGGTCAGGCAGGAAGGCAAGTTTTCACTGACAAGCAATTTGAAATACAGTGGTGTAAGTTGAATTTTTTGTGTGTGTAAATACCTCTATGCACAAAGGTAAGTTAACATTTAAAATTGCACAATGATTAATAAATTAAAAAAGAAAATGTTTAAAATAGAAAACTTACTATACTGAGTTTGAATTAACAACATAAAAATAGAGGCAGTGATAGCCAAGTATGGGGTCCCATAACAAAAAAAAATGGAATTCTGTATGTAATGTATTCAATCAAAACCAGACTGGAACTAACCAGATATGTGCATGTCATCACTGATCAGTTTGCTAATGTTATTTCCTTTTCTCTGTTTTTGTATGTTTTTTCTTCTTACGTGGCAAGACCTTCTGGATAGGAACTGTCTCTTTCTGAGGTTGTACATCTAGTACAACAAGGCGCTTGATCCTGAGGCATTTGGGAGTTTTGGTTGGGAACAACAGAATTGGTTGGGAACTTTTCATCCAAACGTTTTTTTGTTGGAAAATACTGAGATTCTCCTCTTTTCACATCCTATAGACAAATGATTAGGACACTTACCTAGGAATTGGGAGACCTTGGTTCAAGACACTACTGTAATGAATATTTAATTATTTATACAAAGTGGAACAGCTCCATAATATCTCGGTGACAGATCACCACCCCAAAATAGCTATGGTAGTTAGGGCACTCACCTGGGATGTAGGAGAATGGTAGAGCAGGGATTTGAACCTGGGTCTCCTACATTCTACTTCAGTGCCCTAAATCACAAGACTAAAGCCAAGACCTTTCAATGTGGAACAAGACAATTTCTGAAATCTTGAAAGTTTCACAGGCATTTCTGATAGCTCTGCCTCTAACTCATTGTGTGGCCTTGGGTAAATGACTTCAACTCTCTATTAATTTCTCTGAGTGTAGAATTGGATAATACTAAATTACCTACAGCACAGGAATGTTGCAAGTAGTAGACAGTGTTTGAAAAACACTATATAGGAACTATTATTAATACTAGCGCATACACTAGTCTGTTGCACGGCTATTTGTCCCCATACTCATATTCACACTCAGACATAGCACATAACATCATTAATTATACTCATTGTCATTGGTGGGGATTAGACTGGCATAGTTTTAACATTAGATTGACAGTAATAGCCTGAAGTATAGATTAGAGGAGGGAGCTATCATGTACAGTGTGCCTCCATGGAGTAGAGGAGCAAGAGTGAGCCTTTTAGGATTAACAGATCACTAATGCATGGATGGAGAATGATGTGTCCCATTCTTTGTAGATGAAGGGCATCTTAGACCTAGATGTGTTCTGATCAGTTACAGAGTAAGACAAGGCAATATCCTATTGTTATGCTGAAGGAATTTTTATGCTAGTTCCATATTATGCACTATGAATCTTAACAATAACAAGTGTGCCATTTTTCTCTGTACAGTTCCCTTACCCAGTTTCTGGAGGTAATGATGCAATTATCTGAGTCATTCATTACATTTCTCACCAGCCTTTATCAGTAATAAATATAAAAAAGGGTTATATATTTTATTGTTTCTTCCTCCTTATCCACTAGAGTTGCTTTGGGAATATTTTCCTGCTCTAGTATTTCCAGATAAGGAGTAGATATGCTGTAACTGGAAACACTATCCCAGCATAAATTTGAAGGGAACATATTATTCAATTTCTGTCATTGTAATTTTTCTATCTTAAATAGCTTTAGTCCAGCTACATCTACATCTCTGATTATTCAGATTGTTACGAAAGTGTTTCCTCTCTTGTAAGTATTTTTTTCACAGTTTTGTATTGTGTGTTTACCCTGAAAACCTTCTAACTATTCCTTAGGTAATTAGATAAGATTACCTCAGTATTTCACAATATTCTTTTTACGTCTCCATATTTAGTAGGGATACAGCAAATTCAAATATTGCATTATTTAGTTAACTAAGACAATTGGAAAGTTTTACGGGAGACTGCTGCATATAATTTATCTTGTATGCATTAGAGATTTGTGCTAAATTCTTAGCTTTCTATTAGTATAAAGTCTTCATTAATACTGCAAGTGATAATGGCTAGCTTTGGAAGCAGTACTTAATGCTCTCATTTTCAAATAGTCATTTTCATCAGAAGAGAAGTATGAGCCTTATTAAAACAACCTCAGTTTCTGATATCCTTAAAATCAGCTTTCAGTGTCCTCACCATGAAGGAGGTTCATTACAACTGACTATGGAAATTCTGCATAGTATTACAGTTCCATATATGGCATGGCTCACAAAAGAAATAATCCTATTTTATTTTAATATTTTTCACTGAAAGGGAACAACATATCATGGAGAGGCAGCCAGTTTAAAGAATATGAGACAGTGATAAAAATATATATAAATTATTTGTTTCATATGCACTAACTATATGAGTTTTGTGGAAGGGTAGCAAGAAGAGAGAAATTGGGTGTGGGGGAGAAAGAGGGAGATTAAAAGAAGGGGGGGGAAACACTACATACAAAAAATAATTAGTAAATAAGGCCCTCCCCCCAAAAAAGAACCTCAAATACTCTCGTATTTGTCCTTTGTGTTTTGTAACTGTGTATGATTTTCTCATTTTGAGATTGCTTCTGTTAAGGATTTGGCCAATTTCATACTGTTGGCATTACTTCAGCTTCCAGTACTGGAGTATCATTAAGTTGGCTACTATTAGCCCCATGATACATGTGGATATTTTTTCCTTCTGATGCCTTTCTCATTTAAAAAAAGAGAGATTTCTACATCAGAATAGCACAGAGGAAGGTGCAATTTGAGGATACGCAGCATAGCGAAAGAGAAGCATTAAGCAATATGTGGAGGACTGGAGATAATCTGGTCAAGAGCATTTTCTCTGAAACAGCAGTAAGCCTTTATTAAGCAATAAAAATAGGGCCAGTAGAAAAATCTCTGCCAGCCAAAATCCAGATGACCCTGATTTTATACCGATATCCTAATCCTATTTCTTTTTTAGTTTTACAGATTTCAGCAGTGATATTTGTTTCTTGTGGAGAGCAGGTTTAATTAATTGACTTCCAGAGCTGGTCACTGCTCCAAAACAGACTAATGCAGACGATAGAGAGAGAGCCACCATCTCAGAAGCTAGGCAGGAGATGTTTGCACATATATTTCTTGATTTTTTAACTTGTCCCATGTGACTTAGTCATTGTCAGAAACCTGGGAATCATAAAAGGCACATATAAGATGAATCAGACATCTATTTTCTTTTTATGATTTAGATTTCATTCTGTTATGTCTCTTCTGTCACTAGCACAATTATTTTTAGATAATTAAAAACTACCAGGAAGAAATAAAGACTTTGGGGTTCCAGGCATATTTTCTCATAGCTTTTTATTTTTATAAATATAGTTTTGGTTTTCAAACAATTTTCAAGTAACTTTAGTTTAAGGCCCACTACTACAATGGACATTAACAACACCCCTACAGATTTCTTGCCCTACTTAAAATTACTTTACTTCATGTTCTGTACAGTATTCTGTGAAACTGATATAATGCTGTTTCACAGAATACTTTGTTGAAAGTCCATTCTCAGTTCCATTTTTAATCTCTGGTTCAGGTTCTCAGTTGGTGTACACTGGAATAGCTCCATTGAGTCAATGGTGAGGGCTGATTTAGCACTGGGTGAGGATTTGGTCCCATATTTTCGGAGGTCAAGGAAGTCAGAGCTGCACTATGGGATGAACTTGACCCAGTTTATCCAAACAGCCACAGAGCAAATATGCTGCCAATTGAAGAATACTATGCCCTTCTGTTTCAGAGCCATAATGTTGTCAAAGAAAAATCTGGTACAGTTTTATAAGCTTGGTATTGTGGTCAGAGAACCCTTGCAATTCTACTGTTGACACAATGGGTAAGTTAAGGACTAAGCAGTGTTTGAACGGTGCTGGCAACAGGGATAATGGTATTCTCCAACCTGTGTCTTTGTCTTCATACAGTATTTTAGCTTTTGTTGGCCTCAAACCTCATTCAACTCTCTGGACTTGGATCTCTTTCAGGCTAGACTGTGTCTGAATCCAGACCAAACACAGATGATTTGCAATGAGTTGTAATGCTACATATTTCTTTTATCCCTCCTCCCACTATAATTCCTAAATGTTAAGAACTTTCAAAGAGAAAAATCACTTACTCCCAAGGTGAATGAAACTTTTAATTTTTGTTTGCTCGATGTGAAGTGATATAATCCTTCAGCACATTACATGGTTGTCCTATGGCATTAAGGTATTAGAACTAATGAAAAGATGCAGTTATTACAAACTGTCCAGATTTCATGGTGTGTCTTTTAATAGCAGAAAGGGATTTTCTCATGATTAAAAAGGAAAATGGGTGGCAAAATCAGGAAGAAATTCTTGTTACATAGGATGATCCTCTGGACGCCTAATTGCTAAAAAACAAAGAGGAGGTAAATGTTCTAGATGTTTACAGGTTGAACATTCCATAAGTATCTTTTAAATAAGAGCTTTTGCACTCTTGAGGTAGCCAATTGCTGAAGCATCACAGCCATTTGTGCTGCCTCATTTTCCCCTGGGATTGACACTCACAACAGGATAATTCTTATCCTGATATAAGTGTCACAGTAGGGACTCAGTGTAATTTGCTGATATGATATCAAAAATAGCATTTTATAGTAATTATATTTGCACTTGTAATATTTCACAAGAAGAAATAATACAGTTAAAATTGGACTTTTTAAAAAAACTCAGTAATTCCCCCCCCTTTTATGAAACACCAATGAGGCAGACTTACTTGATAGGTTTTTTAAAACATGTATTCAATGTGTAATGCATTTATTAACCAAACCCTTTACCCAAAGTTAAAAAATGCATTGTAAATAAATATTATAATGTTTTACTCATGGTGCATTTTCCAAGTTGTATGCACCGATAGTGCAAATTGGTCATCTTTGGAGTTACCCAAGGAATACATTTGGTTCTCTGTTCCTATCACACTCTATGTAAGAAACAGCAAAGAAAAACATTTGACTTTCTGATCTGTTTCACTTTATACAATTATAGAACTTGGGTAGTATGTCAGTGAAAAAATTTTCTGGCATAAAGGTAACTACAAAATTTCTGTGATTTATGCAATCTACTTAGTGAAACTCATTATTTGCAGCTCTTCAGATTATCTGAAGACATAACTGCTGATGCGTTCCAGGTTTGATATAAAATACATCAGAGGAAGCGAGATCATCAGTTGGTGTAAATCGGTGTAGCTCCATTGATTTAAATTGAGCTCTGCTGATTTTACACTAGCTGACAAGTGTTCATTTGGGTTATAAGAAACAAAGAAGGTAAGTCTGTCTGGCTGCAACGTCTTTTCTACAGCTTGAAGAAAGCCTTTGCATTGCCACCCTTTAAAATGCATAGTAATGCATTTTAATATGTTTCTATCAAAGGGTTCTGTATGCAAAAGAAACAAATTGTGCCCTAGCAGGAAATACCCAGGAAGGATATGGAAACACTCTCTATTATTTATATGATGTTTACATGAACCCTACTATTTTAGCCTTAAAGAACTGGAGAATCACCCATCAAACCCAATTCTAAACAAGTACATATATGCCAAATGTTAAAAACATATAGGGTCAGATCTTGAGCTGTTGTAAACTTATGTAGCTCCATTGACTTAAGGGTAGTCAATGGAACAATATTGACTTATAGCCACTGAGAATCTGTCCCATAGCATTCAAACCAGCCAGCGTAAGCCTTCATGATTCTTGGCCCATGAAAGCTTCCTGGGTTTCACATCTTGAAGATGGCTACTTTTTATTCTGAGGTGGATGATGTCCCTTTCTAGATTTTCCATTGTTTCCCCATTCTGACCAGGCCAATTTCAGACACTGGAGAGTAAATAAGATGGTAGCTTGTCAACTAGGAAAACTTTAAAAGGAACCACTGCTTGAAGATACTCTCCCTGGCTGACCATTCTCTTTTGAAGATGAGAAAGGGAGTCATTTTGGCCCAGAGATTTATCCTCCAGCTTGCTTTTGTTAAAAAAACCAAAACAAAGCAAAGACCTAAATAAAAGGGCAGCAAAAGGGAGGAAATGGCCTCTCCACATACACATGTACTCCTCCTCTGCCTTCTGCCACTTGCACTACCCAAATGGCTGCAGATTTTGCTGCTGGACAGGGTCCTTTTGTTTTTAATATGAGCCAAAGCCTCCTTTAAATGAAGTCTAATCAGAGGTTAAAGTAAACCGGTACGGGCTGGTACAGAGTACCGGTAGAAAAAGGTGCAGCAGCATACCGGCAAATAAGTGGAGCATCCAGTACTGGCTTACTTTCACCTCTTTTGACTGCATAACAAACAGTCTAACCTCAAAGCTAATAAAGGCTTGGAAAGGGAAAACTCACTGTCACGTTTGTTTGTTTCTTCTCTCTCTCCCTCTCCAGGCTGCCGATGCGGCTAGGCTCCGCGTTCCCCTGACTCCCACACTCAGCACGGGCTGCAGCCGCTTCCTTCTAGCTTGCAGGGGGACTGGCTGAGGGAGAAGCCTTCCCAGGATGCCTGACGCCTGCATAAGAACAGTTTAAACTCAGCTGTTCACCACGCGGTTCACTGCGGGATTAGGAGCCATTTTTGGCATGCTTGTTAATTTCACGCACAGTTGGGGGATGGCGGAGGGAGGCCAAGGTGGGGCAGTTCTTTTCTGCCCCATGGATGGAGGGATCTCCAATGGTAATACACAAAATAATACAATAGGCATTTGGCTGCACATCTTAAATCCAGAGCTAATAAAAGCCAGTGGAAGGGGAAAACTCACTGTCACATCGATTTCTCTCCTCCCACCTCCTCCAGCCAGGCTGCCGACACGGCTAGGCTCCACATTCCTCCAACCCCCCAACTCAGCAGGGGCTGCAGATGCTCCCCTCTAGCTTGTAGCAGCGAGCAGGGGGACTGGCTGAGGGAGAAGCCTTCCCAGATAGCCTGCTGTGTTCATAGGAACAGTTTAAACTCAGCTGTTCACTTCGTGGTTCAGCCCGCAGGATTAGTGGCCATTTCTGGCATCCTTTTTAATTTCACTCACAGTTGTTGTGGGCCGTGGGGGTGTGTGACCAAAGCAGGGCAGTTCTTTTCTGCTCCCTGGATGAGGCGATTTCCAGTAGTACAATACACAAAAAATACAATCAAAATCAGGAACCATTTCCAAATTTAAATCTATTCCCTTCCCTCCCCATCAGAGGATCATGGTTGTGATGTCCAAACTGCTTGCAGATCCTCTTTGAAATGTTACTGTTAAAAAAAAAAATGGAGAACATGGTAGGAAGATGTGTCCTGATGATTGGAGTTTATTTTGGGCAAGGCAAGGGAATTTTGCTAAAACAACTAAAGATTCACAGGGAAAGCAAAGAGCCCGATAGACAAAACCACAAAGGGATTGGAGGGGAAAACTGGATATTCAGGGAAATTATTGTGCCTCCTTTGAAAGAAATAGTAGTTTTCATTCCACCTTCTTTATATATTGAATTAAACACCTGAAATGCCCTTAGGACATAGGGGCTCAGATCTCTTTTTCAGGGCCGGCTCTGGTCATCAGCGCAGGAAGCATGTGCCTGGGGCGGCACTCTGTAAGGAGCGGCATTCCGGCCAATCTTAGGGCAGCGTTCCTCCGGCTGTGCCACCCTTTTTTATCTTAGGACGGCAAAAAAGTTAGAGCTGGCCCTGCTCTTTCTGTTTTGTCGGTGTTCTGCAGAGTACGGAGGCTGAAATTGAGTGGGCCCTGTACCGGTAAGAGCTGTATTTTACTTTCATCCCTGAGTCTAATCGATATATTGCATTTGTGAGTGTTCTTATATTGGACTAAATTGCACATAGAAAAAGATATAGTACACTTGAATATCATTTTCATTTTGCCATTGAACTATATTAGGGACCCTTTACGCAGTCAGACAAATGCTTCCCATTACTTTATGCTCAAAGGCAACATTGAAAGTGACCTGGAACAGGCAGAAAGAGACTTTTTCCTCCTAACATGATATGAAAGTTTTATCGTATTAGGAATTTTCTGTCATGGCAAATTAGTATCAGGTCATATTAACATTCATTTTTACTAACATACAATGAAATGTGCTAACGTGACTACACTTTAGTATTGTATAGGGGAAAAGCAAAGACTGATATGCTATTAATATGATGCAATATAAATATTGGAATACCTCTGTCTTATGATGGGTGGGAAGAAGTTGTTGGTTTTTGGTTTTTTAATTTTACTAGACCAAGAAGTCAGCTTTTTCCCCATGAATGGGTCCCAGCTTATCACTCTGGGCAGTAAGTCCACGTTTTTTAAAAGTGACACTAATTTTTGGGTGCCCAACTTGAGCATCTTGGGCCTGACATTTAGAAGTGCTGACTACCCACATTTCCGGTTGAAATCATTGGGAGCTGCAGATGCTCAGCACTTCTGAAAATCAACCCAAAGCTGCTCCAAGTTGGTTATTCAGAATCTGAGGCAACCAGAGCCAGTGTTCACTTCTGAAAATTTTGGCCTAGCAGCCAAATTTTAAAAATTAATCTTCCAATATTGAGCCCACAATCAGTGGTGCAAGTAGGGCAGTCCAGTCTGGTCTGCCATACAGTAAGATATTTATAGCCAGGACTCTGTACCGAAAAGACACAGGAGGAGCACTATGTGGGTCCCCCTGGACGGGCTGGTGGTGTGGAAGGGCTGGGGGCAGTACAGCCACGCTGGAGGGGCTGCCAGCATGGGGCCGCCCAGTGGCCCCATGTTCTGCTCCTTTCGCCACTGTGGTTCCAGAGAGCCCTGCCGTTCAGACATGACTGGCACAGTGGGAGGAGGACAGAGCCCTTCCCCCACAGGTAATGTGGGATGGATCATGGGGAGAGTGCGGGGGCCCCTGGCTGGGGGCAGGGCATGGAGGACTCATGTGGGAAGGTCACGTGTCCCCCCCCTTTACCTGGTGTCCTCCCCTTTGTGTCCCTCCCATGAGTGCAGCATACCGATAAGAAATGAATTCTACTTGCACCACTGCTCACGGGTAACTGTGTACCGAATTCAATGGTCACAAATAATTACAGGCACAAAAGATGGAATGTAAAATTCTGTATGATTCCATATACAATATTACTGTCATCTTGAGCCTAAATATGATGAGAGCAACTTTTGTTGCAAGATTTCAGCCTCAGTCAAAGTAGGATTGAAAAATAAACCTCTTCTAATCTTGGTTTCAAACAGAAACCGAAACTAGATGGGTAGGTTTGAATCCTGAGATTCAAATCTGAACCATCTCTGATTCCAAAATTCCAAGGGCTTTAGATTGTGTGTTTTTGTTTTAGCCCATCCCTAATATGCCTGGAAGCTTTTGTTTAAAACAAAGGGAAAATTAGAAACCTGTATAAATTCCCCAAATATGCAATATCTTTTTTTTAAATTACAAATGCAATTAGATTAAAAAATTGAAAATCAGTTCGCCCTGTACTCACCGGACAAATCCTATGTGTAGGACTCTGTTTTCCTTTCGAAAGTTGATGTCAGATGCGTAAAACTGGAGCACAGATAATTTTCCAGTCCTTAGGGAAAATATATACAGGCATACAGATCCAAATCATCAGCTCTGCATGAATGGGTGGGCTGAATGCAGAGTAGCTCCATATGAGGCGGTAAAAAGGTGAGGAGAAATCTTTCCTCACGTGGTTGTTTGTGAAACTGTTGCTGCTTAGGAAGACCTGAGGATTCAGTAGCTACTATTGGCCTAATTATTCCCATTGCAGAGGATGAGGGCGAAGGATGGGAGGAAGCACAGGCAGCATATCCTCTGTCCCTGTCCCATGCTATTCTCACTTCCCATGTAGTGCTGCGGGGAGATCCTGAGGAGGTGTGTGCCTAATTGTTTTGAGAGGAAATCCCCGGCACAAAATTATACATACCCAGTTTTCCTGGTGGAACCGTTCTAGTTCTATAGTCAATGAGGAAAGGGCAGGATTTTGTCCATATTGTTTATTATTTTGGGTTTTTAACCATGTTGAAAAGTGCATTGTTGTTGTTTATCATTGCTATTGTAGTTGTGACTAGAGGTCCCATTCATAGGTTAGGACTAAGCTCTGCACGCACATATAATGGAAGATGATGGGCCCAACCAAAAGGTTTTACAATCTGAAATTCTTGATCTGCAATGATCAAAACCTTGGCTTTGGCCCTGGATACATACACAAGCAAATCTTCTCAGAACAGGTCTAGCAGAAAACAAGCTGGAAGGATGAAATGGGAATGGCCCTCTGAAAACCATACTGTAAGCTGAAATATACCAGACTCTCTGAGACAAGAAAAAGAAACATAAGAAAAAATTCCATGTGACTATGGGAAGTATACTGGAAACCTCTGTTGGTTTAATCAAGTAGAATCAATAAAAACTGAAGCAGATTCAAGGCCCTGGCCTCTTAGTTCCAGTACAGTCCCCAGGAGGTTTAGAGGCTTGTCATCAGAATGGCCTTGATTAAAGCAGTAGCACATCTATCTATAGATTACTGCTCTCCATCATTAATATTATGTTATCTTTCTCTTCAGACTGATTTTTAATTTTTATGTTTTGTAATTATAAATGATTTACAGGGACATTCATTTCACGACCTGTCCAGAATCATTAAATTCACCTAGGTTGAATAACCTGATATTCACCTGGAATTAACCAAATCAGTGACATTATCTTGCAGAATTTTAAGCTGCTTTAGAAGTACAGAGCTCACACTTTTCTCTCTTGACTATATTATCTAATGAAAAAAATATTTTAATTGATAAAAGAGGTAATTAGCCACGTCTAAAAGGTGCACACTAATTACAGAATGCTGTATATCTTATATGTCTGGTTTCAGCAAAGGTTTCCTGTATGATAACTGTTTCCAAACAGTGTATTCAGTGATTTGAAATATTATTAGGAGATTAACTTTCCATACTAAAGGCTAAACTAATACTTATTGTACAGATTATAACAGTGAGTGGGCCTCAGAAGCTGTGGAAGCCATTATTTTTCTGGCTGTGAAGCACTAAACTATGAAGACAGTAGGACAGTGCAGGGTAACTAGCTCTGTCTAGCTCAAAGGCTTGTCTCTTTGACCAGCAGAAATTGGTCCAGTAAGAGATATTACCTCACCCACCTTGTCTGTATATATTTTGGGAAATTTGCAGGACACCAAGAGTTTTAAGGCAGTCCCTAAAATGTTAGAGAAAAGTATGTTAGTCTCCTGTGCCTCTTATTGCCAACTAGGGTGTCCAGGTGTCCAGTCTTCTACTGGAAAGTCCCGTCAAAAAGGTGACCTGACAGTGTCTGGTCAGATGTACTGACTAGTGCCAAAAGTCCACTTACTGGAGGTGTCGGGGAGGCACTGGGTCATCAATCCGTACCAGCCCCTGCTCAGCCAGGACTACCTCCTACCTAAATCTGCAGGCAGCACACTGCCTGTCAAGCTGCAGATCTAGAGGAAGCCCAGCTTGGGGCAGGCAGGGAGGTGAAGAGGATCAGCCAAGGAGGAAGGAGGTTGGAGGAGAGGAGCAAGTGTGGGCAGGGACTTGGGGAAAGATGCAGAGAGGGTCAAGGCCTTGCAGGAAGAGGTGGAGCAGGGGCAGCACCTTGGGGTGGGAAGAAGTGAGATGGGGGCAAGCCTTCGGGGGAAGAGATGGGATGTGGGGAGGATCCAGTTTTCGGAAAGTTGGCAACCCTACCGCCATCAAGACAAGACAAACCAAACCAGTGGGGGCTGAAGCATAAGATGTGTTCTGTGCTGGATTGTCCCTTTAGAATCATGCATAGTCTGCTCTATTTTCAACAATATTGTACTTATTTGGAAACTTGGCTGACATTTTATTTAGATGCACATAACCAGGATATATTGTATTTTCTTAGTGTTGTTTATTGCAAAGCCTATAAAATTGTCCAAATATATTTTCTTAAAGATTTTATTGATTTTTATGGCACATTTTAAGAGACAGGTTACAGTACTGTACTGTGGTATGTAAAATAAAGGGTATTGTGTGGTGAAAAGATCTGCATTCATTTTACTAAGTCATAGAGAGCACATTCGTATCACTTTCTATATAAAAATTAAACTGCAAAGCGTTTAGTTCGGTAATTAAAGGATTAGTTATTTCACAAGGTAGCCTATACAAGTTGGTGTGATTCTCTTGGCTAGAAGGGTCTGGAATCAGTAAATTGTAATGCACTCTGACAACTTGTGGTAGTCTGTACCCCTTTTTAACTGAGTGTGGAGACAGAGAATCAGCTGGATGGATGTGTGTAGGATTCTATGGTGGTCAGACTGCTCTTAAGATCTCTTGCTCTTTCGAAGCCCTTTACTCTATTTAAATAAAGTTAAGCATTTTATTGCTTGTGTTTCCTAAACATACAACATCTCCAGCTCTGAAAAATATCAACTTCTGAACACAATTCAATTAACTACTGGAAAGAGTGGAGCTACGCCAGCTGAGTGTCTGTCCCCAAGAGATCTGTTAGAGCCCTCTCTGCCAGAAACAAAGAAATGCTTTAATTTTCCTTAATTTTCTTCCAGAATCTTGTACTTTCTAATTCCTCCCAATAGAGATTTCATTTTTCAGAGCTCTCACCTGCATAGCACATGGGCTTAGTGTACAGTAAGTAATTCTTTTGATCTAATAGCTGTCTGATAATATCCCTCTAAATAACCATCACATATTCTGGACAGATAATGGATTAGTCTTAAATTGAGCCATGAGCATCTCCAGAACACTTCAAATTATTGCTGTTTCTGTTTGTTTTATAATTGCTGTTTATAAATTTAACCTGTGGTCTATAGTATTTCACTCCAGTAGCCTTTCTGCTTGCATACAGTTTTTAACAAGGGAGATGTTGTAACTTTGTATTTTGTATCTAGCATTTAAAAAGTGTGGTCTTAATAGTGAAATTTGTATTTCCTTCTAGTAATGCATCCTAGTTTCTTGATTGCTTTATTCCTTGCAGCTAAACAATAATGTGACTTGTTCAATGTGATTGTTTTATTATTACGAGATATTTATAAAAAATATATGCTGGTTGAATTGGCCAAATTATTTACAATTAGTTGCTGCCATTGCGTTCCTTTGGAAAGTCTTCTGTTACTTCCAAATTTAATATAGAAATTTCAAGCATCTTCTCTAGAGGTTTATCTGGTCCTTCCATTCATCTGTGGGCTGGGTTCTTTTCTAGATTACCCTGCACAAGTCATCCTTTCTAGACTTGCATCCTCTTTTTAACAAAGATTTATTGGTTACCTTAGCAATGAGTAATTGATCTGACTTTATTATTTGTGGTATTAATCTAGGCTTACTTTTCTGTGAGTTTCATTGTAAATCTTATCTGCTAAATAATCAGCCCAAGCCGTCACTTTTACTGTATAAATGGTAAAAAGCCATATTCCACATATACTGATCCCTGTGGGTATCCCTGCAATAACTTCTTTCCTGCTCTAAATTGTTCTTTATGCACTCAGCTTCCAACGTAGAACTTTGGGAAGTGTTTCTGAATACCTCCATATAAGATCTCCCCTTTGTCTATCCTGACAGTAATATCCTTAGAGAATTTCTCCTTCTGGTATGTTTGAGATCCCTAATTGAATCACTAGTACGCTTGCTTAAAGTGTTCCCCCATTTGGTCTCCTAAAGCAGTTTTTTATGCTTTCCATATGTATGTTTTCAGTTTCCCTGGGCTTTTTCTTAACTAATGGCATTATGATGGTCTCTTTCTTGTCTTAAGGGATGTCTCTTGAACTATGTGAACTTGTAAAATGTTAAGTGAAAACTTCTCTAAGTTTCCATTTATTTTTCCTCTCTTGGATATATGACGTCTGGTCTCAGTGCTTTCTTAGGGCACAGTTATGAGCTGTTCTACACCCCTGTGTAGAAAAGGGGAATAAATCACCCCTTCCTCTCCTATTGGTGCTGCTTCAAGGCTGCTACTCCCTCTCCCATGCACAGCTGAGCTGATGGGGATGGGCAAGCAAATTACAGTAGGAAAAGATCTGGCACAGTTTACTTCCCGCTTGGAGTGACACAGCTTCCCACTGCCCCATAGTTTGTCACTGTGCAATCTGCCCTAGCTTAATTTTTAAATAGTAACTGGATCCTGATGAAGCAAAATACTTAAACACATGCCTGACTTTAAATGTGTGAGTAGTCAGTGGGACTGGGACGGGGCTACAAAGTTATGCATATATTTAAGTATCTTGCTGAATTAGGATTCCTGTCAGATAATTTAGGCTCAAAATTTAGCTTTTATTGAAAGAAAAAGATTCTTAATATTGATGTTTCCATTTTTCATTACAAATGTTAATGGAAACAGCTTTTTGTTTGGATTTAAACATTCCTCTTTAGCTTTTGCAAGCTAAATAGCTTTGTCTGGCTATGTCAGAAAAAGGACAGGAGACACTGGATGTGGTCTAATTAGGCCACAACTGTATTCTTAAATGTTTGGGAGCACCTGCCAAATACAAATGTACAATGCAGGTAATTCCATAGTCATTTCAATATATACATGGGGAGCTTCCGTCTGACGTGGGCTGCTGCTGCATCAGTCAATCCCTGGCTCTCTAGCCCTTAAAGGGGGGTACAGGTTTTCCAGCAAGCCAGAAAGTGGTCCCCACTGCTTAATGTGCAGTGAGGCCATTGTGCTGTTGCTTGAAAACAAGGCCAGATCTACACTACAGACCTAACTATTTTGCTCAGGAGTGTGAAAAATCCACACCCTTGAGCTAAGTAATTATGCTGACCTAAACCCTGTGTAGACAGAGCTATGTCAATGGGAGAATTTCTCCCATCAGCATGGCTTCTGCCTCTCAGGGAGGTGGATTAAATACTCTGATGGAAGAAGCTCTCCCATCGGTATGGTAGTGTCTGAGTTAGACAAATGAGATCAAAACCATCCCTTGTGTAACTCCACTGGTTTCAGTGGTGTTACACCATGGATGAATTTGACCTATTCACTTTCATTCATTAGCAAAGGGTAAGAAAGAGGGTCAGATTCACAAATCTCTCAAAGCCACATAATTTGTGCTTCTAAAGTGGCCTTTAAATAGGCAGTGGAGAACTTTTCCTGTGTAAGGGAACTCTCCATCACATCCTGTGCCTGGTGCCTTCCAACTAAAGAACAGGAAGTTGTTGAGAATGTTCTGGGGATGGTGCACAGGCAGGACCCAAAGGGGAGGAAGTGTGATGGATTGGAGCCCAATTCTCTGCCATTATAATGTGTCTGAGGGAATATAACCAGTGTTGTACAGGAGAGCAGCTCTTGTGCAACCCTACCTTGCACCAGGGCACGGTGGCTAAGTACCAGGGAGCTACAACTAGCTCCCTGCAGCCCCTCCATCTACTGCATGAGTGGAATTAATTACAGGTATGGAATCTGCCCCAGAGAATTAGGGCCTAATGAGAACCAGGCCCTTTATGTCTTACCCTTCACGGGGAGGGCAATGCATAGCTACAGTAGTGCAGGGAAGGAACTGTGCCCCAGAAATTCCCAATTTCTTTCTTGGTTCCTCCTTATGATCCCCGGGGGATGAAATGGCCTTGGCTACCTGCTCTCTACCACCCTGCGTGGGGGTGGAAGTAGTACAGTAACTCTGCACAGCCCTCAGTAATGCATGGGAAGCAGTTCAGAGCAGTCAAGGGGGAGATGTCTCTGCTAGTTCCTGTTTCCATCTCAGATCTTCCACTCTCATTTTAAAAAAGTCAGTTTTTGATTCTTTGTCATTGTCTGGTGTATACTTTTAAAAACCTTAACCTGTGAGTTGAGAGCTTTGCTACAGTATATGATTCATATCTGATTATTTTTAATTAATTTGTTTCACTTTTATTTTCTTTAACACTTCATCAAATCCTTCACTTCTTATACTCTGGGGATGGTTTCAAAAGCATTTTGTTTATCATACATATTGTTCCATAGAGCTGTGTTGGGCCATGCTGGCTTCTGTTGTCATTTTGACACTGATTTACTGGAATGAACTTATATTAAAAAATCTCGTACTGTTCTTTAAATGGCTCCCACTCCCCATTAAGATTTTTCAGCAATGGTCATTTCTCATTAATTTTCTCCAATCTGTTTTGCAAACCTATCACAATGATTTCTGGTGTGGAAGCAAAGAAAAAATGCTAAGGAATATCAGACATTTTGGAAGCCCTACTAGCTCACCTCTTTTAAATTAACAATTGTACCTATTATACATTTTTCCACCCAATTTTAACTCAGCTTTTTTTTTCTTTTAAAAAAAAATTCTGCTGGTTAGGAAAAGGCAAACTGGATCAAGGAATATCATACTTCTTAAAAATGGGCTTAGGAGTGGGTTTTTCAAAAGCTTTCAATGGGCCCTGTGCTCCTCAGTCACTTAGGCATTTTTGAAAGTGGATCTTTGATCTTCTTTATTGGCATTTTGAGGGAATTCTCATTAGCTCCCAATATGGCTGCATCTTCCTTCTTTCCCCTTCCAATATGCTCCCATTTCTATTAGAGAAAGAGGGAAACTAGCTCCGGATCTAGGTTTTTTTACAGGCCTCTGTAAATCCAAATGGCCCTCTCTAAACAGTCTTTCATTCTGCTCCACTCCACTCCAAACCAAACCAAACCAAACCAAATGGCAAGGATTTGTTTTCTCATCTCTGTCACTCTTTAAAATGCTACTGTACTGAGCCTAGTACCTTCCTCCTCTACAGCAGCTGAAAAGACCTTAGAGCAATTTGGTCTTTCTTCTTAGCTTACAGGAATTTTACTTTTCTTTTTAAAACAAACAAGTGTTTTAAGTAAGTAAAGACACTGATCTTCCATTGGTGTAAGCTGGTGTAGCTCCATTGATTTCAGAAGACTTATGCCAGTTTATACTCGCTGAGGATCTGCAATATGGCATTCCAATCTGTGCGGGAAAGATAGGGAAACTTCTTCGTGGGTGGGACTTGTAGGCGGTTATGATGTGGGAATTTTAGGCAGCAACTAAAACTACTTCTAAAAATGGGTTCCAGAAACTTGGTTCAGGTTGGTATCTTCAAAATTTGAAGGAGGAACACAGCGATCGACACCAACCAGCATACGTAGTGTAAATAGCGGGTATGGCACTAATATGGAATATCTGTCTTATACAGACTAGATCTGCATAATAGGTCTACAAGCAGAGCAGAATACAAAGGGTGAAATTCACTCCATCTGCATAAAGCCCAAATTTTCAGGTTGGAATGCAGATGGGTTGGATACAGGAAATCTACCTCACTGCTTCCAGTACTGCTTCTGCTGCCTGGAAGACCACCTACTCTCTGTCTGTCTGCTATTCCAACCCATATGCCCCTCTGCCAGTTACACTGGATATTGGGGACCCTAATGGTTCCCTCCTCTGGCCTGTCCCTAGTGCAAGTTCCATGCCAGCCTGTGAGGGATTAGTACAGGAACCCGTTTCACAGCATATAAACGGTGCATACCAGTTCTGTCTGTCCATTTCATGTGCAGACCTCACACAGGGCTTATGTAGTACTGAAGGCCAGTCCTGGCCACTGTACTGAGATTTGGTGGTGTGGCTGAATTATTTTATTACTTTCTCAACACATTGAATTTTTATACTTTAACCTTAAAGGCACAGTAGGTGAAATGTATTCTTTTCCTAATGGCATTGTGATGATCACACATGTACATACACACAGAGTACTCGTTGTTGTGGAAATCACACACACACACACACACACACACACACACTACGGCTTCTCTAAACTATGCCATTGATATAATGAGGGAATAGCTGCCTGGGCAATGCCTCGTGCATAACAGGGTTCCCCCTAACGGCACAGAGCTGATGGAGCAGCCCTCCTGTGTAGCTCCAGCACAGGAGTGTTTCCTGTGTATGCCGGGAGAGGGAGAAGTGTGGGGAATGGGAAAGTGTAGGGTTGCTCTGGCAATATGAGGTTGCTATAACATAGAGCAGCCTCTGGGGCTGCTCTGAGTTGCACCACGGGCCAGGTAGGTCTCCAGAATTAGGAGGGTGCAAACGTAGAATAAAGCTGCCTGTGCTCCTCCCTACCCCCGGCCTGTGTTATCTGGCTGGATTGCAAGGTGACAAATTAGCCCACAGTGTGCAGCACTTTTCCACCTAAATTTCAGCATTCCTTTTCATTAAAAACATAGAGACTGACTGTCAGAGGAGCTAAGTGCCCTGAAGCCCTTGGGAGCCCAGCATCTCTGAAAATCAGGTGTGCTGTCAAGATAAAGTGTTTAGACATACTCCAGTATATCTTTGTTAGAAGACCTGCAGTCTTCTTTGTGCAGCATGTACAGCGTGTATATATAAGAGCATTCTTAAGTACCCAGAAATGCAAAAGTATATTTTTAGTTATATTCTGAGGAGCATGCAACAAAAATAGCCTATGTCAAATACTGTTTGTATATTATTTCCTAATGTGTCCAATGCATTTATTTTTTATGTGAGCACATTGATATGTCACATCTTGCAAAATGTAAAAACATTCTTTTTAAAAAGATCTGTTTCATCTGCCTCTAGGTGTTCAGAATTTAGATGCTGGGTTGCATCCTGGACTCTCCATCGTTTTGTTGGTGACTGAACGATGTAATTCTTAGGTGCACTAAAAGAAAGAGCTTGATGATTCTCACTTGTTTAGTTAAACATACCTGTTATCAAATCCAGCCTCCCTGAACAGGCAACTCCTGCTCTCCTTTCTTTCTCTTAGCCCTCAACAGGGAGTGCTAATCAAATTGCCATCAGAGATCAGTACAAGGGTCCATCTATTCTGATATTCTGTAACCAACAATGGCCAATGCCAGATGAAACAGCTAAGGAATAATTTACCTAGAGGAGAAGTTTCTTCTTAACCCCAGACAAATGAGCCAGTGCATCTGCTCCAGGAGCACGGGGAAGGGGCACCACAATAACAAAGTGAATGGTGGGTCATTGCTGAATTTTATCTTACAGTGTTAATAAGCAAAAACAATGAAGAATTAAAGAAGGCAGCCTAAGGTTACTGTTATGAAAACCTAAGTATTAAATTGGTCACATATATTAAAGCCCAAGAAATGAAAGTCCTTTTGATTTATAGGTATAGTCATTAAACCAGAACTTTTTGGTGTATGGTAAGTAACCTTTAGCTGTATCTCAGATCACAGAGTGTGGCATGCCATACTGTAGATAACCACACCGTTTCGTTGACTTATTTTGACAGCTTACATCCAGTCACTTTCAGTGATTTGTAAAACTGTTGTTTCTCCTTCATGAACCTTACATTCTTTTCAGCTCTGTTTGCTGGGTTTTTCACATAAAAGACAAGGAGAAGCGAATAGGGACCTCATTCTCATTTACATATATGTGAAGGCTCATTATGCTGGCAGAGTGGTGTAACTGGCCTTTGTGTAAATTAATGTCAGGCCTTAGGTCTGTATGCAGGCAGCCATAGAGGTACTTCTTATGAACTTCCCATGATGTAAATTTGTTGTATGATTTTTTTTTTGTTCCTTACCAGATATTTTCTGTTTCACAAATTGCCATTATAACGTTATCTTACTTTCATGGCAGAGCATATCTGAATGAGTCAATTATTACTGACAGCTTTCTTAAATTAGTGTGTCTGTGAATTCCCGATCCATTTAATATTTTGCTTTTGCTTTCCATATTTTAGGCACCTTTGTTCTGTATCTGAAAGATAGAAAGCTGATAGTTATTTTATATTTATATTTCAAGGCTGTTTAATGGTTAATGAGGCTGAATACTTCGTAAAAGCTTCGGAACACTCAGACTGGTTAATATTTCATGATTGTCGACAAAGACAACTTTATTGATCTTTGAAGTCATCTGCCAAACAAGACAAGGAACTGGATTTTGGCCAGTCTGATTTGACTGGCTTCTTAAATAATTTTTGGACCACAAGCACCTTTTAAAATGATTTGTTTCCAGTTGACTGAAGTAGAATTTGGAGGCAGTATTTCACTGTGTGTGTTGTATATTCTGCATTGCTCTGCATGCTTTGGGTTGTTTTTCATTTTTATCACATTTGTATATGCTGCATACATATATTATAAAGGGATACAGATACTGATACTTGTTTGTGAAATTGCAACCAGGATCGTGGTCAGCTTTGGGAGCAGAGCCTTGCCTTACATATGTTCCTGACTAGTTAAACTTCAGTGTAGTTCTTTATTAGGTATATTTGATGTTGATATAGTGTCTCACAACCCAAAGGACACACAGGTGTTTTGAAACTTTGGTGGTGCTTTGGGCATGTAATTCATCCACTTTTAAGCTGGAGGATTGCAGCTACGCAAAAATATTACTACTTTGTAGAAAATTGAGCATATGGGTAAGTTCAGTAGCAAGTTCACTTAAGGACCCAATAAATCAACTCCTAGTTCCTTATGTTGGTTTGAAAGGTTCTATTTTAGTTACCAAGTCAATTCATAGCCTTTGTTATGACCATAAAACCAGAGCCAGATTAACTCTCCTGTGAGCCTGGAGCTATAAGATTTTGTGGGGCCTCTGTACGAGTCATCTTCTTCATTTTAAACAAAATTATCACAATTATGGCATTGAGGCTATTAACTCTGTACTAAACTTGGCTTTTAATTAACATAAAGCCATTCTGTGGTTACATTTCAATCTTAAAACATGTAGCATATAGTTAAGAAATAGGCTATTTTGAATTAACTTACCTTAGAACAGCTGTTACATTAGTTTCTTTCTGGGAGGGAGTTTGGGAGTGGGAGGTGACTCCAGGCTGGAGCAGAGTGTTAGGGTTCAGGAGAGGGTGAAGGGTGGGGTGCGGACTCTGGGAAGGTGTTTGGTGCAGGAGGGGATTCTGACCTGGAGCAGGAAGTTGGTGGTGCAGGAAGGGGTACGAGGTGCAGGCTCCGGCTGGGAAGTGCTTACCACAGGTGGCTTCCAGCTGGTGGTGTAGTAGGGCTTAGGCTGCCTGCCATGGGCCCAGGCTGCTCCCAGAAGTGGCTGGCTGCTGGCACGTCTCTGTGGGGACGGTGATGGGATGGGCGACGCACATGAAACCACATCCCCTTTCCTCCCACCGAGGGCTGCAGAGACGTACCAGCAGCCGGCCGCTTCCAGGAGCAGTGTGTGGCCACAGCATGCAGGCAGCCTGCCTGAGCCCTGCTGCGCTGGGGCCCCTCTAAGCCAGGGGTCTGGGCTGCAGCTCCTAAAGCCCCTAGATTAATCCAGCCATGCATAAAACTTCACTGTTCCAAGAAGGCTTCTTTGGCTACTTCCCATTAGCAGTGAGACAGAGATTCCAAATAGTGCATCTTATAACATAAATTGGTGACTCGCCAGTTATGCAGCCAGTGATACCTAGAGGCCAAACCATCCTTTAACAAGCTGGGCAGAAAAAGCTGGGTTAAGGATATGGGGGCTAATTCCTCACTCTGAGAAAAGTAACCTGGGGTTTTAGTGTCCACACTGAATAGAAAAGTGCACACAAGAAACTGTGTGGGACGGAATTTATCTACCTCAGAGGATGAAGGGTTGAGTCAAACCTGATGTTTAGACCACTGAGTAATCCCCTTAGGCACAATGTATCATATTCTACAACAATGAATGAACCATGGCGACAATATCAGTATGTATCTTGCATAGAGTTCACTATAAAGAGTTTGTTGTAAAGTAACATACTTTTAATCAACAAAACTCTAAGCCTACTGCATAGAAGGTGATCCATCTTTCTCTTTATGTATAGGGATTGGAATACTGTCATTTCACTATTTTTATTTTTTCCATTTAATCTTCATTGCTTAAAACTATATTTTTGTAGATGACAATTTAGAACAGATATGATACTTCAGGAAACTTAATTTCTTCTGCTGTAGCTTTTCAATATTATCAAACTGGGAAGCTTTGGGATTTCCTAAACGCACCAGTTCTGTGTTGTTAACCAAGAAAAAAAACTGGAGGCAGAGAAAAAGAAAAAATATCTAGGAAACGGTGAGTGGAATAAGGAAAGATTTTGATGTGATGAAGTTTTAATTTGGAAAGTGACAGTATGGAGTTAGAAGCCTTTGATTTTTTTCCCCAGAGTGTATAGCACCTGTCTAGTCACTATCGTCTCTCATTCCTACTTTCCCATGAAATTCACTTGTGGTTCGCTTATGAGGTCCTCCTTATGGTCTTGAAATGTATTATCTCTTCATTATCATCACATGAAAGATTCAGGAAATTTGAGAGATGCAATTGTATTGTACCTTTTCACTTGATGAATTCTAGGATAGCATTTCTTTCTTTCTCTTGTGTCTTGGCATCAGGAGTCCATGTGAGATGGAGTGGAAGCAAAGAACATCAGCTCAACTGAATCTAAAATATATGGCGTAAGGCAGGGAGGGAGGGTGCTTGTCATTGCAGTCAGTAATCTCTTGGCCTTTGGCATTCCCATATAAATCTTGCAGTTGATGTAATACTAAAATAAAGTTGTTTGTCTTCTTATTGAAACATAAAATGTGCTGTCTTTTTGCCCAACAGAACCAGGATATGCAAGTTCTGAGAAACCCATCCTGCATGGGGTTAAACATTAATATCTGGAATTGTTTTTGTTTAATTTTCTAGGTATTGTGGGCTTGGTACCAATACATTAACCTCTTCAATAGTAGGATTCGTGGTGACCACTAGATGTTAATTTCATGGGCCCATCAAATTTCCTCAGAATCCACTGGATGCTTTAGGAGTGGAGAAGATAGGCCGATCCAGTGTGCACTACTGACCACCTTTATTTCTACCTAAATCTCATCAGAAACCAGCTGGTACATGACAACATCCTTATTGATGGCTGTTTCTTAGACAGTCCAGTACTGGAAATGTTTGAGAGAGTACCATGTGCTACTAGAATATCAACTCATGTCTTTGTAACACCAACCACAAAAACACCAATAAGCCTACCAGATAATTTTAAGAGATGTCTTCAGAAGCTGCAGTAATGTCTTTACCTTTCTTTCCACCTTGATCATATGTACTTTTGTTTTAAGGACTGTCCATCTATATTCATGTCAACAAATTGTTTCCCATTTAATCGATGAAAGATTTCTATGATAGATACCAAAGTTTCTATCGTTACAATGAAATGTTGAACATACTTCTAATGCCACTGTTGCCTAATGGTCAGATTCAATACCATGCCTCTGGCTTTATATAGCTATATTGGAATTAAAATTACTTGTTTGTTTCACATGCAATAAAAAACTCTTGTAAACAAATCAGAACTTCAGTCACTATATACCACTATCACCAGCCGAACTTGTCAAACTTAAAAATTGCCATTTACCTCAAGTAACTGATTAGTCTATGCTAGAAGCGCTACAACAGTGCAGCTATGCAACTGTACTGTGTCTGATGCTCTCAGCTTGCACACACACGTATGCACAATCACAAACCAGTACATTAAACTTCACTGTGGGAATGCTAATAACTGATTTAGTTTAGATTGCTCTAAAGTTTATCATATTTTTAACAATTGCACTCAATACTGGGCTTAAAGTAAATAAAATGCCATGGTTTCTGAGAAACTTCAACTACCATTAGCACCTCATTTGCAGTCAACAGCTTTGGCTCTCCCACCCATCTCTGCACAAGACACTGAAACGGTTTTTGACTATCTAAGACCACATTGATAATTTGATTTAGAAGCACAAACTGAATAGGTGGAGCAAAATTAAGATGGTGTTCGCTGGTGATGGAAACCTCTAAGCATTTGAGTGCAAGTCCTCTGTTCCCGCCATATGTCAGACCAGCCCTGGAGCTAAGATTGCCCTTTGCCCCTTCCACTATAGGCATTACCAGTTTGCTCCTTATTGTCTGACTGACTGGCTAAGGAATGTTGGATCCATTGGTAGAAGTTACTTGCATGTAATAATGGCACCAATCCCATTCAGTGAATTGGCAAGCAAGGGACTACTGTAAGTAGATTTGTCATTCAAATAGACCGCCCGTTCATTGTACTTTAGCTTCACTGAAATGGAGATTCCTGACCTGAATCTGCTCTAACTTATTTCAGTGTAAATCAGGACAAATTCCATAGAAGTTAATAGAATTACACTGGTCTGAGTACAGAATCAGGACCTGAGGGGACACAAGATTGTTCCTATTCTGGCTTCTCACTGTCCTGTTATTCTACTACTAGTTTATATAAACAGGTAGAAGCTAAAGCCTCAATATTGCTTTCTTTATAGTAACTGGAAGAGGGGAGTTTTGCCATTGACTTTATTAGGAGCAAGGTTAGCTTCTGCATTGCAAATAGTAAAGCATTAGGCAACCATTTTAATATCACTATGTAAATGTAATTAGATCAGTATGTGCAGTATTTTACTTTTCCTCAGGGAGTTACATACAGTACCTTGACTGGAAGAGGTGACAGATTTAACCTGATTGAATCATTAAATGGAAATATATGTCAATGAACATTAGCCACTTAGTTCATTTAATAAATTCTAATAATTAAAACTGCATGTACAATAATAAAGACTATTCCAGAATTCTAAAAGGATAAAAATGCATCCTTGATGTATTATGGCATGGCAATAATGAAAACATTTAGTTAATGGAGGATCTGTGTAATAAAAGTGACCATACAGAACCTGCAGGTGGAAATATACAAACACATTTCCCAAAAGAATTTCACCACTTCACAATTCATTATGAAAATCTGCAATAACTGACAAGATAGGCACAAAATGGATTTTCATGTTGCTGGGATGAATTATGGCTCCCAGCAATTAATGTTTTTAGTCACATTAAGCAGATAAATAATGCTATCTGACATTACAGTATTTCACATTACACTAAAATTTTGTAACATTTGCTCATAATTGAACTTGAAATATGTTACCTAGAAAAAATATGTTATCTCTGGAACAGTCAAACCCCATTAGAAACCTTAGGCTTGAAAAATCACAATGTTAACAGTTATATCCCCTAGCAAAGGTTTGCTTTCCTTAAATAGTGTTAAATTTAAACCCAGAAGCTCTAGTCTCTTTTAAAACTATTCTTTCTTAGTGCATTGAGGTTGAAAGGAGGATTTAGTACACAAAATGTACTCTGTATTAGTGAGCCTTGGTAAGTGTAACTTAAAAGAACTGCAGAAAGAAGAGAAACCTGTAGAATGAAATTGTAGGCTTTCTAAATATTTTTTAAATATTTTGTAAAGCAAAATGTAAATATGCATGGTCACGTTAAGGTTATTCACTAATATTGATTAGCTAATTATTTTTATCTAGTTTTAATGAGGTGATGAATTTTCTCTACAAATGGACATATTAAAATCTATTTAGCATTTTCATTTATTTGATTTAAATCTTTCTGTAAAATTTCATAGGCCTAAGCTTACAGGCATACTCATGTGAGTAATCTCATTGCCTTCAATGGAGCCTACTTTTATATTTGAATATTACATATATAATTAGAAATTCAGAAGATGCAGAGCTGCAGAATTATGTCCTGTTTGAGTCTGATCTTAGTGCTCTCAAATATCCAAACAATATACAGGAGAAACTTCATTTGCTTGTCAAAACTTGCATGCAGCATTGTATGAACAGAATATGGTATATTCAGCAGTGTCATGTTTGGATGAAAACATTGATGCCTCATGTTTCACCCCCCAGCCTCCATTTGAGCTTGGGTTTTGTTTTTGTTTTTTTAAAAAGAGCATTTTGAATGAAACATGTAGGAGATGCAGTAGAATTGGCATGTGCTATCTGTGTGTAGGAAGCATTCCAATATTTTTTTAAATTAATCTCAGTATGAAACCACTATTCAAGATGAACACTCCCAGAGACCTGAAGTATTCAGTAATGTGGCTACAGAGTCAAATAATAAACTAAACACTGCAGAGAAATCCTGATTCTGTGCCAAGATACAGTTTTATTGTTTCACAGATAACATTGCATGGAAGCATCATTTTGCTCTTTCAGCACCCATGAGTCAGAGACAAAAGTGTTGCTTGTGGTGTATCACATTTTGGTTTGCATTTTAGTGTAAGTAGGGGTTTTAGCAGACATTTTAGGCAATATCTTAGTAAGGCAGAAACCAAGAAGCTGCAGCATGTTATCAAGATTATCTATACCAGCTGAAACTAGATGGAATCTAGTTTGAATTGAAATAGAGGATGACCTAAAGTGCACTTGTTTTCTGAAAAGTGACTCTGTAAAAATGACATTGTTTATGGAAGAAGTGGTTCTGGGGTTGCCTTTTCAGCAATTTCTAGAACAAATCTTCTCAGTTTACAAAAAACAAAAGGAACCAACCAAACAGAAAAAACACACATGATTTGTCAGAGATAAAAGCTGTTTTTTTTCTAGCTAGCTCACCGTATTATTACCAGTGTACTGTATGACTGTGCAAGGCAGATTACACCCCGCCCCCCGTGATATCCGTGCATGCCTTGTATACCTTGGAGTTGCATGGTTATGAAGAAAGAATTTGAGCCTACAGTTGGAACTTAGCTGACAATTCTGTTGACTGATCATGCATAAATCAGAACAGACTCCAGCTCAGTCTCCCATCGCTGCATTGACTCTGCATTGCCAACTGGAGTAAAAAGGAACACAACTTTTCTCTGTTGTTTTAACTCTGTAGCTATAATTCAGAATATGCACAGGGAGAGAAATTCAACCTCATGTAGGGGAGCAGAACAAGGCCTATTCACCATTGAGTAAACAGGTGCCATTTTCACAGTCACTATTAGTCACTTTCCAAAGTAGAAATGTATTTCTAGGGATTCTTTCCCTCTAGCCTAGATTATCACTTTTTAATTTTTTAGCTGGCCTTGAAATTAGTTTGCATCCAAAAATAATATCCACAAATGTGGACTCACCAGCAGAATGACCCTGCTCAGTGTTTAAAATGGGGGTTCTCAAGCTTTTTTTCAAAACATGGAGCACACATCCTAGAGAGAATGTCTTGTGGATGCCTCTCCTGACATTCACGCATGTGCAGATATATTCCCTGCCACTGGTGATCCAATTAGAGCCTACTGGTAACTACAGCAACTGTTTACATGGAGCATAACTAACATATTTTTAGCTTCCTTTAGTGGGATTTATCAGATGGAAACAAGATGGAACCATGGCATGTGCCCAGCCAGCTCTCTGTGGGCCACCAGCAAGTGCTTCATGGACTAGCTATGGTCCAGAGGGAGCTATTGTTTAAAAGCTTGCTGTTGGTTCCTGTCTTTACTCCCCACCTCCCGCATGACTCCTCTATTAACATTTCTGCACCTTCATAGTATCAAAAAGAAAGTCATGGTTTGATTGTGCACGTTGTCAATCCAGTACAGGGGCTAAAAACCCCACACACATGTATATAAAAAAAGAACGGCTCATATTATACAGTAAAAAATGCAGCCCTATGGAAGGTTTACTGTTCTGTAGGAAAACCATCCACCTATGTTACAACTTGGTGATATAAAAGTGTGTGTATACAAATCACCACTTTAAACCACATGCATCCCTGATGCAGCACAGAGAACAGAAGGCCCATAATCTCAACAAGGGTCCAAAGGGTAAATTGTTCATTTCCTTTCCACATAACATGAATAAGTCAGCAAAGGCCCTACATAGTAAAAGTAGAGTGTGTCGCTCGTACAAAGTGTGGGATGAGTTGGAAAAAAGTTCCATGTACCATAATCCTTCTCAGGAAACAGCATAAGCAACAGTCCACCAACCATCCCATACTATCTCTTCTGTTAATAGCAGTAATTGTCAGCATGGTCTCTATTGCTCTCATCAAAGAACAACCATGAGGTGACAGCCAGCATGAAAGATGTGCTGCTTCTGATTAGTGAAAGGGAACTGGGGGCAGTGATTCATTGTAGGTGTTGCACTCAAATGGTTAAGATCCATAGGGCTGGTGCACATGCTTGTATTTCAAAAGGTCTTATTCATTCAGCACCTCTGGACCCAACCAGGAGGAAAAACTACAGCATGGAGGAAAAAAAGGCGATGGCTCTTATCAGGTAAGATCTGTCCTTTACCTGGGAAAGGGAGAATAGGGTTCTAAATTCTTAGTTTTTTTTTTTTTTTAAAAAAACACACTAAATTTAGTATCTGTTTAAACATTTGATAAGTTTCTTCCTGATCAAAACTGCATTTCCCTACAGGAAAAACAAAGGTATTTAAAGAAAATACAAAAAACTTCTAATGAACCTAAGAACTAAGTCTTAAAAATTCATTCCCAAAATGATACTGCAATCTATTCAGAATAGTTTTTAAAATAAAATTGTACTGACTAGCTCTTGCATTTAATGGTGCAGAGTTAGAGGCTATTTCTACCCCGTTTCTGAGGTAATAAGCTGCTTTGTTAAAAACATATTGGTGCAAGTTATTCAGCCAGAAAAAAACAGTGACTTCATTAACGTGGTGAGAAACTGAACAGTCTATGGCACACTGAGTTGTAAAAAATATCATAGTTCATCATGGTTTTTTGTGAGATCTTCCCCATAATTGGTAGCTTGGCTGCCAACAAACATGTTCCAGTTCTCTAGAATCTCCTCTTTGGTTAACTTTTGATCCTGGAAAAAAAAAGTCTCTATTAGAACATTTTAAATACCAGGTAAAAGAAACATCCGTACAGGTTTCCGAGAAGCTCAGTAGGAGAAAATTCTCCACAGAGGCTGCAGACAGTGGGTGAAATGGTGACCCCTAGTGGAAGTCTGTGGCATAGCTCCCATTGAGTTCACTAAGGTCTGCATTCCACTCAAAGTATTTCATAATTACCTGATTCCTACACAGAAATTTCAGAAGTAGGAGTGTGCCGCTCGTCTACTTGTGCAACCTCCCCTATGTTTTTAACTTTTCCCTTTTTTGATTATTAATATGAAAAATATTTTGTCTGCTTGTTTTTGGTGGTGATGATGATCACCTGCATTTAACAACTGAAGTGAAATCCTTCTAAATTCAGCTCTGAATAAGGGAGTCTTGATCTTCCAAACTCCAGCCATGGAGCATTAGCAGAGCTGGAGGGAGGGGAACAGTCCTGCTGAGCAATGGCTCCTATCCAGGTGCAGCTGAACTATTAGTCCCCTTTCATAGTGGACACAGAAGGGATGGGCCAGACCTTAAGCTGCAAATTGGTCCTTTCTTATAGTCTTCTATTTTTCATCTCTCTCCTGTTTATCTCTTAGTTCAGTTTAATACATAAATGTCTATGCCCATTTCAAAAGAGAAGAATCTCTGTTAGAATTTTTGGGTGTAGGGACATCGATTGGAAAGCTCTCTAACACTAGGTCAGCCAATGGGCCTACCTGAGTTCATACTTACTTTATCAGCTATTCCTTTTGGTTTCTAACTTTCATCAACTCAAATTTTTATTTTGTTGCAGTAAGGCACTAGCAAAACCATTTTTATCATCTTCAGTTCTACTCAGACTGTACTAATAAGAAAAGTCATTTAAGAATCATCTCTTGCTGGCTGACACTATGTAAAGGGAACCACTTAAACTCTTAATATAACATTTATGAAATATACCAGAGCAATGAGTACCTTATCTACGTCTGATTCATAGACTAAGTGCCTGGCTTCAGCATGTGCATGATCATAGTCTTGTGGGAGAATCCATTGCCGAATCTCCTCTTTATCCATCTTCCCATCCTTGTTTATATCCCGAAAATCTGAAAACTGCTCACGTTCAGTAATTACCCAGTCAGGTTCTGGTCCACCTTCCTCATGTGCAAACATATCAGCTGGAGGGGAAACAAAGGTTTCAAAGTCCTATTTAGCTTGCAAATGATGCACAAAATGAAGGCAGGCTAGTAGTAGAAGTATCATGGTACTAGCTTGCACAGCGATATTGTATGTTGTGTGGTGCAGGGCATAGGTGGAAAAGGAGTGGGCACATGTATATGCACCTTGCTAAGCTCAAATGGCTTCACCATTGCGAGTTTTAGCCATTCTCATAGCACCCTTTTAGGATGCCAGTGCAATGCCACTTAAGTTAATGGGCAGGCCCAGGTGTACCTGAAAAGCAAATGGGCCCCAAATGTCTTCAGCCAGTGATTTTTTTTACCCAGGTTACAAGCATGGGGTGACATACAGCTCTTTTTCAGGATCCTCTCTTAAACCACACTTTCAAGATGAGCTCAGATGTGCTGCGGAAGGGGGAGAAGACCCACAGCAGCATTGCATCTTGTCCCTGCGAGCAAGTGTCTTTGTCGATAACATCAGAATCCAACCAGAGAGTCGGTGAGGGAATAGAAGGCTCAGAGAAACTTAAGGAAACAAAAATCTGCTAAATGGAACTGGATGGCTTTTGTCCTGCTTTTATGGAAGTCTCTGTGCAAGAGAAATACAGCTGAGTAGATACATTCCTTTTTTAACCCTGATCTACTGAACAGACTGCAGTAAACTCTGCTGGAAGGTAAGGGGCTGCGCTATACTAGGAAAGAATTAGAAGAGATGTGGTGGACGTACATGAGAGAGGTACCTATTGTGCAGAAACCACACCTTATGGACCTGATACAGCCCACTCATCAGCGATCTCATCAGTGGGCTAGGGAAACGACTTGTGATAGAGTGGATGATCAGTTCTGTTGCTCATTGCCCTGGTCCTCCCATCAGTACTCGCACACCAATCAACTTCCCCTCTCAGTGAGGCTCATTCTTCCACCCTGCCCATCCGCCACCATTGTCCTGTTTAAAACTGAAACCTATTTTGTGGCCTCTGCTTGCAGCCCAATATGGTTTGGGTGGTCAAGATTGTCCACACGTTCCTAGGTCACAGTAAGCTTGAGGCCAGCTCCACCCATGGGAGGTGCAGGTGCAATGGTGTTGAGGATTTGGTCCAAAATTAGCAATAAAAGACCATATGCATGTACTGTACTAGGTTGGATTCTCCACTGCCATAAGCAGGCATAACTCCCATAACATTAATGGAACTGCATATGCCCATTTTAGAGGGAATTTGGCACATTGTTGTTGGCTGCAGAGGGACAGCAGGGAAGGGGCAGGGGAGCTCAGGGACCGCACAGGATGGGCCCGCCCTTGCTCTAAACAATGACTACAGTACGTCATACCTACATTCTGTCTAGGTGTTGTAACACCATTGGGAGTTTTGCCCACCCCTGGTTTAGAGCAAAAAATTGCTACTCTACTTAGTCTAATCAAAGTACATACGATAATTTAAGCACAGATTTTCCCAACTGTTGAAGAAAACTTCAAGGACCACACAGTGTTACTCTTTATTTTATTTTTTAATAAGTGCAAGCACACAAGAGTTACATTGTTTATTTGAAGCAACTGACACGTCCCGTCAATTTGATTTTATCATCTTTGCCAATGTGAGGTGGTCGTGACAAGAACATTCAATGCTCCTATCTATAGAAGACAAGAGGAGCCAGCATTCACATGGTAACGAATGTTGACAACTACCTTGTAATTATATGTAGGTAGTGCCACTGAATAAACTTAAATTACTGGGGAAATTATGCTGCTCTGTTATTTCAGTCATACAAAAGCATTCACATCTAAAGGCTAAATATAATTTCAAGGAATAGAACCCCCTGCCATTAATTAAGGTGTGGATATTGTTCCTGATTGTATGTGCTGAAGTAATCTTTACAGTAGCATTAGAAACAGAAAGATTTTATCTGAGTTTGGTCCAATGCTTTTATGGTGCGACTTTCCTGATTAAAAAAATAAATCACAAAGGGGCAGAATGAGACGCTAGCTTCAGTGTCAGCATGACATTTCACAGGCGTTAACACATACATCCTGTACTGCTGAATCCCAGTCTTAGGCTGCCACTGTGCCTTCCTGCCTCTAAGAGTAAGAGAGCAGGCAGAAACCTAGTGTGCCTGAAGTTTGACCAAAATAAATTGCAGGAACAGATCTGCAGTTTACATTTCCCATTCTGCTCCTTTTGTGCCTCTAGAGTGGTGCACAGCTAACCTTTAATTCAGGTATTTCACAACTTTTGAGTGCTTGCCTTTGCAAACTTCATGTCCTGGTAACACTTTATTTTTAATGCAAGTTCTTAAGTTTAAAAAAACGTAAAAAATTAAAAAACAAAAATTCCACTCTGTGGAACCATACTAAAACCCCCACATGTATCATCAGCAGGGTTGGGATCTTCAGAGCTACACCACTGTCCTCTCTTTCAGCTAACAGACTAAGTGGTAGTAGTGCTGTGATGTGATTAAAAAAATTAACTGATTAATCGCATGATTAATCACACTGTTAAAATAAGAGCATACCATTTATTTAAATATTTTTGGATGTTTTCCAGATTTTCAAATATATTGATTTCAGTTCAGTGTTCAGTTTATATTTATTTTTATTACAAATATTTGCACTATAAAAAACAAAAATAGTAATTTTCAGCTTACCTCATACAAGTACTGTAGTGCAATCTCTTTATAGTGGAAGTTGAACTTACAAATGTAGAATTATGTTCAAAAAATAGCTGCACTCAAAAATAAAACAATGTAAAACTTCAGAGCCTACAAGTCCATTCTGTCCTACTTCTTGTTCAGCTAGTTGCTCAGACAAACAATTTTGTTTACATTTGCAGGAGATAATGCTGCCCGCTTTTTGTTTACAATGTCACCCTGAAAGTGAGACCAGGTGTTCGCCTGGCACTGTTGTAGTCGGTGTCACAAGATATTTATATGCCAGATGCACTAAAGATTTGTATGTCCCTTCATGCTTCGACCACCATTCAAGAGGACATGCGTCCATCCTAATGATGGGTTCCACTTGATAATGATCCAAAGCAATGCGAACCAACGCATGTTTACTTTCATTATCTGAGTCAGATGCCACCAGCAGAAGGTTGATTTTCTCTTTTGGTGGTTGGCTTCTGTAGTTTCCGCGTTGGAGTGTTGCTCTTTTAAGACTCTGAATGCATGCTCCACACCTCATCCCTCTCAGATTTTGGAAGGCACTTCAGATTCTTAAACCTTGCATCAAGTGCTGTAGCTATCTTTGGAAATCTCACATTGGTACCTTCTTTGCATTTTCTCAAATCTGAAGGGAAACTGTTCTTAAAACAACAACATGTGCTGACTGGGCCGTCACCCAAGACTGATATAATATGAAATATATGGCCGAATGCGGGTGAAACAGCAAACCACATACCATTCTCCCCCGAGAAGTCAGTCAAAAATTTAATTAACATTTTTTTTTTTAACGAGCGTCATCAGCATGGAAGCTTGTCCTGTGGAATGGTGGCCAAAGCATGAAGGGACATACAAATCTTTAGCACATCTGGCACGTAAATACCTTGCAATCCCAGCTACAAAAGTGCCATGCAAACACCTGTTCTCACTTTTGGGTGGCATTGTAAATAAGAAGTGGGAAATATCTCCTGTAAATGCAAATAAATGTGTTTGTCTTGGCTGGACAAGAAGTAGGACTAAGTGGACTTGTATACTCAAAAGTTTTACACTGTTTTGAGAGTATAGTTATGTAAAAAACAAAATCTACATTTGTTAGTTGCATTTTCAGGATAAAGAGATTGCACTAAGGTACTTGTTTGAGGTGAATTGAAAAATATTATTTCTTTTGTTTGTTATTTTATCACAAATATTTGCACTGTAAAAATGATAAATTGCAACACAAAATACAAAATGTACAGTGCTCAATTGAAATCAATATATTTGAAAATGTAAAAAAAAATCCATAAATATTTAATACATTTCAATTGGTATTCTATTGCTTAACAGTGCAATTAAAACTGTGATCAATCATGATTTATTTTTTAATCACTACTAATCTTTTTGAGTTAATCACGTGACTTAACTGCAGTTAATTGACAGCCCTAATTTGTAGCAGTAGAGGGCTGTTATCTTATATGGACCAGCCACTAGAAAGGACGGAGAGGCCCATTTTGTCAGTGGGTTTCACAGCTATTTGCTAGACAGCAAAGGAATGATGAGACTCAGAAATAAAGGGTTCAGTTCTGGGTTCTGTAAGGGAGAGTTCTCTAACAGCTATACTCTCTTCTGCCCCAATCTCTCCCTGTCTTTTTCTGCTCCTAGCCCCTACACAGTTTCTGCCCATTTCCCTGCTGCCAGTCCCCAACCCCCACTCCTGGCCCTCCCCAGCTCCTACTCGTGTCCCTTCCCTGTCTCCTTCCTCGGCTTCTACCTCTTACACAGGCTTGCCAGTACTCCCTACCTCCAACAATCCCCAACTTCTTTGTATCCTTCCCCCTCCAGTTCCTCTGCCCCCCGCACCCTGCTCCACACACACACACTTTTCCATCCCTGGCTCCTGTCTCACTGAGCATTTTGTTCTTATACCACCCCTATATCCTGCCCCATCTCTGCTCCTGCTACAGTCCACTTCCCTGCCCAATGTCAACCCCTCCTCCGCCTATGCACTCCGCCTCCTCCCCATCGCGGTCCCTCTGCACTGGAGGCAGGCTCTTCCATGCTGCCTGGATTCCATTGGGGAAGCACTGACATCACAGCAGGGAGCACTGGCCATTGGGAGGAGCAACCTATCCCCAGCTCAGCCCCTGCAGCCCATGGATGAAGCATGGTCACTCACTATGGGGACGGCACCTGAGTGGACCTGTGTGAGGATGAAGCATGGCCAACGCAGATGGAATCTTCAGATAATTTAGTTGCCATTTGCTAAGAAGCCTGAGCATATGTGAACTGTGATTTTTTTCAGAGACTTGTAATTTGGCCATATTTTCACAGGTGCTGCAAAAGGCACATCCCTGATGAGAGAGTGACGCTTTCCACCCCATCCTTACCAAATTTCAAGTCTTCACTCGAAAACATGGAAGGACCAGAGCTCCACAAGGAAACAGTTGTGAAAAAAAAATTAACATGGGAAAGATAACATTTTTCTCTAACCTTTTTCTTGGAAATGGCTGAACCATTTTAGCTGACTTCCCGGGGAGAGGTGGGGAATGGCGGGGATGACTTTTAGGCAGACATAGGCCATGGAAAAAAATCAGCCCCCACCATTTAAGTTTTCCAAAGTTATAAGAAACTAAAAACAGAGTCTTATAATGGAAAGCTTTGGTCAACCTCTTTTATAGATGACACTACATGCCTAAAATTGAAAGAAACTTTTTGGTTTTCTTTGTTTAAAATGACTGAGTACGGGCACAGAGGTGCTCTTTGTGATAAAATTGTTGACTTAGATTTGAGGAGATGGACTGATGGAGTGGAGATTTCTAAAGTACTTTTGCTAAATGTTAAGGAGAGTCAACTCCATTCCAGCACTTACCAATATACTCGTCTTGATCCACAAAACCATCCTCATTTTTGTCTATGTCCTCCAATGTTTCCTGGAAAACATTTTTTTTTTTGGTCAAAATGATCAAGAAATAAACATAGATTCCAATAGCTGTCTTTATTACTAGGTGCTACTTCTCAAAGTTATCAGAACTGAAATCCTAAGGGAAATCCTGAGTTATTGTACCATGTTTGGCTGTCCTCACTGCCCTTTTGGAAGATTTCACATTTGGTAGATGGCCTGCTCTAGTACTCCTAGTGCACAGAAATGTTGACACTGGCCAATGTGAGTTTTGTATTCTAAGGAATACCCACTTCTCCTGTCAGAGTGAAGAAATTCCATGCATATGAATGGATTTGGCCACTTTGCTACTGAACTATCTAGGTGGTACCAATCACTCTCGTATCTAGACACAAACTCCTAGTTTTAAGGAAGGACGTGTCTATATGCAAAGTTGCACCAACACATCTAAATCTGATTCTATACACAACTCCTGCTATTCCAGTGAAAGTTTGTACTATGGATACTTTTATTCCTTGTTTTTTTGTTTTTTTTTACTCTAGTTAAACTGAAATAGACTTGCAGTGAAATTAATAAATAAGAGTTCTATGTGCAGACCAGCCCTAAAAGAAGTGAATTCCACTTTCCTTTCTGTTCCTGAGTTGGGTACTATTTATGTGCATGCCTGTTTTTAAAATCCTGCACTGAAAGTTTAGGGAACTGCATTAAGGCTCATCAGAGGAATAAAAAAAAAGGGAATGCAATTGGATTTACTCTACTTACTAAGACAACAATGTCTTTCATATGCTCAAACTCCTCCGGGTGAAGAAAGGCAGTGAACTCCTCACGCGTGGCAGCTGAATCTCCATCCAGATCTGCAGTTTTGAATCGCCTTTCATCCCTGGGCAGCATTTTTTTAAAACTGTGTTGATCAGTCGCATCTTGAAATTCTTCCGGATTTTCTAGAAATTAATTAGACAATCTCAGAAGTGTCTCTCTCTGAAAATATTGCTGCATTGTCGTCATACACTGCAATGATAGTGTATAGAGAAACCTGCTGAAATACTTAGATCCTGTAGATTCTAAAATTACAATAGTTTGTTGTCAGGATGGCTGCTAACTTGTCAGGATTTCCCTTATGAAATCTTATATTCATGGCCAGCCAATGAAGTGTGTTTGTGATCATAGGGTTTGTGCTTATGATTGACTGGCTTAGTTTAGTAGTAATTCTGATCTACTGGTGGGCAAATGGAATTTATCATAAACTAAGAAATTAAGAGTCTCTTAAGGTCCTCGAACAACCAGTGTCATTCAGATCCACTTTACCTACGTATCTGCTGAGTCTTGTATGGAGCTTTAGACTGTTGCTGTGTAGGGCGGATGAAGTAGTTAAGAATCTGTATCCCAGCTTGTAGGACAGAGATGTTTGTTCTGTTTTTTTGACACTATCTTCTAGCATAGAATATACAGGATTTAGAGAAGTAGATTCCTCTGTTTAGCAGGGTATAGTGCTGCCACCTTTGCCCCTTCCAGCTGAAAGTGCGCCTTTATAGTGTTTAGGGCCCAATTCAAACTCCATAGTAGTCATTCTGCATCAATCTGTTGACCCAGAAGCTTTTATCGCTCACTCTTTCTCTCTTAAGTCTGTGTCACAGAAGAGTTGTCAGTGCATATTTTTGCAAGAAAGTTTTGATCTGATAATATTTTTCAATGATGGGAATTGGTTCCTGTTACTCTATGCTTATGACTGTGAGAAATCCTTATGTCTGGGCCAAGCAGCTTCTGGACTGTGATAAGCACAAAATTAACTGTGTCCTTGTGTTCCTGCACGAAGTGATTTCTTGCCCACGTCTGATTGTGTAAGGATTCCACTGGTCTTTTTAAGGTTATTAACGATGTGTGAGCAGTTTAGAAGCGCTCACTTATCTTTTTTGGTATTTTTTTTAAAAAGAAAAACATTATCTAGTATTTCTAAAAAGAAACCATAAAAATATTTTATATTGCAATTCTCAGCCATGCAGCATCACAGTGATGAATGCAGTATAAAATGCCTGGCTAGATGAAACTGCTGATTGGCCTGCAAAAAATCTTTACATCTCCAATTCCTGCATCACGAATAAGGCTACGATTTGGTCATGGAAATCATGGAATCCGTGACTTCCGCAGACCTCCTGACTTCAGTCCGCAGTGGCTGTGAGCTGCAGAGTACCCCCACATCCTGTGGGAGCTGTGGGGAACCCCTGCCCCCCAGCGTGGTGGGGGCTCCAGAGCTTCACAGTGGCTGGAGGGGATCCCCTGCAGCTCCCCAGTCCCCGCTGCCATTGGGAGAGTCCTCTGGCACTCCTCCATCCCTGTGGGTGGCGGGGAACCCCCAACAGCTCCCCAGCCACTGCCACCAAGGGAATCTCCTGGAGTTCCCCAGCCGCAGCGAGTGGGATGAGGGATGCTCTGCAGCTTCTCAGCTGCCGCAGACAAGTCCCCATGGGTTATGGGGATCCTCAGACCACTCCAGCCACCATGGATGCAGGGGTCCCCTACAGCTCCCCTGCCTGGAGGGGGGAATCCCCCAGAGCTCCCCAGTCCCAGAGCATGGGGGATCCCCCACAGCTCCCCAGCTGCCACAGGCAGGGTTCTCTCCCAGCCACTGGGCAGGAGCAACAGCTTCCAGCCACAACAGGGCAGGGTGCTGGATCCTCCTCCCTCCCCATTTTGTCATGTACATTTTTAGTAAAATGAGGGACAGGTCACGGCTTCTGTGAATGTGTGTGTATTGCCCGTGACCCGTCTGTGACTTTTACTAAAAACATCCATGACAAAATCGTAGGCATAATCATGAAGGATTCAGCTGTTCCTTCTCCTGTTCTCCTTTCAGAGCCATCCAGTCTTCTTCCTCCATGCATATTTGTTAGAGTTGCCGGATGTTCTACTTTTGGTTTTCAGGGAAGTCTCTTGTACCAATTTTTTGAAGCAACGATTCTGTGGGCACTTGAATAGAACTTTCTTGTCTTCCCCACAGCTTCTGCCTGACCAGATGGCTGCTGTGCTAAGCATGAGTTTGAAAGCACCTGCCTATGTCACCATTTTTACCCATACTTTTGCTTTCTGTCTCTCAAATCTGGATTTGAGTAGAGACCTCAAAAATTCAGTGGAAGACTCCAGCCTGAAACTTTCCATTTCTTTCTACTACTGGCAGTTTCTTCTGGCACAAGGCACAGAGCTCTCATAAAACATATTCAGTGAATAGCACATTGGGGTCTGCCAATCCTCTCTCCCCCAACATGCAACTAGGAGCTACCTTGTAATTGTCAAATTCTCACATTAAAGTATTTTGTGAGTTTGGTTTAATGTGACCTGAAAAACTGTGTTCCAGTGTTTAGTATAGTGAAGCAATTTTCACTGTTCAATCTGATCTGCTCAATTTGTCCAGTTTTAGAAACAACAAAACTGAAGAGAATAGGGAGATCTGGTTTCAGAAACTGGCAGACTCACTAATGTTTATCTAGGGCTACCTCTCTCCTAGGAACCCAAAAATTATTTTTGTTGAAAACAATGAGATTTAAACTCAGTGGTGTGAAACGAATGAGAATTATAGAAAAATAGTATCACTAAACGAATTAAAAATCTTGAAAAACAATTTCAAAACAAAGGCATTAATAGACATTTGATTTTTAAATGACTACTTTGGGAAATGGTTTTGTGAATTTGAATTGTGCACTAAAACAAGATCAAGATATATCTGCCACTCTCCAAAGCCTGGCTCTAACACAGGGTGAAATCTGTGTGCAGAAAGTCAGCACAAGGCTGGGCACATCCTGAATCTTGCTTACACCCTCAAAATGGGATCAAAGTGGCGCATAAGAATTGTGCTGACCCTCTGCACAGACATGAATTTCATCCAGTCATGCAGAGCAGTGTGAGGTGGCCTTTGAGTTTGTAGGAGGCCTTTTCCTCCTGAATGAAAGTCAGCATGTTGACATATACTTCAATCAATACTTTCCTTCAAGTGCTTTGGATCGCTCTCTGATTACAACTTGCCCTAACTAAAGAACCTTCTCCTTTGATCACATCTGACATCTGTCCTTTTTTTTTAATAAGATGCGCAGTAGAATATTTCAGTTGTGTCTCATTTAACATTTTGTCATCAGTGATGAACTTTTTCTCTTGGGTAACCATTTTTAAAACATACGTATGCCATTTTCATTTGAAAACAATTAAATGCAGAGGGAATTCCCTCTTTTCAGAGTGAATTCAGTGCTTATGAAAGGGCTCAGGCTTATGGCCCTGGTGAGAATTGGAGTATCAAGAGTAGCAGCACAAGTTTCGTCACCCCACCCAAATATGTACCAGTCCCATGATGGAGGATCCACATCTATCTTGGAGGGAGAATAGAACCATATTCATTCAGGACCTGGCTTTGAATCAGGCCCTCAATCCAAAGCCTTGCTGTTGGAACTGCAAAGAGAAGTGCTGGTTTCAATGGTGGGCACTTGCCCAAAAAGAACTGGACCAAGACGCCCCGACCCCAACATATGCCATCCAATTACTGTACATAAAACGCACTAAAACTCAAGTGTTGAACTGTTGCCACACCAAACACATCAGATTACATTTTCCATGGGAACAGAAGAAAAGAATCATATATTTCAAATATATTTTCAAATAAATGTTGCTTTAGGGGTTTCCGTTTATAATTGATCATCATCTGTGGCACATTCTGACAGAATAATTATATTCTATTTAGACCTTACATACATTTTTAGCATCCAGACCATAACTTCAGAGAAACACTGCAGCAAGTACTTACTAGTCTCTCAACATATTTCTTTTAAAAGAAAGGTTTAAAAATAACAACAGTTCCTTTAGTTTACTAATAGGAGCAGAGACTTTTAAATTAGCTTTGAAATTTTACTCACTTATTCTTCCCCTCCTGAAATCCCTATGCATAGAAAAGGTGACCGTGGTATAAATTGGCTATATTTTTCAAATGCACAATTGAGGAACTTTTGATCTTTGAACTAAGTTAATTTACAATTTCATATGACACTAGAATCTTCTAAGAGAGTTAGGTGCTGTGTCCAGTGATACTGATAGACATGAAATTTCAATCTCCCTAAGGCTTCTTTGAAAATTCCAGCATAAAATGTTGCCTTTTGACTAATCTTACCTAGATAATAACCATACGTGGCTTGTTTGTATTCTTCCCAGGATATTTTGTTATCCTTGTTTAGGTCATAATCTTTCCAGACTTTAGCCATGTTTTCATAGATGTAGCGTTTCTGCACTCGCTTAATCCAGTTTTTCAATTCCTCTGTTGTGACGTAGCCATCTTTGTTATCGTCTATTCTATCAACAATTTTCCTGCAAAGAGAGAGAAATCTTTAAGAGCTGGTAAAAAGAAACAAAATGCACATGCAGGTCCAGCTTTGCTAATCCACATGGGACCCTGGTTGTGCCTGCCCTCTCTCCACAAAGAGGTACCAGCCAAAGCTGCAGAGAGATGCCCTATCACTAAGGCTTCACTATATCTACAGAATATACGATAGGGCATTTGCTAGTACACTGTCATCAATAATTAAAACTGAACATTGTCCAAGTTAAATGGAGAGAAGAACACAGGGTGATGTATTGTCCTTGATCGCTTAGGGGCAAATCTTCTGTTCAGTGTCCAGAGACAGTGTCCATGCTGGGCTCTTAGTTGATGTGTGGGACAAATCTTCATGCCATAGAGAGCCTATCATCTTGCACAGTGGAGGCTCCTACAGCCCAAAGCCTAAGGGAGTTTCTGCACTCCCTTGGGTGGTCTCCTTGTAAGACGGTATAAGGATTAGTTGATCTACACAGGGCTTTATGCAGTGCACAGGATATACAACACCTGCACAGCCCCTCCCCTCCAATCTTGCCCCCCACTTTATTGGGGGGAAAGAGAGAGGAACTGCACTCACTGTGCTGCCAAGAGACCCACTGTAGCTGTGGAGGCAGGGGCAGGATTGCCCTTTGCTCACTAATTCATCACACTGAGTAATCTGCAAAGGGTCTCCAATCACTATTGCCCATTGACGTCAAAGCCTACACCTGAGGGGTACTGAGAGCCCTCTTTTCCTGAAGTCAGGATGAGTTCAGGGACTTATCTGTTGTGCTTACAAAAGTACCTCTGATTTTACTGGTTTAATCTTTTACTACAGAAAAAAAATGAAACATTTACTGTCCTATGAAATTTACCACCCCATCCCGTCTTTCCTTTTACAAAACAAGTTTTTAAAATAACTAAACACCAACAGAAATATTTCTAATTCAGAAATAGAGGTTTTTGTAACATTCCACTGAAATGGTTGTAACCCAATTATTGCAGCATTTTGCCAGTCCATGAAAATCTAAATGTGAAAGTGATGTGTTTATTTTCACATTCCAAGCTAAAAAAAGGCAAAAAGAAAACAGTATGAATAATGAATACTACCTTTACTAAATAAGAAATAACTGGAAAAGCAATGTGTGCTATAGAGAACACTGGTAAGGTCTTTTCCTTTTTTCAAATATTATTTTCAGTATCCTTAATATTCAAAGTAGGATTCAAAAGATCCAAATTCTGCTCTCAATTTCAGTCACAAAGTTCTCATTAAAGTCAATGGAAGTTGTGTGTGCATTACTAAGGACAGAACTGTGCTCTTTGCATCTTGTTCACTACCAAAGGGTATGGCTACACTATGCAGCTTTTAGCTGCATGGCTGTTCTGCTAGAAGCTGCGCAGTATCACTGCTGTTTGTTGGCAGGAAAGTGCTCCTGTTGACAAAGCACTGTTCACACTGGCGCTTTTTGGCAGTAAGACTTTTGTCATTCGGGGGGATGTTTTTTTAACATCCCTGAACGACAAAAGTTTTGTCGACAAAGTGCCAGTGTAGACAAAGCCTAAGAAAATGTGCCCCAGGCTCTGATTCAGGAAGCACTTAAGCGTATGTCCTGTCAATCTCTAATCAGGAAAACAGCAAATCACACGCTTGAGTCCCATTGCCTTCAAGTTAAAGTTAAGCCTCTGGCTAACAGCTTTGCTTAATTGAGACCTCTAAGGAACCTTAAAAAAGAAAAATGCTCTCTTAGACATTTATATTAGGATATATTTAGAGGAGAGAATTATCAATTAATGGTGTATTTATGACAAGCAAGGGAAAGGTGTTTTCCCAAGGGACATTACACTCTAGTATACCTTAACTTTTTCCCCAGCAGTATTTCATTAAAACCACCTTGAATTAAGCCTAGTGATGCTACCTTCTGGCCCAGATATTAAGTTTGCTTTAAATTCCTTTGCAATCTTTTCTTTCTCTTTCTCATAGCATTACCTCTGTCCTCCCAGGACCATAACTATTTGCGGGATGGCCACTAAAACCATATGACATAAAGCATATGCCAAAGCCATAGGTGTACCAGATTTGTATGAAAACTATTATTGGTATTAGCATACTTTGGGCACTGGTCAATGGAAAAGCATGCCTCCTGCTCTTGAAATTAGGTTAATTAGTAGTTACTGAAGTCTTAGCTGCCAGGTGCAGGCAGATTGGTTTTATTTAATTCAGCCACCACCAACCAGTATAAATGATCTAGTCTTCATTGACCCACAATGAGTTCAACCTAAGGGAGTTGGCTGACATTTTGGTCAATGAAGACTAGATGATTCTGCAGGATTTTATGAAGAAAGGGATGGGTGAGTCTGCCCCCGTAACTGCTCCTTCCACCTAGGGAAGAAAATTGCTCTCCATCTAAAGCGGTGTTCTTTTCTGAGCTACTTTAGTTCAATATCGAGTATGGGTTTTACTTAATTTTCAGCAATGATGTGTTTGATCTGCTATCATCATTGGATTTGTAGTACATTACATCTTTTCATTGTACATTCATTGTAGTACATTACAGACATAGGGTACAGACACATGCAGAGTCTGTCTTCTGCATTCATAACCAAGACTTTTTCCTCCTTCAGAAAAAAGTGCTGCTAAATTTCACCTGAGAAATAGAAAAGAACATGCTGCCTGATTGGCCAGCCTTTTTCTTTTTGTATGTATCCCTCAGTGAATCTCCCCTGGAAGTCTGACACCACAGTGGGACATATTCATCAATGGAGTTGTCCCACAATGTGTCCAAACTAAGTGAGCTGGCTGACATTTCAGTCTGTTAAATGCTAAAATGTTTCTGTCAGAGGCCTAGGAAATATTTTCCCCTCTTGTTATTTTTAACACTTTCTCGGTATCTCCAGAACTGGTCAGAGCCAAGAGCTGTGCTGCTTGTAGCCAGCATTGTTTATTTTTCCCTCAAGTGCATTGTTCTGTTTTTCTAGCTCAATTGTATCTCGGCTACAAGCGATATGACATATGTCTGCTTCCCACTAAAATGGGGGTGGGGGTAAGAAACAAAGTCTTATGCCTTTTTAAGGCTGATGTGGCAAGCGAGCAATAGCCTTCTGACTACTTTGCAATGCAGCTAAAATTCATTCTTCAATCACAAAAGTTGTAGTGTCTCCATTTAAAGTGGCTAATTCTTTCACAAAGTGAAAATTCAGAGACTGTTTCATAGCTACAAGGCTACAGAACCAAAACTATATGCAATAGTTGTTAAGCTGTCCCCACAAGCCCACAAAACTAAAAACCTCTTTCTCTCAAGGCTATAGGGCCTGCTGCACCAAACCTCATATAGTCCCAGCAACTTCAGTGGGACTACGTTCAATATAAGCACTTAGGGGAACATCCTGTCCTCAGTTCTTTTCTGCTGCACAAAGGGAGGGCAAATCTGGAGAGACAAGCAGAAGGTGCATAGAACCTCCAGGTGCAGAACCTTGAACTACATATCGTAGCAGGGGCATTTGGAAATGAAACAAGGATGGGCCAGACAATTCACAGCTACAATGTGAGCTGGAAGGGGAGGGATTCTGAACCTCACCCTTTTGTGCTTATGCCCAGTTTCTGGGTTGGATGCCAATGCTGGCTTCTGGTCTGGGTCTGATGCACAACGGCAAGATTGGTAGCAAGAAGCTCAGCAAGCATCTTGCTACCAATAAATATCAGACCTTAATGTCTCATCAAACTAGGACCAGACTGCACAGCAGTTTTATCACTGGGCTGGCCTGGAAGGGCTACATCATTGTACAGCTTTTGCATCTGTATATTTTTTTTCTTCAGGAAAATTTCTCTTCACTAGTAGATGAGCCTAAGTATATAAGTCAACTCTCTTTTGTGTGACAGCAACAGCAGAACATGGCTTTCTTAGGCCACATCTACAATACAGGCACATATATCTGCTGCATTGCAGCTATGCTGCAGTAATGCCATAGTGTAGACCAGGGGTCAGCAACCTTTCAGACGTGGTGTGCCGAGTCTTCATTTAGTCACTCTAATTTAAGGTTTTGCATGCCAGTAATACATTTTAACATTTTTAGAAGGTTTCTTTCTATAAATCTATAATATAGAACTAAACTATTGTTATATGTAAAGTAAATAAGGTTTTTAAAATATTTAAGAAGCTTCATTTAAAATTAAATTTAAAATGCAGAGCCCCTAAGACCGGTGGCCAAGAGCCAGGCAGTGTGAGTGCCACTGAAAATCAGCTCGCGTGCCACTTTTGGCACGTGTGTTATAGATTTCCAACCCCTGGTGTAGATGCATCCTACAGTGACAGAAGGGGTTTTTCTGTCACTGTAGTTAATCTCCCTCCTCAAGGCACTAGCTAGGTCGATGGAAGAATTCTTCCATCAACCTCACGTTACCTATACCAGAGATTAGGTTGGCTTAACTATGGTACTCAGTGTTGTAAATTTTTCACATCTCTGAGTGCCAGAGCTATGTCAACCTAACTTTTAAGTGTCTATCAGGCCTATATCCATTATAAATCAATGGTAAACAGCGGTAAACAGTTATGTTTATACCCATCTCATTTGTGCGAGAATTACTTGTGAAAGAAGCTGCATTCAGTTTGCTTAGAGTTGGATCCCGAATATTCTTATGCTGAATGAAAAGTTTCCCACACAATGGCTTTAAAAATTATGTTTTTAATTAAATCCATCCTCCTCTGTAAAGCCAACAGATTGATGAAAAATGATACCATTTGTGATCAAAGCGGCAGGGGATCCTAGCATTAAAAAGCACTAGGTACTTTCTGTTCTGATTTAATAATAAGCATCTTTTTAATATTTAAAGTTCCTCTTCTATTGCAAAAGTTATTTTAATCAAAAGTATGAAAAGCAGCAGAAGGCCTAAAAATGCCCAATCGAGTTAGAAGCTTTATTTGCACAGTTTGTGTTCTGTGGTGTTTTCCACCTTGAGACTGTTCAAAATGCTGGTAAGCATACTCCTGGGGGAATACTGTCCAAAAATGAAAAACATTGCACACAATATTTTAAAATTTTGCAAAATTCTGCATATTTTGTCAAAATAATGCAATATAATCATGCAAGTTTCAATTATTTTGGTAAATTATTTAAACTACAATACAATGGATGAAGAATGGGAATGAGGAGCATTGGAGGAAATCCCCAAACCTCCTTTGTCTAACAGTAATGTATGGTTTGAACCTTTATTTCTAGTTGTTAGTCAAGAAATATATGCAGCCATATGCTCAGTGTTACATCATAGGCAAGTGAAGAGCAAGTGAGGGCTGGGGAATCAGATTCACAGTTTATATTGGCTATGGACCATCTCCAGAATGATAAGTACCAGACAGTTCATGGAACACATTTTGATAGGAATGTAGACCAGTTCTAATCACTAAAGCACCATAAGCATTTAAAAAGCCATCCTGTCCTTTACACCACTCTGGCAACATAAAGGAGTCTTATGCACCTGTTTTATACTCCTGGGAAAATTCACAAAGGCAATGGGAACAATTCACTAAGCAAGCAGAAACACCCCAAAGCCCTGCCTCTCCATGCCAAACATGCTGCAATAACAAGTAAGAGGGACAAGGTGTCTCTCTCTTTCACATATACGACCATCTACCAAACCTCCAGCTCCCCAGAGTGCACTGGGAGCAAGCAGCAGTTAGTCTGTCGGCAGATGAGTTGGGGAGAGATTTTGTTTTTGGTAGAAAAAATGCAGTAGATGTTTTCTTTACCAGGAAGTACTCAAATTCTGCTTGGACAGGAAATCACAAACCATCCTGCCCCAGAGCAATTTGAAATTTGAGATACCAAGGCTGACTTTTTTCTTTAAATATTGTACAGATTCATGGATGCTGCCAAAGAAAGGCAGGTGCAGGATCAAGTTACAGTAATGGTTAACGATCAACAACTCTAGGAAAAATCAAAGAACAATGGATGTGTCTGATTCTGAAACTGAGAACAGTAGAGATGTGAAAAGGCATTGCAACGTCATCCATTTTAAAGAAACCAACAGGTAAGTAACTTGGGAGGAGGAGGTGGAGAAAGAAAAATCTGGTTCAAACATATCTGTATTAGGTATTCCCTGTATTGCTATATTTAATTCATGGCTGTTTAAACTGTGGAGCTTCCTCTTTCAAGGCTGCACTCAGTTCTGATTGAGCTTCCAACATGCTTCTCCTGTCTCCTACTGTCCAGGCAGTATGGACAGTAGGAGACAGAAGAAGCATGTTGGAAGCTGTCCTACCTTAGGTGATATTTAGTGATTGAGCAACACTCCAGTACACTTTCTTGTTCCTCAGATCTCTGTGTCCAAGGGGACAACAAAGGGAGAGGTGGAATATCCTAACTGAAGCTCAGTTTAAAATGGACATAATATGAAGCATATGTGCCAGAGACCACAGTTCAGGTCCTGAGCTTAGTGCTGTGCTAGCTTTGTATTGGTCATAAGTGAATATGACTCAGTGTTGGCAATGGAATCCTGTATAGGACCAGAATGCCTGAAAGAGTGTCTGCTACCCTGCATCCCAGTATTGTTTGGTGATGCTGAACTTCATCGTGTATAATCTAGAAAGGATGTGAGACAGGGCCTTCTTCATACAGGGAACCTCAACTCTGGAATTCATAGATTCCTAAGCCAGGAGGGACCTTTGTGATCACCTAGTCTGATCTCCTGTATAACACAGACGATAAACTCCCCCAGAGCACTGCCTAGTGCAGATCTTTTAGAAAAGCCTCCAAACTTGGATTTTAAAATTACCAGTGTTGGAGAATCCACCACAACCATTGGTAAATTATCCCTTCAATCTTCACCACAATGCACTGGCAGTCTTCTTGTGAGAGAATCTGAATATTTCTGTGTATCCTGTATAGTATGCTATTTATTCTATGGTTGGTTAGTGGAGGCAAGGAGGAACAGCTCAGCGGTTTGAGCATTGGTTTGCTAAACCGAGGGTTGTGAGTTGAATCCTTGAGGGGGCCACTTAGGGATCTGGGGCAAAAAATCTGTCAGGGGACAGTACTTGATCCTGCTAGTGTAGGCAGGGGACTGGACTTGATGACCTTTCAAGGTCTTTCCAGCTCTATGAGATTGGCATATCTCTATATTATATTAGTGTGTTTATCCATGTGTCTGTCTGTAACTCCTCTACATGATACATAGGGTGAAAACTGAAATAATTGAAAAATGCTGTTGATTTAAAATATTAAATAAAATTTACTGCATACTATTTATAAATAATTACATGGCACTCCTGTTTCCTTCCATGGAAAAAGTAGTAAAGGCCTGTCTGCACCAGAAAGCTGTACCAGTTATACCTGTATTGCTATTCCCATATGGGAAAGTGAATAACTATGCCAGTATAAAGCACTGATATAGTACTTAATACCAATAATTATACTGGTATAACTTTCAAATGTAGCCCAGGCTTAAAAATTTCCAGTTTAAACTAAGAAAGCCAAAGATGTTAATATATTATATGTGGATCAGAGTGACAGTTTGCTTTTTTATGTTGGGAGTGCTGAGTTTGCTAATTCTAGGCCTTTGAATAGTTTTGGACAAGTTGTCCATTTATGATAATTATGTTTTAAATAGTTTTGTTACAGCACCTATTACTATTATTACTTGTATTTGAATATCACTCATCAGGATCACTGACCCACTGTGCTTAATACTGTTCGAGACAGTCCTTACTCCAAAGAGCTTACACTCACATCTGAAATGAGATGCAATGAGTATGGAAAACAAATAACAAGGGAAGGGGGAGGCAGGCTGGGGTTAATGTTACTGCAGTCGTGTGGTTCTACAGGATAGTTTGATGCACAACTTGAGGCTTACAAATAATATGAAAATGTTTTTCCTTTACTAAATCAATCAAACTAGCTCTCCTCAATTGTCATTAAACCTACCCATCCTGTAGATGTCACAAAGGAAGTGGGTCTTAAGGAGGGATCAGAAGGATGAGAGGGGGATGGACTAGATCAGGGAGGATGTCCCAAGAAGAAGAAATAACAGGTACACCGTCGGAGCGGTGGACAAAGCTACCATAGTCAGCAAGGGGAGGGGGTAACATTTACAAATAAGGCTGCGAGTCTGTCACAAGTCATGGATTCTGTGATTTTCTGGGATCTCCATGACTTCTGCAGCAGGCTGGTGTGATTGACCCCGGGGCCACCCAAGCAGCTCAGGTGGCTCCCAGGCCAGCCACCCTGGCTGCTGCTGGGGCAGTCTTGCCCATCTTCCTCTCCCCCAGCACTGGTCTTGGGCCATGTACTGCCTCCTGCCCCAAGCACCAGTGGCTGTCCCAGGCTGGTGCTGCCGCCCCACCCCCAGCACCAGCAGGGGTCCCAGGCTGCACACTACCTCTTTCCACCCCCCACACACACACCAGCAGCACTCTTGGGTGACCCCCTGGCCCAGAGCACCAGTGGCACCCCCAGATTCCCCCCTCCAGAGCACCGAAGATTCAGTCAGGTGTATATAGTACAAGTCATGGACAGGTCACAGACCATGCATTTTTGTCCATGACTTTTGCTAAAAATACCCACGACTAAATCTTAGTCTTAATTGCAAGACATGGACAGGCAAGTTGTAAAGGGTAGCAAAAGTGAGGCCAGGAAGCTTAGATGTGTGATGTTGTGACAGTTAGCAGAGAGCTGTAATGTGGGGACTGATGCGGTAAGAGCAATAGGCCAGCAGGGTGACTTTAACAGCTGCATTTTAAATGGACTGGTCACGGCTGAGCAGGTGCAGAAGGTGTTGCAAGCAGTGAACTCAGGTGATGGGAGAAGGCATGTTTCAATATTATAGTCGATCCAGTGCTTGGTACAGCAGTGCATAGAGCTAGCCTCAGCTGGAGAAAGAGCAGCTTCGGTGCAAGGCCAGAGAAGTCGGGAGAGAGAATGAGAAAGGATCATTTAAACAGAGGGAGTGAAACTTAGCCTGGAGTTTTCAGCATTTCTTTGTAAAGTCACTCTGGGCGGTGGGAGGAGAGGCAGCGGTCAAAGAAATGTCACTCTGTAAAGTTCAATTTTGCCAGGCACCTTTGCCCCAAAGTCCTCTGGGCGTGGATGGAAGTGCTCTGAAGTGACTAGCGCCACTGGAGAGCGGCTGGAAAGAGCCGTGTCACTCAGCGGGGAGTCAGTAAACCCTTCCCCGGCCCTCCCCAGAGATCTCTTGCTCTGGAGAAATGCACCAGCTCTGCATAATACACCTGAGTTCATTCTCACCCCCGCCCAGGGCCACACAACCCTTCACACCTGGCCTTAGCTCGGGGACAGAGTTTCCATTCCAGAAACACAATGAAAAAGAAAGGTTGAAACTCTTGTCTCCGAGGCTCTTCCCCTGCTGAAATAACCTTTTCCTGCTCTGCAGTGATGCACCGGGGCCTCCCCACTGCCACGTTATCAGCGCTCCATGGGGCGGGGGGGACACGCCTCCTCTGTCCTCTCCCACTGGGGCAGTGAGGCTCCAAGGCTGGGGAAGCCTCTGCAGTATTTCCTTACACAGCGGGTGTAAGCCACAGAAATCAAGGGCATTTCCCTCTCCAAGAGCTCGTGTGGTTTCCAGAGCTCGCCCTACAGTCACAGAGACACGGCCAGGTTCTTGCCGGGCCAGTGCCCTGTCACTATGTCGATACACGCATTTCACTTCCACTTTTTAAACGCGAGTTCTGCATTACATCGCTGCGGCAGGGTCCCGGGAGCCCATCTTACCCGAGTTTCTCTTTGCTTTCCTCTGGGGTGAGCTGATCGAAAGTCTTCGCTTCCTCCTTGCCCAGGAACGCCTCGTGGTCGTACTGGAAGCTTTGGTTATCTTCGTGCAGCTGATCGCTGAGCGGAGGGTCTGGGTGAACGACCCTCTCCTTCCGGAGAGTGGGTTTGCCGAGGGACCCCCCTGTGCACAGCAGCAGCACGAGCCAGCAGCAGGCAGCCTGGGCGCCCATCCTCTGGTCCTAGCAAGGCGGGATCCGCCCCGGCCCGGGGGAAAGAAAGGGAGAGAAAAGTGCTCCGTGAGTTTTGCACATAAGGAATCGGGGGAGAAGAAATGCCAACCTGTGACACACGGATCAAGTCCTCCACCCTGCTGCATCACCTCCAAAAGCACCCGCACGCCTGGGACCTCTAGCACCGGCCCCTGCAGGCGGCAGCTGAGCCGGGTACCTTGCACCTCCCAAGCGCGCGCACACACACCCCTGGACAGCCAGCAAGCGTGGAGCGGTACTTCGCCACCCCCCAGCAATATACCAGCTGTTGCCGAGAGTCTATCGCCCAGGCAGCCCTAGGAAAACAACCACAAGTTGCAAAGGACCCACTACGGGCTGTGATCACAAGCCCCTGAGCCTTCTTCCCCAGCCAGTCACGCGAGAGGTTGCAAGGAAAGGTTGCTCTGGCCCCAGATGCTACCGCGCTTGCTATTGGGCAGGGGAGGCTCTGTGCCTGCCGGAGGGGGCTGGGTCGCCACGTTTGCAGGGCGGCTCGCATGTCCCCACCACGGCAGCAAAGAGCGCTGGATTTGATCTGCTGGGCGTAAGGTTTCCGATGGGGAGTTCCCGGCTCCAGCCTTGCAACAGTTCAGTTGCTCTGCATGAAACAGAGGAAGTTTGACACACGGGGGGGAGGGGGCTTTTTACAACTTGTTTCCACCCACCAAACACTGCAAAGTTTGCAGCCGCACACCGGGGCCCAGAGAGCGGACGCGGGGGTCTTGCAAACCCGCGGGATTGTTGTGTGGGACCCAGGCTAGCTGACAGAGATCAGCGCTAATTGCAGACCCTCAGGGACTGCAACAGGGACCCTCTCACCGCAACTGCACAGCGTCAATCTACAGGGCGATCGCTCGCTGGGGATCAGTTTAAAGCAGGCGAAGCTCCTTGCGGTGTATTGAAGGGACGTTTAAATTCTCAGCTGATTCGCCTGCCTGCGGCGGGAGTTATGGTCCCTGCAGCCTCAGAGTTAACCCTGGAGAACAGTCCCGGCCTGCTTCCCTCAGGCGGTGATTGCTGGGGAGTTTGGAGTTGTCTCTCTTGGGCTGGTGTGACAAACCGCTCAGCACCCAGAGTTGGGCTGGGCTGGGCTGCTTCATCTTTTCTTCAGGTGTTTGTTTATTACTGTGCCTTTACCGTGTCCCTCAAATAAATAAGTCCAGGCCCTTATTTCCCTTTCCTGACATTTTAACCCTTTTGCACCCTCCCTCCCCATTCATTTGAATCTGGCCACTGGTAACCCTGCTCTCAACACATCAACTTCAAACTTCTCCTCTCCATTTTCAAAAGCTCTGCCCTGCTTCTTTGTCCCATTTAATTTAATGTCCCCGCCCCCACACAACACACACACTACTGGTCAGCGTGTTAAGCGGCAGCCTCACCATTGCTGAGGTTTTTTTTGTAGGCATCCTGAGAGAGGGGTGTTTTTAGGAGGTTTTTTTTAAAAAAAGAAAGAACATTTTTATTCTGATATAAAATATAAACACATAGCAAAACAAAACATCCATAAATACATGCTCAAGTGTGCAAATAATGAAATTCAACTGGGGTATTTCCAGGAGGTGGCTTTGCAGAGAGCTCCTCCCTCTGTAATGGGTGGATATAGGAAAAAGTGCAAAGATGCTCCTTTGTAAAGTTTACAGATGGGCACTCAGGGCTGCTCTCATTGGTGGAATGGAGGCAGAGGTGACCTCTCAGCAGTGTATGAGGGCATGTCTACACTTCAATCACAGGATGTGGCTGCAGCTCAGATAGATGTACCCAAGCTAGCTTCAGTTGAGCGTGTGTACCAGAGCAGTTGTGTACCAGCCCATAGCATCATGTGGGCTGGCCACCGCAGTAATTACCCAGAGTTCTTGCCAGGTTTGTACAGATTATACTGAGACCCATGCAAACTAGATTAAAGCTAGCTCAGGTATGTCTACACAAGCTGCAATCGCACCTTGTGATTTCAATGTAGACACACTTAAAGAGATGATAGGTAGCATAGGGTTGGGGCAAGTGTAGACAGACCCTAAAGGGACAGGCCACCCTATTATAATGTTCCTGATTTCACTTTCCTTGGAGACAGAAAAAAACACCACTGAAACGTCTCTAAAGTTCTCTGGGTTATAACTCCGAGCCTGAGGTGAAAACACAGCCATCAGGATCACAGAACGGAAACAGGCAGAGGAAAGAATGATCTATCACTGATATTACATGGGGGGAAATGTAGGACTTCCCAGAGGCGCAGTATTCCTTCACTTTGAGACACTGGTCACTGTAGACCGAGATGAACCTTGTTAGTACTTTATTATAGCCCTACACCTGAATTCACAGACAAATTGTTCTCTCCGTTGACACCTAGAATTGACTGTCAGAACTATTTCAAATTCCCTTAGTGGGACAGAGACCCATTTAGTTTTAGGTTTGAAATATCTGACCTTCAGTGCAGTCCAGGACCGGCTCCAGGCATCAGATGAGGAAGCACGGACTAGGGGCGGCAATCCAGCCATTCTTTGGGTAGCACAATCTGTCCCTCCCCCACACACACACTTTTTTTTTTTTTTTTTTTTTTTTTATTTGCTTGGGGTGGCAAAAAAACTAGAGCCGGCCCTGGTGCAGTCCATATGGTCCAGGGATCACATTTATGATATTCTAACTGATATATACACAGTAATTCTGTAAGCATAGTATCTTTTTATGGGGCTTACTAATAATGGAACCTGGACTCAGACCAACATGCTCTCGTTTCTGTATTGTTTGTTTGGGGGAAGTGTGGAGACCCTGAACCTGAGCCTGAATCTGATCTCACATGCGTTTTACACTGACATAAATCAGTTTGAACCAATCCTCAGGTCCAGCTGAGCCACACTGAGCAAGGGATCTGAGTGGGAGCAAGGGGAAAAAGGTAGCTTTAATTGGGCTCCTCGGTTCTGGGACAGTCTGGACCCAAATCAGTCTATGGTGTAAGTTCGAGCAATATTAGGGCTTCTGTTACGTCAGTCGGGGATACCAGAGTGTAGCAGCACTCCAGCCATGCCCTGACCCTCTGGCACGTCCCCAAACTCCTCCTTGTCCCCGTGTTGAGGAATCCTTAGCTGGCCTCTAAAGCGAATTTTAAATCTGCTTTGTGCCCTTTGCTCCTGAGGCAGATAATCAGAGTACTCTACACTTTATCGTGGAGGTATCTTTAGATGAAAACGCAAGTCCTGACAGCTCTACATGAACTTCAAAATCCCCTAGAGTGGGGATTTATCCTGGTTTCTTTGGCTAACATTTTCCTCTCCCTGAGTTGTGCACTTTGCTGTTTGTGGGATGATCACTGCCTGCCCACCAGAGGCAATTGCAGTGAGTGGCAGGGCTGGCCCTAGACCAAATGGCACCCCTGGCAAGGAACATCTTCAGTGCCCACCCCCCATTTGTTAAACTTTTGATTACCTTAGTTTATATTGCATTTGTAGCCCATTTCACGACTTCAATGCACAATTTACATGCATGATTTATTCCTGTCATATAAGACAATACATTTGCACACTAGGATCTGTAAATCTGTATTTATTCATGCCATATATAAGCAAGCACATTTTTCCCTCTAGGCTTATAGAAACTTTTTAATTTTTAAGAATAACTGGAAGATACTAACATCAAGAAAGTGAACTGTGCCCCACATTGGGTGAACAAGTAATAAATAATGTTACAGTAGATGACAGCCATAGAATGATAATCCTAGTCCTTTAGTTCAAAAACTCACTTTTCTCACCTTTGCCCTTGTGAATTAAAGCACAGCATCTCATTAAATATATCCTTTATTAGTCACTACTTACACTCTTCAAGTCTTAAAACACAAGTACACTTTCACAAATACAAAGTAAAACAGGTTCACAGTATCACAGCTGGGATTTCACTTCACTTCTTTCTTTTATCTCACTGACTGATTGGCAATGCTCCACCTCTTATATACCCGTGAGGGCATGGCTGACAATAATCTAGGCGGTTCAAGGAAAATGCAGTTCTCAGAAAGTCTAGAAGATTCTACAAATTCTACAAAGGTTCAGAACATTCTAGGATGTTAGTGAAAAATGAATCCACATATAGAATACCTGAAACATTTTATTTCAAACATTCTATTTTCCCTTTTGTTGCTAACAACAAAAATGGTACCCTGAGCCCGGCATCCATCCCCCCAAGTCCCACACCCCAGTTGCCTGGGTCACTTACCCCTAAATCCGGCCCTGGTGAGTGGTCTTGTATGTTTGCAATGTGTGCTGAGATCTCTTGGGAAGAAAGGAGTTATTTATATGTACGCTGACAATGATGATGGTAGCAGAAAACATTCTCTCACTTTCAAACATTTTGTTCTCTGCTGCGGGTCGAAAGAAAGTTGTGCAGTTGCTCATCCATCTCTTCCTTGGGGACTGTATGCAACAGTTTCAGGTGTCAGATAGGCAAGAAGCAAAAAACACTTTGCATTTATTGCATAAGCCCAGATAAAGCAAACCAGTGAAGAATGTACTTCACTTTAAGCATGTTAGTAGCCCATTTGAGATCAGGGATGTGTGGGCAGCTGCTGCACACAGGTTTCAATGGGACTACTCATATGTTTCAAAATTAAGCACATACTTCAGTGCTTTGCTGGTGAAGGCCTTAATGGGAAACTTACCATTGTTCTTGAAAATTAGAGTCAAATGGTACTTACTGGTATATGCCAGTTTTTGCTTTAATTCTATAAAGTCAATGAGATGCATTATTATTATTTATTTACTTGTATTAAATTAAATTTGTGTACTACCACAAAGTTGTATTTCTCTCTTTGGTTTTTCAACACCATCTACTATGTCATTTTTGGTGCTTGCTTTCTCTTGTGCCAGATGTCTTGGATTCCTATATGAATGTTCAGTTAGACATTTTCAAGGACACTGGAAATCCATGTAGATTGAAAATTCCTGTAATTAGCATTCTCACAGACATTGCTGCATCCACCAGATTCTAAAGCTTCCAAGCACTTCAAAGTGTGTTGTTCTTGCATCTGGGATTTGGGGGTTGACTATTGTAAAGGGCCATTTGCTAAATTTTAATCCAAATCCATGTTCAAATCACGTACGGGCACTCAGATACTATGGCAATATATAAGTGCCTAGACAGATGGAGAATCAGGGGTGTTCAGATCTCCAGGGGTTTGATCCAGGACCCTCTCTAGCAGTAATAAATATCATAATGATCTGTTACCATTTATTGTAAAGAGGTAGCCATGAAAAAAGAAATGGATAAGAGAGCTCTAATCCTTAGATTCTCACTCTGAAAGCATACTGTGTTTGATCAGAAATCACTATTGATTCAGTCTCGGTGCTGCAGGTTTCTTATTCTCACAGGTCAGAGATGCAGGATATATTGTTCGGAGTTGTGCAGCCATGATCTCATAAAACATCTTTAGCTCTCAGTAACCTATGGGAAAGTCACCGTTTCTACTGACCATTTTATTTAATTTACAAAATTGTGTTCCCCTGCCCCTAAATTCCTCATACAAAGTATAGATATTTTATTCTTAAAATGTTGCATACTTTTCACTGATTAGTTGATTTACAAATATTTTAATGAACATTGCTAAGTATAATCTTTTCTGTCTGGGAGAAACCCACTGCTACTGAATGGCAAAGATTATTCTTCAGGTTTAGACTTTAAAATACTATTTTCTTAAGCTACACTTCTCTTAATGTACATAGCAAAATACTGGATCTGCAACATGGATAACATTTCTTTAGCAAAACATTTATGCAGCCGCAGGCATGCTGAGTGGTATATAAGCTCTTAATGAAACATTGGCAGATATTAGGGTTTTATGGACTGGAAAACAGTGCAAATCAAAGAGCTTTGCTTAGTGTTTATAACATTCTCCCGCCCCCTCGAATCTAACAATATTTATCCCACTCTTTACATCTTGCATTTGGCTCATCGCCTGTTTAACTTTCTCTTTCACTGATGTGTTCAAAGCAAACAAAAATAGTGTGTATTCAGTATACTCATGTCTATAGGATGCCTGATATCTTTTGAGTCTGATCTGCGGATTTGGCTAAGGATATGCTGGTCCTTCATATGTAGTTCCACCATAAGCCTGGATTTATCTTAGTAAGGATATAGTTAGCTATTCCAAATCTTGATTAAGTATTTCTCATAACTAGTTGTCCCTAAGGTGCCCAAATACCTTTGAAGATCTGGACCAATCTCCCTGGGGCCTAAATTATCTGATGCTCAAGATTAGTTATTTAACTTTTATTAACATGAAACCCTATCTATATCGTATTTGACATCTGTGGTCTGATTTTCAGTTTGTTGAAATCCATGGGACTTTTGCTTTTGATCTTAAAGGGATTAAGATTGGTTTCTGTGTGCAACTCGCTGTGTATATCAGAATTCTACCTTTTACTCACATAGATATGCGATTTTTCACAAATGCACCATGATTTATGTGAAAGTCCCTCAGAAAATGTAATATGGCCATTTGTGTACATGTGATTTTTCTGAATCAGGCTTTAAAGGTGACCTAACTAGAGGAAGAAAAAAATAGGCTTGTTTGCTTTTTTTCCTTTACCATGTATGGAGGCATGAGGATTTGGGGTTTTTTTGTGAAGGTTTTGTAATATTTTTGAGATGTGTTTTTTGTTTGGTTTGGAGGTTTATTTTTGTTTGTTTGTATAATTTGTTTACATTATAATTTCATGGCCTGTTTAATTTGGAAGATTCTGTGATGACTTGAGAGCTAGTGATATGATTCCATCACAAACAGTTGAGGTTGGATGAAATTTTTTTATATTACAACTTGCACTGATTTAACTAGATTTGTCTTTTTAAACTGATTTCATTAAACTGCTGCAACTCCCTGTGTGAACATGCTGGTTTAAACTTGGTTTATATAATTTTTTCTTAAGTAAATTACATATTGACTTAAACAAAGTTACTATAAAACAGTTACAAATCATTTTATGTGTATCCATGCAGGTTTTGCAGCAGCTGAACTAAATCAATTTAAAACTTGATTTGAGTTTAAACCAGTGCAATTTGTAACATGGGCAAGACCTTAGCCAGACTGTTTAAAATGGTTTGGTTTTAGTTTAAACCTCTAAGTTACAATGAACATTTTGGAGACAAGATATCTTTATTCAAGATTAAACACCTCTTCACTATCCCTGGAATTAAGATATGAGATCTACCAATATAAATCATCTGAGACATCCAGCAAAACCAGAGAAAACTAGATTTGACCTTTCTAGTGTTCCTAAAGTAAAGAAACAAAAGGGAATAAAGCCAAAAAGTGCACCAGTCCAGTTCTTAAATATCCTTTGCAGGTCTTCTTAAACTTTTATTGTAAACAATATTTTTCCAGGCTGAGAAACAAAGAAGGCTACTCTCATGTAGGGACCAGTAATCTGTGTCAAGTTCCCACACCTGAGTCCCACTGGATGCTCTAATAGGGAGAGGGGGCTGTTGAACTAACTTTGCTTGTTCATAGAATAGCCAAAAAGTTTAGCTCTTAAAACCTGTGTATCCCAGGGGATCAATCCTTGGAGGACCTGCATCTCCACATTCTCTCCTGACTACAACTGGTTCTTACTGAACTATTTGGATGAGGCAAACTTTATCTTTCAATCAGAGAGCCTGAATCTCCTCTCATTTCCACCAGCGTAAATCAGAAATTACTCCAACATTGTCAATGGAGTTACGCTAGTATAAAACGGGGAAGTGGAGTCAGGTCCAAAGACTCCAACACATTTTGGGTAGAATGCAGATGGTGAAATTGATGCTGATGCTACACCTCTATGTCTTCTGCTAAAAAACCTCAATTAAAAAGCAGCTTTCAATCTTCTTCCTCCTCTGGGAATCCTCTTCCTTCTCCTGCTATGGGGTCGAATAACATTATCCAAAAGTTTGTTTGCCATTGCAGATTCCTACAGGATGAAATGTTTCTTCTCATGCTCCAGATTTGTTTTGTTTTGTGATCAAAATATATACAGTAGATCGTGGTAACTAGTACCTTTCGGATGCATAGATAAAATGTCAATCTATTCCTCTGTTTTTCTCATCAACAAATCATGTTCATTCCAATAGGCAGTTTCATTATGATTAACAGTACCCTGAGACAACTTCACAAAATCGGGAGACTTAGAAAGTATATTCAGCTCCACAGTCCTGGCAATAATGACAGCATTTCATCAATATGAAGCATAGGCTTGCTGGGGGGAATCTAGGCACAGGTAAACTTGATATGCTGTGAAGAATGTAGAGAAAAATCCTGGTTTTCAGGGGTTAATACCTCCATCAGCTCAGAACATCACTTGCCCAGGGAAGACTATTAAAGGGGTCATGCCCTGAAATGGTGGTCCCTTCCATGTCTGTCTGTTCTGCAGCTCAGTCAGAGAGAAGTTTGATAATAATTGGCCTCTTCCTCTCTTACTATTAATGGGAGGTAAAAGCCAATGGCTATAATAAGCAGATCATTCCTAAGGGAAGACATATCCTCCAGAGGAAAGCTGCAAATGGAGAATCCAAACAACCTGAAGGTGGAGCTACAGAAAAAATACAGATAGTTTTCTCTGTTCCAGTCACACAACTATATGAAGTTTTGAAGTTTAAACAATAAATCAACAAACTTGGAGAGTTGGGTGTGAAACATCAGAATGGGTAAAGTTTTGAGATGGTCATCTTAGGGGGTCAATTTATGGACATCTTTGGCAGGTCGACTTTTTACAAAATTGATCTGGCACTGTAGCCCCAGAATCAGGATCTGAAATATTCTGGGGTAGATGCGCACAGAATATCACGGATATTTGCTCATGGTGTTTAAAAGCCAACTTCTACTCTGTTAGACCAGTGTAAATGCATCACATTATACTGTAGATGTAATGTAATGCCTATATGTGAGCTGAAGGGTTGTTTTGGATAGATGGGAGATGACAAAGTCACACTTAGATTATATGAATAGAAGTTGGTTTTGTGTGGTACTTTTCATACTCCCAGCAGCGCAGAGTGCTTCACAATGACTTAGATAATTGCAGCATACTGTATATTTCAGGGTCACATCTTTCCTTTAGGGCTCAGTCAAAAGCTCATTGGCATCAATGGAAAACTCCCACTGACTTGAATGGGTTTTGGATCAGGCCCTCAGTGCACAATCCTGTTGCCTTTTGTTGGAGGCTTAATTGCAGCAATGTTCCTGAGTGAGTTCTTTTGCGTCATATTGTGCAGGAGAGGGAAGTCAGAGCTAGAACCTGATATCCAAAATGTAGGCTGAATCCTATTGGGTGCTGGGTATCCCTTACAGATGCTGTGCATCCTCAATCCCCATTGAATTCAGTTGGAGTCAACATTTCTAAGGATCAAGCCCAGTACTAGTAATAGGATGGACCAAAATCGTTCTCACAGTGAAATGTCCTATGATACACAATCAGATGACATGGAGACTTGTTTTTCAGTGGCAGTCATTCAAGAAAGTGCATTAATGTGGAAAGATAATAGAGCCGTTTTCAACTTGCCAAGAGCTAGGTTCCCAGATCCTTATTTCGGCTTGCATTTCAGAAAATTCACTCAAGTCTCTACAAGCCGGAGGAGCTCAGCACCTCTGAAGATCAGGCTAGTTTTATTTAGGTGCCTGGATATAGCTGTAAAAGGCCAACTTCAGTCTCTCAGGTTTGAAAATGGTGGCCTAAATGTGTGGTGAGTGTATAAATGTGTGATGCACTCTCACGTTATGGAAACCTAAAGGGTGAATGTTAACCAGTACAATGTCATCTCTTAAGTCACTAAGGAGCACCCATGAAAGGTTTTCCCTTATCAGGAGTCTCCCTTATTCATGTCTGTTCAAACCTTTACATTTTTCAAGTATATCAAAAGATCCTGTGCTTCTGACAGTCTTCGTGCACTGTCTGTGTCATGAGACAAGCAACTTTTGCCCTGGTAATTACATATCTATGGTGATAACCAAAGCAACATACCAGGTAGACAATGTCATGCAAATTACTGCAGCTCCAGAGGTGGAAGATGTTAATATAGGATGTAGTTGCACCCTGATCTTTAACATTTTGCAGAGACTTCCCCCACCCCCAATACATGTTGTTTTTAAATTTGATATCAACCTCCTCACTATGATCAAAAGGGAAAATAGAACCTCATCCTAGTTTCTCATAGATATTCACAAAGAGCAGCATTAGGAAAGTCCTTCTGTGGTTCTGTCCTGAATAATTTTGTTTGCATAGTGGAACTTGCTTAGTGTGCATAGGGCATTAAAGTCTAAATACTTGGGTACATTTTGGAAGCACAAGTTCTGCATACATAAAACTGAAGTGCGTGTGGGGTGAGCTGGGGACGGGTTAACCACAGGTGTAAACCTCCCCAAATCATTTACAAAGATGACGGGAGAGTGGCTTTGTTTTTCAAAGCATCCTGCTTTGGCTGAATACTTAGCAGAGCCTATTCATTGTCACCAAAATGAAGAAAGCAGAGAGGAAGCTGCTAAAAGTTACTACTCCTTTTGAATTGTAACCCTTCTGCCCATCAGAGTTGGCAACAACAAGGGCCGGGTTCAGTATCCAGGGGTTCCATTCTAATAGCACAATACAAAAACCGGTTCGAGCCCCCACCCAGTGACCTGGGACAACCATATACCACCCCTCTGGGTGTCTGTAAGAGACAATACTTCCCCTCTCACAAGCACAGAGTCTGAGTGTACCAAAGCCTTTTAATAACAGGGAGAAACAATGTGGTATTATGTTGGGGAAACACCACAAACAAGGTTAATAAACCAAACCATGAACCAGAAGCCCCCCTCCCAGCAAATAGGCCATGGCCTTCCCTTTGGCTCTTGAGTTCCACAACCCCAAAAAGTCACTCAATAGTCCCAAAAGTCCAGCAGCCCAAGAGTCTCTGTTCTGGGTCAGTGCAGAGTTCAAAAATCAATTGGCAGAGTCTTACCTCCCAGCCTGGGTGGAAATGGAGGGTAGGGCACGGGGCACCTTATGTGGTCCGAGGCCGACTGCACCACCTCTCTGTGGGGTTCTCTGCAGCCCTCACCGCAATCTGCTCTACTCTGCTCGCCGACACTCAAACTGCTCTGCAGCGCCAGTCACTCCGCTAGCCGTCCTGCTAGCCGACACACGGACAGCTCTGCGGTGCCAGTCACTCCATCAGCAGCACAAATGGCTCCGCTAGTTGACACACGGACTGCTCTGCTATGCCAGCCACACGAACTACACCCAGGAACCGCTCGGCTGAGTCCACTGCCAGTCGCACAAACTGCACCCAGGAACCGCTCGGCTGAGTCCGCTGCTTTGCTCTGCTAGCTGCACAAATTGCTTGGTGCCACCAATATGCCTTTAGACCCGCCCCCACTTAACACAGTGCTCGGTGGTTTCAGTGCCTAGTGGGGGGGGGGGAATCAGCACCTTGGCACAGGTACACCAGCAGACTCAAAGCAGATTCCTGCCTATGATCCCTCTCAACCTCAGAGCATTACGCACGCACGTGGCCCTTGACCAGTGAGTGCTACTTAGATGATGGCGAGTCCCTCCATCATAACAAGGGCCAAGTACATGTCCATAGTCCTTCATTCACACGATCAGGGTAACATCACTTTATCATTCCTGCCCCAGTAACATAGAAACTGGGGCTCCCACATCAGCCGAAGTGGCCATGTGGGCTGCTGTGAGCTCAGGCTAGGCGCAGTGGGTGTGTCTATGCAAATTGATCAGCCCCAAAGTTATTTTCCAAAACTCACTGCAATTCCCATAGTTCGCCACCAGATGTCAGAATATATCTCATTCCTGACACTGCTTACAGAATCACAATCAGAGCATTAGCACACACACACTGGGTGTGATAAATCTATACAGATTCTAATCTGCATATACACTAGTCCATGTGTGACTTTAGTTATAACATTGTGATACTATAATAGAAATGACTTCAGCCATAACTAGTGGCTTTTGTCAACTATGTAGAGTTCAAAGCAAGAAAACTGATTAGGTAAAGTATCAGAGGGGTAGCCGTGTTAGTCTGGATCTACAAAAGCCACAAGAGTCTTGTAGCACCTTATAGACTAACAGATTTTAGGTAAAGGTTTTCTTTTAATGATAAAGAATATGATCCACTGATGAATTTCACTTTTCTAGTTGAATATTGGTAATGTGAGTATTATTCCTATGATCAGTGCCACAAGTACCGATTGCCAAAGGCTGATCTATCCAAGACCATTAAGTCATGATATTTTTATTAATGAGAGCTAAGATTTTTAAGAGGGCTTTCTGGTAACTTTCAGATTCAGAGTCTGCAGGGAGCTGAAAGATACATGTAGCTAGATTCCAATTTGCAAGGAAGATACTATCATAACAAATTGAACTATTTATTAGGCCAGATTTGAAGTGGCTCTGTCATAAAAATACAAATTCCAACTTGGTTTCTTGTGGTAGAAAATGGAGAAAAAATTAGTGAAATCATTGAACAGCCTGATTTACCTCAAAGGTAGTAAAGTTGGAGAGTGTAAATTAAATGGAGTTAAAATATTAGCAATCTGTATCTTCAGGTGTATGGTACAAAGAGATTGTGAACTGTTAATTTACAGATTTGTCTGTAAAGGCCAGGATGGAAGGTTTAATCTTTTTCTTTCTTATTTATATTTGAGGAGGGACCTAGTCTGGTCACTGGGCCACGTACTGGTCTCAGTCAAGTCAGCATAGCTCTATTAACTTCAGTGAAATCTGAAAGCAGAATTTAGCCCATTTACAGTTAATAAAGTCTGTTGTTAAACCTTCTAACAGAGCTCAGGACTACAAAGGTCCCTGACTTGAACTAGAGATTTTGAACAAACATCTAATGGGATGTCTATTTAATAAAAATGGACTGCACCAAAAAGATACTTACAAACTCAGTGATATAATTTATCTGACAGAGACCGTTGAAAGTAATTGACAGCTGGAGTTTTGTCTTTTTATCGATCTTGCATACACCATACACTTATTTGCCATTTCTTTCTTTCTCTGATTTCAGTCTTAAAAGTCTTGCAGTGGTACTTTGAGGGTGGTCTTTCACCAGACCAGGGCCAGTGCAACCACTAGATGAACTAGGTGGTCACCTCGGGTGCCAAGATTTGGGGGCACCAAAAAGTGCTTGGGATGGGGCAGCGGCTGAGCCCCGTGTCCTGCTGGGGGGAAGGGGAATAGTGGGTGCTGAGCACCCACTGACAGGCCTCTCCACGCTCCCCCTCTCTAGCGCTGGGCCTCGCCAATTAGCTCATCCCCATCACCTTCAGTATCTCCGACCAGCTGCCATCAGCTGTTGGGCGGCGTGCTTGGGGAGGAACAGGAAGTGGGCCAGGGCGCAGGGAATGGAAGGGGCAGGACCATCCCGGATGCAGGGAATGGAAGGGGCAGGACCATCCCCTTCCAACTACTGAGGCGCTGATCTGAAGCCCTGCGCAGCAGTTGCCTGAGAGCCAGGCTGGGGAGGTGACTCCCGCTCCCTGCCTGGGCTCAGGTGCTGGGGTCCCCTGCAGCTGAGCGAGACGGAGAAAGGAAGCCACCGCCTCCCCAGCTAGGCTCCCTCAGGCAGCTGCCAGGCTGGGCTGCAGAGCAGTGACCGGGAGGGGCCAGCATTAAAAGCGGCTCCCTCCTGCTCCCCTCCTGGAGAGCAGCAGAATGTGCCAGGAGGGCAGGATCAGTGGGAGGACAAAGCGCCACCCTTCCTCCGACCCCCATGCAGGTAACATGGGGTGGGAGGAGTGTGGTGGCCCCGGAGCTGGGCGTGGAGGGACACACATGTTGCCCGCCCCCCCATGGGGAGGCAGCTGTTGAATATGGGGCAACCTTGGGGAAGGGGGTGGAGCAGGGGCGGGAAGAGGTGGGATAGGGGTGGGGCATTGGGGGAAGCAGTGGGGCGGGGCCTACAATGGAGCAGGGGGTCGAGCATCCCCCAGGAAATCTGAAAGTCGACGCCTATGTCCGTGCCTGTGTCCCGCTGGAGGGGTGCGAGGTCTCCGTGCCCCTCTTAGGGGGGTGGCAGTGCATGAGGGCTCCCTGCCTGTGTCCTGCTGGCGGGAGGCGGGAGGAGTGGGTGGCAGTGCATGAAGACTTTGTGCCCGTGTCCCGCTGAGGGGAGGATACGAGGGCACCGTGCCCGTGTCTCTGGGGATGCGGGGCCTGCAGAGGACACTGCTGAGCCCAGATCAGCCCCGGACCGGGGAGGAGAGGGGGGCGCAAGATGGAAGTTTTGCCTAAAGCGCAAAATATCCTTGCACCAGCCCTGCACCAGATTTCAGATAACAATGAGGAGAATGGAGAACTCCTTCAGTTTCCAGTGACTTGATAAACTTAGAATCAATGGAAGTAAAGAACCTTTTCAAAATGAAATTTCTAATATTTGCAGCCCTAAAAACTTCTGAAACCCCATTAATTGGCCAATTTGTTCTGGTGATAATTATCCATCTCTGTGGGGTGGGTTTTTTTTTCCATTTTGAGGTTGAGTTCTCTGGAGAAATACTGAAGTCTTCCAGAGAGGGACAATCTCTTTCAAAATAAACATAGCTAATTTTCAAGAGGTTGTACAGTCTCAGTCTGATGGCAGGCCTCCAGCAGTTGCATAATGTCATGTTATTAATGTTGTTATTTCCCGTCCTCTCTCCCCTCGCTAGTACCTCACCCTTCACTGGTATCTATAGAATGTGTTTTTGTTTTGGAGAGAGATACTCTTAATGATTGAATTAAAAATGAAAAGGAAGAGTGTAATATGGAAATGTCTAACAGCTATTAAGAACTTCTGGGGGAGATTGATAACAACACCACCACAATACTTAGCACTTCTATAATGACTTCCATCTAAGGATCACAAATCACTTCACAAAAATTAATTGCGTAAGCATCACAGCACCTTTGTAAGGTGAATAAGTATTATCCCCATTTTACAGATGAGAAAACTGTTGCATAAAGAAGGGACTTACAGAAGGTCACCCAGCAGGTTGGTGCCACATGTGGAATTAAGATCCACAGTTTTATGACTCTCTGTTCCCTATTCTAACCTCTAAACAATGTTGTTTCCCTAACTATACCTCACAGCTTAAACCTTTGTGTTTGTTTTTTGTTAAAAGTTATCAAGGGAAGAGTCTGCTAACATGTGAAAGTTCTATCTTGATCAGATATACAAGTTAGCAAAGCACTTATATCTTAACAGGAGGCTAAAAAATAAAAATTGGAACTATATATCAAAATGATGCATGTTGAATAGAGAATGATTTAAGTGGATAAATTTATTTATCTTTCCTCCTTCTCACAGTTTCCTGCCTCCCTGGCTGCTCACTTTTGCTAGTTTATGACATGATGTTCCAGGAAACTTTATCACATACAGCAACACAATAAAGAGAGATATTGTTTTGTCATTAGTAATAATTGTAAAACCAATTATATGACAAACCAGTTCTTGTCCACAACCGCTCCCTTTTGAATTTAGAAGTGAAACACCCACACATCCCCGCTCCCATCTATTGAATGCTTTAATCAAGGGTGACTTCACCACGCATAAAGGCCAAATATAAATGGGATTTATGCAGGAAAGTACATAGGCACTGTGAGGAGGTAGCCTTTGGGCCTGCAAAGACCAGAGCTACAGGAAAAATTCAGCTTTCATTTGTATCTCTGTTCTTTCACAAGATATCATTAGAATTGAAAACTGCTTGCTCAGGTTGAAAGTTTGTCATTGATTTATTTCCGCCGATTTCTCTTTCTCCCTTGCCTCAGTCCCTTTGCCTCCAGCACACCTAGAGACATCCACAACTAGGAGTCTGTGTTCATGAAACCTATGCCTATAGGTCTCAAGTTCTGGAAGGATCCCAAACCATTACACAGACATAGGTGGCCAAGCTGCAAATGACTCTGCTAGGACCACCCCAAGCTCCCTTGCAACTGACTGATTACAGCTGAGGTGGCTCTCCAGCTGAATAATTCTATGTGTCTTCTGGCTGCAAAAAAAAGGGGATTTCAATTATATAAATTCTAGTCTGATCTAGCGGACTAAACCCAGGACTGAGAGCAAGGGGCCTCTGTTTTAATTTCAACTCTGTCATTCACTCCCCGGGGGTCTTCGTCAAGACACTTAATTTTTCCTTCTTAGGTTCTGTCTGAGAACTCAAGGCTTGGCGGAGTTCATGCACTAGTCCTCCCCTTTTAGAAACATGGACTTAGATACAAAAATAAATGTGTATGTATATTATGTTAATGTTGAACTAAGATTAGATAATGTAGCTGCTTGTTGCCTTAATGGTTTAGTTTGGCAACCTTAAACCAGTATTAAAGATGGGTTATTGTGTGTAAAAGTGGGGCCATAACCGCATTCTCCCTCTGCTGTGACCTGCAGAATGGGATCATGCGTTTGGGGCTCCAGCTGAGATCAGGGCCCTGTTGTGCTAGACACTGTACAGAGACCTAGTCCTAGACCTCCCCTTTCCCAGACAGCTGATATTCTAAACCAGGAGTAAGCAACCTATGGCACGCGTGCCAAATGTGGCATGCGAGCTGATTTTCAGTGGCGCACTCACTGCCTGGGTCCTGGCCACCAGTCCGGGGGGGCTTCTGCATTTTAATTTAATTATAAATGAAGCTTCTTAAACATTTTAAAAACACTATTTACTTTACATACAACAACAGTTTAGTTATATATAAAAGACTTGTAGAAAGAGACCTTCTAAAAACTTTAAAATGTATCACTGGCACGTGAAACCTTAAATTAGAGTGAATAAATGAAGACTCAGCCCACCACTTCTGGAAGGTTGCAGACCCCTGTTCTAAACCAAAGAGATGGACAAAAGGCGGACGGGAAACAAGCACAGAGGAGAGGGAAGTGACTTGTCCAAGGTAACACAGAAGGTCAGCTGCAGAGCTGGGAATAAAACTCCTACATTAGTGTAGTGCCCTGTGAGCTGGAGCACACGCATAACAAATAATAAAGGGCTAAGCTAGAGATCTGAAGGTAAAGACATTCAGATCCTGCTGCCCCTCTATGTTGGGGGGATGGTATGATTGTATGTGGTTCACACAGTGAACAGACCATTTTCGAACAGATTTTTTTTACCGAAAATCTCTGATCTGTAAATTAAGGTGTGACTTGCCAAGATACATCATTCACATTTCATTTGTCATATATTTTGCTTGTGTGTGTTGGGTTCCCCTCTGTGCCCAGTCCTCAGAGGAGGCAAGTGTGTGACTATTATCATTGGGAGAGGCTGGGTCTTTAAAACAAACTATAAAGGCTCTTGCTTTTTAGCTCTGGAAGTTATTGGTTCAGTCCCTGATGTTTGCCAAAATGGTAGCCCTTACACTTTCAGGTATCCTAATGGGCATGTTTGAAGGTTGAGAGGTGTGCTTCGTACTGGTAGGAAAGGGTTAGAGCTAAAGGCAGACCTGCCAGTGTAAGACAGGCACATGCACCCTGCTAAACATGGAAGGTTCCTCGTGGTGTGCTTACTTTCGTAAACCTTTAAACAGGGATCAAATGTTATAGACACAAAGAGTATACTGAGGTACATCACAACCTCTCACACTCTTCAGGAGAGTCAAAGTAAACAGGGACAATTTCAGCAACCATGTTTTTCCCTGTGATTCCCACGCAGATGCAGCTCCTCTTTTCCCTGACTCAGGGTGCTGCCCAGTGAGATATAACAAAGCTGTATAAAAATATAGGAATTTAGCATCTAATGAAAGTCAAGTGGTAGGAAATATCCTCTCCACCCCAAACCTTAAAGGTATGTGTGACAGAGTGTATGAGACCCAGAGGCCCCATACTGGAGGCCTCACAGTCCTACCATACTCTGCCCCTGAAAAGAGCAGTGGAAGTGGATCCTCCAAGCTGCCTAGAGTGACTGTATTTCATGCAGCCAATCAGAAAGAGGATGCAGGGATGCAGCCAGCCAGGGCCCAGCAGACTCATATAAAAGGAGCTGCAGGGACAAACTGAGTTCAGTCTGTCTTTAGGATCTGGAGAGCAAAGAAGGTGCTCCTGCCTAGCTGCTGGGACTCAAGAAAGTGGAGGGGGGGAATTGGTCCAGGGAAATGTAGTTGCTTAAAGGGACATGGCATGTGGTTGCTACTTAGAGGGCCCCTGGGTGGGCCCAGGTACTCCCCCATCAATAGCCACTGGGAAAGTGGCTTAAGTATTGAACTGTGTTACTCTACCACCACCAAAATGAGGCTGAACTGAGGCTGACTCATCTGGAGAGCTGGAATCCCTGAGTACTAACATGAAAACAAAGAGCCTCCAAGGAGAAAGTCTGGAGATGCTGCTCCACTCCAGAGCAGGAACCTTTGCCAGGTAACCAGACTCCAGCTGAGGGTATCATGATGGGCCCTGTTGGACTGTTAAAGGAGCCTGGGGAGGGTTGTAGGACTTTACTGAGGACACTGAGATAGTCCTAGTAGGACTGTATACTCTGGAAAGGGTTTGTTTTGTTTTTGCACCCAGACTGTGTATGACTAGGCCGGAGGACTGAGTCACAGAAGACCTTCCTGATGAGTGCAGTGTCCAACGGGGCACTGTGAGTGGAGAAATCGAGGAAAAACTGCAGGCACACACAGTCAATCTGAGATTGTGTGTGCATTCCAGTATGGAAATAAGTTGCTGTCCCACATTGTGGGAAGTTATTCTGCCTTTAAAGATGATGATTTCACTGTTATGGTTGTGCATTAGAGTGCAAGTTTGATTAAGCTAGGGTACATATTGCTTGTTGACATCTCTTGGAGGTAGAAGTGAGAGCCTTATGAAGCCTTGGAATATATTATTAACAGTGATGTAGGCAATATGAAGTTGCATAGAAATGGCCACGTCTTTCCCCTTAACTTCTTATGTCTATGCTTTTACAATTTTGGGTGGATGGGATGTGTCCTGCCACAACCTTAACTGTCAGTAAATGTAGTTTTTGTTTGCTAATAAAATCTAATGCCACTTCAGAAGTGAAACATACTGGTGATTATAAGGACCTCATCCAAAGCCAACTGTAATCAATGGAAATGGCTGTATTGACTTCAGTAAGTTTGGTTTGGCTCCGAGCTGTGCAAAGCAATACTGCACAACAGTTTAGGATAGGAAGTGAAGAATACCATAAACTATAAAAATCTATATTTGAATTATTCTTGGATCACTAATTCTTCTCTGAAATGACCTTACAAACAAATAATAAAGTACATACAAACTTAAATAAGCAAGTAATGTACATGACTATAATAATGGAGAAGATTGCTCTTTTAAACAAACTAACGAAATTGAAATGGGCATCTCAATTGAATTGTACTTAATATCGCATTCAAATTCTTTGTCCTTTAGATCTTTAAAATTCTAACTTGACTGTTAAGGATGCAAAAGTTTAATTAGACAAAAGCTTGCTCACAGAAGGAAACAAATCATTTTGAATTTCTTCAGACAATAACATATGACTATCTAGAGACTTGTTTGAAAGATTTCATGCAATGCCTTGCACATTTAACTCATGTTTGCACGCAATAAAAGTTTTGAGGTTCGTAGTATGTTGGCTGTTCATAATTTGCAAGCCAGTCAAACAGAATACACAACAGTTGCAAAGTTCGAAGTGTGTGTTTGTGTGTAAGCACAAACTTGCAAAAAGGGTTGGCACCTTTAAAAATGTTTAATTAAGGGAAATCCACATTCTTAATTATCTTTTTTGTTTTTCAGCCATCAAAGCTGCAACACACCAGCCCTTAATTAATCACATGTATAGAGGAGTAGGTGTACAAAGCTGCAACTTCTATAGAAACATGTTAGCAAGTGCCAGAGCTGTGAAGTGAGTAGAAGACTATTTAGTTTATCTAAATAATCTGATAGCTATAGTACACAGTTGTAAATGTCAATGAGCCAGGCAGGCTAATTCCTTGCTTGTAAAGTAGTGTTAGTATGCACATTATATGCAGTTTATGTTGAAATATAAATACAGGATTACCTCTTAGGTCGTGAAATGGAATTATATATGAAATAAACATTACATCGAGGGTCCTCCATGACTGAAAACTGTTTATGTCAAATACAGTTAGTTTAGTAGGGTTGATGGGCTTTATTCAAGGTTCCTAGAATTTATCTGCCAACCATAAATAATTATTTAATAACTAATAGGGCAAGGCCAGAAATATAATAGCTTTTATGTTGAAATTAACATCAAGTGATCTGTAGACATCTGCTCAGCAAGCCAAACGTGGTCTACGTGTTGTATGTTTTGCATCACTGCCTCAAAATAACAAGCGGCATTTATATTTGGAGGGGCAGTTTTCCTTGTTAAAATGAAAAAAAAAATCATTTGCACTATTAGGATCAAATGTGTGGTGAACATTAAATAGCCTTACAAATTTAAATAATGTGTGGTGTAGAGATTTCAGCTTTGCAAATGCTCTTTCTTCCTGATGTGGGGGCAAAAATAAAAAGAGGTGGCTCTAGTTGTCAGAAAAAAATGTTACCCCTGGACTGAGGGAGTTCAGCTATTCAAGCTCAGCTGCGGTCTAGAGGGTGTGGAAACCTAAACCTCAGCAAACTGGGCCTGTTTTTCCTAAAATAATCAAAAAGACCTGACTTCCAGAAGGGGGTTAAAAATGTGATGTGGGAATGGTCCTTCCCAAAAGAACCAATGAAGCTGTATCTACTAGAGGGTCTGTGCAACACATGCCCTCTAGTATATGGTCCACTCTGTTCACTTGGACTGCTACTTCAGTTCTCACTAGCTTCCAGAGCCCTTGCAGGTACTTGTCATTGTTGAGAACCACATACTCATTACTTGAACCTTCGCTGGGGCCCTGACCTTCTTTATGCTTTTAACTGAAAAGTATTAGAGTTCCCAAGTTGCTGAGTTGCATGTTTTGTTAGGGAAGGTCTGTGAGATGCAGGAACTGCAAAAGCAATCTTATTTGCATTAGGCAAGAGTTGACAGATGGTTTCCAGTGTAGCTGTCTTCACATTTTTTATTTCTGTAGTTACTTTTATTAACAAAAAAAATAAACCGATAAAACTTTTTTGACTAATCTGAGCAATAATGAATGAATGAATAAAATAGCAAATGGTAGAACCTAACCCCCTAAGATAGGACCATCCCAAAACACAATTAACATTTCTAGAAATGGCGCTGACATTAGGAACCAGGCCTGTTTTGGATGGTGCAATAGGAGATTTAAATCTGTGGTTTGCCAATGAAACAAATGCAATGCTCTGACTCAAACATGCCACTCTGTGGTATGGGGTTATGTCTACACACCAATGTAAGTCTGTCTGTGGGCCTTGGCTCAAGGCTCCCCCACTTCCCCGCCAATCTACGCTGACCCAGGACTCTGGCTGGAGCGTCCGAGCTCAAGTCAAGCCAGGACCCAAGATCTGACCCCTATTGCTTTGCAGGGTAGCTATAGCCTGGCTTGACTCAGGTCCTGGGAGTGAGCCAGAAGTATTCACAACTCCATAAGACAATTTTCTTAGTCCTCTCTATCCCAACAATCTGCATCCATTCTACTGAAAGTGGAAACTGCCCCCACCTCTCCCCATAGGCAATCAGCAGCAGCAGCTCAGGCTAGCTTAACCCACTGCCTTCTGATCGTGACTCTGCAAGAATGCCATCAGAGAGCCTCCTGGGTTTGCAAAGGAGAGCGAACTGAGCAAGCCGTTTGCAAAACGAGCTGCTTCCTTGTAGCACGCAGGGCAGGCAGTAAAGTTTTCCCACAATGCACCACATTTCTGGAGCTAGAATGGCCACATTTTGGGGTGTGTGGGAGGTGCTAGGGATTCTGGGATATGGTTACTTTGACGTAGATCTGCACACTACAGTTCGGACACCAGAGCCCTAGGTCAGAAAAACTCTTAACCTAGGGTTAAAATACAATGTGGACTCTTAAGCCCAGGGTCCCTTAACATGGGTCATCTGACATGACTCCCGCTATCCATGGGCTTACAGTTCAGTGTAGACACCCCGGGAATCCCACTTCCTTTGAACTCAGTAGGAGTTTTACTATTGCCTTCAGTGTAAACAGGCTTTTATACAGGAATGGAGGGTCAGATTCTCTGCTACCTTCACTTTCTCTGCCTCAACTCCAGTGTACATTAGAGCAATTTAGGGCTGCTGTACCCTACACTAGCTGTCAAGATCTCTGAAGGTCTGACAGGGGAGGGTGTAGAGGAATGCATAGTGCTCTTGCCAAACCGCACACGCTCCCGGTGACTGCAGTAAGGAAGCACGATATTTGTCTAGGCCAGCTCTACACCCACTGCTGACTCCTCCCACCAAGTGAGTAACAGGTAGTCTCTTTTCTCTTGGCAATGACTGGTGCAAAGGTAGTGGAATGGGCCAAAAAAGCTGGTCTGGGATGAAAAGCAGCTGGCTTGGTTTAAGACATTTCCCCAAGGCCTAAGACATTTTCCTAAGGAGCCAGATTGTTGTTTTGATGTTCTCTGATGCACTTCCAAATTACACATGAATAGCAAGAAGAAATTCCCTTGGTATGAAGGACCTAGGCTAGATTTTCTGTAGCACCTTAGCCCACCAGTCAGGTTTCAGAGGGGCAGAAAACTGCTGGGAGGAAGAACTGTTTTCTCGCTCATCTCACATCATCCTCCACAGAGGTCAGTACTGAGGATTGGCTGTGGGAGTGCTATGAGGTCCATAATTCTTTCGATATAGCAGCCCTAACACTGGCACAAGTCGGGAGGCGAGGCTGTGGACTGGACATCATTTCCATTCACAAGCTGGAGTAATGCCCTTGGGTCGGCTGCATTGCAGCCCTGCACCTAATTTGGTGGAGTGGGATAGATTTTGCCTCCCCACACCATATGATTTTAATGACTCGGGTTTTATGTGGATGAAGTGAACAGTGACTGAAATGAAGTGGTGCATAACTTGCTATTAGAACTCAAGCCTTAGAGCTACGTTGAGAATTCATAACAGCCCATTTTGCTGCACCAAAATGATTAAATTACCCTATATAGTACAGAATACATGGCAAAGCTGTAATTTTTATATGATTCAGAATGCTACATTATTGTATTCCAGCACTGGCAACAGTGTAATTTTCACACAGTCACTGCTTTGTCTTCCATGAAAAACAAACTCTCTACAGGCAGATGCAAAAAGTCTGAAGAAGATTTAGTATTATTGATGTTTACAGTATTTATTGTGGTGCTGCCTATTAATTACTGCATTTAGAGCACCCCCATCTTCTGTGAAGGGTGGGCGTCTATTTGGAAAGATGCTTCTCGAGAAAGTGTTTACACTAATTCAGCATCACTGCATTTCTAAAGACTTTTGGGGTTGATTCTGCTCTGATGTGCCAGTACAAATCAGGGCTATCTCCACTGAAGAAAATAGGGTAAAGTTGGGATGAGAGAAGAATCAGGTCCTTTGATTTCATCGATTCCTTGCAGTTCTGCCCTAGTACAGGCTTGTGGAGAATGGAACACTATTGATCCCCAGTGTTCATATCTGAGGGTGAGCAGAAAGCATGAGGAGGGTGAGGGTGTTCTTATATTCTACCTAATGAATGATCAGGCCAAATACTGTTCAGTGTTCCACTGCTGTTCTGGAGGCTGGGATTGTTTGCATGATGCCTGAGCCAAGGGGGCCCTGAAAGCTCGCCTCTGCCAGAATACAAATAATTTCTGCTTTTCCTCTTTCTCTGGTGGGCCTAATGCTGGTTTTATTTATTTAGATAGTAAGCGTGAAAATCACCTGATGGAAGGGCACCAGTGTCTTCAGTCAGTTTCCTCTCGTCACTGGCTGCAGCACAAGGCACCAGCTGAGCAGATTCACACAAAGAAAAACTGGTGTTACTGCCATGCTCCCACTCCCAACACTTTGGCCAGCAGTGGGCACCCTTGTGACATTTCAACGTGTGCTCATTCCTAGGAAAGGGGTGTCAGAGGATCCATTCCCAACTCTAGGCACCAGCCCCCTCTTTCCCCTCCCTCCCCGACTGACCCCTCCTGGACTCTGCTCTCCTGTGTAAGAATTGTGCTCTTGGTTCCTTCTGGCATAAGTTGAGGCTGTCTGTACACTGTATTATAATAGTTTTATTTTCACAAGGGTTTTATGGAGGATGGGGGCTTATCTAGTGCTAATTTTAGTGTCTTTCAACTCAGTGTGCTGTTTTTGAAGTGTGACATCAAACAGATAATCTGCCCTCTGGGAAAACTATGGTAGATAATGGCCCAAGAATTTTCCAGTGTGGCTGGTGTTTCATGCATCTGTCTCTGACTGTGATCTCTTTGGGGCAGGTGTTGTTATCTCTGTGATTTATATACACTGTCAGTAATAAACAAATAACCAAGGCTAGCTCTTACTGTTATCATGGGAAGAGAGAGAGAGGAAAATGGACTTGACATTTCATGTCATTTAAAAGATGTTGCTGTTTGGGTTGCTGTGAGAATCCTCTGTGTTACTCCTGGGTGGCAATAAAAGACAAGATTGCCCGTTGCAGGCATAGTAAAATGAGCGTTCTACGACCAATCATGACTAATGAGTTGTTGGCCATCCGGCTGTGGAGCGAGCGCTGTTTGTTCTGATATCAGCCTCCATCACTCTAGGGGCTAAATTCACAAAGGAATTTTCGGCATGGTGATGCTGAGCACTGCCACACCTAACTTTTAGGCACCTGGAAAATCACTGGGATTCACAAAGCCTGAGTTCTGTACCGAGGCACCTTATACAATGAGTGAGTAGGGAGAGACTGGCATCCAAGAATGGGATTCACAAAAGCCATCATACGAGGTGGCTCCTTGCCTAAACTAGCCAATAGGAGATGCCAACCAGAGGAGTATGTGCTAAGTCCCGCCTCTCTTGGAGATAGATGCCCAAGTCCAGACTTCCAGGGAGACTTGAGCCGGAGTCTCCCACATCCCCAGTAAGTACCCTAACGAATGGGCTAAAGTTTCTGGAGGAAGAGCCGGAGGAACTCCTTCTCATCCCTTCCCCAGGTCATTTTGTGTAAGCTCTGACCCTTCCCTGTGCTTTGGCATCCCTGGTGTAGCTTGTGGTGAAGACCCACTGAATTGAATCAAACATCTGGGATGATCCAGATGTTATAGTTGTAATCAAGTGAAAATATCTTTCACCACTGAAATACTTCTGCTTTACAGTACATCTAGAGCCTGTTCCTGCACCCTTTATGTGAATAGCTTCAACAACTTCAGTGCTACTTTTCATGTGTAAGACTGATTAAAAATGTAATCTCAATGTTTGGGCTAAGAAATTTTGATTCAATGGTACCTTCCTGGTCTGTTTTAACCAGTTTTAACACAGTCCCCCTGTTGAATCTATTAAGATTAGGTTGTGAAGGTTTATTAAGGTTACGTGAGTGTAACCACACACAAAATTGGGTTTTCTTGTATTTAGAAATAATTGACTTTGCTCTGCAATATCTGGCATGATTTGCCACACTTTATATGTAGGATTGAGCAGTATATTTAAAACCCACAGATGGTCAGATCCTCAGCTGGTTGCATTAAAGCCAGCGGAGCTTGGCCAGTTTACTCCAAGCTTGAGGATCTGACCCAGATGCGGTATGGAACTACAGCTAACATTTTTCAAACCCAGGTGCCTAAAATCAGTCACCTAAATACATACTTAAGCACTTCTGAAAATCAGTCCACTTTTACATAATTCCCACAAATCTCACTGAGGCCAATGGGAGCTAGAGGTGAACAGTGCTTTTCAAAATCAAACTGCTAATTTTATTTAAGTGCCTGTATGTGGGTTTAGGAGCCAAATTTTACACATCCAGGTTTGAAAATATTGTCCTGTATCCTTTTCACTTCAGTTTCAAGACTGAAATGACACTATTAATTGCGACTAGCTCTTCTAGTCAAGGCTGACATTGCAGTAGCTCCACCTGCTGGAGAATTAAAGAAGAAGAAAAAGAAAATTATGTTTTAGTTTAATTCATTCTGGTTTAAAGGCTATAATAGCGTACTTCAAATTATTTTATACTTTAACAGATATTATACCACTTCTTCAAACAATCTCCCTTCTCTTCTTTTCCTCATTAATAATCCCCACGCCCTCCCTCCTGAGCTATTATCGTGTGTGTTGCCTTGTATTTGTCTTATCTTATTTAGATTCTAAGCTCTTTGGAGCAGGGAATATGTCTTATCTAAGCTTGTAAAGCACTGTGTAAATTTATTCACTATATAAATGTTTGATAATAACAATGATCTTTTGTTTTTACTAGCTATGCACTCACGGTGTTCTGTGTGAATCTAAATGAAGGAAAAATGAAATAACATTGTCACCGAATAATTAGGGTATTTAAGGTGATTTGTAACTAATCTACAGAGTGCTGCTTTATAATTTTTTCTAAAAAAATGACATCACTGTAAATATCTGCCTGAAAGGGAATCTGTGAAGGAGAGACTTCACTGCTGACCTACAATTATTAAAACAATCAATGGTTAAACTCTATTTGTGGACTTTAAAAATAAATAATTAAACATAACAAAGTGTTTGATAATTATAATAATCAGTAATAGCATGAATTAAGCATATTGTATTCACAAAAGAATAAGACAACTTTGCAGCAGGAAATGATGGTTGGGATTATTTTCTTTCTCACCTTTGCTATATTTAGATGTCAGTTCAGTGAGGAATTTAAGCATGTGCCTAACTTTAAGAATATGAGCAGTCCCACTGAAGTCAACAGGCATATACATATATTTAAGTATCTTGTTGCATCAGGGCCTAAAACCTTCAATTTTCCTCCTTCAAGAACAAATCTATATTCACTTTGTCAGCATCTCCATAACAACCTTATTTTTAGAACTGTTCCCTAGTCTGCAATGTGACAATCTACATCTCATCTTGGGATTCAAGATGATTCAGGCTGCAAAATTTGGGTCTCCAACCAGATTCCAACTATACTACATTTCACAGGTGTTTATATCCATCTCTGCCTAGAAATGAGAGAGGTGTGAGCTTATATTCCCAAACAAATAATGAAGTTAAGATGGAGCTAAGGTTAAGTGTTTTAGTTACTTAGGAGTAAAAATAAAATGTTTTGAGGTGTTAATTTAATTTCATTTATTAGTGATGTGAATACAGTTCAATTCTGAGACTATTTTGAGATGAAAAGGAAAGAGCTTCTTCTGAGCCATCTAATCAATCTATTGTGGTAAGACTGGCTTCATACATATAGCTCTAAAAAGAATCAGACTATTTTAAGTGTTTGTTACGTAGTGCGGGAGGGGGACTGTCTCTCAAAGGTTTCAGCTACATGTATGGAATGAGCGCTAATAGATAGGGAAGGAATTCAAAAGTGAACAAAACCAAAATATTTAGGGCCAGAATGTTAGCTGGCGTAAGTAGGCAGTCGTCATAATCATAGACATATATCATAGTATGATTTGCCTCAACAGACAATCTGGCTCTCTGGCTTTTAGGAGAAAGGCTTGGATTTCCTAGACTGGTAAGCTTTTCTGCTTTTGCCTCTGCCATTGTGTGTCTATGTGATTCAACAGTGAGGCAGAGCACTATTGGTTTTCTCCATGGGTGCTAGTCAGCTATACTTTAAAGACTTAAATGAGTCTCTGGTGGTGCATAGGCCCAGTGCTGGCTCTCTGCATGATGTGAATTAGGGAGGGACTTTTCATTTAGTAAGTGTGTCATGGATTGTAGTGATTCCAGAAATTCAATGGAAGCACATTCTTAACAAATAAAGGAGAGGAAAATATGGCTACTCTACTTTTTGCTTTTGGAAAGTTCCCCCCCCCCTTAGTGTGTTGGACCTAAATACTTCTCACTGTGACCTCGCAAACTGCAGTCACCATTCACAGTCCTGTATCGCACATGATGTAAGAAAATGCCAGTTCTAATTACCCATCTAGGTACATTAGACACTGATTTCATGTTATTCCCACATAGCATGTAAACCATGTAAGGGCTTGTTTTACTTATAGACAACTTTGTCCTTCATTGCATGGGAATACCTGTATTAATATTCACTTAGCCAAGGGCTAGCAGGACATGTGTGTGGCAGCTAAGTGTTGTGACGTGTCCTAGTGCCCAAAATTTCATATGCTACCACTAGGGCTGTAAATAGGGTTTAACCGATATAATTTGAACAGGTTAAATGGTTAACCCTTAAGGAGTTCACATAGGCGGAGAACTAGGGGTGCAGGCATGTTTTATGTGGGGTGCCGCTGCTGCCCCATGTCCAGCATTCTGGCTGCAGACACAGGGACACTGGGCACCAGGCGGCAGCAGAGTATAATTGTTAACTGAAACTAATAAGCTTGATGCTTATTTGTTAACTAGTTAACCAGTTAAACTTTTACATCCCCAGCGACCACAAAGTCTATTTCTGGAACATGAGGATAGCGGGAACGAAGTAACTGAAGTCTGATTCTGGTTCAGGGACTTCTGTAGGCAAGTGGGTCACGCTTTCTTATTATAAGGTTTATATAGTTTATTGAAGTTTGATTATTTATCAATGTGCTAAGTGTGTTGCAGACATGGGTATATGCATTTGGAAGGTTAAAAACAAACAGTAGAAGGTATTTTAGATAATTAATTTCCACGGTCTTACGCAAACTTACCAGTTAGCCTATTGGCCTATTGATCAACCATTTATTAAAACATCTATTAATAATTTATTAGCCTTTTATAAACTATAAGTGGAACCCTATGAGCAAATGTGACCAGCAGCTTAATAGATGTACATTTACTGTCTTCATGTGGGCTTCTGTCACGTCTGCATACAGTTTAGGAGTGCTCTGTAGGCGAAGAGGAGTGATGTAGGGATGGGCTCAAGCCAAACAAGTTGAGTGGTGTGCTGATCTGAGATTTTGGCTGGGGTTGCTACACAGACTGGGTCTTCCAAAAATACTGATTTGAATATTCCCGATGCTCAGCAGCATTTGGATGTGGCGTTTTGGGTTGAGATAGAAAGGAGAGTCGGTGGCAGTGTTTGCCAAGTTAACTTTTCAATATTCATTAAGCTTTCATGTCAGTTTAGCTCTGCTGTTTAAATATTGTGACTTTCAGAGAGGTTAGCTTTGCTGTTATACTTACATTTTCTTCAAGTTAAAAAGTAGGCCGTTTGATCAGGAGAGACCATTAAGTAATGTTTCATCAGTGGAAGTATTGCGTTGGAGTGGGATTTCCAAAAGCAACAGTCAATGGGAGTTGGGCACCTAACTCTTTTAGATGCTTTTGAAAATACCACCTCTAATTGTTTAATATAATTGAAATGGAAACAAGAGTGATGGCTTCAGGCCAACCAAATTAAGGACTAAATTTTGCTCTGAGATGCTGTCTTCAGTGGAGTTTCATGCATTTCTCTCAGGGTGTTGGGTCTTAAAACCCAATGCTGCATAGTGCTGAGCAGCTCCTGGAGGAGATGTTTTTAATGAAAGTTATTGCTTGCAGGATCGAGCCATTGGAGCATAAATTCTGCAGCTTTATTGGGAATATCAGTGCTGCAGTTTCATTGGGAACAACATTACAAAGTCAAGTGGAAGTAACAATGCAATTCTACTGCCAACCAGTACACTCTTTATAAATATCTTGAGATTAACTACTGTTTAAGTAGTAATAAAACTGAAACCTTTCTGATATAATGCTAAAGCTTTAATAAATTAATCTCAGTAGAGCCTATATAAATTTACATTTTCTCATATAAAACTACAAATAGTGATCATAATATAACAACATTTAACATTCCCATGCTGGGAGCAAAACCGCAGAAGCCCAACACCGTGGCATTTAATTTCAGGAGGGGAAACTATGCAAAAATAAGGGGGATAGTTAAACGGAAATTAATAGGTAAAGTGACTAAAGTGAAATCCCTGCAAGCTGCATGGACACTTTTCAAAGACACCATAATAGAGGCCCAACTTAAATGTATACCCCAAATTAAAAAACAAAGTCAAAGAACTAAAAAAGACCCACTGTGGCTTAAAAACCATGTAAAAGAAGCAGTGAGAGATAAAAAGGCATCTTTTAAAAAGTGGAAGTCAAATCCTGCTAAGGTAACTAGAGAGGAGCATAAACACTGCCAAATTAAGTGTAAAAATGTAATAAGAAAAGCCAAAATGGAATTTGAAGAACAGCTAGCCAGAAACTCAAAAGGTAATAATAAAATGTTTTTTAAATATGTCAGAAGCAGGAAGCCTGATAAACAACCAGTGGGGCTCCTAGATGATAGAGATACAAAAGGAGCACTTAAAGATGATAAAGTCATTGTAGAGAAACTAAATGAATTCTTTGCTTCGGTCTTCACATTTGAGGATGTTAGGGAGATTCCCAAACCTGAGCCGTCTTTTGTAGGTGACAAATCTGAGGAATTGTCACAGATTGAAGCATCACTAGAGGAGGTTTGGAACTAATTGATAAATTTAACTGTAACAAGTCATCGGGATCAGATGGCATTCACCCAAGAGTTCTGAAAGAACTCAAATGTGAAATTGCGGAACGATTAACTAGGGTTTGTAACCTGTCCTTTAAATAGGCTTCTGTACCCAATGACTGGAAGATAGCTAATGTAACACCAATATTTAAAAAGGGCTCTAGAGGTGATACTACAGACCGGTAAGTCTAACGTCCGTACCGGGCAAATTAGTTGAAACGATAGTAAAGAATAAAATTCAGGCACATAGAAGAACATAAATTGTTGGGCAAAATCAGCATCGTTTCTGTAAAGGGAAATCATGTCTTACTAATCTATTAGAGTTCTCTGAAGGGGTCAACAAACATGTGGACAAGGGGATCCAGTGGACATAGTGTACTTAAATTTCCAGAAAGCCTTTGACAAGGTTCCTCACCAAAGGCTCTTACATAAATTAAGTTGCCGTGGGATAAGAGGGAAGATCCTTTCATGGATTGAGAACTGGTTAAAAGACAGGGAACAAAGGGTAGGAATAAATGAAAATTTTCAGAATGGAGAGGGGTAACTAGTGGTGTTCCCCAAGGGTCAGTCCTAGGACCAATCCTATTCAACTTATTCATCAGTGATTTGGAGGAGGGGGTAAACAGTGAGGTGGCAAAGTTTGCCGATGATACTAAACTGCTCAAAATAGTTAAGACCCTAGAAGACTGTGAAGAACTTCAAAAAGATCTCACGAAACTAAATGATTGGGCAACAAAATGGCAAATGAAATTTAATGTGGATAAATGTAAAGTAATGCACTTTGGAAAAAATAACCCCAACTATACATACAATATGATGGGGGCTAATTTAGCTACAACTAATCAGGAAAAAGATCTTGGAGTCATCCTGGATAGTTCTCTGAAGATGTCCATGTAGTGTGCGGTGGCAGTCAAAAAAGCAAACAGGATGTTAGGAATCATTAAAAAAGGGATAGAGAATAAGAGGGAGAGTATCTTATTGCCCTTATACAAATCCATGGTGAGCCCACTTCTTGAATACTGTGTACAAATGTGGTCGTCTCATCTCAAAAAGGATATACTGGCATTAGAAAAGGTTCAGAGAAGGGCAACTAAAATGATTAGGGGGTTGGAACGGGTCCCATATGAGGAGAGATTAAAGAGGCTAGGACTCTTTAGCTTGGAAAAGAGGAGACTAAGGGATGGTATAATCATATAATAAGGTATATGATGGAAGTATATAAAATTATGAGTGGCGTGGAGAAAGTGAATAAGGAAAGGTTATTTACTTGTTCCCATAATAGAAGAACTAGGGGCCACCCATTGAAATTAGTGTTTAAAACAAATAAAAGGAAGTTCTTCTTCACACAGCGCACAGTCAACCTGTGGAACTCCTTGCCTGAGGAGGCTGTGAAGGCTAGGACTATAAGAGGGTTTAAAAGAGAACTGGATAAATTCATGGAGGTTAAGTCCATTAATGGCTATTAGCCAGGATGGTAAGGAATGGTGTCCCTAGCCTCTGTTTGTCAGAGGGAGGTGATGGATGGATGGCAGGAGAGAGATCACTTGATCTTTACCGGTTAGGTTCACTCACTCTGGGGCACCTGGCATTGGCCACTGTCGGTAGACAGGATACTGGGCTAGATGGACCTTTGGTCTGACCCAGTACGGTCCTTCTTATGTTCTTAAATGTAATTACTGGTCCTTCAAGCCTTTTTGAAATCCAGCTACATTGTAGCATATTTCACAGGATAATTATATACCATTAACTTCTTGCCTGACCTTCCATTAATTTTATCACGTCAACCCTTGTTCCAGATATTGCAAAAAAATGGGACCATCAGTTTATCCTGTTGCTTTCTTAAGCTCAAAAGGTTTGGAGGTTTGAGCTGAGTAAATTTCCAAAAGTTTAGAGTCTTCTCTGAACCTCTTTATTTGATCCAGGAAATGCTAGACATTTTGTGGCCCTGCCTCTTAGGAGATCAGACCAGATCATCATAAAAGTCCTTTATGGCCTTAAAATCAATGAATCTAGGAGTCAAAATGTGGGACCCAAACCTACAAAGACTTACATATGTGCTTAATTTAAAGTATGTAAATACCCTATTGAACTCAGTGGAAATCTCGTGAAAAAATATGCTGCCTCATGAAATTTTGTCTTCTGGGCAGGTCAGAAATGTCACACAACCAACTTTTCTTCTGGTATATTTCTACTTCTAACTCCTTTGTGAGTGAGCGTGATTTGGATGTGACATGGAGTGCAGGAAAAAAATCAAATATGACCAAGAGAAGAACTCTTATTATCTATTGCCTACATGATGACCCTGGAACTTGCATATGTATTTGAATAAGCAGAAGAAAATTTGAAATGTGCCATTCTTATGCCATATGACTTGTGATCACAAATCTGTCTTTAGTATATTGCTGTATGCCTAACAAAAATGTTCAGTTCATCCAAACCCCTGTTCCAAATTGGTTTTGAGTCGTTATAGCACTTTTTAAAAATCAAATTATTTTTGCCTTTGTGATAGTTTAGTTGCTTTAAAAAATGGTGAGGTCTTTTCTTTTGTTTGTTTTTTCTTTTTTGTATATTTTATTTGGAGTTTCAGCTAGCTTGTTATGAGAATAATTTATTACCTTCCTGTTTATACTGGAATATTTTGGCAAAGAATGTGAATGAACCTGATGGTGCAACAAACCAAAGAAATCTAAAAGATGTTCTTGACTTTAAAGAAAAAGTATAGTATATGCTCTAGGGCCTGATTCAGCAAAGCTCTTAAGTTCTTTGCTGAATAGGGTTGCGATTATACTCAGGTTCATTGCTGAATTGGTAACTGAGTAGGTCACAAAACTCTTTACTTGTTTCTCTAGAAAATGTTTGTTTTTCTTTCTTCTGAAATATGAGCCTGATTTGCTCCTCATTGGTTTTACGTGATTCATTAGACTCGTTTACCCACAGCTCCACCAGGGAAATTCTTACTAGAGAATGGTGCATTTTGTGCTTGAACACCTCCTAAAAAGAATTTCAACTACAATAATCTCTGATAGCAGCCCCTGGAAATAGGTCTGTTCTCTGGCTTTCCTACTGTGATTCTTGCTCCTTTTATTTTTTTTTAAAGGCATCAGAAACATGGTAATCTTTCTCCTTTAACAACTTCACAATCAAGTCTCAGTATTTCTTACACAATTTGCATTATTCATGAAGCTGTGCATTAATCAGAAGGACTCAAAGTTTTAAAAGTTTTTATATTTGAACATCTGTCTCTCTTGGTGCATGCAGTCAGTTAACAATGGAACATTGCTTGCATGCTCTTCCACATCCTAACTCATCCTTTATTCACATGTGCTTTATGCATTAGACATACTCTCTATTCTTCCTCCCTCTTTATCACTTAGAATATGTATGCTGATGCCAAACAAATTCAAGCAGCAGAATATTTTTTTAAGAGGAGATAATGGAAAAATGATAAAGCCTGGAAGCACTCTGATTTCTTTTTAAATACCACAGCAACATTTGTTTTTCAAACTAGAACATTATCAGAAGACTTTGAGTAAGCCTCACTAGCTGTGTTGTGATAATGTACTTCCAAACACCTTTTGTCCAAGGATTGCAAGGGTTTTACAAACATTAATTGACTAGGCCTTGTAATATCCTGTGAGGCAAGTAACTGTTACACCAGTTTTAGAGATGGAGAATATCACAGTGAGCTGCATCTTTAAAAGCAGGCCTGAGACCAGTCCATCTCTCAAGTCATCCTAGCCCTTTAAGAACAGCTGTTCTGGGATTTGTTGTTGCCCCGAAAGGTCCTGTGACAGCAGCCTAAAACAAGGCGTGCTGGAGGAAGGGGTCTAAGGTATAAAAGAGCTGCCTGCAACTTGCAACAGACCTGAGAGACTTAGGGAGTTTCTGTATTTTGGTGTAGGAACGATGCCATGAAAAGGAGAAGGGGGAGGTGGGAGGTTGTGCTCAGAAGCTGGGAAAGGCCCAGAGAGAGGTCTGAGAAATCTGAGGAAGGAACTTAAAATGGGCTATTGGAAAGATGCCTGAGAAAGTACTGGGGTGAAAGTCCTGGAGGCTGGTAAGTAAGCAAGTGTAGGAAATGGCCTGAGGAAAAGTGAAGCAGGGGTGTGGAGTGGAGTGGACAGGCACTGAATGGTTAATGTCCCTGGACCAGAGCCCAAAGTAGACAGGAGCCTGGTCTCCCAATAATACTCCTAGAGGAGGTGTTGAAAACCCTGCTAGGTGAAGGGGTTTAAAGAAGAAGCTTTGACACGAAAAACAGATTGGATAGAAGATTTGGATTTTTGTTTTATTTGGACTATTTTTTGGAAACATTCCTTTTCTCTGAAAGGGAAGGTCTTCTGATTTGGCTGGAGAAATAAATCATGAAGGCACTAATAAAACCTGTCAGCCAGCAGATAAACCGAAGCTGTAACCTGACTTTGGGATGAGGTCAGATGATCCTATAACAGTCAGTGTGGGGGTAAGTGACTTGCCTACATCTATGCAGTGAATATACAGTGGAATTGTATCTCCTGACATCCTTGTCAACTTTTTTCTTTCGGAGGCCCCCACAAATATGCTACAAAAACTCCACAGCCCACCTGTGCCGCGATAACTGGCTTTCTGCATATAAAAGTCAGGGTTGGCATTAAGGGGTGGCAAGCAGGGCAATTGTCCAGCCAAGTATGCCGCCGGGCACCATGAAGCGAAGTTGCTCAGGTTTCTGCTTCAGCCCCAGGTAGTGGGGCTCAGGGCTCCAGGCTTCAGTCCCATGAAGTGACACTTTGGCATTCTGCCCTGGGCCTCAGCCAGTCTAACACTACTCCTGATTGGTGGCCCCCCTGAAATCTGCTCATGAACCCCCCAGGGAGCCCTGACCCCTTGTTGAGCACTACTGAGGTACGGTATGTCTCAGCTGCAATAGAGAATACTTTTAGTTTGCCTCATAAGCTTATATCATGTTATACTATAATAACTGATTTACAGCAATAAACTTTGCAGTAGTGAGGAAAATCTAATTCATGAAGGAGATTGTTTAGCTAAAAATGTAAAATGGAATGCAGAACAATAGTCTGTTTATGGGAACTCGAGCGTTTCCTGTTCTTGAACTCAGAATATGAATTCTCTGCTTTACCTTTTTCTGATATTTTTCTTGTTCCCATTAGTATCTGGATATAAGGCAAACATCCCAAATTACTGATCACCCTGAAAGAAAGGAAGGAGAATAAGAAATTAGATATATCTAGTTAGGAGGAAGTGGCTTAAATTCAACTCTTGCTCATGTCAGTGATACAACTGAAGTTAGCTTTCAGATGCTCTCATGTTCTGTAGAAGCTAATGGAGTTACTCTGGATTTACATCAGTATCAATAAAAACAAAATTTATCCCACAGACTTCAGTGGGACTACTAATCTGAGCTAGGCGTTTCCTTGATAGCTCAGGCATACTTAGCATATTTGACTTATAGGATCAAAGAATTGAAGGACTGGAAAAGACCTTAAGAGATCATCTAGTCCAGTCCTCTGCATTCATGGCAGGACTAAATATTAACTAGACCGGGGTGGGCAAACTACGGCCTGCGGGCCACATCCAGCCGGCTGGCCCCACCCCTCCCCCGGAGCTGCACCGCCCGGGCACCGCTGTGGGGCCGGGGCTGCATGCTCCTCCCCTCTCCCGGAGCTGCGCTCCAGGGGTTGGGGCAGCATGCTTGCCCCTCCCACAGAGCAGCGCCGCACTGCCAAAGCTCTGGAGGCCAGGCCAGTGCCCTCCTCCAGAACCGCGCGCATGGACAGCGTTCCAGGGGCCGGGGCAGTGCGCTTCCCCAGAGCCACACCACTCAGGCAGCGCTCTGGGGGCCGGGGCTGTGTGCTCCCCACTACCCTGTAGCCACACCAAGCAGCCATGGTAAGGGGGGGCATTCTGGTGTGGAAGTGGTGGGGGTCTCTGGAAGGGGCAGTCAGGGAGCAGGATGGGTTGCATAGGGGGTGGGGTTCTGGAGTAGTGGTTAGGAGGTGGGAGGATGGATAGGGTTCGGGGCACTCAGGGGACAGGGAGCAGGGGAATTGGGTGGGGTCCCAGGGGTGGTTGGGGTCTCTAGAAGGGGCAGTCAGGGGACATGGTCAGGGGGTTGGATGGCTTGGGGATTCTGAGGGGGCAGTCAGGGGGCAAGAAGTAGGAGGGGTCTGAATTAGGGGTGGGGCCTTCCCTACCTGGCCCTCCATATAATTTTGCACACCGGATGTGGCCTTTGGGCCAAAAGTTTGCCCACCCCGATCTAGACCATCCCTGAGAGGTGTTTGTCTAACCTGCTCTTAAAAATCTCCAGTGATGGAGATTCCACAACCTCCCTGGGCAATTTATTCCAGTGCTTAACCACCCTGACAGAAAGTTTCTCCAAATGGCCAACCTAAACTATCCTTACTACAGTTTAAGCCCATTGCTTCTTGTTCTATCCGCAGAGGTTAAGAAGAACATTTTTTCCTTCCTCCTTGTAATAATGTTTTATGTAGTGGAAAACTGTTATGTCCCCTTCTCAGTCTTCTCTTCTCCAGACTAAACAAACCCATTTTTTAAATCTTTCCCCAGAGATCATGTTTTCTACACTTTTAATCGTTTTTGTTCTCATCTGGACTTTCTCCAGTTTGTCCACACCTTTCCTAATATGTGGTGCCTAGAACTGGATACAGTATTCCAGCTGTAGCCTTATGAGCGTAGATCAGAAGAATTACTACTTTTGTCTCGCTTACAACACTCCTGCTAATACATCCCAGAATGATGTTTGCTTTTTTTGCAACACTGTTACATTGTTGACTCCTATTTAGCTTGTGATCCACTATGACCCCTAGATCCCTTTATGCAGTACTCCTTCCTAGGCAGTCATTTCCCATTTTGTATGTGTGCAACTGATCGTTTCTTCCTAAGTGGAATATGTTGCATTTGTCCTTGCCAAATTTCATCCTGTTTACTGCAAACATTTCTCCAGTTTGTCCAGATCATTTTGAATTTTAACCCTGTCCTCCAAAGTACTTGCAACCCCTCCCAAATTGGTATTGTCTGTAAACTTGGAGTGTACTCTCTGCCATTATCTAAATGGACGGAGATATAGAATAGAATTGGACTGAGGACTGATCCTTGCAGGACCCCACTCATTATACCCTTCCAGCTTGGCTGTGAATCACTGATAACTACTTCCTGGGAATGGTTTTCCAACCATTTATGCACCCACCTTATAGTAGAATAGTTATAACCAAAAACCTATTTCATATGATTGGCTAAAATGGAAGACCAAAGTAAAAGGAGAATTCAAAGCAATGCTTTACGAACATGGATAGAGACACCATTAAGTACACAGGATTTGTCCCAGTGCATCAGACCATTGGTCCATTTAGTCTGGACCAATGGCTTTCAGCAGTAACCAATATTTGGTGCTTTAGAGAAATGTCTGAGCCTCCCTTGTCACTGCCATAATACACCACCCAACTGTATTACTCTGTAAGTGGAGGACCTTCCTGAACCACTCCTCTATCTCCCACTCCCAGCCAGTTGCCATTTAGCAGAGTACAAATGGTCCTTAACTTCCCATTCCAGATGTCTTAAAATATAATGACATTTTGGAGCTAATTAATTGACTTAATCTGTAGTATTTTTCCCCAATGTAAGCTAATGCCATGTCATTAAACCAACATTTCATGGCATGCTCCTTGGTGAATTAAACTAAAAATCAGTATCCTATAATAAACCTCATTATTTTACTCATGTGAAACAAGGAAGCGATTTACCAATCTTCCGTTCTGAAATATTCATAAGTTTTTATTTTCTTTTTCTACTGACACAAACAGTCAAAAACTCAGCCTGGAGGAAATGTTCTTCGTTTTTGGAAAATGAGTTGGTAATTTATTCAAATAAAGCTGTGTAGTCATTTTGAATTAGCACATTGTGAAATCTACTAATAAAATGAAGTCAGTTTACATTTTGAACAACCTTTAATATTTGTAAAAGTAAATATCCCTTAATTTCTCAGCAATTTAGATGTAATGGAAATTGTCAGAAATTTTAATTTCTCACTATTTAGCTCACTCACAATGGCTGTCAAACAGTCAAGTGATATGACGTAAAGTACTGCTAATCGTTTCTGCACAAGACAGTACTTCAAAGGTAAGGCAAAGGATGTGCAGACACTAATGAAATTTTATTATCAGAACATAGAATTAGGATTGTGACAAGAGACAATGGTGGCAGTGACATGCAGTTAGTGTTAAGCTTCTGAAGTCTCCAAACTGAATCTTGCAGACAAAAATAGCTGGAGCTTCCACTTCTGAATAATCCTAAATGGAAATTGAATGGTCACAGTTTAGCAAATGAGCAAGCTATAGGACATTACAAAAAAGGCTTATCCTGTATTTTCAGGCTATTAACTGGGTGTCTGTTATATCCTGCAATAATAGTGTGGTCAGCAATCCATATGTTGGTTTTGTGATAGGAATGTATTTTTGTAATTCCTGGGGAAACATGGAAAGATCAAAAGGCAGAGCAATATGCTGATCTGTAAGCATGCACACTTTCACATATCACTGAAAATAGCTCTTGTTTTGCATTAGCAAACCAGAGCTGTCTATATAATTGTAAGGAGTCTTTCTGCATAGGTGAGCAGGTGATCTATTCCCAAACTATAAAAAGTTGATTGGGACTGTCAAATATCAAAGGGGTGTTTAATTGACTTACAGCCCTCTGTTGCTATTTTTGTGTCTGCTTTTATTAAATTCAAAGAAAATCTCTTTTACACAATCGCGAGAGTCTGATATGGGACCACATGTTACCCAGTGAGGTTGCAAAGATATAAGTGATGGCTGGATTTGGTGTTGGTGGGTTGCCCTGAATGTAGCTTCTTAATTGTAGAGCAGTTTTGTCTCCCTTGCTCTCCACTCTCCTAAAATTAAAAAGTTGATTGTCCCTGGGAATCTGTGTTGAGTGTGTCTATTTGTGTATCCCATCCCGATGAGGGGGGGAATGATGCCGACTACATGTTCAATAAATTCAGCCTTTTCTTAATTTTAGTTTAACTTGGAAAAGCAGAAGCCAGAGTTTGGAACATTTTCTTTTTCATTATATGTGACTGCTTCACACACCAGGTTTTCTCTTAACCAACTGATAACAAACACATTAAGTTAGAGTTTCAGGGTGAGTCATCCCTGCAGGGACATCTGAGCTAAAAGATATGACAAGAGTTTACAGAAAGAAGGCACCAGTGACCATATTATGGGTTCCAGCAGCCATGGTAGGGTTAATTAGGGCATGCAGCCAATAAGATTACCTAGCATCAGCTGAGAGAGGGAGGGCCAGGGTTAACTGAGAGTGAATTAGATGGATAAGGGCTGGGACACTACTATAAAGCCAGGAAACTGAAAGTAGAAGGGGGACTATAGCTGAAGGAGTCCGCAGTTCCTGCCTGGTGGGGAGGAGGAGGGAAGGTGTCAGGGATAAGGAGGAAATCCAGGGAGAGAGTAAGCCCTGGGATTCAGGAGATAGGAGTGAGGATTAGGAGGGCGTGTAGTTGTCACAGGGAGTAGTGTATGATCCAGTAGTAAACCCATAAACAGACAAGAAGATATAGAGGATGGGTATGAAGGAGCCCAGTGAAACAGCAACAGGAACTGAGACTAAGGAGACCTGGATTGCTGGTTGTAGGTTTCCTAGGCTGGAACATGGTTTAATGGGAGGGCCTAGATACCCCTACCAGCGACTGGAGTTGGAAGGCAGTGGTACGGGGCACCTGAACACCTTGGCCATGGTCCCTACTGAATTTCTTTGACTTCACACAATCCAACTGTTTGTGCTTTGCAGTCATTAGCTCTACTTCCCAGATGACTCTGCAGAGCTTCTGCTAGATTTGGGGTATTAAATCTCCAGAGGTGTTTTGCCCATAAAGATTGGAGTGGGAGAAGGCTATTTCCAAGCTATACTTTGCCACTGCAAGGTTGTCCATTACAATCTATGTTTTAGTCTAGTTTTAAATGTGGATACGTTTTCCATTATTTTCTTTAGGAGACTGCACTGTCTCACAGTGAGAGAGTTTTCTTCTGATATCAAATACATTCACAACATTTTAGAAAGTTTAAACCCAGTCATTTTATTAGGAGCACTAGGGAATTCAATAACACTAAACTAACTAAATAGATTAGGTGATAGTTTGCATCACTAAAAGATAATCTCAGATTCCCAGTCCATTTGGCTGAATGGACCTCCTGAATTTAGATTCCTTGCCAGTTCAGTCAGTGCTTGGTGCTTCCTGTTCAGGCTTGTCTCTGTCCAATTCCAGTGAATGTGTCTGTTCCTTCCATAACTTCCTTCACGTGGAAATCCTTTTTTCTCCATCTGTTGCTTCTGCATTTTCTCTCCCCCGCTCTCTTATTCTCCAGACCCTCCATTTTCTACCCCTCAGCTTCACCCTTTTCTCTTTCTGCTTCAGGGCATTCCCCAGCACCTCCAGATGAGTGTTCTTGCCTGTGCCATCTCCAGACAGTCCTAGGGTAATACATGTTCACCTATGCTCAAACAAGGCGCCTCTGACCACCACTCCCGCAGAGCTGAGCTCAAAAATTTAAGGATTCAAGCTTTGCTAACACAGATATTTGCAAAAAGCAAACTTTAACCCTGAATGCTTAAATTTTTGGCTGAAAATGGTTTGCATATTGTATAGCTAGATGTTTATGTATTTACAATTAGCACTCTACTAGTTAGTTGTGCAAGTCATCAAATCAGGCACAAGAACAGTACCATGTGACTTGCATAAGTAACTAACATAGCACAAATTGTCATTACAGTTAGGTACTAGTGCAAATTATGTTTGGGGCAGAGGTGGTATGCTATTTGTTTTGAACAAACTTAGATCATCGTGGGCAATACCACAATCATAGTAATAAATACAGCACAGATTTTGAATTGTAATATTCACAGCTCTTCCAATCAGGGAACAGAAATGGTGTCATTTTACTTATGTGACCAACCAACACTACATGAATTGTGAATATTTGAACAAACCAGTCTAGAGGCCAGGGATTAATTATGGGGAAATAACTAATTTTTAAGGAATACATTTGAGAATTTAACAGTTCATGGACAACTTTTAAAATTTTTTTAAAAGTCATAAAAAATAACTCCTTGTTGTTATGTGCTCAGGAAGGAAGATTGATCCAGTGGTTAGGGGTTTAGCCTGGGACTTGGGAGAACAGGATTCAATTCCATGCTTCTCTACAGACTTCCTGTCTGACCTGAGGCATGTCATTTGACATTCTGTACTTCCGTTCCTCCTCTGTTGTGTTGTGAAGATAAATACACTAAAGACTAAGTACAACAGTATTGGGGTCATATAACTATCTGATAGCTCTATAGTGCTTCTTGCCACAGGCCCCAACACTAGACCGATACTTAGAGCTCAGCTCAGGTGATGGTAGTGGGGGCCCATGTGAATGCAGGGGGTCTGTCTGCAGGATGCTCATTGAAAGATACATACTTGGGGAAAACTGGAGGGAAGAGAATAAGTAAATTCTCAGTAAAAATCTTCATACTACTCCTCACTGCTTTCCTACAGCACCTTACCAATGAAGCTCACCCTGAGTGGGGAGATCTCTTGCTCATTATTTTCATGCATGTTTTGGAAAGGCTGTTCATCGCACCAAATGGGATGTAATTAAAATTCAGACTTATCTTTTAAAAAAAGACATTCTTAGTGTGACCAAGGGGGGAAGGCTAATCTTGATAAACATTTATCAAGGAAAAAAAAATCATTCTTTTCCTGACCTTTACATTCATGTTGGTATGCCTGTCTAGAACTCCATTCTTCAGATTTTATCTAATACTTCTGGCTGTAATATTGCAAACCAAAGTTTATTATAGAAAGAAGTGACAATGTAGAACCAGCCTGGTCCTTTGTCTCTGAGAGCATAAGAACTGGCCATGCTCAACATTGAACATCTATGGTGAATTGTGAACACTGGAAAAAATTACAAAGCAGACGCCAGTATTGGTGGTAGGTGCAATGGTCACTTCTGTTTATCCATTGCGGAGAGTTGTTTTCTAGACTGGGTACTGAAACACAATTATATGTTGTGAATACTTGAGGGGAAAAAAGACTCCCCCCCCCCCCCCCCCCCCAACCTGTTTATATGCTGTACCCAAAGAGGGCCAGATCCACCAACACTAACAATGCAGATCTGACTCACTTAGCTGGCTAATTAAAATGAGTTTACGGCTGCTTGACACTGCCAAAGGAGCACAAAGCAGCTGGCGCATATAGATCAGGGGTAGGCAACTGATGGTATGCGTTCTAAAGGCAGCACATGAGCTGATCTTTAGTGGCACTCACACTTCCTGGGTCCCAGCCACCAGTCTGGGGCGGGGGACCTCTGCATTTTAATTTAATTTTAAATTAAGCTTCTTAAACACTTTAAAAACCTTATTTACTTTACATAAAACAATAGTTTAGTTATATATTATAGACTTATAATAGAGACCTTCTAAAAATGTTAAAATGTATATTGGCATGAGAAACCTTAAATTAGAGTGAATAAATGAAGACTCGGCACACCACGTCTGAAAGGTTGCCAACCCCTGATATAGATGAACAGGGTCCAAAGACTTTTAGAATAATTTCACTACTTATACCAAATGTAGACCCTTTCCCATCCATGCAAAATAGTTTTAGTCAACAGTACTTTGTGTTAATGGCCAGTCTTACCTTTGGAATAAAGATTTCATTCTACACAGAAGGCATCAGCCCTGATTCTCCCCTGAATGGAGTGAAACAGGCTTAAGTGAGCAGAGAATCAGGCCCATTGTATCAACATTCTGTGGATGAGAAACCTTGTTTTAGATAATGAACTGTCATTAAAATTTCATGTTGAAGAGCATTTATATTTTCAACTTGTGCTTTTCAAGAGATTCGTTATTGGAAGCAGGAGCCCTGTGTGCAGATGGAAATTACATAGGAATTTTTTTCTTTTAATTTAGCAGTTTCTCTGCAGATAATAGAAAATCTGCAGAACTCTTAGACGTCTGATCCAGTGTTGTTTGTTGGACTGGGATAAGTTAATAATTATTAATCTCTTTCTTAATAGAGTTGATAATGCAAGCACAATATTTGGCAAGGAAAAAACCCCCTCAAAATTGTCATAAACCTCTTCTCTTCACCTTTAATACAACCTCTTGGTTTTTAATTACTCCTGTAAAGTGAGAGCAATCACAGGATCCTCCTGTGACATTTTCAAGTTTTCTGTCTGCTCCACTTACGAGAAACAAATGGGTCCGCTCAGCTCCATCTAGATTGAGTTTTTCATGAAGTCATTACTTCTGTCACAGGGACTATTTTCAAATTGAAAAATCTGAAACAATAAATGATGGTGAAGCAGTTAATAACTGTTAAGAAATCACATTTGGAAAATTGCATTTAAGCAATAACCTTTCTCCCTGTAATTAAATGACAGAAAGGTCCTGGTTTTAATTAAGTCAGCAATTTATAGTTATGAAGCTATACTTCACTATGCAGATTAGAAGATGATAGGTCACAGAACACCCTGACTGCATTTTTAGCGGAGCTGATCTGGTAATTACTCCACTGTTCAGTGGTGACCACATTGAACCATATCTCTAGATTAAACAATTTTCTTTTCCCTGCTCCATGATGTATAACTAGGATGAGTAAATGTACCACTAGGAGTGCATCGAGCATCTTTAAATTAAAATGGATTTTAAATGAGGGGGCATGAGCGAAGGAAGTAATGTTTGAAGAACAGCGGTAGAAATGAATGGGCCACTAGTCAAGGCTTGCAAGCGGAGAATATATCATTGTTTTACAGGGCTTTCTATCTTGTGCTTGAATGTTTGGTGCAGATTTATGAGGAAGTAAAATGCTAATGTTAGTGTATTTATAAACATATGATGGGGGTTTCATCTATAATTTATTCCCAGGTTCTGCATTATGCAGCCTATGAAAGAAAATGAAATGCTGTGTTGGACAGCAAAAGGGTTCATTAATACAGCTTTCACATTTTATTTAACTAACCCCCAGCTCATATTACACATTGATTATTACATTGTGAGATGTTTTTGAACACTTATTGTGTTCTTGTCCCCAGGCCTTTTGCTAGATACTTCTGTAGAATTTCAGCAGTGTTCAACTGTCTTATTTCGACTAGCACTAAGTTATATTCAGTTGGCCTGCAGGCATATAAACAATGTATGTATATTTATGTTTTTTCTCTGCAAGAGTTAGGAGCATAGAGGTATGGCTTGGTTATTAATGTTTTCCTTAAAATGTGATGTTTACGGTTAGCCACTAAACCTATAATTTAATTAATTAATTAATTAAACAACCTATAATCAAATTGGATCACTGTAGCACTTGTGATAGAATATTCATATTGTACAGGGATTATTGAGTTGGTTTTGTAGACTATAAGCACTTAAATAGAACTTTAAGGCACCTCTGCTACTTCTTTTACTGAACAATAAAGTCATTTTATAGTGATTGATATTCATTAATGGACCAAGTTCCCTGGTAAATCAGTAGCACTCCATTAAAATCAAGGGAGCTTTGCCAGTTTACACCAGCATTACACTTGGCTCACAAAATACCATCTTATTGTATGCTGCAATACTGGGGGTGGATGGTGGGAGACAGGAAAAGCCAGTTACAAGATGATAGTAATCAGACTGGACATGAGCACCTACTGTTATTAAGTGACTAGAGCAGATGATGATTTTCCATTTTACGGGTACAGAACACTTATTTATAATTTGCTGGGAGTAACTTTCATTTTATTTTGTTCACTCTTCTGTTTTATCTTCAAAAACAGTTTTGCATACCTTCTCATGTTTTCATTAAGTTTTAGAAGTGCCGTACAAATAACTCTAACTTCATAGATTGAAAGACAGTCTCTATCAGATTAGAGAATATGCACGGAAATAAAATAAGAATGTTAACAGATGTTCTTATTGAACACTATCTAACCAGAGAATCTTGATGCCATAGATAATAAATTGGTCACAGATACACAGGACTCTTAACTGCACTTAGTGATGCAATAGTCGTGGTGACCTTCTGAATTTCACCCATGTGACTGAAAGTGAAACTCCAGGATCTATCCTGCTTTCACTTACACCTTATGTGTTTCAGATTTTTCAGAATTCCAAAGAAAGTGACATTACACAGCTCTCTCGTTTCAGGCCAGATCGAGCTCCCACTGGAGTCAGTGGAAGGTTCCCATTGGTTTCAATGGGAAATGGATTAAACTCCAAATTCAGCAAAGTCAGTATTCTTCCATTGAAGTGTGTGTGTTTTTTTTAGGGTTGAATCTGTCTGAACAGGGAAAGGAAAAGAGAGAGGAAAAATATGCCCAAATAAGAAAAGAGACTGAAAGGTCTACTCTGTTTTGGCTATAGACACGTATGTGGATCCATGTCCTCTTACAGCTGTTGATGTTTAATCCATGCAGAAGGTCAACAGTTACTACTCTAAATGAGTAGAGTACCCTGGGTTGTTTAAATATGTTATGAATTATATGTATATGGGAAGAATTTTGATAATTCCGACACCAGATATTTTGAAAGGGTCATAGATGTCTTTTTAAAAAACCTGAGATTTCTCATGAACCTAATTCTGGTACATGGGAAGAAAATATGACAAGTATGTAACAACTTCTTATTGCACTCGCTCTGTTTCATTGCTCTTGTTTTTGAACAGTTTGACATTTAAATTTAAAGCAGTGTCTGTGACTACATATCCGCCACCATATTTAATCTGAGTGGATAGAACAAATGATCCCACCTACTCCTCCATGTAAATATATTATCTCTGAGGCACAGGATCTTGAGAATGCAAAGCGTGTATAATTTAAATGAGAGATTCATTTGGGTCTCTCTTATTTAAACTGTGTTGCAAATCTTGGTCACATTGCAGTTAACAGGAGGTCAGTCCAAAGTGAGTGACAGTCCAGTATAGTCCATATGCTTTATCCATTTGTCAAAATCTTAAAGTTGGATAAATACAGAACTAAGGATCAGCGCAGTGATCAACAGTTATCCAGCAGAGGGGCCTTTAGGTTCAATGTTGCTGACATATTTTCACAGCAGTGAATTGTCTTCAGAAAAAGTCCCTAATGTGGTAGGCTAAAGATATCTTTCCTTTAGGCATGTGGGTCTTCATCTCTTTATCAACAAATAGTACGAGGAGTCTTTGTGGCGTCTTAGAGACTAACAGATTTATTTGCGCATCAGCTTTTGTGGTCTATAACCCATTTCATCAGATGCATACAGTGAAAAATACAGTAGGCAGATATAAATACACAGCACAAAGATGGAAGTTGCCTTACTGAGTTGGGGATCAGTGCTAATGAGGCCAATTTATTTATGATGTATGTGGCCCATTTCTAACAGTTGACAAGAAGGGGTGAATATCAACAGAGGCCAATTCAATCAATCTTTATCAACAAATGTTTTTATGATTATTGTTGTTGAAAAATTCCCTTTTTCCACTTATGGCTGAGATCCTCTGTGGACACTATATTATCTTGTGGGGAAGAAGTGCAATACATGTTTTGTGCTGAGGGAGTAAAATGCTACAGATCAAATGTTGCTCACTCTTGCAGTAGTTGCCTGGTTTTCAGAGGGTGGTAAAATGTAATTGTCACCTTGGCATCCAAATCTTCAATGTACCTTTTGCCATAGCACCTGAAAGAGTGTAGTAAAGGAAGGAGAGGCCACTGCTTTCTAAACAGCAAAAATGGCAGATGTTAGGAGTGCTAGAAATAGCAGGCTAAAGGCCCAAACTTGAACTTCTTGTGCATCCAAGTTCACATGGGGAAGTGATAATTTCAGAAGGGGGTCCACTGTACATTAGAACTGGGATCTTAGTGTTTCAGTTTACGTTTAAGCTAAGATCACAAATGGAATTTCTGTAAATGTAAGAATATCCTCAGACTGAATTTTAAGACAAAAACAGTTAAATCATTTTTTAAATTTATTTGCCTTCTATTATGTTAATTTATGATTCTACATTCTCCTATAATAGCTGGAATCACTAGCACTTAAAGCAGAAAATTCTCTTGCTTTCCTTGCACTGTCTAAGCAAGTCCAGGGGATCATTCCTTGAAAACAAGCCTATCATAGTGCCTTTAAAGGGGTTTTGGGGCATAGCATACACTGACAGTCTGAGGGCTCTGTATGGGACATGTCCTGCAATTAACATATACTTGCCATGCCAGGAGACCTAAACTATTAAATGGAAATGTCACTGTAAAACAGGACATTCTTGCTATTTTATCTGGTAGAGACACCTGCAAATAAGGTGGACAGAAAGAAAGAGTTTGAATTAAGGAGAAAGACATTCTTGATGACAGTGGAAATCATAAAGGGGGAAGTGGATAAATTCTTATACAACTCAGAGGGAAAAGTGAATTTGAAGCAATGTAAAAAAACTGGCAAGTGATGCTGGCACGGTGCTGGTTCGGGAGTAAAGGTGGTTTTGTGTTAATTTTTGACAAGCACTGTCTTTCACAACCATTTTAGTGATGGTAGCTTGGAAAGAACATCATGGAAACTGTAGAAAAATAAAAACTATCAAAATGTTATCTCGAGTCACGCTTGCTTTATCAAGCTACAGACACTGACTGCAATATCTCTTGGTTACAGGAATAAAACTGGTTAATCTCTGCTGCTGTTCAGGTTTTGATTTAACCCTCAACATCTTATATTGAAATAATGTTGAATATGTTTTATTAATTAAACTGTTAAGTTACTGTACTCATAGGAAGGTAGAAATATCTAGAGATTAAAGCAAAGGAACAGGAGTCAGGATATTTTTTTTAATTATTATTCCTGGTCTTGCCACTGATTATATATGTGAGATACCTTAGTACAGGGGTGGGCAAACATTTTGGCCCGAGAGCCACACTGGGGTTAAAAATTGTGCGGAGGGCCAGGTAGGGAAGGCTGTGCCTCCCCAAACAGCCTGACCCCACCCCTTATTCAACCCCCACCCACTTCCCACCCCTTGACTGCCCCCCTCAGAACTCCCGACCCATCCAACTCCCACCCCGCTTCTTGTCCCCTGATGGCCCCCTCCGGACACCCCCCCATACTCTACTGCCCCAGAACCCCACCCCCTATCTAAGCCCCCCGTTCTTTGTTCCCTGACTTCCCCCTCCCGAAACCCCCCCTACCCTAACCACCACCACACAGACCCCACCTCCCATCTAAGCTCCCCTGCTTTGTTCCCTGACTACCCCCTCCTGACATCCCCCCACCCTAACCACCCCCCCAGAGCCCCACTCCCCATCTAAACCCCCTTACTTTGTTCCCTGACTGCCCTCTCCCGAGATCCCCCCACCCTCCCATCTAAGCTCCCCTACTTTGTTCCCTAACTGCCCCCTCCCGAGATCCTCCCACCCTAACCACCACCCCCAGGACCCCACCACCTAATTCCCCGCTTGCTTACCTTAGTCAGCCAGGCGCTCCTCAACCCGACCCGGCCCGTCCAGGGAGCACGGGGCCCCACGGCTCCCCGCGCTCCACTCGGCCCCCTGGCCAGGGAGCGCGTGGCAGGCGCGGCCCAGGAACATGGGGACCCATGGCACACCGGGCTTGGCCCAGCCAGGGAGTGCGGAGCCCAGCGGCTCCCTGGGGCTGGGTCGAGCACGAGTCAGGGAGCGTGGGGTGGCCCAGCCCGGGAGCATGGGGATCCATGGCATGTCAGCCTGGCCCTTGGGCCGGAAGCGTGGGGCCTCTGGCCCTGGCCCAAGCTTGCAGGCCAGATGAAAATGGCCAGCAGGCCACATGTGGCCTGCGGGCCATAGTTTGCCCACCCCTGCCTTAGTACCAACAATCTCACAAAAGCATATTGGCAGATTGCCTTATCCCCCTCCTCGCAACAGAAGACAGCTTTTTTGACCCCTCTTGGATATCTTCAATTCAAGACTACACCATATGAGACCGTGGCAACCTTTCAGTGGGATCATGAATAAAGGTCTCAGCCTCCATTATCTATAGGATGTGCCTACCTTGATATCATTCTCTGTAGCTCCCCATGGGAGGATCGCCTACAATGTAGAAGGGCAATATGAGGATTCCTACAAGAAGCCGGTCTCACAGCTAATCCCCAACGATGTAAATTAGCAACTACATGGGTGACCCATCCAGGATACCAGTAGAAGGCAGACTTTTGAAGACAATAATCAATAAATTGCAGGCTGTAACCTCAGGCTTTGTTCCCACAAATGAAGACAAGTGAGGTGCTTCCTGGACCTGACTGGATACTACCTGAAGCTTATCCCTAGCTTTGCGCTGATCACTGCTCCCAAATGGACCATGTAAAAGGCAGTAACACTATCCAATGGGATAAGACCTGTGAAAAGGCTTTAAGCACCTTGAAGACACTTCTTTGTCAGGTTCCTCTCCACTTTAATCTCACCTTTCCCCAGGAATTTTATATTATAGATGTATGCCTCAGATGTCAGCCTTGGTGCCGTGCTTTCACAGGATTTGCAGAACAGAAGCATCCAGTACTGTATTGAAATAGAAAATATTGTCCTAGAAAATAATGTCCTAATAATAATATCCTAGAAGTAGCTGAAATAATAATAATATCCTAGAAGTAGCTGAATCTTGCTATAGAGCAGCTGAGAGAGAAATAGTTGACAAGCATCTGCTGCCCACAGACTTAACAGACCTACCACAAGCTGATCACCACATGACAGAAGCTGAAGATAAACCCTGAACCGGGGTCTGGCCATGCTGGATTGCCACAACAAACCAGACCTTTGTAGGAAACTCATACTGAATGTCCCCGTAAGCAGAAGACTCCAACTCTGAGAACCTAGAAAGGCTGGAGTAAGGTTCCCAAGCGGAGAAAGGACTTCAGAAGGGGAAGAGACTTTGAAACTGGTCAAGCATGATCCCAGAGAAAGGCCTAGCCTATCATGGGATTTGAGGGTGGGAAGAGAGATGAGGGAGACAGGGTGATGGGATGGAATCAGTGGGTTAGAAGAGCAGATGAGAAACTTCTGTATCCGTGACAGAAGAGATGGAGAGGGACAGAGCTGGGGGAAGGAAAAGCAGAGGAAAAGCAGAAGATCATGTCACATTTTTGTCAATTTTCTCTTGAAGACATTGGAAGTTGCTAGTCAGCTGCTAGGTGGTATTCCACATGAAACGCACAGGACCCCATAATCCACTCCATTTTGGCTCCTTTGCAATTTCCCCACCTGGAAAAGGGGACAAAAGTAATCCTTCTAGCTGGGGGACTCCCTCATGACCCAGCAGCTTCTACCCACCACTTCCTTGCTGCCCCCAGCATTCTGGGTGTGACAGAAACACCTTTATATTCCTTATTACAGCTGTTGTAATGGTCCCTTGGCATGACGGGCTTTCAGGAATAGATTAGGCCAGTCTTAGGCTGCTTTAAGACACACAGGGGATACATGGGGAGCTACAAAGGACTAGCTCTACTGCCCTCCCCTTCAGGTCCAATACTGAGTACAGCTGAATTGGATCCAAAATTGGGGCCATTAATGTCAAAATTAGGCATGTTCTGATGCCTACATGATTATTACTGTTCATGGAAAAGGCATATAGGTCTGGTAACATCCCCTTCACTCTGCAGACTAGGTCCCTAATTCACCACTGGCATCAGCGAGTACATCTGATCAGCTCAAGCGCTATGCAAAGTATCCACAATAACATCTGAAAGCTGCAATTGCTGAGCCATTTCGCTGTGAATTTCCTCCAGGTTTCTGATAGCCCATTGAGGTTTTGAAATTTTCACTCAAACTCTTTTTTTCAACAATAACCTAAAATTTTTCCATAGTATTTACTTGATTGTTAACGATCCCTGCCTCAGGACACTTGTCAGATGTTGGGTTTAAGATTTTTGTCCTTTGCTCATAAGTCTGAGAATTGATTTGTGGGGTTTATTGTGATGTGCTAACAATGCTAATCTTGGTCCCTAGAATGCACTAAGGATTTTCTATCTGTTTTTTGGCATTTTACTACCTTTTCTGCTAACAGACTTGGCTGCGTTTGAACTGACGTTTCTGAATATTACCAACAGTCACTTATGAGTTGTGTGCCCTTTTAAAAACTTTTCTAGTGTGCCACACTGAGCAAACTGCAATTTGGCAATATTTTACTTACTCAAAGTGTTGTGCAGTAGGTCAATTTCATAATAATTTGAGTGGGAGTCCACTAATAAGTCATATTTCCCACTTAATTCAAATAGATTTCAGCCACCCTTGCATCCAGGGCAATCTCATGTCATATCAGTGGTCTCTATTGCATTCTGTTCCATATGTTTGTTGCAGTTTTCACGGTGGTATAGTTTATCTCCAGTGGCAGCATTCATGCCTAGCCAAGAGTAGGACATCTCTGGCACTGTTTTTATACTTCTCAACACCTAAATGGGAACACTGTAGATGATGTCTAGAATTTCTGACCCCCTGCTGTATGAAGTTAGGACACAATACACGTTGCCACACAGGATGTGATCCTGTGCAATTTTACCCTTTTAGGTCCAACACAGTTTGTGCTTGGAGTTGTCTGGGTGTTTTCTAATGGCTGTCCGTCTAGAATTAGTTTCCCTAGCTCTGTACAGTAGATCTGTGTTTCTCCAAATTTTGTTTTAGAAATGAGTAATATTAGCACATGTTTAATTGGAAGTGCTTTTCCAGTGCCGCGGCTTCACTATTTATAGATGCTCTTTAAAGCATGGCTGCCAGAGGACACTCCTTATGAGACCTGTACTAGGAGAAGGATGATCTGGTGATTAGGATGCTAGCCTGGAATGTGGGATTCATAGATTCCAAGGCCAGAAGGGACCCTTGTGCTCCTCTGGCTTGCCCTACTATATGACATGAGCCAAAGAACTTCCCTGAACTGATTCCTAGAACAACGTCTAGTTTCGATTTAAAAATTGCCAGTCATGGAGAATCCACTATAACCCTTTTGTTCCAATGACTAAATGGAGATCCAGGTTCAGATCCTTGCTCTGCCATAAGCTTCCTCTATGCCTTTCTACAAACCATTTAGGCCTTTCCCAATGACTTGTTGTGCAGGATAAGGGCCTTAGTAACTCTCTGCCTCAGTCCCTGTCTGTAAAGTGGGGATTAATAGCACTTTCCTAGCTCAGGTGTTGTGAGGATAATGCATTAAAGTTTGAGAGATGCTTAAGTGTTATGGTAATGGGGGGAGAGGGACATATAAGTACCATTTAATGAGTATTACTGTGCGATGATTTCGTTATTTTCTTGACATCCAGGCAGTGATTTATACACTGAGTTCTTTAATGTGGCTTGCAACTATTTATGGTCATCTCTGATCCAAATGGTCACAACTCTATATATGTTGTTTTTATAAAGAACTCAACACTGAGGTATCTCCCCTGACTTCATTGAAGCTGCTTTTGCTCATGATAATGGTGAATATGGCCCACATACTCTGCCAATCACCCATCACGTTTGGCATACAAAGCCAGCCTGAAAGCTGTCAATATGTATATAATTCTGTTTGAAGGTTATGTTCTCTTGGGGCAAGACCAGTGAGAGAAAAGAGATTTTTTTGCATACTCAGGCCAAAACTAGAACATTTAAGTACTTAATTTTTTTTTTCTGGAAGATTTGTCCATTAACTTTAATTAGGCTTTCTCTAGGCTCAGAAGTATGAAGAGCGCTATTAAACAAAAGAGAGAGTTTGCTTGTCAGGCATTTTCTCTGCACTCACAGTTCTGTTTCTTTATGGTCCGAGAAACACTTTCAGCCATATGTCTTTAGAGCAATGCTAACACTTAGTGACCAGTTAAGCAAATCCCACTTGTGAAATTCTTGTGGCTGCATTGTGCTGGGAGCTCTCATCTCAAGGTACTATTCTGTCACTGCTTGTTTTTTCACATTAAATGAAGTGACTTAGATGAGAGACGTGGATTAGTGATGTATTGTATGGGGAATTCTCTACTGCCATTGAAAGGTTGTGCTGTGTGAAACTGTAAATCCTGAGAAGAGACAGCAATTTGCATGTATTTCTCTCCACCAAAAAGCAAGTTATCAAGCTGTTTGATTTGCTGAACCCCAAGCTGCAAGGGGAGGATGTATGTAAATCAGGCTGAGGGTTGCCTCCCTTCCTGTTCCTGCTATCCAAGTGGGAGATCTGGTCAGCCACTGAGTTGTAGAACTTGTGTGGGACTCAAAGCTGTTTGCTTTCCTTAGGCCCGATCCAGCATCCTCTGGAGTCAATGGGAGTAGTTCCGTTGACTTCAGTGGGCATTTGTTTGCCTACATCTAATGCTTCTGTTTGGACGAAATACTGCACCACCATAACTCCTGACACTTTTCCCCACTTACAGAAACTGAACTAGACCTTCTCCAGATCCTGAAGTGTTCAGATAAGGGTTTGAAACTTCAGCATTCCTAATTTTCACCATGCTGAAACCCAGAAGTACCTTGTTCTTTGCCCTAAGGTGAATGTGGAGAGTTCCAACCATTCAGCTGCCCTGTCTTAGGCTCCATGTCCCGCACATAGTCCTAGACTTCCCCCTCTCACTTACCTTGTGCTCTGTTCTGGGGCTGAGGCTTAACTCTCCACCTGGGCATACTCTTGGATATGTTAACCCCTAATCTGTACCAGCATAACCTCTATCTGAATGATATCAGAATCAGTTCTGGATTTCATTGCTTATCACACCTCTCTTTCGTACTGCCTTTTACTATCCAGTAGTAACAGCTCAAGAGTACTTGGCCTGGCTTCTCTTGTAATCTGCCTGTATAGTTATGCTTGGCTTTCTTTTGCTCAAGAACTAAATGACCGTACAATAAATTGTGTTGCCTTGAGCAGGACTGTTCTGTTTCCTATGATGTTACAATGAGGGTCACATTTCAAAGGTATTAGGTGCTTAACTCCCCACTGAAATGAGTGGGAGTTAAGCACCTAGAACCTATGAAAATCCCACTGGGTGCCTATCTACATATGTAGGCATCTAATTACCTGTACAAATCTGGTCCTTTCTTCCCTCACTTAGACAGAATTTTCTTTAACCTAGACAGAATGGTTCACTATATTTCCACAGTTATTACTGCCACCTTTAACATAACTTTTCAAAATGTATGATGTCAAATCTACTCAATGATTACATTTAAACTATTCTGGGCATAGTATAGACACAGAGCATCTCTCTTTTGTGAACTTGGCATAGTATCTGATATTAGTAAATCAGGGTTGAGATATTTACAAGCAAACGAAAGATCATGAATTTACTGCAATTTTTGCTATATTTAAAGTGAATTTGTAGGGGGTTCTTTGTTTTTAGCCCTCTTTGAAACCCAATACTATTTCTTGTTACTGGCTGTCTCTGATCCAGTGGCAATATCTGTCCAGTGTGCTAATATTTCATTTGACTGTTGGTCCATGTAATTTACAGTGACACAAAGTCAATATGGTTCTGCTGGTTCAATCCAGCAAGATTTGTATGTGTAACCTCATGAAGTTGTAGATAATTTTTTTTAATAATATGAATCTGATAAGAATTTAGTTGGTTAACAAAAAAAAAAAAAAAAAGAAGTATGACCACCAGTCCATCTAGGCAAAATGGTGGCTTTGGGAAAATAAAACATTTCCTTTTGTATCAATTCAAATTTCCAATTTAATGCATAAACAACAGTGTGCAAACATGTGAACCAGACAGTCATAGAAAGGACACTAGATTGGCTGAGCTGATAAGTAACGTTTAAATCAGTCTATTCAAGTGCTATCTCTGGTAGCAAGTTTTTAAAATGCAGGTAACTCTCCCCCAGCTTCACCTTCTATTCTTCCAGTGTTGGAATTCCCAAATCTTCTCCAAGAGTGTTAAAGAAGTAAAATAAATCTTCTTGGTTTATGTACATTTTTCTGGTTTTAAAGTCATCAAACCAACATTGTGGCCTTAAGCTACTTTAAGTGCAAGTATCCAAAATAATTATGCTTTCAATTGTTAAAACTTCTCTAATTGAGATTCCATTTTGTTGTGTTTTGCTGAATCAGACACTTAAGAGTATGTTTCAGGTACCATTGAGAATAGAACACATTTTAAGCACAAGCTTAAGTGCTTTGCTAAATTGGTGTCTTGGTTTCTTGGCCACAATTCTGGTAGTCATTAATCAATGTGATTGATGTATGTTTCTCCTATAATTATTTGTGGGTTGTAAAATCTGCCAAAGTAATTGTAGATGGAGCTTAAAATACCCACTTTTTACTTGTGCATGTCTCTTATTTGGATACTTTGAACAGAAATATGAAAACTTGTGTTCACAGTTCTTGCTTTGCTGAAAGAGGCATCATTGCATCATCCTTGTGACAGGCCATGTGATACCGCAGTCTCAAACGACAACTAAACTTTCAGTAAGTTTTCAGTGAGCAAAAGCAGGACATCTGCTTTGCCTTTCTTGTATTTCTAGCTACTCATTGCCAGCATCCTGCCATTTCAGGAACATCTGGGACATATGGTAAGTAGAGCTCCAATGCACTGTAACCTCCTTCTTCAGTTGATATGTTAGCAAGTTGCTGACCCATTGCAGCTTATTCATGAATTTTCAGCTGTGACAGAATGAATGCCCAGAGTGGTCACTGATTAGACTGCCACTCCTAATATATTCTCATCTCTGCAGTTATCAAGCAGGAAACCAGTGACAAGTAAATGTAGGCAGCGTGGGAAATGCAGAATGTGAAACATGCACAGACCTGGAGCATAGTATGGCATTTACTGTGACTGCTATTGTGTATGACACCATGACAGAGTGGTTTGAATCTGCAAAAGATCCTCCCCAACACCTTGGGAAAAAAGACAGATCTCACACCACATTTGACATTTGTATTCCCATATTTTCCCATAATGGTAGAACAGGAAATACATTCAGATATTCCACGCTCAGAAGGGACCATTGTGATCATCTAGTCTGACCTCCTGTATAACACAGGGCATAGAACATCTCCAAAATAATTCCTAGAGCATATTCTTTAGAAAAAAAATCCAATTTTGGTTAAAAATCAACAGTGATGGAGAATCGACCATGACACTTGGTAAATTGTTCCGATGGTTAATTACACTCACCATTTAAAAACTTACCCCTTATTTCTAGTCTGAAATGATGGAGAGATCGGACTTTAAAATTTCACGGCCATTTCCTGAATCCCTTAGTCACTGTTTATCAAGGCAAATCTCTTTATCATTGGGAGTTTTGCTTGAATTTAGGAGTAGCGACAGCAGGATTTGATGCAGATGTTTTGTCTGGGGAAATGGTCTAGTGCTCAGAGCACCAGAGACCCATTTATACTCTCTGGAAACAAGCATTTGAATTTTCACAAGGCTAATTCAGTTCTTCACATCTTTGAAGTAGATAATGTAGATTCCTTACAAGTTATTGTGTGGGAACCCTCTGAGTCAGACCTTTTAAAAATTAGGTTTTTTCCATTCAGTTTTGTCAAATAGAATAACAATACATTTAGCAAAGTTGGCTCTTTTTAAGAGAGACTGAAAGTGTGTGTGTGTGTATATATCCTTGAGAAATACTGGCTAGAGTTCCAGGTAATTGCGCATGCAGAGGGAGAGCTGGACATGCAGTTATCTGATGTGTGCACATGACAGTATTATGGATGTACCCATACGCTGTCTGAGTGTATATTAGATGCCCATTGATGCCCTTAAAATAGTATTCTTACATTTAGTTGTAAATATCTCCACAAATACAGTAATTGGTGCAAAGCATTATATGGGGTATTAGATGATTTAGATATAAGCAAAAAGCTCCTGTGTCTGGTATTTAGGCAATATCTCAGCACCCCCATCAAGTTCTTTCCTGTCTCAATACTGATGATAATTCTCTTAGGGAATTCTCTAGGACCCTTTCGTATACTCAAGATTACTGCAGTGCATCACACTCTGTTTTTTCCCCTTTGTGGCCCCTGACATGTCTGCTCCCTGCTCAGATAATCCCATGTGCCCAGTGGAGTATGTAACATAGAGAAGAATCCTCAGAAGTGGTGCAAAAGGGACTTGACTTAAGAGCAGTAATGTAGTTCTTTGTTACTGCCAAACGCTATAGTTGTGAACATGCCACATCTGAAAACTATCTTCCTTTCAAAATTATCTGGAGGATGGAGATAGGGTTTTTTTGAGACAACTCACTTATGGATGGGGTATAATTTATAAGTGTATATAAAATGTTTTGCAATCTTCAGAAAGAAGACCTTGTATACAAAAAGTTGCTAATGTAAATGAGGAGATTGCAGTTTGTAGGAGAGAGAGCTTGCATGACAATCATTTCTTCCTGCAGTCATTTTGTCTTGTACCTCCAGTCATTGTATGATGGATGGAGGGATTCTCGTTTGCCAAAGGAGGTATGTGCAGGGGGAAACTTGTACCTAGGTGCCTGGAATCTACCACAAAAGCTCTGTAATGCATAGAGTACATTTCAGATCACTATTGCATACCTGAGTGCATTTTTAATTCCTTTTTTAAACACCAGTCACTTCAAGTAGAGTGCACAGAGTTCAAGACACAAACACATCTGGATTTCAGTTGCTGATCTGAAATATTCACTGTCCAATATGGTGAAAGCAGATGTTGGATTGGCAGTCATAGTAGATGTGAATGATGACATGGGAAGTCCCATATGTAGCTTAGCTGAGAGCAACAAAGCATACCAGACTGTCTTAAATTGTGTTTGGATTTATGAATGTTTGCGTGTCCACTTTATTCATCATTCCTCCCCCACTATGGAAGTGGAAGATTATTCTACATTTTGAAATGGTTCCTTAAATGCCAGAATTAAATATTATAGCAAACTGGTGAGGACAGAACTCAGGATCTTAGTCAGACAGACTTAAGTTGAGATGAAAACTTTAAAAAATGCTCCCTTTTTTGTATTAGTATAACTCACATATTTGTGCAAAGTGAGCACTTCTGCAAAATGCCAAAAACGTCTTACCTGAGGAACCGATGATTAAAATATGCTGAGAATCTACACTTTCCACTGAAGTATTTAGTAGCCATGGATGCTCATTACCTTTGACAATGAGGTGAAAAATGCCTAAATCTAGGTGCCTAAATCCATATATAAAAGTGGCCTGATTTTTCAGAGGTGCTGAGCATCCGCAGCACCCATTCACTTTAACGGGAGCTTTGCTTGAGTGAGGACTACAGGTTTTGGCCTTCTCATATATGTGGTTACTAGAGAGCCCACAATATGATACGGAGGGTGGAAGGAAGAAGGGACCAGAACTTCTGCACCTGATGCATCATAGGAAGGAATGGGAGAGCATGAAGTAATTTTTAGGCCACCTTTAAACCTTTCTGATCCAAAATGATAAATGACCATGTCCAATAATACAGAGCCAGGCTCTGTTCCCTTCTGCTGCCCCTCTATGCTTCTCTGCTGGTGTAAGAGGCATCTCCTTGTGGAATGCATCCTGTGCAGGAGCAATGCAGAGTCAACATAGGAAGCCGTACACAGTAGCATGCAGCATGCAGTGGGTGGAAAAAGGTTTGGCTAGAGTCTTCTGCAATCTGACTACAGTGGGCTGCAGCTCGTAGGCACTGTGATGGGGTGTCTTCCTCACACAAGAGTAGAAAGGGTTAATCTCAGCAGTGAGCAAGGGAGGTGAGTCTTCCAAGTGGCCCAGGGAGGCTGTGTTAGTCACAGTCAATCAGGGAGGAGTTTCAGGGAACATCCAATGCGAGGCTGGTAGGCTCAGATAAGAAGACCTGCAGGGCAGGGCAGGTCACTGCCTGGAGCTCAGAGGGAGGACTGGATTCTTAGCAGATAGATGGAAGCTAGCACCATGGACAGAGCAGTTTCTGGCAGGGACCAAGGGAGTGAGGGAGCTCCTGGCTGGTTGCTAGGATGGACGTGCTGAGGCCCTGAGGTATGGGTGAAGAAGGAGCTTGGTCCACAGGGAAGTATACTGAGATGTTGGAGAGGATGTAGCATGTGGCTGCCATCTACAGGGTCCCAGGGGTGGGACAGTGTCACTCCCACTTGCTCCTGGGAAAGTGGCTGGACAGTTGGACAGCCATACTAAACCCCCAAATGGCAGGAGCACAGCTGGTGACCTGACCACAGGGTTGTGTCATGAAGAGAATGCTGCAGAGAGCAGATGTGATCGCAGGTGAGGCACCATCAGAGGAGGGTGTACTGGCCTGCAGAGCTAATCCCCAGGACAGCCAGCAGGAGGCACCAGTGTGGTGAGTGGAAGCCTGTCATAGCCACCCTTTCAAGTCCCAAAATGAGGAAGGCACAAAGGGCACATAAAGCCACTTCCTGAGACTCTCAGTACAGAATGTGGACATTGAAGTTATAGAATTAATTTTTATATAAAATATGTAGATTATCCCCAAGTACTCACCACAGCTGACTGGCTTGGTGGTTTTTTTTTTTTTTTTTTTTTTGAGGAGGAGGAAAAGGAGAATAAAAAACTAAAATAAGTGGGAGTGCAAATGGCCAGGACTTCTGTTCTTATTAATAGATAAATAATTTAATAGATATAGAACAATAAGAGAAAATGTGAAGGAAAATCCTGGTAGGCGGGGTGTCTTCTTACAAAATCAAATACTGAAGAAGCAGAACCTCATGCTACATCTGGATTAATAGAAAACATCAAGAGATGGTGAATGACAAGTAAGGGGGTGATGTTAAATTCTGTGAAGATACTAGGAGAACTTGGGAGGTCTTTATTTACTACCAGACTGACAGCAGATGATGATGGTGTGTCTGTGACAACCATACCTTGCAAGGGAAAAGGACAGTTTCACAAATTATGCACTTTAAGAGTCATTGAATATTTTTGAGATGAACATTGTACTTCACAGCCTGTTATATCTGTGTTTTGGTTGCCATACCCAGAATCTTTATTTCCTCAGTGTGTACCTTTTTGTTACATGTCCCCACAGAATACTGGGCCTGTACTTTAAGTGCATTTATTTAGAAATGAAGTATAGTATCTGAATACAATATAATTATGGTCATATTCAAAACTTATACATTTCTGGTCTTAATTCATGAAAGATCAACGATCTGTTTGATTGGATTTAGTTTCAGAGTATCTGTTAAACTTTTGGGAAAAATCTTTTTATTTTTTTAATCTGTAGGTTAAGCCTGCTTACAGTAGTATTGAATAAAAAACAAATTCTATATTTACCATGGCACAAACCCCACTATACAGTCAGGGAGTTCTTCTCACACTATTTCTGACAGATTTTTCTGAAAGAAAACACCGCTAGATCAAGTTCTGGAAATACTTCCCTCACCCCTAGCATCTCAAGACAAACATTATAACAGTAGAAATGTCCAATCTTCATTGGTTGTTTTAATTTTATTTCATTCCCAGCTACCTTTCCCCTGTATAATGTCTACCTCTGGGCTCAAAAAAAATATTTACAAATGGAAGTGTTCTGTGAAGGCTGCTTTGGTTTTAAAGGACAACTGCAGTCTAATGTATCTGGTGTGTCAGTTCCATGCTATTGTTTTATTCTGCAGTGGGAAAGGAGCAAAAATAGAAGCTACTGCAATTCTGTGGGGTAAACATCACTGTGAATTCTAGCTGGTAAGATCAGTCCCTCACTAGCCAAAAAACTCATATCTGATGTCTGTGCCATTGCTATGTCCTGACCTGCATATAATAATAGTAATCTGTTAAGGTTATACTAGGATGAGATAATCAGACACTTAGCTTGTGTTTATATATACAAAAGGGGTTATTTGGGCAAGATTACATAAAAGCTACATATTTGTTTAAAAGTCATTAAATATATTGCATTCAAATTCAGTAAAATACAGAAACTTAAGCTGGGGTATAACCAAAATTCACCTGATTGTTAAATAAAGAGAAGAAAGTTCTTAGAGCCTGCAAATACCTTCCACAGGTTCTACAAACCCAAATTATTGGCGAACATACACACTTCCCAACTTTGTCCCCCAGCATAGATTAAACTTTCTCTTCCTCACTCACGATTGTTGTCTCCATTTTATCACTGTAAAGTCTTGACGTCAAAAATGCTGAGTCATGAAACTGAGGTTACAGAGAACTATATTTATGCCAAAAATATGCCAGATAGGCTTACTGCACTATTGTTTATTCTGTGTTCTGCATTCTAAGACTGTTCCGCATATTTGGGCCTAAGTAATCTGAATGATGCTAGTAAAGAATTCAAAGGCTTAAAAGTATAAAATAGTTCACCTTCTAGTCTACTAAGATAATTTTACATCTCCTTCCTATGCAACAGCAAAGTTTTTTATACTGCATCTAGACAAGGTAGTCACATGCTGAGTTGAAGCTGACTTTTGTTCTAACTGATTTCAAAGCAGCAATATAATCCCGTACAGTTTCCTAAATTTGCTAACTTTCTCCAACAGATGGCAGTGCATTTCTCCTATAGTTAGTCAAAAGTTTAAAAACGTGTTGTTAAAAATCCATGCCCCACATTCTTAATTGTCAAATCTTTTTCTATTTCTTGTTAGACACAAATCAAAAGCTGTTTAGATCTTGGGTAAGCTTACTGAAGAACAAATAAAAACATGTTTTAAAAAAACCCAGACACTTCTATAGTTTATAAAACAAACTTCTAATACCAGAAAATGCTGAACAACTTGTGTTTAGACACAGGTAGCATTCCTATTATTTATTAAGTGTGAAAATTTAGTGTCAAAAAGTTGAGTACCTAACGTTAAGCACCTAAATCCAGGTGTAGGTTTCTTAAAGAAATGTGGCCTAATTCTTGGAGCTGAGTGCTCACAATTCCAGAATCTATGGAAATCTGGCCACATTTATTTGGGTGACTTAAGCACCAATATTTGAAAATGTTGGTCTTTATTATGAAGAAGTCATATTGTGAGCTTCTAGGGCAGGAATTTTTTATGATGTGATTGTACAGTAGCTAATGCAGTGGGAGCACTGATCCTGATTGGAGCCTCTTGGTGGTCCTAAATATGGAAATGGAAGCATTTCAGAGAAAGCTACAGTGAAGGCTCTTCACTTAATCCCTTTTTCCTAGTCATCTACATTTAGTTTCCGGGACCTTTCAATCTTACTGTTCTGCATTTTTGGTACTAATATGTACCACAACCCTGGGCTTGTTCTAACACTCACTGGATGTTTGTCTAGATACCTTGTGAGATCCATCATCTTCACACCCAGGAGACAAGTCACTTGAATGGTCTCAAGATCACTAGCACCATGATATTGATGGACCTGATTCTCTACTGCTTTGCGCCTTGTGTAGTAATTTACACCTGTTTTTCCTTTCTCTTGAAAGATGAGATTCTCTAGGGCTCTCCTTCCAGAGCAAATAAAATTAACAAGAAGTGAATGAAAGGATGAATTTCACACGGGACAGAATTGTGTGATTTCTCCTCCCCCCCACATCCATTTCATTTTAGCCTTTTTCCATCCTCCCTAATTTTAGCTATATATGAATGTCATTGAAACTGGCAATCCATTCATAGTGAAATTAATTTCATTTGTATTATTGAACATCTAACTACTGTAATAGTAGTAGTTAAATAGTACTACTGTTGCTTTGGTATTGTTCAATATGTACTAAGTGCTCAATGGTCACAAAAAAAGGCACAATCCCTTTCCTCACAGAGCCTGCGTTCTGAAAGACAAACCTGACAAAGAGTGTGGGTAGGGAAAAGAGGATATACAATAAACAAATCAAGTGGCCAGCTGATAATTGACCATGGCCAGATAACATGGGATCTTCCTGCTGGTATAAATCAGTACAGCTCCATTGACATCAATGAAGCTGTGCCAATTTACACCTGGTAAGCATCTGACCCTTACAATGTTTTCATGTGTTCTTATAGGATATATAACATATTCTATCATCCCACACACTTACCAAAGCCAACTGGTTAGTTTCTTGTAGGTGTCATGGTATGAAAGGGCTTTCAGGAGGAATTTGAACATGGAGGAAGAAGTGATCTTGTAAATCAGTACAGGAAAGACATTCCCACATGGGGTGTGATGGAGGAAAGATGTTATAAGTGAGATTAATGTATGCAGCAATTTACAAGCATTCAATGAAGTCTAAATACTAATATCTATTTTAACAATACTAACACACAGATGAACCAGATGGATTCTGGCTATGTGTTCATCAGTACTGAAGTGAAGCAGGGGAGATTAGCATGGGCTTGCACCCGGTTTGCCAGCGTCATGGAGGAAGTTACTCAATGAATTTGTTCAGACAGAAGCAGTGTAGCAGCCAACTTAGATATTCATTGGTAGGGTTGGAAGATGAAGAAGAAGGTTTGAGATGAGACAGGAGGAGGAAAAGCACAAGCAAAAGAGGAAGACGACAGGTGAGAGAAGCCTGGGAGAATACACTCAACCTTGGTGTGGCTTATTTCACAGCGGCAAACTGAAAACTCTGTGGGAGACAGGGGAGCAGATATATCAAGGAGAGATGGGCACCTTGGCATTCTGCATTCTCGGCCACCTCGTGAGCCAATCACAGAGAGGAGTCGTGTGCCCTGAGGGGGGAAAACTGCTCCTTCTTTCTGACAGTGACTTTGTGGGGTAAATAGAAATGTTCTTAATAAGCACACAAATATAATGGAAACATCAAGCATTGGGGAGTTTGGGTCTGAGTGTCAGGGAGATTAGAACAATGTTCCCTTTGGATTACTCACAAATGAAGAAAAATAATTCTTTGCAGTAGCTCCTGGGAATCCACAAAAGACACAGGCTTTCCTCTGAACATGAGTGACAGTGGCATCTGCTGAGCTACTTGAGAACATGGCATAGATTCAACTGAAGCAAGTATGCGCCATGTAACTCCAATCACCTGATGATGCCTGGCTGCTTCAGCCACAAGTACAGATATGAAATTCTGTAAAGCATTATGAACATTTGGTTTTGTGGATAGTTACTGGCAAAACATATATGAAGAGTTCTTGATATTCTGTTAAACCTAGAAATTTTTACCAGGCTCATTGCCATTTCACAAATGATCAAACAATTAGTAGACTGGCAAATTTCCTCTTATGAATATCACAAGAAGTTTGGCTCAGCTGTATATTTAATAAAACTCACACACATATGAGAGAGAGAGATTTGATTAGCTGAAATCAAGCTATCAAATTCTGATAGAAAACCAAGCAATACGAAGTTTCAAATGTACTCCCACCAGAAATGTGAGCAAACATCAGAGTACAACAATTTTATTTTTACGTATATATGCTAATCAAGATAATAACCTCTTTGCAATATTCCCCTCTCCACAAAAACAAACCCTTACCCCCTTTTTGTGAAATGTAGAGAACAATGTGTGTAATTAAATATGATCTAGGTTATAACAGTTATAAGAACCCAGTTGTACATTGGCATAATGATAATGCATATGATATTCCTACCCAGACAGAACTGTTTCTCTCAACCCTTCTCTTTGTTCATTTAAGAGGTGTCTCGATGTGTAAATGCAGTAACTTTAGCCACCAAATATGCATCTCTCATTCTAAATTAGCACTTAATGTTATTCCAATGAATTTAATTTTGGAAGGACTTTTAAGATAACAGATCAGATACTTAGAGAATGTTTAAATGTGCAATAGGAGTGGTAATGATATACATAGGTGATTTATTTATTTAACTGTTAAGAGCTCCACAGCCTATTTTAGCTCCCTGTATCAATTTCTGTATACATGAATTATGAGATCCTGAATAATGAACATGTTATTTAAATTGTGCTGTGACACTACATAGTGCTGAGAAGTCATTTTCTACAGTTCACTATTCTCATAGTCAATGGTGCTTGACTTGATTACCAGTTCCTCACAGCCAGAGTAGATCTGGGCAGTGTTTTAGATTTGTTAAAAATTAGTTAGATAAAATTGTCCTAAATGAAATAGAGTAGGTTAAGGATTTCATTCCAGTTGGTTGTTTCCTAGGTAGATGTTAATTTCAAAGTGTAAAATACACATACTACATTATATCTTCATAGCAAATTAAAACAAGAGTAAAAGCAGCTCCTCACAAAAGCTAGATTCTTACCTGGACTATGCAAGAACAGATGGACAGTAAGAATCCTTTTTACATCCTAATGTGGGCTATTCAGGTCCAGTGAATAGATGTCAGAGGGCACTGCACTGCCATGTCCTCCTGTCCTGAAGTGAATAGGTAGAGAGGGAGTGGGCAATGGGCAGAGTTTTAGCACTAGCTAACAACTTGCTGGCCAGATCTTTGAGCAGCCATACGGGTGTCCTAGTTTGCTGATGGTATAGGCCAGTGACAAATGATTACCTTCACCCGCACCCCACCTGGAGAAAAGAGGAAGCCAAGACATTGTGACTCAAGGAATGTCTCTGAGTACTAGTGCCTCCCATGGTTACACTTGGGGTTGTGCTGTTTATGCAAAACACCTTGCCCAGAGCTATGCCTGAAGTAAAAATCCAGCCCAGAACTGATTATCCCTGTATGCCTCATGTGACTGAGACTGGTCCAATATATGTGTGTTCCCAAACTTCATGTCCATTCATCAAATACCTTGTCACAAAAATTACTATGTAGGTGCTCTTGAGAGCACATCTGCTTGACATTGCTTGACATTTATTGTACCTTTAACAAGTACTTTTACAATCCTCATGATTTTCTGAAATCTAGGCAGTGTTTTGCACATTGGTTTCTGTAATGTGGCTTCCAGCATTTTATGGCCGGTTTCCATCTGAACTGATTTCTGCCCATAAACACAGTCATAAAACTGCTCACAACCAAAAACAACTGCCAGCATTTCTTTCTCTACCGGAGCACAGTTCTGTCATATTTCAGTCAGTGCTTTTCAAGCATAACCAGTGGGAGATTATCGTGCAGAATGACAGCCACCAATCGATGTGAGTTTAAATTGACTGAGATCTTATGCTCTTTATTAACAAAGTACTTCAGTACTGGTGCTTCTGTGACAGGTTTCTCTAATTGTCAAGCGGTTTTGTTGTTTTTATCCATGTAGCATTCTGCACTGTACTCAAGCAACATTATGAGTGGAGCATTTAATTTGTGATAAACTAAGGAAGAGTCACAAGCCCATGAATCTCTTGGAGGCCTTTTGGTTTGAGGATCTTTCTGTTTGTGCAATAGTTTCCAAGTGTCTTGGTTTTGGTCAAATACGTTTGTCACTGAATAGGTCTCCTCCTAATCTCATTCAGTCTCATCTGACATTTGTGCCTATTCAATTTAAGTTTCTTTTCTTTGACAGATTGCAGAAAATCCATCTTTCATAAGTCTCACTGTAGTATTTATTATTTCTTCCACCTCATTCAAATCCTCAAAGATGTGGGACAACTTTGGTATAGCTGAGGTGGTCCTGAAGGGAAGGAAGATGCTTAAATGTAGATGTACCAAGCAGGAAGTTGAAGGTGTGGAGTTTTGCTCTTTTTCTATCCAGTCGGAGCTGCCAAAACCAATGATTTAATTCCAAAACTGAAAATACTCCTGCATTTTGAAGTGTAGACCTGACTTCTTCAGTACTTTATTCAAATCTTTTTAGATCTATACAGATCCTTAACTTCTTTGGTTTATTATGGTGACCATCTTATTAACTCAGTCAGTTGGTATCTGAATTTGCTCAGTAGCATCTAATTTACCATGCCTCAGGATTAGCTTTTACTTTATCTTTCAGAGCTAATGAGATGTTGCACGGTGTACTTTTTGGTTGCATGTATGGAGATATTTCAGTATGATGCATTGTATTACTAACAGTTTCCAGTTCATTAAATACTGAATAAAATTTCTTTAGGAATATCTTTTTCATCCTGTTCAGTGGACAAATTATACATGCATTTGGTCTGTATTTCCAGACTGCCATTCAACGCAAGCACATGTAGGCCTTCCTGTTCTGTTATTTCAAATTCTGAGTGGTATCTGTCCTTATACGCAAGTGATAGTGTGACATTCTCATTTTGTGCTTTCCATTTGAAACAAGCTTTGTTTTCTATTTTGTCATTAGACAGTCACTATTTTTGTATGCACTTGCTGTGATTCTGCTGCACTCCATTCCAGTTTCGGTTGAAATTTACTTTTTTGTTCATTGCTTTTGAGATGGCAAATCAACAAATCTGTTCAGAAGCTCATTTATAAATGTATTAAGAGAAGCATTGGGAAATGTTGCAGGATCCTCCTACAGATTTCTGATAGGTTCCTTTCTAAGTTGGGGGTTCTGGAAGCTTCAGTAGCTCTGTTTTTGCCAGAGCTCTAGTTTATTTCTGAGAGTATGGGTTTGTCTACATAGCACACAAGGACTACGTGAATAGGAACTAGGTTACCATTTCATTCGCAACAGCAGAGTCTATACAGAGCAAGAATCAGAGGGGTAGCCGTGTTAGTCTGGAATTGCAGAAGTGACAGAGTCCTGTGGCACCTTAAAGACTAACTAAAGTATTGAAGCTTAAGCTTCCATGGGCTAATACCCACTTTGTCAGATGCATGCCCCAGTCAGGCTACCGCTGGTCCTTATAAGGGGGTTGTGGTCCAGAAACAGTCAGTCTCTCTCCAGATTGGGAGGGAGCAGGGCCTGGCTGCCTGTGGGACAGAGTATTGGAGGTGGAACAATGCTGGGAGAATAGGAAAGGGAGCTGGGAAGCTCCAGTCTAGCAACTCCCCAGCTGCAGGCCTGATAGGAAGGCCTGAAAAGGTACTTGGCTTCAGGGAAAAGCAGCAGGTCCAAACTTCCTTGCCTGTGATGACTGGCTGTTACACTGCAGTCTGCCCCAGGGAGCGCGGGCTTGATGATGACTGACAGTAGCCTAGACTGAGGCAAGGTGGGGATTAGAGGGGTGGGGGTCCCCCCTTCCGGGGGACCCCCCACCCCTCTAATCCAGGAAAGGGAGACCCAGAGTGTGGGAGTATTGCCAGGGAGCAGCACCTCAGGTAAAGAGGCACTGGGATCCAGGAGGGACATGGGGCCAGCAGACAGCGAGACACCAGCCTGCAGAGGGTGCTTCAGAGCTGGAGAGCTAATTCCCTAGACAGCCAGCAGGAGGCGCCGGAGGGGTGAGTTGTCACAACACTACACCCCTTGTTTGTCAGAAACCGCTAGACTCTAACCACCTTCAGGGTGCGCTGCAAAACTTCTCTCTTTGCTCAGGCATTTGGAAATGTGGGGGTGGGGCTTACTGGAAGGCTGGGGTTGCTGGAGCGGGAGGGAGATCTGAGATTCCAGATGGCTAGATTTGTGGCAGTGGATTATATTGAACAGTACTGCTGCACTTTAGGCAGGGTGTTTGTGCAGTAGTTTTAAGCCATGTCAGGGATGAATAGGTGCATTTTTAAAAGCATTTGTGCAAATTAAAAAAAAAATGGTGATGTGGGTCATTGTTACCAAATGTTATACCCCTGTCAGTGACCCCACTGGCTACTCTTACACCCCTTCCCCTATTGGGTGTGCACTGAAGGAGCAGTCTCTGAGCTCCCTGAGGGTAATTCTGGCTGTTGTATAGGAGTTAAAATCAGGATGCAAGTCATCTTCCACCTCCCTCACCTGTACTAAGGCGAGGGACAGTCCAACCCTGACCATAATCTGTCGCCACCCCAAACTTTTGCAATCGGCTCAGTTGCCTAATGGGATACTATCCTTTTAAAAATCTATATTCTGAAATACAGGAATTCTCGTGACACACATTTGAAGCAGTTAATGATCAAACAGCATTTTTTAATTTGTCTTGATTCATGTGAAAGTAATTTGAATCCACATTAGTATTCTGTGAACTGATCATTAACATTTTTCAACTGATTTTGTAAACATATATTGCTTCTAAAATAAATAGAAACAGGAGAGGAGTATGGTTGGTGTAGCTGAGGCATGAAAACCTACACATTTACATGCAAGACAAAATACCAGCGCGGAAATGGGGAAGCATCTCCAACGTTAATTTCTAGCAATGTTCTCATAATTCCTGAGGAAATCTAAAAACAGTGGCTTGCAATTCTAATATAAAATTGTTAATACTACTACTATATCCTTCCAGAGCACTTTCCGTGTGAGGAGTTCAAAGTGTTTACGAACTCTCACAGCATCTCCAAAAGGTGGCAAGTATTTTTATCCCTAGTGTTCAAGTCAGGAAAACAGGAAGGGAGGGGCCAAAGGCTTGATCCACGAAGGGACTTAGGCATTGCAGTGTTCGGCATTGGGTTTCCCACCTCTCAAGCAAGTGCTATAACCAGGGCACTATGGAATATTGCAGTGTAGGTCTCTTTGTCTCCCCTGTTGAAGCTGTTCTGCTGGGTAGAACTAATTAAATATGCAGTGGGCCAGAGAGAGAGAGAATGATACTATGGCCTAGTGGTTAGCGTAGTCACCTCAGACATAGGGAACCCAAATTCAAATCTCTTTGCCACATTGGGCACAGGGAGGAATTGAACCTGGCTCTCCACATCAGTGCCCTAACCACTGGGCTGATGGTTATAAAGGGGGTAACAGGGGAAAGGGGAGAAAATAGAACCCAGATCTCTTGATTTTAATCCCTATGCAAAGTTAAATTAGGAACACTTTCAGACAGGCTGATTTTCACAACTAAGGGGGAGTCGGTCTGCCAGCTGTATACTTCCAGAAGTGCTGTGGTCTAGTGGATAATGCACTGGACTGGGGCTCAGGAGACGAGTGCTACTTCCAGTTCTACCACTGTTCTGCTGGGTGGCTTTGGGCAAGACATTTCACCTCTCTGTACCTCAGTTTCCCATCTGTAGAAAAGGAATAGTGATAATGACCACCTTTGTGAAGTCCTTGGAGCTCTGTTGAGGAAATGTGGTATATCCACACTAAATATCTTATTTATTGTATTTGAGGCATGGGGCAGAGACAGTATCTCTTCCTCTGTGTTTTTAAATCCTCATGTATAGTTGGGTCCCAATCTTTGAGTGAGCCTGTAGGCACTATTCTAATACCAATAATAATCCCTTCTTTTTTTAAAAAAAAAAGCTTCAGTCATTTGGCTCAGTGCAGTTCTTTGTATGTTCACTTCTCTCCATATTAAACTAGGGATTATAGTAGAGATGATGTTAAAATGGTGTTTCTGAACATTCTTTTAGTGATAGCTGAGCTGCTCCAAGATAACATTATTTGAGGCACTTCCAGTGTGAGGACTCAGGACCAGATCTTGTACAGCAGCTGGGGACCATTTGGCACAGCTAAGGAGAGGGAGTGCAAAGGTGGCTTTACGCCATTCCCCTGATCCTAGGGCCATCTGGGGACCGGTGCCATCTGTAGTTTCTACCAGCTGCCAACAGGCCCACCTGCACCTGGAGAACAGGATCCTGCTGGTTTTGGAACTAGAGGGGTGAGTTCTGATTCTAAGATCTGAATCCACAAAATTTAGGAGCTGAGTTAGCTCAGATTTCAGGGTCCACTTTTATCTAGAACCTTTTTCAGTAACAAATTGTCAGATCTTGTAGAAACATCGGTAAATTACTGCAGCTGCCACAACTTTGAGTATTTCTTATTCATCTTTTTCAGTCAGATTTCTTGGGTTTGGTCTAGTTGTGCTGAAATAGGTATCACCATGTTCTGAACTTCCCTTTTTCTTTTAACTCACCACTTTCTTTTGCCATGTTCTGGGTGCTTTGAAATGTTCCTTCCCCTAAAAATCAGCCACCTTTATTCTGAAATTTTAAATTCTGGTTTAACATAAAGAAGATTTTTGCAAATACTGCAAACGCTATTGCTGATTGGCAGGGGAATCTTAGCTGTGAAGAGCCATAAAGTGCATCTTGAAGCAGAGATGTGAATTCATGTCAAATGAAATTTGTGGAGGGGTCCCCTATATTATAGAGCACCTTTCAACATGCATTATAGATAGTAATGATCTGACCACACTCTTGTGTATTACATTCTAATTAGAGATGCACTGAACTACCAGATATAATGCACCAAAACTAGCTTCCTTAGGATTGCAGTTATCTTCTACATAAATGCACGTTCAACCAACAGCATATAAAAAAAGCACTGATGACATCCAGAGGACAGATAGTTTAATCATAGGTACTATAGGTATTCTCAGCAAATATCCTGGGGATATATCCCTCACCTACTTTTCCTATTTAAAGTCTGTTCCTGTTAAATCAGTTATTGGTGGCCTGCTGGTTCCTCTAGATCTTATATCTTATGAAACTGACCTTGCAAAGTTGAGCATTTCACCTCCACTGGAAAAGGTACATGTACAAGATAAACTTTTATTAGCTACATTATTTTTGTATGTGTTATCAGAGGATCAAACTGAAAAATAAAGTACTCTTTTACTTATCAGTAAGTGTCAGATTAATAACTGTCTGGTTTATTTTACATTTAAATCTGCCTACTTTTTGGTATCTCACAGGGTATGCAATTTCTTGGATAATCAGTTTTAGTAAACTATCTTACTCTGTTGGGTGTGTTTTTGGTTTGGCTTGGTTTTCCTTTGCAACTGGAAGTATACTGGAGAAGTTTACCATATGTAGAAACTTCTGTGTGGAAAAGACTCTAAATGCTACAGAAATATCTATGGACCTTTGTCTATTTATTGACAGATTTGAAAGAGATACATTACCAATGTTTCTCTGTTAAGCACAGCTCCACAATCAGAATTTAATTGAAGCATACTACCTATAATAGGTTCAGATATTTGTGTTTTTCAGCATTTTATGAATTCAGAAACAGATGGGTTATGACCAGGAAGCAGTGGAGAACAGACTGGCGAAAAGCAGGCTGGCTCTCTGACAAGTGCAGGTACAGCTGTGATACGTATTTTATTCAGCATGCCCACCTACTGTATCAGCAGCCTGCTTTACCAGCAATTCAACTACAACTGACTTAATGAAGAGTAGAAGTAAGCATGAATCCAGACTTTCCATGGATCATAACATTTGAGAACCCAAAAGGATCAACATGATAGAAATCATGCCAAGTTATTTTTTTCTTTGTTTTTAATAAAAAAAAAACTGTATTAGCATTTTGAGAAAATGTCCGCTGAGCTATCTGATGATATTAAAAATTCTTCTTTTGAACTCTAATTATCTTCTCTTTTTAAATTGAGAAAAGAAACCTCCACAGGTACTGTCCCATTGATTAAATGACCATAGTTGTGCCGGCGTGTATGATAAAATGTAACCTGAGGGGAAATAACTTATGATAACAAAATAAACTACCCGTGAATGATACAGGGATGAGTTATTGAAGGTTTAATGCAAGAAGTATGCAAAGGATATGGTAATTGCTTGTGACCTTTTATTGTGACTACATAATCCTTGCACCTTTGCTAGTGTCATCAGGAAAGAGACCTAACAGTTGTGACTGAGTCAGACCAGAAGGATATAGGAGAGTGCTGGAAGGCAGGTACATTAGTCTCAGGGTGTGCAGGTCCCTGTTCCCTGGATAGCCAAACAAAGGCTACTCCAGGCCAATCAAGACACCTGGGGCCAATTAAGAACCTTCTAGAAAGGAGTAGAAACAGCTAGCCTAATTGGGACACCTGAAGCCAATCAGGGACTGGCTGAATCCAGATAAAAACCTCCCAGTTAGTCAGGTGGGGTGTGGGTGTCAGGAGCTGTGGAAGGAAGTTATGCTGTTGGTGAGACTGAGTGGTGGACAACATATCATACAGAAGGAAGGAGGCCCTGAGGTAGGGGTGAAGTGGAGTTTGAAGAAGCAGGGACTGCTGTGGGGAAGTAGCCCAGGGAATTGTATTGTGTTTTGTGGATAAAAGGTCAGCCATCTTAGCTGATACTATTAGGGTCCCTGGGCTGGAGCCCAGAGTAGAGGGCGGGCCTGGGCTCCCCCCTTTCTGCCTCCCCTAATTAGTCTCTGAGATTGGGAGACAATAGAGACTGTGCCAGGAAGGATAGCTACTCCTCACTGGTTTGAGATGAAAATGGCTCAATAGGCTGTGACCTTGTCTCCAGAGAGAGAAGGGCTCCGTGGAGGGTCATAGTGAGCCGCTGAGGCTAGTAAAAATCCGCCAGGAAACGCAGGATCCATGAAGATAAGGACAGAGCTTTGTCACACAGTGAACTGGAGAATAGGCTTTCAGCTTCTAAACAGAATTAAAAAACAGATCTGGGCATTCTTTCATGGGGAAATGTGGATTCTGATAGTTTATATATTTGTACTAAGGTGAAAGAGGTGCCTCTCCAAGGCTGTAGGCACTACCTGCCATCAATTAATAGCATGTCATGTAGAATAATCTTGCATTAAGATACATTGTACTTCTCCATCTTGTGTAACATCACACAGCATAACCTACTGTAACCTACAATAACCATGCAAAGTTAATTTGGAAAAACAACAACCCATAATTATTTTATATAGCGATTATCTGACTTGAAATATTGAGGTAATTATCAAGTTTAAATTTCTATGATCCCTGCAATTTCTATGAAATCTAAAGATGTTGGTAGCTGAGTCCTGGCATATTTCTTAAAGTAAAATTATACCACTTATTCATTTCGAACCAAAAGGTCATAATTAAAGATGTAAGAAAGCTAAGTGAATAATGGGTACATGATTCAAATGAGAAGCAGGATAAATTCCAACACATAACCCTAGAGAATACAAAACTGAACAAACTGGCTGCTGAGTATCACTAACCAGGAGCCCTATTCTGCAGTGCTGAGCCAGACAAGACCCCCACTGACTTCAGTTAAATAAATGCAAGGATTGTGGTATTGTGCCCATATTTGTCCAGAAAAGAGCATTCCTGGAAACCCTTTATTTGGTAATGAAATGACTTCTTCACAAATACAGTTAAGAAATGGGCAAACCCCAGTATGTTAGGTTTTGTAAAATCTCAGTTGGAATTTAGTTTTGCCAACTAAGAAGCAGTGAGGTTCCATTTGACCCAAAGCCTGTTGCATTTCAGTGTTCAGAGAGGTTTGCATAAATGGTTACAATTTGTGTCCAACTCTAGTGAAAAGATTTACTCATCCCCCTCTCCAAATTAAAACAACTTTTTAAGATCCCAGATCAACAGCTGTGCATTTGTGTGTGTATACATATATATAAATCGATAACATTTTAAAATGAAATACTTGGAAAATCAGTATATATTTTTAAAAATTATCCTGCCTGATTTTAAGATTTCTTGCTTGTTCTGCAACAGCTGAAAATATCACAGTTGTCTCAAACAGCACTGGGTTGGGGACAGGCACAGAATCACAAATGCAGTCATTGGCAAGTAAACCTAGGAGCTGCTTTTCTAATGCTTGGCTTCACAATGTAATTGTGTTGTTTAAGCCTGCGCATACCTTACATTTTGGTTGTGATAGGGATCCATAAAGATTCCGCTCCACACACACATTTCTCTTGCCCAAGCATCACAGTTTACCTTCAAGGCAGTTTTGTATGTTTCGCTTTATAATTTGTAGTCCAATATCACGAACCTCAGGCAGCTGTTTAGTATTTTTGGACTCCCTTCTCACGCTGTTCCTCCTCAGGCTTCTGCCTGGTCATTCTCATTTCTGTCCTGATGATTTTGTCACTTCTCTTCAGTGTAAAACTCAGGGGATCTTATGAGACTCCATAGTGCTACTGTATGTCTGATGTTGGGGCCTCTGCCTGCTGCAATACTCCGCTTCATTTACCTTTCTCATTTCATTCCTTTCCCCATGTACCAGTGGTGCAGATTGCCACCCTTATTACTTCTATAAGGCTGACAACCCGTCCATCAGATCCTGTCCCCTCCAGCCCACACCAAAATATGTTACCTTTCGTGTTAGAGATTCCCTCAAACATCACAAAATCTTCTATGTCCTCTGGAATTTTTCCATCGTGTTTTCAATGTCCCCTAGCTGTTCCCATGCTGAAAAAACACCTCTGGACCTACAAAATCCTTGGCAACTTTTAAAAATTGTTCTCTGGTATCTCTTCTGTCAGCATATTTGCAGCATTTCAAGTCTAGCTGGTGTCACAAAAAGGAAGATTATTTCAAAGTAAGGAGAAAATCCTCCAGTCAGTTCCATATATGCTGAGCTCTGAAAAGTCACTTAAGTGAAGTGTGATGCTGAATGAAGGGCTTAAATGATGCTCTTTGAGATTTGTCCAGACTCCGAAATGTGCTTAGGTCTAGAGCGGCTTGTCTTCAGATGACAGAGCTCAAAAAAAGGGGCATGGTGTGGTCAAAAACAGGGAAGTTCAGGATAATGCCTAAGTTGTGCAAATTCTTCCATCCAAAACCTGGTGAAATAAGAACCATTTCAGGAGTACAAGTTCATTCCCCACTGGAGTCAAATAGCTCATGCTTGATGTGGAGCCCATAGGGAGCTGACTGCCAACTTCTTTTTGTAAATATATATTTGCTGCCATAAATATCATAATACAGCTTCCTATATCCAACAACCTCCTGTGGCTTTTGGCTGATCTCTGGAGGAGCTTGAGCCCTGGCTTTTGTGCAGGGGGCATGAGGATCTACAAGCCATTCTCACAGCCATTTCTGAGAATATGTTTGTGGTAGAAAATAATTTGGTAAAAGTGGAGCAGGTCTTAAAATTCTTCACACTCCAGAGCAAAATGGGATCTAAGCACAAGGATCAACGAGATAGAAACATTGTGCCCTAGACAATTGCATTGGAGGACAAAATAGGTGGGAATGCTTATGTATGGAAAGTGACTTGTGAGCTGAGAAACTTAACTAATGAAGGTACTGAGACAGTATGGCAATGTGCTCAGTAAAAAATTCTGAAAAAAGAGAAGATACGTTCTTTGTGCTCCATGTAAATAGATTGGTGGTAACTGTTAGAGTTGCAATAAGATCTGCTGGGCTGGATGTGCATGAAATACACTTATCACACTGAGGATGAAAGGTGGATTTCTGTAGAGGCCAAATATGGGATGGTTTTTGCAACTACAGAATATGCATATGCTAGACAAGCTTTGGTCATGTACCATATTAATTCTCACTCCCCCAAAACTTTCATAGTGCACTTCACAAGAGCTCTGTGCTATGAAGTTTTAGAAGGTTGGTGTGGATTGGGGCCTGAAGATCAAGTCACTGATCCACTCCTTTTAGCATGTATGCACCCAGCCACAGCTCTGAACACCTTCAAATCATACTGATTATTCGTATTCCTGACAGGAATTATCTGTGTTTGGCTGAAGAAATTTTCTGGGGCAGTGGGCTGTGTCTGGTAAAATCCAGATGTCCAGTTAACTTGATTTAAATGGAGAGAGAGGTCACTGAGTGAGCAAGGAAGTGGAGGATATCTCAGGTATAGGGTGGCCAGATAAAGAAGCTCTGGAGACAAGTATAGAAGGATACCAATTGAGTGTTCAAGAAGGATGTCTCAAATCCGCATAAGCAGCCAGAGGAAAGTAGAAGAAAATGAGAGAAGAGCTGTAATGAGAGATGGTGTTTGCCAGTGCTTTAAAAGTAAGGATGAGAAGTTTGAATACATGGAGAAAGTGTGAGAAGCCCGTGAAGGGACTCGAGAGGTGATGTATTTGTAGTGGCAGTAGCTACTTAGGTGAGCTGAAGGGGAGGAAGGTCAGAAACAGGAAGATGAGGAGTTTGGAACACTGTCCAAACTCACTGTCCTTTCTTCCAGTTCTGCATCTTCCACTGAATGAACTGAGAACAGACCAAAAAGCAAGAGCCATAGCTGTAAGCCAACAAGTGCTATAGAATTTAGAAAAAGTCTCACCATCTCTGTCCATCTAGCCTAGGTAATATAGGTCCTGTCTGAAAATAAGATTTCAGAAATAGCATCCTTTTTGATAGTGAGAGTAAAAGCATTGACTCAAGAGTCTGTTATGGGGGAAAATTAATGCCAGCAGTCATGGACAATTCTCTCTCTTCATGTTTAGAATATAGTACATGCCAGTGACTTGAACTGGAGGAGAGAGAGAAAATGTCCATTCTTCACATCTTTATCATTCCCCTCTTTCTTTCTTTCCCTCATGTTTTTTTTGTGTAGCTCTTTATAAGACTCTTGCAAATAGTGTGGATGCTGAGGAAATAGTTGATTCAGTTTGGATGTTAAACAATTATTCCACATTTATTTGTTACAAGGCAGGTTACTTGCAGGCATTTAAGTTGTGCATCTGATTATGTTGGACATTTCATCTGTCTTTAATTCTTTATCATTCCATAAAATAAGGAAATTATTGTTTCTTAACATCACCTTTAAACTCAATCTCTGCATTGTCCTTACATCTCCAAGATTAAATATTTCAGGAAATTGCATTTAACCAAAGTGAGACCCTGAATCTTAGCTTTGCATTGACTTGATGTTATGTTGCGTTCACTTGCTTTGAGACTGGATGTTGTGGGTGACTGGAAGGCTTGAGGAAATATTAGTGGGATTATTAAGACTCTTGTTTCTGTGTTGGAATTTCAAGTCTATTGTCAATCCACAGCTACTCAAAACGTGTAGTGTCTGCTGGCTACCTGGTGACCTCTGTGAGGTGAACTGATGGTTTCAGTCACACTTCAAGTGGCTAGAAATAGACCTGAACACTCCATTGGGAATGACTTGTGTTGGCTGCAGTACTCACGTCTGGAGAAGAGGTGGTCAGTGGAATTCAGGAGAAGGGTGTAAGAGGCTTTAAGCCACCTTTTATGTTCCTTGCTTCCGTTATGCTGGGGCCATTCCGGAACGGTCACATGGCACAAGGTATACTTGCATTTAGGTAACACTAACTTGTTGTTGGTGTCGCCCCACCTTCCCCGCAAGGGGTAGCCACAGAATGCCAGTATATAGGGAGGCTCCACCATGCTCCTTTCGCTGGCTACATCTCCAAAGCAACTCCTCAGCTATCAAAGATCCCTGGAGTGGCTGGCAATTTTAGCTTTAAGGACCTGCCCTAATGCAGAGATTAATCTTACCTGGAATGTGTTAGAGTAATAATAATTTCATGTTGTTTCCGTATGCCAGCCTCTCATTTTTAGAAAAAACAGACAGGAATTCCAGGCTGGATTACAGTGGAAGTAATTGTGGAATATTCAAGCTGCCATATAAGCAACTTCAGAGTTTTAGTACAGGCAGTCTATGCAGCTGTGAGGTAAAAGTTATCCATTTGCATAGGTTTTGCGCAGAAACTGTTCAACACAAGATTTCAAGCAGCTATTTACCCAACTGTCCCCTCTGCTCCTCTGGTTGTGATGCTGAACTGCAGATTACTTCAGCTCCATTCCATCCCGCGCTTCCTTTGAAAAATTACACCCTATTGCCACCGCAGTAGCAATAGAAATTTAATCAACATAAAGGACTTGAGTGAGTGACTGGAGCATGGAATATGTAAAATGGTGCAGAGACTCCATTGTGATGGAAAGAAGGCTATTGATTGCTTTAAAGGATTATTGCTTTTCAAGATCACAAGGATATTTTCAATGAATCTCGGGGGCTTGTTTCCAAACTATTACAAAGCTTCTCCCTTCCTTACTGTTCTTTTTAGCAATCATCCTGGTATGCCTGTCATAAAATGGTAGAGCCAGACTGGCTCATTGTGGAAGAGAGGAGAGGAAAGCCTTTTAGTCACTTTTCAGTTCTACTGATCTGGGGGGCTGAAAAGGCCCTCAGTATAACTTGGAGGAGCTACAGGGCTTCCTAAGCAAGGAGCAGGTAGTATAAAGCTGGTTATGCTGGGTTTATGCCTGGAGTGGTTTTCCCAGGGAATCCCACCGCTATCAGCCCTTTTAAGTCTGGTTTAACCTTTGTGCCATTATGAAGGCACAAAGGGATCTCAGCAGGGCCTGGGGATCCCGGCCCATAATGTTATTTGAATAGTGTGTCTAACTGGCTGATGGAACTTCTCTGCACTTTGTGCATATTTCCGGAAACTCTTCGGGTTTGTGTGTGTGTTTTCTGTTAATAACAGTGTTGAGGCCAGGAGTATCCTCCCATTTATAGTGCTGCATTGTGCACCCATACGTTGGACAGGCACATACATGTACACCGTCCCCCATGCAGCTATTCTTGGCAGAGGCAGAAAACATCTGTGTGGAACAGGATTGCGTGGGGTAAAGTAGCAAGTAAGTAAATCATTGGACCACAGCCCCACGTGTCTTTGCCCATCCTCAAAATACCTTTACCTGCCTCCATTTCTAGAGCACCTGCAGAAAGCCTATAGATCAACCCCTCAACCAGAACTGGATTAAATGCTTGGATTGTGCATTTGCTTCTCTGGTGTTAGTGTTTTTGGCCTGTTTGTAGGTATAACTACCAGCCACCCTGAATTTGTTCCTACCCAAACATATAAACCTGTTAATTTAAAAGGAAAAAAAAATAGGATCTGATTTTTAAAAAGCCAGGATTGCAATTTCATGTGCAAAAATGCTTGTGTAATAGAGTGTCTAACTTTTGCATTCAATGGCATGATCATATGCATGAATTAGGTACTTACATGTGCAATCATAGGAATTGCATGCTCACACCAGCTGTGCAATTGTATACATATTTGGTGCCCCTAATTTTTTTGAAAATAGGCCCATCATGTCTGAAAGATGACTGTTCAAATCCAAGAGTTAGATTATGAGATGCCCAGAGAGAACCACGTTTATACACACAATTCATTGTTCAGTGTGTGCATGGGAAGGAACAAATTCTCAAACATGCCAAGCAGCGGAGTAAATACAAACATATTTTTATGCAACTTATTAAGTTAATATTTTGGCAGAATAACTAGAGTAGGCTCAAAAAGAAAAATCAATTTAAAAGGACATATAGATAATTATCAAGTACAACAAATGACTAGTCTGAAAAATAGGCCACGTCTAGAATAATCTCTGTCAAGTGCAGCTAAACCCTGTCCTCCTTAATACATTTAAGAATGGAGAGGGTATTAAAACCTATAACATGTAAATCTGTTGTGAAAGTTTACAATTCACTGAGCCTCGTGTATCTCAAGGTTGGTATGTGTGAAGGGAATTCCAAGGTGTCACTTTAAGAAAATTTAATATAGCTTTGAGTAGCTTGTATGAAAGCAAAACTACATCAGATAGTCTTGATTGCTAGCAACCTTCTGTAAAAATGTTACTTTATTTCACAATAGAGTACTCTAAATACGTGGACTCTGATGTGATCTTTTAGAATGGTGCAGAAGGTTAGATAAGCATCTGTCTCGATTCTGTACAAAGCCCCTGGGTTTGACAGCAGCAAAACATATGCTGCCTGGCAGGTGAGCCTCCATTTGATCTACGTAGCACTTTCCTTTATTTAATGCATATGGTACTGGCAAGTGCTGCACATGGGATGTCTTTAGTTAGTTGGTTCCCAGACTGAGTTTGTTACAGAGTATTCCGTGGTTTTATTGTCTCCAAGTATTACTTTTACATCAGTAAATTACTCAAGAGCACTTTGGAAAATGAAGACATATAGGGCCAGATTTTCAAAAGTATTCAGCACCTAATGCTTTGAAAATCTGGCCCTCGTTCTGAGAGCTGAGCACTGGCCCATGGTCCCTCTGTACATCAGAGCACTGCTCTTTTCTATATATGAAGCTGCATGGGAACTGGAAGTAATACCCTAGTTTGAAATTCTGTTGTTTTATCACTTGGCTCCACAATCCCAGTAGAAAATTCTGCTGATGACATTACATCTGTGTAGTTATTTCTCAACACTGCACTGTTTTATATGATCACTTTCATAATCAAACCCACATATTAACACACATCCTAATGAATCATCAGGAAAAGAGATTATGCTATTAATACTTTACATTGAAATACTATTTTTTAAATAAATAAGAGATAAAATAAAATCTGTCAAATATAAAGGGCCAGATTCACCATCATGAGCAGAGGGGCAATGATATTTACAGCCTTTGTGTGTCTGTAGGGGCAGTTTTACTGTTAGAGGCATTCACCCCACCCCAAAAGATAGCAGATGATGGTACCACCATCCACCTTCCTTTAGGACTCTGCTCAGAGAAGGTTTATTTTATGGCCTTAGAGTCCATGGCAGAGGCTTCCAAAGAGACGCACTGAATCAGTATATCTCTTAGCTAGCCTAGCCCCACCTGCTTCTGGGAGACCTCATCCACTTAGTGGGTTGCACTGGCTGACTCTCTCACACTCTTGGTAGAGTGCGTTTGCAGCAAGCTTGCCAAGCTGTAAGTATTGCTACTGTGTACATGCAGCTTGTGTTGGGCAGGAAGTTCCGCTGGCCAAAATAAACTCGTAATATACAGTTAAATACCATGGTCAAAAATGGCACATCATATTTAAGTCATTAACTTCACTCAGACATTTTCAGCAGTGTCATGGAAAATTAAGATTAACTTTCTAGTCTATTCCTTCTTAGTGCAAACTCAGGCGCTGCACCGCTGACAGTGCATGTATACCGTGTTTGTGCATGCAGTGCACATTTAAAATCAACACAACTGCCAAGGTATCACCAAGAAGCCTGGCATTTGGTAGATATCACCATATAGCCTCCTGCAAAGTGTTCTAGTTCCTTTTCCCATCTGTTTTGATAGCTGCCTTTGACGTACCCTTGGTCTATTGATCTCACTGCTGTTGTTCTATCTCCTCTCTTGCAAAATGGTCAGCATATTCCCGTCTATCTTTTTTACTACGCCCAGGAATTTTTTTTCACTTGTTTTCTTACCCATTTGTATGTTTGCTTGTCTTTTTCTTGTGATGGCAAGCAAATAGCTCCATGTTTCACTGTCAACCACTTTGTGGTGAATCTTTTCTCAGTTCACATTGAACCTGATTATTGGGTGCTTCATGATCATTGTGAATCCTCAACTCAAGCTCTGTTCTTTATATCCAGTTCTTTGAATTCTGCAAGTCTTCAGGGATTTTAGCAAAAATAAAAATGTCATTGATAAGTTTTGGGAACAAGATTAACATATCTTATTGTGGAATGGTAAAGGATTTTGAGCTAGCAATTGTTTGGTTTAACAAAGTGGTTAGCATTTGAGGCCCCAATCCTGGATCTGTGCGGATATCCCTGCACCTGTACAAACCCCGATGGACATCAATACTAATCAACAATGGGTATAAGGGTCAATCCATGTGGGTCTGACTGGAGGATTATGCCTGATAAATGTAGGTTACCAATGAATCATAGAAATTGGCAATGAAAATGACTCAAATCACACTGCAAAGATGGGATTATTCTCCACAATACATTCTCTAGTGCCTATTTAAACCTAGTTGTGGGAAAGAAAATTAATGTTATGAATAATATAATATGCATGAAATGCCATAAAAGGGGATTTATCTTACTAAATTGGGAGATTCTTAAATTGTGTGGTGTGAGGGAAGTACTGTTACAATTTGTTTGTGAAAGTATTGCTTCACTTCTGTATGTGCAAGACCCAGTCAGTAATATATATGTCCCAACTGGGTTGTAATTGATAGGTAAGAAAATGAAAATAAATCAAAATTAATAGAGCTTCTAGATGCAAGTAAGTATAATATGATTGTGCATGAAATTAACCTAGAGATGAAAACTAAAAAATCCAAACTAACAATTGCCAGGACAATAATTCATGGTTTCAGATGAGCTACCTTTGAAGGGATATGAAAGGAATGGCTAAAAATTAACTCAGGTACAATTATAGAAGATACCACTTATCATAAAATAATAAGATGGCGGACATCCTAGATTGTAACATGTAAAATATGGGTACATGTAAATTTGCAAATAGAAAATTTGCTCATCTGTAATATTGACAAATACATAAAACAAGAATGGAGGAAGAAAACAGAAATGTAATTCAGTAAAACTGAAAACATAAATCACGCTGAGGAGAGCCTAGAAATAGGAATGCAGTGAAACCATGATAAACTGATGAATGGAGGGGATGCAATGTGTTAGGAAACACTTCTAAAATAATAAAAACGAGACAACAGTCCAGCATGAAATTAGAAAGGGGTTGGACAAAATGATAGACAATGGCAAGTATTAATGTATTTCCCCCCTTGCTGCTGATTTTCCTGGCCGGAGGGAAGGCTCTTTGTGGCTCTCCTTCCTAATCCATTCCATGGTTATTGCTGCTGCCACTTCATCCAAAGGGGAGATGGTGCCCTGGGGGTCATGTTCTCCACCTCCCCCGCACCAACACACACACACTTCTATTTCTCTCTTCCTCCTTTCGCCATTGACATGACAGGCAGATGAGATGGAGAATGGAAACGGGAGAGAAGGGAATGGCCACAAGGGGGGACCTGCCATGCAGCTGGAAGAAGCAGGGTCATGGGTAGTTTTGTGAGAGAAGCTTAGATTGTTGGCTTTAGTGAATATTGTTTGTTTTTTTTCCAGTCTGACCCATGTGTATTATCTCTGGTGCAGGCCCATTGATGGCAACAAGGTGGGCAAATGTAGCTAGACAGGATAGTAGTGAAAATACCTGACCCCTGTCTACACTAGCATCCCCGCTGTTACAGCCACCAGGGCAATTACACTGTGGAACAGATACTATAAAACACTGAGCCAGATGAAAGCACTGTGAGTTTATTTCTTAACACATGGATGGATCTTGCCCTAGAAAGTGGCTTGGAAGAAGCCCTTACAGTCAGTCTTCAGAATCGGCTCATTTCTCTAATGCTGCCATGCAGATCTGACTTGGAAAGCAGAGAGCAAGAGAAATGGTAAAACAGAAAAGAGTACTGAAGAGAACCTTGTGTAACCAGAAGCTGAAATCAGTGAGGTGGGAGAGGGAGAAGGAGGGACATCTATTTGTAAGCCAAACTCCCCCTTGACAACATGGCTCTGTGTTTGCAATTTCTTTTTTCAGATATGATTTCCTTACATTTTTAGTTCCATTCTCACAATCTTTCATGTTTGAGTGGAGCAGCGGGCAATCTCCTTTTCTAATTCAGAAGTGCTGGGACTCAGCTTCTGCTGCAAAGGAGCTCAGCTCCTGGGAAGTCCTGCTCATTTTGGGTACTGCTTACATTAAAGAGCAAAAACCTAACCTGGGGCTGCCAGAATGGGTTTGGAAAAGGCAATAATGCTAATCGACCTCTTTAATGAGCTTCAGAGTTATAAAGTAGATTATTACAGTGCACATGACTATTTTGTCTAGGTTTTCAGAAAATCTCTGATAAAGATCTAGATGACAGGCTGCTTCTGAAGATTAATCTAACAGGGACTGAGGAGAGGACATAGAAATGGTTTAAAGAAAACAAACCCCTCTCTGCTGTGGGATCTTTGCACAATCAAAGGGAAGTGTTTCATAGACTTGGACTGTTTCTATATCTTTTATGTAACAAATGACCTAGACAGAACGACCAACTGTAAACTCACTGTATTTGCTGATAATAATAAATTATGAGGCATAGTGGGCACAGAATGGGTGGCAAGAAATACTCATCATGACTTAGATCAGCTCAGTAATTGGGCTGACATATGGCAAATTAAATTTATTATGGAGAAATGTGAAATAATGCATATTGTACTTGATACAGAGGTGACAAGTCCAAAAAATGTGGGACTGAATGAGATCTAGAAAGCTTTGACACATGAGCCTTGACTAGGGTAAATCTGTTCTCTAAAATGTATGCAAATGGAGAAGTAATTGAGAAACTGAACACGGAAGAGACAGATCTATAGATTTTAGACTGTGATTTCTCTCTCTATCTCTTTCTCTCTCTCCCTCCCCTCCCCCCTTCCAACTCCCGCAAGGATTGGTGCTTTTGTTGGCTTGAGAGCATCCTAGCATTTGGGCCCATATGCTACCTTTATTTCCTGTTCACAACCAAAACATCCCTCTGGTCAGCTCAGTTTTTCTGAAATCAGCTGTCCATGTCTTGTGGTTTCATACATATAAAAAACGAAGGAGTGAGCTGAACACAAACAGAAATATCCTTGTGTTTTTAGGCTGAGTTATTCCTTTCAGCAGAAAAAACTATAAAAGTGGAAAAAATAGAACTTCAGAATACTCAGGAATGACTCATATGGAAATCACTCTCCAATGGCCGAGGGAGAGTGATAAGGGGAACCATGGAGCGGAGTGGAAGGCAGTGGCTAGGGAACTTCACTGGGACTTGGAAGAAATGAGTTCCATTTCGAGCTGTGCCACAGAGGTGCTGTGTCACGGCATGTCACTTGCTCTCTGTGCATCTGTTTCCCCATCTCTAAAATGGGGATAATGATACATACGCCAAGTATTATTATTAAAGCTTCTTGGAGCCCAACAATTTTTGGTAAATATTGGAGCCAAACACCTAGATCTTGGGATATCTGAGTACACCCATGTAATACTCTTGATCTAATGCCCCTGGCAGCATGAGTGTGATTGCCTGTGTTTGTGCTCTACTTCTGCAGCTAAACAGGGCAGAAGCTACAGAGTAGGACTTAATGCCGCTAGGAGCAGCGTTAAATAATGGAGAAATTTCCTCATGTAATTTTTAGATGGCTGCTATGAGAACATGATGTGCTCTACTTAGCATCTCCCCCTCTTTTGCCCAGTCATGCTTCCTACAAAAGCATGTGGGTCTGGGAAGAGGCTAGGGTAGCTCCTAGATATCAGTCTATTTTTCTTTCCCATTAACCGGTGGTAATTTCCTTTAGGCATCACAGTAGAAGTTGGTCTACAAAGAACTTTGTGAAAGGACAGACTGGTGGCTTCATGGAACCATTTGGGGAAGGGTTTCTTCCTTCCTGGAAGAAAGTGTAAATGTACTTGTAGAAGTGGTCAAACAGATCATCAAGGCAGGCATAGTGGACTAGAAGCAGCAGAACAGTATATATAAGAGTAGATATATAAGGAGGGGCTAAGTTGTCATGGTCTTCAAACATGAGGACAAGAAGTTTAAATGTGATGCCTTAGAAGATGGAGCCAGTGGAGGGACTCAGAGGGAGTGACATTGTCATAGCAATAGACCACGAAAATGATGATAGAAACAAATTTGGAATGGTCATGAGGGCAGTGAGGTAGGTATAGTGTCCATTAAAGCCCTAATTAGTCATAGCACCTTAATATATGTCTCTTCAAAATTACGGATATCATAAAAACCCACCAAGTTATCTAGTTTATCCCTAGTCCATGGAGAATTGTTTCTGCAGTGCATGTTCTCATCTTGTGTTTTTATTCATCAATACATTTTTGGCTTTAGCTTTCAGTATTATGCTTATGGCAGAGTTTGTGACTTTTTCTTGACTACTCAAAGCTACTTAGTCTCTTTGAATATGATTTGAATGTCAACATTTTGAAATGAAGTCATTTATGAAAATCTGTCATTATTCCTTAACTTATGACTTGATTTACTTTACCATCCTTGTCCAGCATCTTGAAGGCAAGGGATTATCTCTGTTAAATTTTTGAGGATCATGTGATATATTTTTTTTAAAAAGGCATCTTTTTGTGATCTTACAAGTGTCTCACGATCTCTCTCTCTCTGTGTATGTATATATAATACATATATCCTCAACATTTAGTTGATCTTGCACTGGTTACTAGTGGCCTTCTGGTTTAACTGTATAAACCAGATTCATCCCTGGTATTCCACTGAAGTCAATGTAATTAAACCAAGGAGGAACTTGTCCTTATGTTTTCACTTTAAATTGGACTTCATGTGGACTTAGTTTTTAAAATAAGGGCCTACATTTTCAAAAGTGATAGAGATGTGGATGCCTCAATTTTGGGATGCCCAACTTGAGACACCTGAAAGGGGCTTGTTGTCCAGAGGGCAGATGCTCAGCTCTTTTGAAAGTTTGAGCCAAGTACTCCTGTCTTGTCTCCAGGAAGCTGTAGGGGCAAATGTAAAGACCTGAAAGGACTCAGGTTGTTCCCCTCAGACCAAAGCCAGAGGGTGATTTGGGGCAAATGTTCTTTCACAGTCCTTCTTGCAGGTTTTCACAATGTCCATTCATCTTCTCCCCTTGTTATTTAATATCCATTATGAAACCATTGGAAGGATAGTGTCCAAATCTTGCTGCCTTTTCCAGAAAAATATTTCTAAGATCCAACCTTTTATCATTGACAGTACTGTTAGAAAAATCTCATCCAAGCCCTCATCATCCCTCTTTGGGTTAGTGTAAATTCCTTCACTCCAGCGTAAATTCCTCTACTCCACTGACATCTGTAATGACCTTTCAAGTCCACAAAAATGCTTCTGCTAAGCCCATCTTAATGGCTCATCAATCTAACCTCCTCTTCCCCTTTGTTAAATTTCTCTATTGGCTCTCTTTTGTCCACCACACCAAGTTCAGGTTTCTTCCCATAGCTATCAATGCCCTCTGCTCCTTCCTACTTGTCCTTCCTGACCTAATCTTTTTATCACCATCATCCTGCCACTCCAGTCCACTAGTGATATCAGCCTGGATCTTCTGTTTGCCTGCTTCTCCCACAATTCTTTGCTATCTATGATGCCCTGGCATGCCCTTGCTGTACTGGTACAGCAGACCACTACCCTTCCTCATCCAAATCCCTCTTGAAGACCCACCTCTTTTGCAATTCCTACAGGAAACTTGCTAATTAAAGGCCTCACTAAAGTCAGTGAATAAGCCCCATGGAAGTCACTGGAGCTAAAAGACTCCAAACCTACTTATTCATTATGTGTAGGATTTATCCCTTCACTCCTCCTCTTTGCCTCCTGAATAACTTATAGTCCCCTCTGTTATGTCACATCTCAAGTTAGTATATAAGCTCCTTGGAGCAGTAATCATGTCTTTCTGTGTCGGGAACCACTTAGCACGCTTCTGGGCACTGTTAAACTAAAATTATAATAATTTGATTTTTATAAGAACAGAAGACTCTTATTGTTCTAAGTATCTGCATTTGCTGATTTTTTTCATAAAGAATTTGATAACTTTCAAAAGTACATTGTCCTTGTCGTAGAGCCACCCTGCTGGGAGCGCCCTCCTCCAGCTGGCCACGGCATGATTCAGTTTCCCTCCTTCTGACTCAGCCAGAATAGTCCAAGCAGCCTTTCTTAGTGCAAATGGCCCTTGTGCACATAGTGAGTCCCAGTACCATAATCCAGCCCCAGCATTTGCAAGCCCTCTCAGGCCCTCTGGCTTCAGCTTTTCAGCTCTGAGAGCCAGCAGGCACCTCCCTCAGAAGTTCTCAGCCTTCAGCCCTCTCCAGTCTTCTGTGACCTTGGCGCTCTCTAGCTCAGAAAGGACAACTGGCTAGCCTCCCTCTTGGCTTCCTGTTCCCAAGCCTTTTCCATCTCCTGACACTGGTTTGGTTCTTAAAAGGCCGTAGCTAGTCCATGTACTAGCTTCCTGAATTCCTCCCTCTTTAGTGAGCTTTCTTCTCCCTGAAGTTTTCTCTAGAGACTTCCTCCAGTCTCCCCGGCTGACTCTCATTTACTAGTTCTCTCCTTGACCTTTTATAGCCCCCCACTCCTCGGCCCCAGGGCTCTCCCACCCTCGTTATTGGTCAAACTGGGAGTACCTGTTTTGGCACAAGGGGGCTGGTGCTGCTTTATTTACAGGACCAGCTACCCTGTGATGGCCTGCTATCCAAACACTGCTGTGATTTGTGTGTCTACATGAGGGCATGATGTTGTCATCAAAGGAGAGGTTAAAAAAAGCATTCTGGGCCATTCTCCACACTTGATCCATGTGCACAATTGTTACTAATGTCACTGGGAGCTCTGCTTGCAGTTCAAGAGCATAATGTTCTGCGCCCAGTGAGTGGTTTCGATATTGAAATTACAGACTATCTGAAGTGTGGAAACATCTAGCTATGGAGTTACACTGCCAAGTCATAGACCTCAAAGTCCATTTTAGGGCCCTTGATCCCTTTAAGGAGACCCACCAATTTAGCTGTATGGCTGGAAATGACAAAGGAGACTCTTAGTAAGTCTGCATTTGGTAAAGTAAAAATAATTATTTGGAACTACACTTTGAAAACAACTTCTAATTTTGGAAGTGAAGTTTTGCCTCTGCAAATAATTGCAAATATGAATGATAGACGTTAGCTATTTAGCTACCTCACTTCACCCACAAATCAGTTAAGTAGCTAAATCTATCATCTTTGCACCTGCAAAATTGAGCCTACAAAATCAGAGGCCTCTTTAAAGTTTAAGATACCTAGACCAAAACCTGGCCCCCTAAAGTTAGGCTCCTACATTCATATTTAGAGATGTAAATAAGTGGCCTGATTTTCACCTACATCTCCCAGCCACTCAGCAACTTGTCCCTTATTGTTTGTTTTAGATTATTACTTCATAAATCAACTTTGTGAGTGGAAAGCGAAGTGTAATTGCCAAATGTCTCTATTTCCGTAAGGTGGACCACAAGAGCAAGATTAATATAAAGCATCTATAGGTACTTATGCATCCTGGGCTTGATCGTGTATTTGTTAATCAGGCAAAACACCATACTGGCTTTATTATCAGTTTTCAGAGTGCAGGATCAGAGCCAACATTATTGTATTTATTACATTTTATTGTAACAGTTCTTTAATGTCACCATTATCTTCTGGCACATCCATAACTCCAGAGTATTCAGAAGTCACATACCATACCCACTGTGCTTTAACCCAGTTTAGTTAAATGGGTAATCAATCATTTTTCCATTTTGTTAGTGATGTATTTGGGGCTAAAACTAGTGAAGAACATCCCTTTAGAATCTCTTGTAAGTTTCCCCTCCAAAAATTGCATTACTGCCTAATCAAATGTTACCGCCAGGATTTTTATCTCCTATTGTAAAACCCTGAACCTTCTGTTAGCACAATGGTCTTCTTGCACGCTGATTATTTGCAAGCATTTAGGTGAACTGAAAGGTCACTTAAGAAACACAGAAATAGGTAGGAGGCACATTAAAAGAAGCTTCAACTTCACTTCACGTCAACACCACTAAATACATTGTTACAACAATGACTAAAACTGTCTAATAATATCATCAGTGGCAACTGGTCAGTTAAAATGTTTTTTAATTGTGACTTGAATGTGTTTATCAACCTCTTTTTGTAATATCAAAAAGACAGCAAGAGAAACACATGGAGACATTGTCCTCAAGGGAAAGGATTAATCATCAGTGAGTGAGCAGGCCTAAGCAGATGGTCAGCTATGCTTTCCTGAAGTCATTTCTTCTACCCACCACTCAGTGTCACTGCCAGAAACAAGAAGTGTTATCTTGACATTGAACATCTTTATAATAAAATTACTAATTGGCGACTAATACTAAAGGCTTATAGCTGTAAACCTCACCAGAGGTAGTTAAGTGGTTGACTGGGTTTCATTTTAATAAATACTTCTTGTAAGGATTCCTTCTTAGAACTGTTGACATTGTATTATAATTTAGGGTCCTTCTGCGCATGATGCTGTATCTCATGCCTCTTGATTTTAAATATAGCAATATGGAGCCATTTTTAAACATTAAACCCAATGATGGTATCACAGTGATTATGCTTTTACGTATTTCTAATTACAATATTTTTCATGAGACATTCCTTAGGATTTCGTTCTCGGTTTTCTGGCAACTATAGAGCATCTGTCAAAACAAATTAGCACTTTTGATGATAAAAATATATTTTCTGTGAAAGCCGCAAATGTATCAGCATTGGACACATGAAATTCCCATCATTTTATTACGGATTTTCTTCTTCTTTTTTTGTTCTCTTTAGCCAGGGGCATTTTTAGAAAATATTTTCCATTAACATGAGCAGTGCGCATCTTCCTCCCCCCTTGCCAAGATATATTCCAATTCAGGCTTGAAAGAATGACTGATTATGGTAGTTATTTGAATATGTTTACTCTCACAGGAGTTTTTATTTTTGTTACGTTTTAGTTCTACACATTCCTGGTTTCCCACATCGCCTATTCAGAAAATATTTTCATGAAATGCCTTATGATGACTAGATTCTGATTTAATTTACACCAATGGAAGTCTGGAATATCTCCAATACTTTGAATTCACACAGGAGTAGCTGATATCAGTGTCTTGCCCTGCAGACCCATAATATCAAACACATGACTTGACCAAGCTACAGCAAATAAACTGCTGCTGTGCTGCTAATGGGGCCTGATCCAAAGACCATTGAAGTCAATAGAAAGAATCCCAAGGACTTTAACAGACATTGGAATAGGGCCTTAGTTTCCAGATTATCTTTTCAAATGAAATTTGAAATTTACAGAGTTTTTTTAATGCACGTGTATATGAATATATTATGTCATAATATTATAAGTCCCAAAATATTGGTAAAGGGTTTTTCTCCCTGAGATTAAAGCATTAGTGAAAAATAATTATTAACCTTTAAAATCAGATTGGCATTTCTTTTTTCGCCAAATGTAAAATTAATACGCATTTTTTAATCATTAGTGTAATTTTCAGGATGATACTTTTGTTCTTTTGGCTGTTGAACTGTTACGGCTGCTAGTAACCCTTCAAATTGTTTGCTTCATTCAAGCATTCGTTTTTGAATAATTCATTAGGCATTATTATCCAAGCGTGGAACACCTCATTTAGCACTGGTGATCTTTTCCTTATGTGTAGCTGACAGGCAATCAAAGTTTTTATCAGTGCAGAAAATTTGCAATTCAGAAATGTAGTTGCAGCAATTAGTAGCTATCAGGTAGCATAGGAAGGACAGCTTCATAAAAAGAGAGAGTTGAATGAGCTCAACTGATGTTAGCACAAAAGTAATGGATAAAACTAACCAGCTGTTTCTAAATTTACCAAATGGAACATTCCTTTTTCTCAGAGTAGCAGCTTTAATTAACTTTGTGTTATGTGTGGCTTCACAAAAGGAGAAGTGACTAGGTGACAGACTGTCCCGCTTTCATTGCCCTTCATTTCATTTTGTAACTGTATTAAGACTTCCTGTCAATATACAACTATCTTTCACTCTGGTTGCAAGACAAATATCTTCACTCACCTTTTTCTCTCCCTTGGTCCCCATTATAGCAGCCAGCTTGTTACAAAACACAGTGGAGTGAGCAGCCACGAACTCACGTTTTGATTTGTGGCTGCAAATACTGTATATTTTGTGCCATTGCAAAAGAGAGCTGAAGTTTTGAAACTGTAGTACTGATTAGTCTGAGTAAAAACCTGGCCTCATTAAAGTCAATGGCAAAACTCCCATTGACTTCAGTGGAACCAGAATTTTATCTTGGGTCCAAATAAACCTTTCTAGGATATAAATGACTTTTTGAAATTCTGTAATAATTATTGTAATTCATTAAATAATTCAGCATGTTGTAAAGCAAGATACAACTATGAAGCTTGAAAGATTCTGGCTCAGAAAAATCTCTTTAACCGCGTTAGTTGTGTTCAGATGGTGAAAGTGGAGTATTTGACATCACAAGTAACTAAAGATACATATTATTGTTTATGAAGTTTTACATAGGGCATATTTTGAGACCTCAAAACAGTGTATCTGTATTTTTGTTCATATTTTGGTGGGGGCATCAGGTGCAGTGATCTTGGTATTACTGAATATGGAATGCTTCTAGAAACCATTCTTTCAGGCAGTAAGGAAGAGTTCGGCTGGGTTTGCCAAATAGATGACCTTTGCAATAATGTTATAATACTAGTGATGAAATTTCTTCCCTTTACAGTTGGCACTAATTCACTTTTTATTTTAATATGTGTCCCGTTTTACTACAAGTACACAGTTAGGTGAATATACACACACAGGTGGATGGTTGATACGCTTCTGTATATGACTACTTGATACTGTACAACACTTTCAGTGCATGTGCACAGAAAAGAAGATGTACATGTGTGCACACAATGTGTTTAGACCTCCAGTCTCTCTCTCCCCAGTTTTTAAAACCAGGCCCTAGAAAAACATGAATTAGATCTGCAGCTGCTTTAAACTAGCATAGTTTCATTGATTTCAGTGGAACAACTCTGATTTACACTAGCTGAGAATCTGGCCCAATAGTTGTACTTTGGGGTAGAAGAGAAATGGTTATGATTGTGCACGAGTCTAGGTATTTTAAACATGATCACAGCCTTTGGTTCTCTTTCTGGCCATATGAAGCAAGAATGTATCTTAATACCTGAAGAATGTATGTCAGACCCTATACTTTCAGAAAATTTAAAAAAAATATATATTGGGAACAAGAAACATCATTTTCATTCTGTTCAAGTGTCTTTTCTCTCATTAGTTACAAAGACTGGAACAATTAGTATCAAGGTCAATGTACAGCCCCTAATGTAGTCCTGAATACTGAGGGATGGGTGACTGCAAAAGAAATTGTGGTCCATCACCTGAGGCTCTCCTCAGCAACACTCTGGGCATCTCTCCTCTTTCTATGGTGTTTATCACCATGCTATCTATATATACATTTCATTCTCTCCATGGATAGAGAAGAAACAGCTGGGGACATATTCCTTTTCCACACTATGGTGTTTCTAGATCAAAGCCTATATGAGGAGCAGATTCAGTTATTCTTACTGTGGTGTAATTTCACCTTGTTCTGAGTCATTGCATTGACTACCACAGGATAATTTGTGGAGTAAGGTATCATTAAATGGGAGTAAGGCTGTCAGAATCTGACCCATTGTCTCTTTAGCCTCCAGCAAAAGATGGGTTCTATATTTCTATTAAAGCTATACTAAAATATATATTTGATATTGATAACTGTTGTCTGTTTACTACAAGTATTTCTGTTCTGTGCGTTTTATAATCTTTAGTTTTAGCAGGGTAAAACTATGCCTTCGGTCAGCATGTGGAAAACCTCTGAGGCAAATATCTTACGCAAAGTACAAATAAAACACCACCACTGGGCAATATTCTATATGCATGTGCAGCAATCACATCCATGCATGTGCACCCTGCAGACTTGAGGTGCAGACAGTTTAAGTGATTTAATAAGTACAGGTATGCCATCCTCTCTTATATTTTTTAATATCAGTCCCCTACTATCCAAACAGCAATATAATATTCAAATTGCACACCAGTCAAACTACTTCAGGTATCACAAGAAGATGTGTGGATTGTAGTGCTGCATAAGTTGCTTGGATATGGTGGTGATGGCCACTGTATAAAAACCTGGGGATATGATAGAAAAGTTGCTGCAATGCACAGTAAGGAAGCATATAGTAAGGAAATTCCTTGCTGTATGTTCCCTGATGATCTTTTTTATTTACACAGTGCTTCTAAGCATATATATTCAGACAGGCAATGCGTTTGTTTTCATTATATTCCCCTTTGTATATCTGCTTCCTTTTTGTAAAATCAGAAATTAAATGATTATGTATTTTCCTCCCCATGGTGACAGCCACAGGGCTCAGGAAACTGCATAGATTACAGTCTGCCTTTTCCAACAAATGCTCCCATTTGGAGGAAGGATTTGGGATACTGCACAGGAGGCATGTGTGCAGCCTGCTAGCCCCATGGATTCCCAGAGGAAAACCGGATTTCTCAGTAAAAAGAAACTGCTGCTACTGACTCTTACCTTTCTGGGTGTCCGCCTGTCCTTTCCCTGGCAGCATGATTCCCTTAGGAGCCTTGCAGACACTGACTTCTCTGTCCATGACCCCTTTTTCCTAGGCAACATTAGCATCTGCTGCAGGTATCTGCCAGGTACAGTGGCTGTTCTTTGGCTCAGCACCCCCGTACATGCCAACATCCCAGGGTCTGATTCTGTACAGTGGCAATGAATAAATAGGCTTCAACATGTTTCTTCATTGTGCTCCTGGAACGAGCACGTTGCTCTCCTCACCTATAGATGCTCCCCAGTGCTGGTCTATCTGTTTATTTCACTCCACCTGCTCTTGCTGGGTACAAATATATGGCAGTACTATGGTGAAAGGATGCAGCTTTTGGTTGCAGTTAATCAACTGCAGTTTGCAACTGATTGGTTGCAGTTGGAGCTAACTTCAGTAACTTAGTGGACTTGGACTTAGAGATAAAAATTTGCACTTCTGATCATTTGTCTAGGGACAGTGCTCGTTAAAATGCATTGGTCTGGAGAGAATTTATGCTGCTCTACCATAGCAAGTCATCTAATTAATCAACCAGCTGAGATACAAATATTATATCATTACATTAATACATATTATGTTAATATAACATTTGTATTTCAATTGGTTTTGTCACCAAGGAAACTCTGAGAAGCTGCTTGAGTCGCATGTTGCAGAAATAGTTTTTACTTGAACATTCAGGAGATGCCACAATGGATCAATGAAAGTAAATTATTACTTTCACTATCACTATTTCTGTTTCAGTGGGTCATTGAAGCTCTACTCCAACATGAGAATAGGAAATGCTTATGATGATACTCCTATCATAGGAATCAAATGGCCTCTCAAACTTAATTGGAAAAAGGATTCCCAGCCAAACCACAACTACTGACATTTCTTTAAGTTTTGTAAAATTGCTGAGAAGTTTTATATTAAGATTCAATAACAAAATGTAATAGAGAAAAAAATTGAATAAATTAGATCACACTCAGGCCATACTGATTGTGGTCTTGTTTTCTTGTCCTGTTTTAATTACCACTTGAGTTTGGCACCATTAAACTCTCAACCTCCTAAAGTTAGAGGTTAATGCTTCATTCCATATCAAAGTTGGACTTACAAATTTTCAGAAGGTATATAGCATCGATTTTAATAAATCTCTAGATGGCAGATTGGGAAACAAGGAAAGGGTAATCAGAATGGTCAGATTTATGGTCTTGTACCTGGTAAATAAACAGGACTGGAAGAAATTGTTGTTCACCATTGGAAAGGTGGGATTCCCAGCTTACAGTGGGGTGTATGTATTATCAGTTTCTGTACCAGAATCTAAATTGGTAACTGCACTCTCAGACCCCACAGAAGTAGAAGCCATTTACCAGAAAAGCCAAGACTTTTTCAGTATCATAAAAACCCTGGGAGAGGAAAGCAGAAAGACCCATTTCAAGGCGGAATTTCTTAGCAGAAGCGTAACAAATTCTAGATGGAAATGATCCTTTTGTCTTGGCATCAGACAACCTTCAGGCACATAGAATCACAGTCCGTGCTTCTTGCCAAATGTGACAAACTGATTAACATTGATCAACACTATATGCCAGATCCTCACCTGCTGTAAATTGGTGTAGCTGCATTGACTTATACCAGCTATGGATCTGGCCCACTAGGGTCTGGAAAGCTTGCAGCAACTTGTGTTCTCATAAGATTTCTAATACTGCCTGGTTTAGGCCGTCAGAAATTTCCTCTGAAAAGTCCTTTCTGCTCTGAGAGGTAAAAACTTTTAAAACACAACAAGCTAAACCATGTTCTTCAAACTGTTCAGGTTCACATTGCACACTTAGTGAAGGTTCAGGTTAGTTTTTATTTTATAAAGCAAGTTCAAAATTCAGCTGTTTAAATAGATATATGTAACAACCGGGCAGAAAACCCACTATGTGCAGCAACCTTAAATCCTCATTCTTGCTCACTCAGTGCATAGTCAAAACTCTTATAGAAATCAATCTGTGTTTTGCCTGAGTAAATACAAAATCTGTGTGTGTGTGTGAGAGAGAGACATTTGTCTTATAGTGGAATCAAGCCCCTTGCCTTTAGTCTTTCATTTAGAAGAATAATAGATGTCCTACATATCTATGGTCAAAGAGGAACACTACAGATACTTGTTTAGTAGCCTTTAAAAGTAGCTGCAAACTGTTCCGGTAGGTGACACTGTGTTACTTTTGGTCCCTTAAACTCTCTTCACTTTGCCTGCTTCTTAGGTGGTGGGAGCAGTTGAGCACAAACGGTAGTCAGCACATACCGTGTTTTCGGTGGATGTTGATATGTTTCTCACTCCCAGTTGGGTGGGGAGGTGCCTCAGAGATTATTTGTCTTCTGAAACCGAGCCAGACAGTTCCATAATCCTTACAAGTATTTGGTAGATATGAAGAGGGGCTTCCCAAATAAGTGAAAAACTTTAAAACAGCCACTTTCAAACTGACCTATGGGTCACTAAACAAAAAGTTGCCAGCTTAATTTGTTTCTGTACTTATGCCCTCATATTTACAGCAGCTGGATTAAGAACAGTAGATTGGTAGCTGAGAATCTTCTCAGGTCAGACAGGAGAGGCAACAAAGTCATCAAACAGTAATTTTCCCAAATGCTATCATTTGACAGTTCCCACACCCAATACATAAATACCTTTGCATTTGAGCTGAAGATTTTCTAAGGGCGGTTTCTTTCTTTTCCAATTAATTTTTTAGCAAAGAAAACAGAGTCATATTACATAGTTAGAACGTATTAGCCAGTTTATATAACGTGATAGCACGTAAAGGCCACACACACACACACACACACACACACACACACACACACACACACAC